>CAWUFW010003686.1:0-1200000 GCA_963921515.1 Calotriton arnoldi | reverse complement strand
CGCGACAGGCTGATGATGGACCATATGTCCTTATTTTGCTGGGGAGTAACGTCTCTCTTGGCCAAGGGAGCGATAGAGAGGGTGCCGGCATCAGAAGTAGGCCATGGGTGTTATTCCTGCTACTTTCTGGTGCCCAAGAAGGACAGAGGACTTCGTCCTATCCTCAACCTGCTCCCTCTCAATTTCTTCCTGAAAAAGGAGAAATTTAAAATGCTCACGCTCGCTCAAGTCCTGTTTGTCCTGGACCCAGGAGACTGGATGGTAGTATTGGACTTGCAAGACGCTTACTTCCACATCTCCATTCTGCTTGCCCACAGACGTTACCTGTGGTTTGTTAGTCCACGAGCACTTTCAGTTAACCACTCTTCCCATTGACCTCACCAGTGCCCCCTCTGGTGTTCACCAAGGTGATGACGGTTGCATCTCATCTTTGGAGATCAGGGGAGACAGTCTTCCCCCATCTCGACGACTGGCTGTTGCAGGAAGGCTAGTTTCAGGCAGTCGTCTCCCACCTCCAGACTACGACAGACCTCCTATACTTGCTTGGTTCACTATCAAGTCACATCTGACCCCTTCTCAGACGCTCCCTTTCATGACTCGACACAGTGCAGTTTCGGGCTTAACCCCTCCTGAATGGCAAGGTAAGGACATTCAGGCTATAATACTGATGTTTCAGCCTCTATCCTGGATTTCGGTGAGACTGACTCTGAGGCTACTGGGCCTCATGGCCTCCTGCATCCTACTTGTGATACATGCCCGCTGCCATGTGCAGGCTCTGCACTAGGACCTGAAGTTCCAGTGGGTGCAGCATCAGGGGAATCTCTCCGGCATGGTCCAGATCGCAGAAGGCACTGCAAAAGATCTGTATTGGTGGTTGATGAACCGCGATTGGGTCAGTGGCAGACCCCTCTCCCTTCCCCAACCAGATCTGACAGTAGTGACAGATGCATCACTCCTGGGCTCGGGCGGCAATCTGAGAGGTGGAGATCAGAGGCATCCGGTCTACAGTAGAATCTCGACTCCACATCAACCTGTTGGAGCTCCGAGTGATCTGACTGGCATTGAAAGCCGTTCTACCCTCCAAGGCAAGGCTAGTGCAGGTGTTCATGGACAATACCACCTCCATGTGGTACTGCAACAAACAGACCATGTGTCACTGGACATGGCTGTAATGTCAGGGCATTTCCCTGCTGGTTCAACACCTGGCAGGATCTCTGAACACCAGAGCAGACAAACTCAGCCGAGGATGCCTAGCAGATCACGAATGGCTTCTCCATTCGGAGGTGGTGCGAGGTCTCTTTCAGCAGTGGGGAGAACCTTTGTTAGATCTGTTGGCCACAGCCGAGAACGCTCAATGTCAGCAGTTCTGCGCACTGGAATTTTCCAATGCTGCTCTCACTGGGAGGCGCTTTCCATCTCGAGTGGCGCTCAGGCCTCCTGTATGCCTTTCTGCCCAAACCACTCCTGCCCAGAGTTCTCAAGAAGATCAGGAACAACTGGGCCCAAGTGATCCTTGTGGCTCCGGTCTGGGCTCAGAGAGTCTGGTATTCCGAGCTGTTGGCCATGGCAATCAGTCCTTCGATCAGGCTACCCCTCCAGTAGGATCTTCTGTCGCAGCAGCATGTGCGGTTCTTCACCCGAACCTGTCAACACACTGCCTTCATGAGTGGCGATTGAGCGGCGACAGTTGACAGCTTTCGTACTACCACCCAAAGTCTGTAATGTCTTCTTGGCAGTCAGGTGTCCCTCCACCAAGACTGTATACACCTGCTGTTGGGGCATGGTGTGCAGAAAAACATGTTGACCCACTTTCTCAAGTCCTCCTGTTTATTCTTTCTCTTGCCCATTTGGGCTCTGCTTTGGGCACCTTAGAATGCCACCTTTCTGCCATCCCGGCATTTCTGCGATTGCCAGATCAGCCATCCCTTTTCAAGTCCCCAATTGTACATAGGTTTCTGAAAGGTCTCCAACACTTTTTCCCACCTTCACCCTTCACCATGCCTCAGTGGGATCTAAATTTAGTTCTGACTTTCCTGATGTGTGCCCCTTTCGAGCCGCTAAACAACTGTCCCATCGGGCTCCTTAATATCAAAACAGCCTTTCTAATGGCAATAACGTCTGCCCAGAGGGTCAGTGAACTCCAGACTTTGTGATCTAAGCATCCATACCTCAACATCTTCCCAGACAAGCTGGCCTTTCGGACTAGAGCTTCCTTCTTACCGAAAGTGATCACTCCCTTTCAAGTAGGCCAGTCCATCACCCTGCCTACCTTTCGCGCTCCGCCTAAACCTTCTAAGGAAGGGGAGAGACACCAGCATTTGTACCCAAAAAGAGCTTTGTCGTTCTACCTTGACCGCACACAAGAGTCCAGGTGGATGAACAAATCTATGTGGGGTATGTGGAAGCCCAGAAAGGGAAGGTGGTACAGAAACAGACCATCTCCTGATGGATCGTGCTCTGTATCAAAATCTACTCTGCATTGGCCAAGAAGCAACCCCATGAGGGTTTCCGTGCTCATTCCACCAGAGCACGCAGAGTTGCAGTCCTGGACATCTGCCAGGCAGAAACATGGGCATCTCTGCACACGTTTACCAAGCACTACTGCCTGGACAGTCGGGTCTGTAGGGACGGGCACTTTGCCCGCTTGGTCCTGCAGGACTTTCTAGTGTGAAATCATTCCGTAGACCCTCCTCCGGGGAGGTATTGCTTGGGTATATATTCTAAGGTAAGTTGTCTGCAGCAAGAAGCGTCTAGCAGATGAACAAGTTACTTACCTTCAGTAACGCCTTATCTGGAAAGGACTGTATCTAGCCACAGATTTCTTACTGACCTGTCCATCTTCCACGCTCTGTGAAACGCATTTATAGTGTTTTAGGGCTTTTTCCCCTTTCAGGGCCCTAGTATTCACACACGAGTGGTTAGTATTCTTCGTGACTGCGCATCTGGCGTGGAAAGTCACGAAAAGAAACTGATGGCAGTACGTTGCGGTGGCACTGATATAGGCATCGCTCATGTTACTTTCAACTCAGACAACACTGACGACGCGCGAAGCCGAACAACGCCAACAACTGGCACACAGGAGTACTGCTTCGAGAGAGAAAAATTCCGGATCCAGTCTGACACCTGGGGATAATTCTAAGCTAAGGAATCTGCGGCTGGATACAGTCTCTACCAGAAAAGGCATTACCGAAGGTAAGTAACCTGTATTTTAGTGTCTGAAGAGTACATTCACCCAGTTGAAACTTTAGAGATTCAATCTAAAGGGCTAATCAGCATTTAAGAAATCCTCTGCTAGATGAAGGTTGAAGGCAATTGCTTTTGATTCTCATATTGGCCCCTAGACAACCATACATATTCATTTTTTTTGACCAGTGAATGATGTCTGGTCTTCACTAGATACCTGGTAGAAACAAGCACTCAGACATTAATAAGTCTTAACTGGTCTCCGTTAAGGAAAATAGAAGCCTTAATTTTCAGTGCATGGTACAAGAAAATTGCAAAGGATATGCTTTAATACTGTTAGTGTGCCTTAGTTTGTCCATGGTTTGCGCATATGACTAATCAAAATAATGAATTTAATTTGCATAAATGCTGACATCTAAAGAAGGGAGACACCCTCTATGTAGTTTTACTAGAAAATTCTAAATAGATCAAACACCGAACAGTAAAAAGTATTATGGCATCCCTTTATCAAGAGTTTTCACCCTAGAATGGAAAGTACAACGACTTTTGTGCTGATAATTTCAAACAGCTATGAATAAGTTTTGATGCGAACAGTTGCTGCCATGCTCAGTACTATGGCTGGCTAAATAGTTTTATATTTTTGTTTGGGGTTTTACTTGTTTATGTGCAATGGCTTTTGGCCTTATATTTGGTTTTACGGCAATCGTTCTAACTACCACTTTGATTTCTTTTGCAGGGGTGAATTATAAAAACTCCACCCGTTTGATCCAACCGTAGTATTACAGTGGGATACTCATCTCCAATTCGAAAAGCTTTTTGAAACAGCAATGCAGCTTTTTTGGACTTCGTTGTGCTGTTATGATCGGCATGGAAACGTATCGTGTTGTATCATTTTTTTTTCTAGAAGCTGAACGTGCTAATCTGGTAGAAAATGGTTCAAAATAATAATTCGGCAGAGTTTTGTTTACATGCCTTTTATTTGTCTAAAGAAGAGGAATCTGTCAGATTTTATTTTTATTTGTGAACACTTTAAATTTTAACTTAACTGTTCAGAATCTTCGTGGTTCTGTTTGCTCATGCACTCCTTGACACTACAGTACGTGCACATTGCCAGATTCTATATATATCCAGATGTCTGCTAAATGCTAAAGATAAAACAGAGATGAGCTTCCTTTTTCAATCTTTTGAAGTGGTGTCATCGAATAGCATGTAGTGAATACAACCTGCTGCTTTGCTACATTTACACAACCCGATATTTGTACATAATAAACTTGAATAAATTCGGGATGTTCGCTTATGTTATTGTAAGCTCCGCTGTTCAAAACGGGTATAATAGACACAGATTTTCATATTTCACTTTGCTCTATCAACTTCTTCATTTACTATTCATGTTATGTGTAAGCTATGCCCATGCTACTGAACAGCGTATGCAATGATGCTTTGCCAAATAAAAGCAAAACAAAATGTGTCATTTCCTTTTGTGTTTGTGCATACAAGGTACAAAAGAAACATGCCATTCATGAAGATGGGCCCGATTAACATTTGAAGGCAACAAATGGTTTCCAGCGGAAAAAAAAGTGAAATTACCAAAAAAGACCTTGGGGCATGGACCAAGACCTGCATTCTCCGGAACAATGCCTCTTGTATTTTAAATACTTGGGCCTGTGTTATTTATTGTCCCATGTATCTTATTCAAAGTAAATTACAAGTTCGTTAAAGGCATCCATCTATAAGCGAGAAAGTTGGTGTTATGTTTCCTTACATCAAAGGTCCACTGTTATTTTGTTGTGCTCCACACACTTGTGTATTCAGTGCAAGCGTGTTCTTGCAAAGAGCAGTACTTGCGTGGGAAGGCCTGGTATTCACCACTCGGACAGGCTTTCTGTAGCTTTGACTACAGGTAAGCTTGCTAGCGTATAGTGCTTCTCGGCTCGTGAAACATACAAAGTGGCTAATAAGCGCATTTGCACAGAACTCATTTCCAAAATCCAGGGGTGGTTCCCTGGAAAAATCTATGAACTAAGAAAGACAACGTGGAATATGTTGTGAAAAGATGATCAACACCCACCATTTATCATGTCAAATATGTGAGCATTACAAAATTGATTAAATTACATAGTGCATAGACTCCATCAAAGTTTTTCTACCAAAAAATTCCTTTATTTTCATCTTCTTTAAAAAACGTTTCTTCCATGTGGCAAAACACGTTTCGTTCCTTAGCAGAGATGTTATTCTAAAGTTCGACTCATCAATACTCTAAATATTGTTCTTTTCTTGAGGCTACTACACATCCTATTCAAATCATAATAATTATGTTGCACAAGTAGCACTGTTTATTGTTGGGGGAGCCACTAAGACCCTTTATTCTCTCATAACGATTAACACTTTATCACACATGTACCATATTCCTCCACATTTGTCAATTTAACAATCTACCTTTCAAATTCACGTCCTTTTTTAGGTAGAAAAGGCCATTTGATGAACTTTAATTTTCACATGTATGGATTTTAGTGTTTTCTCAAGTTTCTTGGATGAGCACCAAGTTCCTTTATATCACATAACCTAGTATATACATATTTAATTTGACTTGTATTAATTGCTGTTAATATCAGTTGTGTATTAACCCCTTCTATGCCGAGGACGTAACTGTTATGTCTTCGGCTGTGGCGCTGGTGTGCCAAGGACTTAACCATTACGTCCTCTGCACACAACCCAGAAATCCCTCAGCTGTAAACAGCAGAGGGATTTCCCTTTTAGTTTTTCAGCCTCTGGAGTTGGGGAAGAGCTTCCCCAACCGGGGAGGCATTTTCTTTTTCTTCAATGTAATGACAATCGAACACATGGCGTACTGACGTCATTACATTGAAAGTGAAACTGAAATGAGCCGGTGGGCTCATTCCTGTTTCACTGCTTCGGTGCTTGTGGGGCTACCACGGCTCCCCGAGCACTGAAACACACGGGAGAGGCATCGTTGTAAACTGGAGAACCTCTGCTTTCCAATAGTACCCTTCCCTAGTGAATCCCTGCTTGGTGATCGCCGCAAGAGGGCGATTCCCCCAAGCAAGGATCCACCACTAGACACCAGGGAGGGGGAGCGGCCCCTTGGTCAAGGGCCTTTGCGCCCCCCAAATGTTTCGGGCATAGTCAGTCTTTCTGCCCCCCCCCCACCCCCGGGAGGTAGATGGTGGCCATAGCCACGTATTGGAGGAGGGAGGAGCTAAGATGGAGGAGCAGACGTGACTCGTCTCGGCTCCCGGACCACGCCAGATTCCCGAGCACATAAGCGCCGGTAAATATTGCCAGAATTTGCCTCTAAGGCTACTACAATGCAGCTGAACTCCCAGCGACCACACAGAGGGCTTAAGGTTTGGCCTTGATCCCTTTTCCAAGTCGCATCGGAGCTTGACGGACGCGGACCATCTCAAAATGGCGATCACCATCACCGGAGGGGGAAGAATCCGCTGCTGAGCCCCCGCGGTGCGGTCTGAACAGCTGAGAGGAGCTACCACCCCTGCAAAAAACCTGTGGGAGCAGTACTTGCATCGCAGTGAGCTGAGACCAGCTGAGCGGCATATCTGAAGAACAAGGTGGGAAGCGCCCCTGATGACCCCGGAGCCGCATACGGAGGTTCCCTTGCAACAGGTGAGATAGAGCAGTGCTGCGGCGGCCTGGCGGGACCTCAGGGCGGCGGATGTAATAGGGGCCCCGACCAGCCGAGCCACATTTTGAAAATAGCACCGTTGCGAACCCAAGCTTGACTTTGCCTGACTTAAAAATGGCGGCCGGCACTCCGCTGAAAACGACGAGAATCGTGGCAGTGCAGGCCTCCCGGTGAAATTAGCATCTCGGAATAACAGGAGAGGTGCTTGGAAAGAGGGACTCTGCTCTCTCCCTTTGAGTTGAAGAGCTCTATTAACACACCACAGTGGATTCCTTGGTTTAGGTGCTCGACCTCTGGGGTCTAATACCACCTAGAGCATACATGCTATACTCAGCTTAGTTTCTCTATTCCTGGCAAAGGACTACTCAGTGGAGGACTTGGGGAGTCGTTGTTCATCCTCCTGCAGTCCCTCCGTAATTTTACCTAGTCTTCCAGAGAAAGAGTAAGTACCGCCGCTTTTACCTCGCATGTCTCGGCTTCTAAATGGTGTCCAGGGGGTCTGAGCTGTCTGCTGCCTCCACGAGCAGGGCTTCAGCATGACCGAGACCAACTACCGCATCGACGCCTACACAGGGACCTACAGAGGCCTGAACTTGACGTGCCTGACCTTAAAATGGCGTCCGCCTCTGCCTTCGTTTCCTCAGCAGCCTAAATGGCAGCCCCAGCTCCTTCTCTGGTTTGTTTTATACCCCCCCTCCCCCCTTCTTTTACCTCTATCCTCTAGTGGGGACATGCTCTTCCAGTACTTGACTATGCTACTGTAGCCTATGTATCTATTCAAAACTGTTTTTCCTGAACGCTGAGACCTGAGCAACATGGCTGATGCCCGGTGGAGCTGCTAGACAGCTATTGAGGAGATTGGCCCTGGTTTCCCCCTCGACCGTCACCTACCCAGCCGTACATTGGGCACAGTTCTTCCTCGTCTCCCTACTATGGCTCCTTCCTCCCCTCCTTTCCTACGAATTCTCTCAACTTCGTTTTTGTTTACTGTACCTTACTACGCTATTGTAACTGATGTAACTTGTAATGCAATGATCCTCTGGTAAAGCGCTCTGATACCTCCGGGTCTAGCCAGCGCTATATAAAACTTTTTGGATGTACGTTGTAATGCAACGATCCTCTGGTAAAGCGCTCTGATACCTCCGGGTCTAGCCAGCGCTATCTAAAACTTTTCAAATCAACTCAAAACTGGTTTTCCTGAACGCTGAGACCTGAGCAACATGGCTGATGCCCGGTGGAGCTGCTAGACAGCTATTTAGGAGATTGGCCCTGGTTTTCCCCTCGACCGTCACCTACCCAGCTGGACATTGGGCACAGTTCTTCCTCGTCTCCTATCCCCTCCTACGAATTCTCGCAACTTTGTTTTTGTGTATTGTACCTTATTATGCTCTTGGAACTGATGTAACTTAATGCAACGATCCTAAATGTAAAGCGCTCTGATACCCTCTAGGGTCAAGTTCGCGCTATATAAAACTTTATAAATAAATAAAAATACCCGGGGGGGGGGAGAGAAAGGCACAAGGAACCAGCATGTGAATTTAGGGGTGGGGGGTCTGCCCTGAATGGGCATTGTAATTCCCCCACCCAGAAATAGGCAGTCTTTCTGCCCTCCCCCCCTGGGGGGGCAGTAGCCCCAGATCAGCTCCCACTGGGGAGTAGGGGGGAGTAAGCCCACTAGGAACCAGGTATTACATTTTTATGTAAATTTAGGGCTGGGAGATGCCCAGAATGGGAATGCCAATGCCCCCCCCCCAAAGTATTTCTGCCCAGGGGAGATGGGGGCATTAGCCCCCGATCTGCCCCCAGCCCTTGAGGGAGCGCAGAAAGCCCACTAGGCACCATGGAGTATTTTTTTGGGGCCAGAGTATGAGTGAGGGCTGCCCAGAATAGACCTGCCAATGCCCCACCCAAAAACAAATGGACAGTCTTTTTGCACCCCCTCGGGGCAATAGCCCCCGATCTGCCTCCCTGGTGGAGCAGGAAACCAGCCTCTATTTTCTTTTTAGTAGTTCAAAAATGTCAGTCTTTCTACCCCCCTGGGGTGCAGATGGGGATTTTTTTTTTAGCCAGAGATGGGGTGGGTGCTGCCCAGAACGCGCATACCAATGCCCCCACCCCACTTAAAAACAAATGGACAGTCTTTTTGCACCCCCCCCCCCCCCCCGGAGCAAATGTGGGCAGTAGCCCCTGATCTGCCTCCCTGGGGGGCAGAAAGCCCACTAGGAAGCCAGGGACTATTTTCTTTTTAGTAGTTAAGGGGTGAGGGCTGCCCAGAATGGGGATGCCAGTCCCCCCCCACCCCCAAAGTAGCCACAGTCTGGGGGCAATAGCCCCCATTCTGCCTCACCAAGGGGGCAGAAAGACCACTAAGCGCCAGGGGGTGTTTTTTTTTTTTAGCCAGAGTAGGGGTGGGTGCTGCCCAGAATGGGCATGCCAATGCCCCCACCCCATTCACAAAGGTGCACAGTCTTTCTTCCCCCCCCCCCCCTGTGGGGCATATGGGGGCAATAGCCCCAGATCTGCACCCCCAGGAGGGCAGAAAGCCCAATAGGCATCAGGGGCTTTTTTTTTTTTTGTATGTTAGGGGTGGGGGCTGCCCAGAATGGGCATGCCAGTGCCCCTACCCCCCCCCCAACAATAGTGTAGGAGGCTGGTTAGTATATGGTGCACACTTATTTAATGAAGCACCCTGCACTAATCCAGGCAACCCTAATGGTGATTTTAGTGGTCTTAGACAACCATAGAAAGCTCTCTAAGTGGTAGCTGTGGAGAGCAGCCTTCAGGCTTAGTCCAGAAGGAGTGTTAAGCAGCTTGTTTTACCAGAACTAATCATATAGTGTAGGTTAAGTGAAAAAGAACCACACAGATCTGTTATAAAAATCGGTATTTATTATAAACACTTACACATTGGTATATCTCCTACCCGGATATATGAACACAGTACACACAATATTTCAAATGTAGAACAGGTAAGTAGCACAAATGCACGTGCTCGGCAGCCGTCTAAGGAAGCCTACCAAACCGAGACATTTTTGAAAACTAGACACCCAGGGGAATCCAGGGAAGTATGGCTTGCTTGGATCCCCCAATATTTTCTTACCCAGAAGCCCCTGCAAACATAAAATTTAGCTAAAAGCAAAAAATCACATTTTCTTCACATTTCTGCGTGGGATCACTGCACCGGCACACATTTCCTATCACCCAGCGTTCCCCTCGGTCTCCTTGGTAAAATGATACCCCACTTGTGTGGGTGGGTCAAGTGCCTGCGACAGGGATGGGTCATTAATGTTTAGAGATTGAGGGGGGACCAAAGCGGGTCCAAGAGGGCAGGGTTTTTTTTAATACGTTTTTGGAATGACTGCTTTAGGCACCCACACAAGGGAGGTATTATTTCTTTCAGGAGACTAAGGGGAGCGCTGGATAGTAGGAAATTTGTGCAGGCGCGGTGATCCCACGCAGAAATGTGAGGAGAATTTGATTTAGCTAAATTTGACGTTTTCAGTAGATTTTGGGTAAGAAATCGTTGGGAGATCCATGCAAGCCATATCTCCCTGGACTCCCCTGGGTGTCTAGTTTTCAGAATTGCCTGGGTTTGGTAGGTTTCCGTAGAGGGCCGCCAAACCCAGGACCATAAACACAGGTGACCCCCTTGCAAAACCAGGTTACCCCCTTGCAAAGCCAGGTCGTTTTGTGATAGCTAATTTTGATATCTCCACAATTTGTTTTGAGCCATTTCCTGTCACAGGTGCTAGGCCTAACCATACAAGTGAGGTACGATTTTTATCAGAAAACTTATAGGAATGCTGGGTGGGTCGAAGTTTGTGGCTGCCTGCAAATTCCAGAAGTTTCCATCACAGAAATGTGAGGCAAATGTGTTTTTTTTTTTTTTTTATAACAAAGTTTGAGGTTTGCAAGGGAAAAAAGGTTGTTTTCAGTGGAAAACATGATGTGTCCACATTACATTTGGGCCGTTTCCTGTGGCGGGCTCTAGGTCTACCTGCACATTTTATCAGGAGATGTGGGGGGAAGTATGCTGGGTGTGTGGAAGTTTGTGGCTCCCTGCAGATTCCAGAACTTTCCATCACAGAAATGTGAGGATTTTTTTTTTTTTACCAAGTTTGAGGTTTGCAAGGGATTCTGGGTAACAGACCCTGGCGAGAGCCACGCAAGTCACCCCATTCTAGATTTGCCTGGGTGTCTAGTTTTCAAAAATGTGCAGGTTTGCTAGGTTTCCCTAGGTGCCGGCTGAGCTAGGGCCCAAAATTCACACAGCTAGGCACTTTGCAATAAAAGTTTGTTTTCTGTGTTAAAATGTGATGCGTTTTGGGCCGTTTGCTATTGCGGGCACTAGGCCTACCTAAACAAGTGGGGTACCATTTTTATCTGGAGACTTAGGTTTACACAGAATAGTAGAACAAGTATTACTATGCATGTCTGCCTCCCAAATGTAAGACAGTGTGTAAAAAAAAGTTATGAAAAATTCCCTCTAATTCACATGCTAATATGTGTACCCAAAAACTCAGAGATGCACAAATAGCCACTGCTTCTAAACTCCATATCTTGTTCCTATATCAGAAATACATAGGTTTCCTTGATACCTATTTTTCACTCTTTATATTTTACCAAATTAATTGCTGTATACCTGGTACACAATGAAAAGCTATTGTAAGTTGCAGCTCAGTTATTGGCTCTGGGTACCTCTGGTTCTTGGTGAACCTACAAGCCCCATATATCCCCGCAACCAGAACGGTCCCGCGGATGTAACAGTATATTGCTTTAAAAAATCTACCATAGTTAGAAGTTACAGGTAAAAATGTAGACCCAAATGGCAGATTTTTCATCTCAATTTCAATATTCTTTTATTTCACCTGTTACTTTCTTTACGAAAACCTTGAAGGATCTACACAAATGACCCCTTTTTGAATTCAGATTGTTGTCTACTTTTCACAAATGTAAAGCTTTCTGGGATCCATTATTGGTTTCACACCCATTTCTACCACTAACTGTAAGGAGATTGAAAGCACAACATTCATAAGAAAAATAGGCTAGGTCCCAGTAAAATGCCAAAACTGTGTAGAAAATGTTGTTTTTCTGACAAACATCTGCCTGTTCCTGAAAGCTAGGAAGATGGTGATTTTAGCACCACAAACCATTCGTTGATACCATTTGCAGGGGAAAAACCAAACCCTTTCTTCTGCTGCACTTTTTTCCCTCAAAAAAACAAAATTTAGTTGTATTTTGGCTGATTTCTAGGTACCTTCCAGGTGAATCCACTAACCCTGGGTACCTTTACAATCCTTAGGATATTGGAAAAAACGGACGCACATTTGGCGTGGATACCTTATGTGGAAAAAAGTTAAGAGGGCCGAAGCACAAACTACTCCAAATAGCCAAAAAAGGGCGTGGCACTGGGAAAAGGCCTGACCGCGAAGGGGTTAGGGCAGTACATGCCAAATTATTTTTTTTCACTCCAACAATTTATACAAACAAGTCATACAAAATGTACCTTTATGTTGTGTTGGCACATGTCAACTGAAAACAGACTCGGAGCATAGTGGTATTGTGCACTCCCAAACTTGAAACAGCAAGCCAAGACTCTGTATACTTGTGACGCACCTCCCCACACAATAATCACCCAAAAAAGTCCCAAATTGTGAGCCTTTTTGCTCAAACGGTGTGCATATCCACCGCTCCCGCTGTTTCCAAGAAGCATTCTCCAAGACTAATGTCCAAATTCACACACATGTGGAATGCACCACCGGCACCAAGAATGATTATGTCCATCCACTGTTGATTTTATACAAACAGTTTCTTCTTCGAATTCAATAAAATGACAGCCAAACAGCCGACGCGTTTCATCTAACTGGTGTGGACTTTATCAGGGCTGTAAAATACATGAAACACATAGTGTATAATACAACAAAAATAACCATAGATGGACATTGACACATGACAACACACAAATATTGACATATGAAAAAGGTTTTCTACATAAAAACACTACATTTAAAAAGCCAACATGACAAGGTCACATTAACAGTACAACATTAAGGATGGTAAAACCAAGTTAGTGAGGAGAAACACAAAAATCACAAATAATGATGTTCACGGTCTAATACCATAGGAAGGAGAGTAAACAAGTTGGGGACACAGCAGATCGAACAAGTTCTAAAGCGAGTTAAAGAGCAAATAAGTAGGATAGCTAGAAAAAGTAGAACATCAAGCCCCGTGTGAGGAAGTCTTAGTGCAACCGAAGAGATAAATAAGTCCATCCAGAATCTGGAAAACGGTTTCGCCCAAGAGGAGTAAGATTACTGGGACAACATACCTTCGCAAGTCAATCTAATCATCTATAGTAGTAGATCTTTAGAATATATTAAGATCCTGTGATCGTCCTATATGGAAACTGTTCCCTCCTGGATCCAGGGACAGTTGAAAGTGCAAGGATCCTGTGCCTGTAAAAAGAGGTAGCAAGAAATGAGGAGAGATAAACCTCTTGCTAGCGAGTGTACTGCGTCTGTTTTAGCAGAGTGGAAGTGTAAAACCACACTCGAGAATGCGAACAAGCGTTAAGCAGACGTTGCCAAAGATTTACAAAGGTTTAAAAAGGGAACATTTTGACTGTATACCGAGCGATAGGCAAGCGGGCAAAGTAAGTGTCTCGTGCCCTAGCTGAAAAACATGGGAAAGGCGGCAGACATAGTGGAAAACTAAGTTCTCAAATCCGCCCGCCCGAATAAGGGCCAATTACCAGACAATGTAACTTTAAAAGGGGAGTCATTGCAAGGAAGGCTCCCAAAAGGTTCCATGGCCTGCGTTCATCATATATGGCTAAATTAATGTGCGTCTTATTTGTTAAATGATGTAACAAAAAAGCGCTGCGGTGGTTTAGTAATAATAAAAACCCACAGCAGTGCATCCATCTAGTGCTGTGTGCAAAACCATAAGGCACACACGAGTCCCACAAGCGATGCTCTGTATCCACAAGCGGCTGGCCGGGGCATAGGAAATTTGCGCCGCGGTAGTTTAGTGCCAAAACACCCATAGCAGTACATTCATCTTGTGCTGTATGCAAAAAACATGAGGCACACACGAGTCCCACATGCGATTCTCTGTATCCCAGGCAGCTAGCCGGGGCATCGAAAATTCCTGGCAAGTATAGCTGTTGAGGAAGGAAAAAACCCTGCGACTCCCAAAGCTCACACCCACCTGTTAGAATGGTGCCCCTGCTTACCGTATCGATGCAAGGACAAGACCGTCCGAGTTAGCGTCCTCTTCGATAATGTGGGACGCAGTAGTCTGTTAAGTGACGTACAGCGTGGGACGCGCCCGGGCCGGAGTATAGGGAGTGTCTGAAAAGTGTGTCCAGACGTACAAAGACTGCTCACCATCATTACGCTATAAACATTCTGCGTAGTTGCCATGGACACACTAATGAATGTCTGGGGAGTATCTAAAAATGTTAGAAAGTCTCAAAACCCGAAGAATTGGATGAGATTTGTGCCCACGAGTAAGAGTCATGTCACAGTGACCCACAACGCTAGGTAGTACAATAGTGCAGAAATATTGATGTCAGATAAAAATTGTGATAAGCCCATAATACGGGTAGATGGAATAGAAGATTAATAAATGAGTCATGTTACATAGAGGTATTCAATCATACTAGTAAAATGAAAGTGACATGATTTAAAAAGAGGCAAGGCAATTGGCTGATACTATAATAACCAAGAACGCCCGCCTAACATTGGTAACTTTATGCAGTACAATATTAAGCAGCAGTTAACCTGGCTATCTAATGAGACCTATACATGTAAGCCAGTTACATTCAGGAAAAATACACATTTTAGATCTGTGGACCCCCTAAATAGAATTGCGTCAGTTTGGTTTTAGTGTACACAATTCCGTGATGGAGCAAAGTTAAAGCAATATAGTAATACCAGAGAATAGTAACAGTATGATTGTAAGTACTCATCAAGCTGGAAAAGCCAATTGTCAACTTCAGCAGTTTTGAATGATAAGACAATAAGAGTAGTGTGGCTTATACCCTCCCGGAATGTCAACTATAACCAAGGATATGTAAACAGCATATAAGGTATCTGTTTCTGGAACCGGGATTCAGTGTTGCACCTATAAAAAATAATGCAACTCCTCATCTGTGTTATGCCCCAGCATGACGCTACGCAAGCAGCAAATCCAGCCTGTTTCGTTACGTCGAAGGGCCAGTTCCCTGTCCCCTGCCCTTGTCCTTTGAGGGACATGGTCTATTGCATGGAATCATATGTCTGGTTTGCCTTCATGTTGTGCTGCCATATGTGCAGTCATGGGATACCTGGTGTCTTGTAGTTTAATGGCTCGCACATGTTCTTGAATCCTGATTTTCACAGCCCTGACTGTGCTCCCTACGTAAATGGTGTTACAACTGCAGCCAATGACCTACATTACAAAAGATGATTTGCAAGTGATGGTATGGCGGATGGTGTAAACCTGTTCAGTGTTGTATTGGAACTGCTTAAGCTTGTTTTTGCCATATCGGCAGATGTCTAACAACATCAAACAAGGGAACCCTTATAGTCGAAAGGGACCAAGGGTAGTATTAAGTTATCAGAGACAGTGGTCCCTTTCAGGAATGAATAGGAAAGTGTAGCCACAATGCTGAAATCAGGATTGGATCTAGATGTGTACGATGCAAAAAATTATTACAAATTTATTAACAAGGATAAAAACACAAATAATGCAGAAAACATGAAGTGAGCTGGACGTGACAGGGTAACTGGAAAGCAGCAGATTTCCTTACCTCAGGCATGAAATAAAGTAAAAAGTGACTTAGTGGTAAAATTAAACAATCCATTAGTCACAATCACAAGAACATCTTATGCTCCGCATAAAATAATAATACATGTAGGAGTCAAGATGTGGGTGTACACATCTAGACCCAATCCTGATTTCAGCATTGTGGCTACACTTTCCTATTCATTCCTGAAAGGGACCACTGTCTCTGATAACTTAATATCGGCAGATGTTGCACTCCGTACATGTGAAGAAGCCAAGTGTCTGGTCAGCCAGTTCCCCGTTGATTGTTTCGGTGTAATGTAACTTGGGCATAATATGTCCCTTAGAGTGGTGCCACGTCGATATGTTATGCTGGGCTTTGGCGAGATCATGTCCTTAAGGCCAGGCACTTCATGTAGCAAGGGCCAATGTTTTGCAAGAGTTTTGTAAATGCCCTGACTTTGTTTACTATGTTTAGTAACAAAATGGACTTTAGATGTCTTGCCTGATGTCTTGGTGTCGGTCTTAAATTGTTGTAATGTGTCTGCTCTAGATCTCTGGCTGATCCTACGTTCTGCATGTTGCAGAACCCTTTCCTTGTATCCTCTTTTCCGGAAGCGATCTTTGATCGTCTCCAGATTGGTCGTGTAAGTATCAGTCTCACTGCAGTTTCTGCGTACCCTCACCATCTCGCCATAAGGGATGTTATTGACAGTGGCTCTTGGGTGCGCGCTAGTAGCATGTAGCGTACTGTTACTGGTTGTAGGCTTACGGTATAGTGTACTGTGGATACGTCCCTCCTTGGCATAAAAAGTGATGTCTAGGAAGTCAATCCTATCTTGTCCGTGTGTCATCGTGAGGGCAACATTATATGGGTTGTTCAAAAAAGCAAAATAGCCCCTCAGTTCCACGAAACCATTCCAGATGACCAGCACATCGTCTATGTACCTCCCCCAGAATATGAGGTTTTCTAGCCAGGGGGAGGCATGACGGCCCCAGGCATGTTTTGTTTCCCACCAGCCCATAAAGAGTCCCGTGTATGATGGGGCAAATTTTGAACCCATCGCAGTTCCTTGGAGCTGGTGGTGCCAGTGCCCATTGTGTAAAAAATAGTTTTTTGATAAAATGAGATCTGTCATTTCTAGGAGCATCTCATTATGTTCATACCAGTCTGCTGTCCTGTTTTTTAGAAAATGGGTGAGGGCATGAAGGTCAAACTGTTTCTTGATGCACGTATAGAGGCTGGTGACATCAAATGTGACAAAAGAGAGCCCCTCAGACCATGGTACATCCTCTAACTTCGTTAAGATGTCTTTACTATCTTGAATGAAAGCAGGTAAGTTCTTTACCAATGGCTGCAAGAATGTATCCACGTACTCTGAGAGGCGTTCAGCCGGGGAGTCTATCCCAGCAATTATGGGCCTGCCTGGGGGAAATGCCCCACCTTTATGAACCTTGGGGAGGATGTATATGCAAGGGTAACTAGGATTCTGTACAGCTAGATATTTGAATTCATCATCAGTAAGTAGACCCTTATCCCTCCAATCGCCCAATTTCATTCTGATGTGCAGGGTGAGTTCTCGCATGGGATTAGTGGAGACGGGTTCATAACAATTACGGTCTCCCAGTTGTGTCTCTATTTCTCCCATGTAATCGTGCTTATGAGAAAAGAAGATGTTGCAACCCTTATCGGCCTCCTGTATGATTAACTGGTCGTTCTCTTTTAAGTTGGTTAGAGCTAGTTTTTCTTTTTGAGTGAGATTGTGGCGGCCCATTTCAGCATGTCTGCGTCCATTCAGTAATTTATGTAGGTCTTCAGGTACCTTGGTTTTGAAAAGGTCAATGTTGGGATGTGTCCCCTGTGGCGTGAATTTAGATTTAAGTTTCAGGCCACTATTTATATCTGGTCTAGTTCTAATCCCAAGTTCCTCCGTCAATTGTTCTATCGGTGTGATGTCATTGTCAGATAAAGACATCAGTAACTGGATGTTTTCCACATCACCCACCGTCTGGCGAGGGGACTGATGTTCCACCATGCTAGGCACAATACACTTGGGGTTGGTATGAAAAAAGTGTTTTAATTTTAATGAGCGTACAAATTTGTGCAAATCAACAGTAGCATCCACAATATCGCCCCCCCTGTGTTGGACAGAAGCCAAGCCCCTTTTGTAAAACAGAGCATTCATCTACATTAAGTACATAGTCTGACAAGTTAACAATTACTAGATCATCCTGTGCCAGCATCGGTGGCTCCCCATTCCCACCTGTACACAGCCCCGTGATGATATGAGGGTTTACTTTGTTTTGGATGACCGAAGTTTCACCGTTAGTCCTGGCGCCACCTTTTTTCCTTGACCACCTCCTGCCCCCCCCCCCCCTCCTTGTTTTGGATCTCTTCTTAGTTGTTTACTGTTTAGTCTCAGCCTTTCCATCTGTAATAAAAAAGAATTCTGGACCTGGGGTTGTGTTTCAATCAATCAATCACAGAATTTGTAGAGCGCACTACTTACCCGCGAGGGTCTCAAGGCGCTGGGGAGAGGGAAGGGGGGGGGGGTGCTGCTACTGGTCGAACAGCCAGGTCTTGAGTAGCCTCCTGAAGGTCAGCAGGTCTTGGGTCTGTCGTAGGCTTAGTGGAAGGGTGTTCCAGGTCTTGGCGGCGAGGTGTGAGAAGGATCTGCCGCCAGTGGTTGTTCTTCGAATGCGAGGGACGGTGGCGAGGGAGAGGTCGGCGGAGCGGAGCTGGCGGTTGGGGACGTAGAAGAAGAGTCGTCTGTTGAGGTAGGCTGGGCCAGTTTTGTGGAGTGCCTTGTGTGCGTGGATGAGGAGTTTGAAGGTGATCCTCCTGTCGACGGGGAGCCAGTGCAGGTTCCTCAAGTGGGGGGTGATGTGGCGTGGTACGTCGAGGATCAGGCGTGCGGAGGCGTTTTGTATGCGTTGCAGTCGCTTGATGAGCTTGGCCAGGGCTCCCACGTAGAGGGCGTTCCCATAGTCAAGTCTGCTACTGACGAGGGCCTGGGTGACTGTTCTTCTTGTGTCTGTCGGGATCCACCTGTAGATCTTGCGGAGGGTGTTGAAGCAGGAGGAGGAGACTGCGTTGACTTGCTTGGCCATGGAGAGCGTTGAGTCGAGGATGACTCCCAGGTTGCGTGCGTGGTCGGTGGGTGTCGGGGCTGCTCCCAGCGTCGTTGGCCACCAGGAGTCGTCCCAGGCTGAGGGGTTGGAGCCGAGGATGAGGACCTCCGTCTTGTCCGTGTTCAGCTTTAGTCGGCTGATCTTCATCCAATCGGCGACGGCCTTCATTCCTTCATGGAGATTGGCTTTGGTGGCGAGGGGGTCCTTGGTGAGGGAGAGGATCAGTTGAGTGTCGTCGGCGTAGGAGATAATGTTGAGGTCGTGCTGTCTGGCGATGCGTGCGAGCGGGGCCATGTAGATGTTGAACAGTGTTGGGCTGAGGGAAGATCCCTGGGGTACGCCGCAGATGATCTCGGAGGCTTCGGATCGGAAAGGTGGGAGGCGGACTCTCTGGGTTCTGCCGTCGAGGAAGGAGGTGGTCCATTCCAGGGCCTTGTCTCGGATCCCTGCGTCGTGGAGGCGTGCGCGTAGAGTGCGGTGGCAGACAGTGTCGAAGGCGGCGGAGAGGTCCAGCAGGATGAGGGCTGCGGTCTCACCATTGTCCAGCAGGATCCTGATGTCGTCGGCGATGAGGGCAGTCTCAGTGCTGTGGTTGCTGCGGAACCCTGATTGGGATGGGTCCAGGATGCTGTTTTCTTCGAGGTATCGGGTTAGCTGTTTGTTGACGATCTTCTCGATGACCTTGGCTGGGAACGGAAGCAGGGAGATGGGCCGGAAGTTCTTGAGGTCTCTCGGGTCCGCCTTGGGTTTTTTGAGTAGGGCGTTGATCTCTGCGTGTTTCCAGCTCTCTGGGAAGGTCGCGGTCTCGAAGGAGAGATTGATGACGTTGCACAGGTGGGGTGCGATGGAGCTGCTGGCTTTGTTGAAGATGTGGTGCGGGAAAGGGTCTGACGGGGAGCCGGAGTGTATTGTGCTCATGGTCTTGATGGTGTCCTCGATGTTCACGCTGGCCCAGGCTGGCAGGGGGTCGTGGTCGATGGTGTGTGGCGGGTCTGGTGCATCGATCTTAGTTGGGGCTGTCTGGGTGTTGAAGCTGTCATGGATGTCGGCGATCTTGCGGTGAAAGAAGGTGGCGAGGAATCGCACAGGGGTTGCGACGGCGGGATGTCGGTGTTGGAGCTGGGATTGGAGAGTTCCTTCACTATGTTGAAAAGCTCGTTGCTGTTGTGTGCGTTGTTGTCGAGGCGGTCTTTGAAGGAGATTCTCTTGGCGGACCTGATGAGGTGGTGGTGGTTACGGATGGCGTCTTTGTGGGCTGTGTGGCTGTCCGGTGTCTTATCACTGTGCCATTTCTTCTCTAGTTTCCGGCAGGTACGCTTGGAAGCTAGGAGTTCCGAGGTGAACCAGCTGGCTCTTTGGTGGTGTCACTGTAGGTGAGCTTTTTCAGCGGGGCGAGGGTGTTGGCACAGTCGTCCATCCATCGTCTGAGGTTGCAGGCAGCGTCGTCGGTGTTGGATGGGTCGGAGGGAGGGCTGAGAGCGAGGGTTGCCCGAGTTGGTCTCGGTGACTTTGCTCCAGCAGCGGCGTGGGATCTGTTGGGTGCGGTGGTGTGTGGTGGGTTTCTGGAAGGTGAAATGGATGCAGCGGTGGTCGGTCCAGAGGAGTTCCGTGGTGTGGCTGAAGGAGACGTGGGAGCTTGAGGAGAAGATGGGGTCAAGCGTGTGGCCGGCGGAGTGGGTCGGTGTTGTGACGAGCTGGCTCAGACCGAGGTTGGCGAGGCTGTCGATCAGGGTGGTGGAGTTGCTGTCGTTGTTGTTCTCCAGGTGAAAGTTCAGGTCTCCGAGGAGGATGTAGTCGGTAGAGGTCAGGGCGTGCGTGCTGATGAAGTCGGGCGGTGGAGTCGCTGAACTGGGGTCGGGGCCCCGGGGTCTGTAGACAAGGGTGCCTCTAAGGGTGGTGTTGGGGTCCGTGTGGATCTGGAAGTGCATGTGTTCGGCGGTGCTGAGTGTCGTCGGTGCTGGTCGAGACCCTGATGGTGTTCTTGTGGACGATGGCGATTCCTCCTCCTACTGCGTTGATGCGGTTCCTGCGGGTGATCTTATAGCCGTCTGGGATGGCTATGGCGATGTCGGGGGCGGAGGAGTCGTTCATCCAGGTCTCAGTCAGGAAGGCGACGTCTGGTGATGATGTGTCGAGCAGGTCCCAGAGCTCGACGGCGTGTTTGCGTGCGGAGCGGGTGTTCAGTAGGATGCACCGGAGGAGGTTGAGTGTTTCATTGCTACCGGTACCAGCTGTCGGGATACTTTCTGTTGATGTAAATGAGCTACCACTGATGGATCCTGAGTCTGAAGTCTCATCCCTCACCCTTTTTGCTGTCTCTGTATTTTTAATGTCATATTTCTTGGCGAAGTTATACACCCTGCCCTACCGATAGTCACTCTCATCCCTTTTTACCTTTCTAGCCTTCTTATCTCGTTGATAGACCTGATAGTCTTGTATGACCTTTTCTAGAGTATCATAATTCCTCTTTATCACATCCTTTAAGGGACTTTCCTCAATTTCTTTCTCTAGTTTTTCTATCTCAATCAGTAAAGAAGTTGCCTTCCTTTCGGCGTGTCTGATCAAGATTTTCATCATAGTTACTGATGAATTCAGGAGATTACCCTCCCACTCCTTTAACAATTCTTCGTCCACGTCCTCGAATGTAGGGAATATTAAAATCCTTAAACCCCTCGGTATCCTGTCATTGTCTAGGTACTGTTGCAGAGTGATGCCGTCCCACCACCTAGCGAGCTCTTGCTTTATCAAGTGCTCGAGTCTCTGGAACTTAATCTTAAGTCCCTCCACTGTGCCTGTGTCATTGGTTGGGTTGCCCCGAGGTTGCTGTGCCGAAAATAGGTTCAATGCAAATGCCTCCCTCCTGTCCCTGAATCTAGCCATTATACGGGTTGCTGTCTTTGGTTAATAGTACTGGGGTGGAGGAGTGCGATCAGGCTTCAAATGATACACTCCCAAACTTGAAACAGCAAGCCAAGACAAGTGTACCTCTGTATACTTGTGACGCACCTCCCCACACAACAATCACCCATAAGAGTCCCAAATTGTGAGCCTTTTTGCTCAAACAGTGTGCATATCCACCGCTCCCGCTGTTTCCAAGAAGCAGTCTCCAAGACTAATGTCCAAATTCACACAAATGTGGAATGCACCACAGGCACCAAGAATGATTGTCCATCCACTGTTGATTTTATATAAACAGTTTCTTTATTCTTCGAATTCAATAAAATGACAGCCAAACAGCCGACTCGTTTCGTCCAACTGATGTGGACTTCATCAGGGCTGTAAAATACATTAAACATATAGTGTATAATACAACAAAAATAACCATAGATGGACATTGACACATGACAACACACAAATATTGACATATGAAAAAGGTTTTCTACATAAACACTACATTTAAAAGCCAACATGACAAGGTCACATTAACAGTAGAACATTAAGGATGGTAAAACAGAGATAGTGAGGAGAAACGTATAAAAATCACAAATAATGATGTTCACAGTATAATACCATAGGAAGGAGAGTGAACAAGTTGGGGACACAGCAGATAGAACAAGTTCTAAAGCGAGTTAAAGAGCAAATAAGTAGGATAGATAGAAAAAGTAGAACATCAAGCCCCGTGTGAGGAAGTCTTAGCGTGTTGGACATTACCGATGACATATTTGATAATGAGACATTTAAAATTCTACAGACAGAAACCTCCCAGGATTGTCTCCCTATAATGGCATCTCACGTAAATCTACCTTTCAGATATTGTATATTCCCGCTAACAAGATTTGATGTGGCTACACAATATCATAAATATCATGTTTGAATATCGGGTGTTCCACTTAAGCGTGGAGACAACCAGGGAATAGTACAGTCCCCATATGTGCGTGGTCCTTATGTGTGCTATAGCATTTAGGCATAGGACGTGCAGGGTAGCACGAGTAAACCAAGCTCTCCAATATCGATCTCCTTAGATCTTTTTATGGGGGTTCAAAGAGGGGGCAATTTGGATCGCAAGAGAGGAAGCACATCATTATCTACAGTTTAAAGGCGGTTTCCATTCCATCATAAAAATGTACAAGCGAGTCCCCGTCAATTTGTCGGCAGAGGCTGTATGTTATCGCCTATTTAAAGGGCACCCACGACAGGAGGTACCCCCGAGAATAGTGTAATTCCCATGTGTAGGTTTCATATACATGCGTGCCATTTAATTACTAGGCATTAACTAACCGGGGGGGAGGTACCTCTTCGATATCGTTTAATTTAAATTATTTAAAAAGGATAAATGAAAATATGTCGAAAGATGGATTAATGCTTGTTGGCGTTTAGGGGCGGTTACAGTTGCTACGCTTCCGTCAGGGAGGACGCACTTGCTACTCCCTTTTGGTAGGTCAGTAAACGCAATATGTTACCACCTAATAAAAACGCAACGACGTTAGCCTGAAATATCTGGTTGACATTGAAACTGTAACTTTGACTACAGGTAAGCTTGCAAGCATATAGTGCTGATCAGCTCGTGAAACATACAAAGTGGCTACTAAGCGCATTTGGACAGAGCTCATTATTTTCCCAAAATCCGAGGATGGTGCGTTAGCAGAATCTATGAACTAAGAACCTGGAATACCTAACCAACTGCTCCAGTTTTCCTACTCTGGATTTGGAATCTGCTGGCAAACTGCCTATGGGCAATGTCAAGCTTAAAATAATGTGTAAGGTTTAGACCCAGATAGCCACCGATTTAGACACTTTGACAGGGAATGTTGTATAAAACAGGTTTTGTTACTTGTTGTAACTAACCTTTTGCTTCAATGTGGTTATTGGAAATTATTTTAGAGACTGGGACTGCATCAGTTGGCATTAAGACACAGCTAGAGCTATAGATGCAAACAAATGTATTCTATGCCAGTGGTAAAATAAAATGTTTCCGAAGGGGACATAAAAAGGGATGCCTTAAGAACTCACAAGAGAGGCTGGAATGATTTCAGGTTCGAATGAATATAAAATGGTACTCGAGGCTCTATGCGAATGCTTCAGCCTCGATAATAAATTCAGTAGAAGCAGGGAGTATTAAGATCACTTGTGGCACTAGACAAGGGTGTCGGTTGCCCCAATCTTATTTGCTGTAATTATGGAGCCCCTTACAATAACTATCTGAAAAGATGATAAAATCTGCCCCATATCTGGCATATACAATTTGAAATTGTAAGCCGATGACTTGGCTGTCTATGTTGAAAGCACAAATCTAATTTTCAAATTTATTGGAAAAGATTTAAGAGTTTACATTGATTAGGGGATACAAAATGACTCCAGGGAAACCTGAAATTCTTCTATTTAATGCTCCATAGCTGATCTCTGTCAGGGATTGGGGCAGGTACAATACCATTCTCCCAATTGGACTTGTTGAAATATGTTATGTCAAACTATGGTGAGCTATTTAAATTTAACTATTATGTTACATTGGTTAAAGTGCATAATCTCCTCATCAAATGGAAAGCTCTACTTGTTTCAGTTATTAGCAGAGTGGCCCCTGATCAAAATGTCAATTTTACTGCTATTTATTTTTTTATTTGCCCAAAGAATATTGTTCCTGATCAATTGTATGTTACACAGTTTTATTTGGAACAACCATCAACTTTGTTTGAGATTTTCCTACTTGCTCTAGATAAACGCAGGGGGTTAGATCTACTTAACCTTCGACTATATTACCAGGCATCTCTCTTAGATATTATTTCCCGGCTGAATGGCACGCTTTCCACTCCGATAGTTACTGTATGTACTTATTGGAGAGGCAGGTATTCAATTACCTGTTTTTATTAAGATATTTAATCTGCCTAAAAAAATAGATCTAAATCAAATAAAGAATTATCTTTTCGCAAACAGGAAATCGTCAAGGAATTTAATATACCAGATTGCCATGGATTCCTCCTACTGAAGGGCTGTGGAGGCTTTGATCTACATTTGTCCACTGCTGAGTTTATCAATGGGGTCGTTTGGCTTTCTATGCTGTTGCAAAATTTAAATATAAACACTGCATGAAAAACTTGGAACCAGCTTGGTATTGTAGATAGCAATATTGGCAGGAAGGTATGGTTTAGCTTCTTGAAAATTAAAAGCTTATTACAAATATATCGAGCATCTTTAGTAAAGAGCGCTTCTGTTATTTTCAAAATGTTTGCATTTAAGCTTAGCGGTATTGATCGGCAGCTGCTATAAACAAATGCAGGGTAGCTAGCATGTCTTTTGGTTCACTAACCACTTTGAAAATGTAGAGAAAGAAACAGGGTTTAACGTTACACCTAAGGAGTGGGAAGAACTAACTCAACATAGCGATAAGCTATTCAGGGTTGCCAATTATCAGAGAATGGAGGTATTTTTTTGCCTGACGACTTCTCTACTATACTCCTAAATTAGTGAGCAGGTTTTATCCTGCCATAATCATTGTGTTAGATGTCATCTAGAGGGGAAGGGGGATTGGCAGCATGTTAATGCCACATGTACAGCTCTGTACTATTTCTGGTTTCAGTTAGCTGCTTAACTTTTACTTTTTTGATTGGTATAATCAGACCTGATGGCTTCAGGGATGGTTGCCTTTTAGTAGCTGAACGAAAGTGTATTTATTGGTATGTCCCTAGTTCACTTTCTGATTGTGCAGGACAACTGAGCTACACTTTTTTGTTCATGGGCAACTTAAAATGGATCGAGATAAATTCTTTGAACTCACTTATGCGAAAAGAATTAATCCGATAGGCAGATATAATAGAATATGGTGTAATCTGGGTTCAGTGTGAAATATGATGTGCAGTGTGCTCTTTTACCTAGTTTACTATGGAAGCATTGTGTTTGAATTATGCGATTGTTATTTTTCTGTATGCATGTATTGAATCTCCGCCCTTTTATTCATTTTGTAAATGGTGATTACAGTCTTCTCAAGAACAGTCAGTTACGTCTGGTATGAAACATGATTTACACTGACTTTTTATCTAGGTTTTTATAAAAGTTCTGTATTTAGATTGTGCAGTTGTCATTATCTTTGTACATATATGTATTTAATCCTTGCCCCTTTGTTGATTTCTAAATGGTGACTACGTTCTTATCTTAACATTTTGTAAGACCCAATAATCAGGTGCTGTTGTAATATGTTCGTCGCATGTGTGGATGTAGATACACATGCTCTGTCTACTTCTGCCTTCTAGTGTTGGGCTCAGATGTTTGCAACTTGATTTTCTTTGAAGAAGTCTTTCGAGTCCAGAGGTATGACTCCTTTAGTTGGCAATGCACATGGGCATCGACTCCCTTGTTAGATAGGTTTTTTTCCCCGCCATCTGGTTTGGACATGTAACAAGCGGGCCTCTCTGATTCTTCAACTCCTGTCGTCACCACTATCTTCACAGATAAGTGATCCTGCTTTATCGTCGTTCGAAGAATTTTGACAGTACTGCTAACTTTGCCTTCCATCCTGGTGCCTCACCCTTTGTCTCTAGTGCCTTTCTCGACAAGAATTTCAGGTCAGTGATGGAAAGGACGCCCTTTGAATACTTCTTTCAATGTCACTCCCAAGCTCCTCTGGGCTTACCACCATCAAGCCTGCAATCTTTGCCTCTCCCTAAGCATGACAACACCACATGCCAGACCTGCCTCACCTTCCAGTCGAAGAAGATCCTTGATACCAACGCAAACAGAGATGGGCCCGTCAAATAATTCAGAGGCGTGGTGCAGCGCCCAGAGCGTCTGACTCCGGACCACGGGGCTCACAGTTCGATCCCCGGCGGCAGCTCAGCACCCTGTGATTTTGGGCAATAGCTCACTTAATCTCCCTGATGGCCCCCAGTGCCTTGAGACCCCTAGGGGTGATTAGTTCATGCTTTACAAATACTGGATACATACATACATACAGAGGCGAGATGGAGGCAAGACCCCGCCATCTTTGTGGAATGGTTTGTCAAGGTGGAGGAAAAAAGCTGGCCCTTCCAAGACCCAGCTGGTGCAGGGGAGCTCACCCTCCAAATACGATTGAAAACAGTATCAAGATCCCAAGATGACTTCTACCGTGAGTATGGACGCTACCCAGTCATAGCCTATGGCCGTCCAGCGACCCCGTGCACAGACAGAGCACCAGGCATTGGGGGAGGGGCGACAGGGGAGTTTGGCATTGATCCCAGAGAATCAACAGCAGCTGCTGGCCCACCACTGCCTTCAGTCGAAGGTCGGCACATACAGAAGCTTTTGGAGCTGACATGACTCCCTTTGTTGGCCGCATAGGCCCTACATCAGCTGCTGCATTTCTCAGCCGACGGACTCGTCGACTACGGCATCAGAGGCAATGCTGAAATCAACATCTGCCCCCAGCCTCACCTCAGTGCTGAGCTCTACGTCGATATAAAAGCAGTCAGTAGCACCAAAGGCATCAACGTCTAAGACCCCATTGTTGCAGAAAACTCACTCCGCGTCGAGAGCACAATCGACGGCTGGCTTCGGCGACTCAGAACAGCCTATTCTCCAGTGACTGCAGGAGGAGTTGGATACTTACCATAAACAGCTTTTCCTTCATCTACAAACCGGCAGTATCTCCACCAAGCTGCCACCTAGACCACTGGAGACCATGCCAGGAAAGAGGAAGCTGTCTTTTGAGGAGCAACTTGCCCTGGGGCCTCCACCGCCTCCAAAACACAAATGACATAAGGACAGGGGCACCAGCCCCCTTGCTGCTGCTTTTCTTCCTCTTCCAGCTTCCCGCCTCCCTCACTGCCACCAACATATGCACCATCTCCTTCAGCTTTACTGGAGGAGTCACAACACTCCTTCTCAGTGAGAGCTGCCTCTCTCTGGAACTGTTATATGGTTCTTAGGCACATTGTCGACATTGCTAAGTTAGCATGAGCTTCGCTGCCATGATGCTGCTTTTGCGCACGCTACTGCATGACTTTGTTTTTGCAAGACTTTGTGTCTTTCACATGAGAACGGGTTGTGTTTCGCGTTCTCTGCCTTTCCTGGAGTTTAGTCTGAACACGATAGGCAAGGTCGATAAACAATGGCACTTGTTATTCTGTTCTGGTCAGTCCCTAGCACCTAGACATAACATGCTACACAGCTGTCATGTAGTTCCTATAGTACCCATGCAGGACCTGCGCGTTTGTGTAACATAAGCTGTGGGCTTGGTGGTGGACTGACTCTGTGCACCCCCACCGCTTATGTTAGATTGTTTTGCATTAGCTAGCTCGCAGGGCCACTAGTGTCTCCTCTTATCGGGGAGAGATTAGTTTCTGGCAACCTTAGAACATGACAACCCTGATTCCCTCAGAATCGTGGAAACAATGTACTACCTTTCGCTCAGTCACTCGTGCTCACTTATTCGGTTTGTCTCCGAGAGTTACACAGAATAAACAGTCGGGCGTTTCAATAAGTATTTATTGAACAGTTGTTGTTCTAGTGTAAAATATATGTGCTGCAGAGACCAGCAGGCAATAGCAGAGATATATTATTAGCAGTACGATAAAAGCAAAGGGATAGAACAATTCTACCATATTGCGATAATCATGGATACATACATGAATATAAAAGCATTATGCAGAGTGTGCGTACTCCTACGATGCCTACCTAGATGTACCTGAGTGTACCTAGCATATGTGTGTAGGTCTTAGAAGCTAAGAGCCAAGAATCCTCCTAGGATTTAGTCGAACCCCCATACCTGAATAGAGAGTGTGTGGGACCCCATCCTGGTCTCGAGTTGGACACCCTGTCCGGGTTGTGTCAGACCACTGTCAGCTTGAGCGACTGCATGCAGGAGCCTCAGCGTCTCTGGTCAGTGTGTCAGCATGGAAGTCTCGGTTCCCTCTGTTTTACCGGGGCAAGCTGTGGTGTATTTCTACCCTAAAGAGTCTCAGTCCTCAGTATGGTTTGTATTGGACATGAGGAAGACGTCAGGGGTGAACTTTGTACATACATTATGCTGGTGGTGTATTCTTAGAAAGCCATGCATAATTGAGTACAGTGGGGGCCTGTGTTTGGAAGAACCCTGCTGCATTTTAAACCACAGGATAGATAACGTTCAGTCAGAGCTCGTTGTGTACTAGCTGGGACCAATGTAGGTGAAAGATCATGCCTATATAAGGAATCATACTATAATAGGACATGTACAGTTGTGACCATAATTGGGCATATGCGGCCATGACCATAATTGGTCAAGTACGAAGATGACCATTTTAGGGCATGTACGAACGGGTCTACATTAGGGCATCTATGCGGGATATAACACCCACTCCACTTCCGAACTGGATAATAAAAAGCAAGTAAAAACATGGTTCTAAAAAATCGTTAAAACATTTTGGTGTTTAAAAAAAAAAAAAAAAAAAAGTCTAAATTCACCTTTTCCTAGTTGCCACTTAAAAGTCAATATCGTCTCTCTATAGAAGTTGTATTACCATAAGCAGGAGGAGACCGTACTTTTCTCAAGCGAAAGTGTCAATGTATGAAAATTTTCCAAATTTAGATCGTTTTATTTTGAAACGAGTGAAAAAGCCGAATTCTTTCCCAGGACACGATGAGCCAATTCAAGATTACGCGTCCTGGCTGGGAAGCTCAATATTATCGGTGTCAGCTGCTGTAGATGACAAATCCAACGCCTCACAGAGAACGTCAATCGCACATAGATGGAATGTAGTACTGCCAACAGTCGGTGCTGCGGCAGCTTGTGCGGCAGTTGTTACCTCGGTGCCTGTGGAGGAGTCACCTAACCCAGCAGGAGCGAACGGCACCTGTGGATTCTCCAGGAATGCATTCATCAGAATTGGAAGCCGCTGGGGACAACGCAGAGCATGGGCCTTTATGGGGTCCAGCATTGCATCCGTGTCCGGAGGCGCATCTGATGGAAATGTTAGACAAAGATCCAATGTGCATTCTTCTCCGCAGAACAGGCATCGAAGCACAGGTAAGATGCAGTCTATCCAGACTGGTCTAAATAATAGAAACCAGGAGGCACCGAGTTCTCGCAGGCAAGAAATGCCCAGAAGTTGTACCATGCGTTCACGGTATTTCCGCTCCAGGAGCGTGTTCACCATTCCCTCTGGAAGTGGGCCGTCCATTGCGTAGCAGCAATATTACAATCAGGATTCCTGCGATTAGAAACAAGATGAGCGGGAATCCTCCAAATACGCTTCCCAATACGGAGTGTATAAAATTTGGGATTACTCCGAGGACTGTCTGAAAGGTGCTTAACAGTCCTGACCCTATGGTCTTAAATAGGTGTACAATTCCGCTCGTATCTGACATGTTAAAGATACGTCCCACCTTTTCTGCGAAATGAATGGGGCAGTTTGTACGTATGAGTGCCTGTATCTCGGTCGAGGTCCTTGCAACTTGAAGTTCATAGGTTTCTCGAGCGGAGGTTAAGGGCACGGGTTGCTGTAAAAGCATGGCTTTCAATCTGCTCAAAGTATCAAACTGTATAAAAGAAACATTCAGCGAAGGCCATAACGGCGCCTCCCTGACTGTGTTCAGTGGCGGGAACAATACTTGCATACAGCAAGTAACCCTGGAGTTAACAGTTACTAGATATGCGACGCCCGGAAGCATCCCACAACAACCTTAATCATTTAGCATTAAGTAACTCCCATTCGAGAGCAGCTGGAAAACCGGCGTGATCATGGCCGCTGGGGTCCCTGACATGTGACAAGATAAGTTCGCCACTGAACCACTGCAGGCTCCATGTAGAGAAATATCCTGACACATGAGAGAACCGCTCAAAGCGTTCTTGCAGTTTGTACCACTCAGATACACTTCTCGATCCCCATTCCGGCATCGGTATCTATATGGTAACTCCCAAGTTTCCTTGATGTATCCCTTACCCATTTTTACATATTTGCCTACCTTTGCTCAAGGCAATATTAAAACTGAAACGTAGTGACCGGCAGAGTGATTTGGCCATGAATGAGCCATTCTGTTGATGGTGATTCGGCTACAGTGAATGGTAACCTTTCCAGTTTCTCAATATGCAGCATTGTATATTTGGCTCCCCTTTGTGCCATTTCTGTCTGTTTATCAGTTAGATTGTACTCTGAGAACAGAGACGTGGTGTTTATAAAACACCATGGCACATAGCCTGCACGCAAAGATTGCAGCGTCCAGCTTAACATCATAATAGAACGTAGCTGAGATCGCCCGTGTTGTAACAAGGCCAGATCTTGTTCTAATATGTCGATTGCCGAGGACACAATGTTGCCTAAGGAGTAAATCCTGGAGGTCAAAGTTGTTAACCCATTATCCATACAGCTAATGCCTTTTCTAAGTTAATACGGTCTATTTCTCGTATTCTTCCTGCGGCCTCTTGTTGGGATATTTTCCAGTTTTCATTATAGTAGGCATAGAGGCCTGCATATATGAAACGTTTCTGACGGTGTTTCTTGGGTCCCAGTAGAAAATCTTTAAGATCCATGTCAGGTGTCAGTAAGGTCAAGTGGTGTTTCACTTCTGTCAGTGTTGAGGTCTTTAGACAATCAAGGCACAACTTCCCAACACTATACGATGTCACTAGCACTGGGTGTTGTCTTTGTATATAGCGTGGATCTGGCCTATGGATGCTAAACCCTCTGGTTGTATTCATAAATCTCTGTTGACATTTGTTTCTGTCAATGGGCCAAACCAGCCATTCTGTCCAATCAGGATCTGATCTGTTGTACTGGAAAATGGCATCTAATCCTACCCCTTGTGTAGTTGAATTCTGCCCCCCACCCATCTGTGATGGTGTTGGAAACCCCGGTGTGTTCATTTCCTTGCCTTTGGCTAATCCGAGACAGGATGTCTGTTGCACAGTTTCGTTCAGAAATAAAATCTGCTGCGGAATGATGCATGCTCTAAAAAGTGCTTCTATTCCCTGGACTTGCCAGTCCCTAGAACCCCAGATTGATGTTGATTCTATTGTGTCTTTCCATAGATCGAAACCCTGTTTAGACAACTGGTTCAGAAAGGATGCAGAGTAAATATGTTTGGTGTTTGTTGACATAATTTTCTGAGCTGAAATTTTCTCCATTTTATAATAAAATGACGTCGGGTCGGATGTGTTAAACCCTGAGAAGTATGTGAATTTCTGTGCAAATGCTTGTGAACTACCTTTTGGAGGTGTTGGACAGTGTTCCCACTGGTAGTATTCAAATACATTTCTAGGTGTTATAGATTTGTGTAAGAAATGATCACCAAATTGTTGGTAACAGTACAATGTATCATAGTCTGAAGTACCTTCTAACATTTCATTGTTCGGAAATGCTGCAGTTTTTTCTAAATCAGACATCATAGCATTTACAGTTTCAGTGTTCCAAACATCAGAAAATGTACTGGAGGTAATGAAATCACTTAAAGAAATTTTAAATACATGTTTTAGCTTCAAAAGTTCAGTCGGACCTAATATATCACAATCAATCTTGTCCCATACTATACCGTCCGGTATAGGAACTGCTGTAATGTTCACTGAAGACAAGTCTCTTGGTTCATGAGGTGAAGACTGGTGTGGTTTTAAAATCAAATTGACTCTTTGGGCTGTGGAGCTTGGCTGGAGGTATCGTCCATTAATAAGCATACTAAAAGTTATTATTAAACCTAGCCAGAAAATGAAAAATAAAATCCCAGTGATATACCATAGTTCTATCCAAGGTGACACCAGGTAAGTCTTTCTAAAAAAGTTCAAAAAGTCAATGAGTTTCTGTTGGAGTGATTTTTTTTAGCTGGCGTCGTTTCCGGCTCACTTGGGTCCAGTGAAAACGTATCAAAGTTCATGAAATAGCTAGAAGCAGTTCGATCAATTGTTGGAATTGCATCGGGATTTGTTGAAATCGGATTTTGCTCTTGACGAGGCATGTTGACGTAGATGTCTGTATTAGGTCTGATTGCAACTTGGTTGTTAAGTTGGTTTTCATCTTGAAGATGAATTTCTTGTTGAAGTGGTACGAGTTCCATAGCATTGTTGCTTAGTCCTTCATTCCGTACAGGTGGCTCTTCAAACGTGATGAGTCTTTCTGTTTGAACTTCTTGGATTGTAGTGAGAGGAGGGCGTCTGCTACTGTGGAGTCCATGAGGCCTACTGTTTAGTATCGGCCACATAGTGTGGTTTGATTGTCAATTGAGACAAATCTTTTTTCCGGCAAGAGGCGGCAGAAGTACAGTTCTTGTGCCGTGGATTGCAAGGACCGGTACAGGCTTTCTGTAGGATGGCCCAAATTCTTTCTTGTCAGCAATCTTCTCTCTGACTAGATCCCCGAGTTTTGGGATCCAGATAGGTCTTGCCGTTACTGCCTTGACTTCCTCAGTGGCGGCCTGTTTCTAGAGCACGTTACTTTGTTGTGTCCTGGATTCATTTAGATCCTGTAAATCAGCCAAACGATCATGGATATCAAATGGTTTTTCATTCGCTACTGTGCCTTCACAATCAAGATCAGGTACCCACATGCTTGTCCCAAATAGGACCTCGTGAGGAGTGACACCTCCTAGAGAGCTTCTTGGCTGATTATTGAGCGCGCGCTGTACCCCATAAAGGTGATCGACCCATCTACCGCCCTTGCCTAATACCCTAGCTGTTAAAGATTGCTTTAAGTCTCGGTTTTTCCTCTCCACAACAGAATTTCCCTCTGGATGGTACGGAGAGGAGTACCGCAATGCTACACCCATTCCTTCCATGGCCTCTTTGTAAGCCCGAGAGCTAAACGCCGGACCACGGTCAGAATGTAACGTGCCAACTGCGTATGTGCCGATAAAGACTCGCAAATCTTTTATAACAGTTTGAGCGTCAGCCGAGCGCTGAGGCCAAACCCATAGGAATCTAGAGCAGGAATCCACTGCAACCATGATATATTTCTTGGACCCACCAGATTGTAAGGGTCCGCAGTGGTCCAAATACACACATGCGAGAGGTTTGTCTGATTTCAATAATGGTGTCTGTGCTGGGTGTGTTACAGTGGATCCTTTTATCTGCTGACAGATGTCGCATTGCAAGACATAGGCTTTAGTCTGCTTCGTTAACCCAGGGCCACCAATAGCATTGTTTCAATAAAGAAATAGTCGCTGTAACGCCTGTATGCGCAGAACCCAAACCCTTGTGTGCCGCTAAAATCAAGCCTAGCCTACGATCCACATTTGGTATAACTCTATCCCCCACTACAGGAATCTGAGCATATGGAATGTTTTGTGCATCTAACTTGTAGGAGTACTTGAGTGGAAATTTTTTAGGTACTGCTGTGCTGCCTTTGCGTGAAGCATTGACAGCTACCATTATCTCGCCGTCTACCCTCGTCTTTGAACGAGTAACTGCAGCTACGGCGGCTGTGCGAACAGCCCCCTTTGTGGCTTCATCAGCCAATGAATTCCCTTCAACGTGAACGCCATCACGCTGATGACTCAGTGTATGCATCACGTGAGCCCTTGGTAGTTCGTTTCTCAACTCCACTATCTGTTCCCATAGCATTTTATGCTTTATTGTGCCACCTTTTGCATCTTTGAACCCGTTTTGTTCCCAATGATGTAGATATTCATTGTACGACTGTACACAGTAAAAGGAATCACACACAATCAGTGTGGGGAATTCGTGATCCGTATTTATAAGTGCCAGTATAAGTGCTTTGAGTTCTGCCAACTGAGCCGTGCAGTCTCCTAAAGATTGCGTTTTTGTACAGCTTGGATGGAACTTGTCATCACGCATGCGACCTTTAACAATCGCACACGCTGTGCTGTAAGCTTGCTTGCTTCCTGTGGCTGGTTGAGCAGAACCGCCAGTATAGATAATGTATTCATACTGATCTAGAGGCAAAATTTCATTTGGTAGAGGATATTCTTGTTCGTATTGCAGGAATGCCTGTGTTTTCAAACTTGGATCAAATCTGTATTCAACATCCGTTGCAGTAAGAGAATTAGCCCATTGTATCCATCTTGGATGTAAGGCTTTCGCATTTGGAATGCTAGCTTTTGTAACCGCTTCTAAAGCTGGTACTGGGGTCACGACAATTATGCGTTTTCCCTGAGCCAGAGCTCTTTCTCTTGCTACAGCGGTCTGAACTGCTGTCAGGATTTTTTCTGTTGAAGTGAAACGCATTTCTGCGTTTGTATACAGGTGTGATTTGTATGCGATTGGTACTGTTTCGCCTTCATTAAAAGTTAAATAAGTGTACCCGCATTGACCCGCTATGACTCAGATCACTAAGTTCTGTGCGTTTACGCGTGTCTGTAAATGTTTAGAAGCTATCATGTCTTCCTGTAGGGAACGCAGGATATTTGTGTGTTCCTGTGTCCATTGTTTGACTGAAAAGTCAGGTTTTATTAAGTCGTAGAAAGGTTTTACTCTTTCTGCGTAATCCAAAATGTATGTTCGACCAAAATTTAGGAATCCCAGAATTGATTGTAAATTCTTTAATGATTTTGGAGGTTGGAGCAGCGCACACTTTTCTAAAAAGTTAGCTGCTAGGCTTTTTCCTTCACTTGACAGCTCATATCCTAAAAACAGGACATTGAGGTGGGCAATTTTTGATTTTTTGAAATTAAATTTATAGCCCTCAGAGGCGAATCCCATAATAATGGTGCTCACCCTGGTCAAGTGCCTCTTTAAGTCATCGTCCGTCAGATAAATATCATCCACATAGGACAATGCTTCTTCATCCAAATTTTGGAGTAACTCGGTTACCCTTGCTGAGAACAACCCCGGGCTATTCTTGTACCCTTGGGGGAGTCGGCAAAATTGCCGTTGGGACCCTAACGCACTGAATGCGGTCAGATACCTGCTTTCAGGCGCTATATTTTGGCAGAAAAATCCATTTGAGATATCAAGTGTTTTGTATTTTTTCCGCACAATGTTATTCATTAATGCGCCACTGTGTGCCTTTTGAACTGCAAATGTCTTTGTGCAAGTGTTTAAATGTCTGTAATCTAAAACTAGACGATATGTATTGTCAGGTTTGGCTACGGGGAACAAAGGATTGTTCATAGGTGAAGTGCAATTTTCTATCACCCCCTGGTATTCTAGTTGATCTAGGATTTCCCGGACTTGTCTTTTAGCTTCCTGCTTTATAGGATATTGCCTTTGAGCATTTGGGGAATCTTTTAACGGGATCACGTGGTGGGTTGAATCCTCATCCCAACCAGCATGATTTTTATACAATGCTGGAGCTAGGGCAACCGCCCACTCCTGCGCATATGCATGTTTTAGGCGAATGGGAACGAGGTCGGAAAAGGCTGAAAAAATTATCGTTTCTCCCCTAGGGCACTCCATGACGAATGCTGGCGGCCAGTCTTGTTCTGCTAATAGAATGTCATAACCAGATGACAGATTTTTCCAAAAGAGACCCTTAACTTTTCTGGGCTTGTCCCCCTCCATCCGGAGTGTTATCTCATGTAACTTATGTGGGACACTTACCCGAGTATCAGGTGTTTCCACCGTGATATACTCACTCAACTCCGCTGTCACCAGAAATTCCTTCAGGTTCTGGCGAGCTATCGTTACTTCTGCCGCGCTGTCTAGCATCGTCAGAGCCCATTCCCCGTTCAGAAGCTGTGTCCTCAGAATTCTGGGTATGTCTGATCTTGAGACCTGCTACCTTCTTCTTTTTGAACTGAGGTTTTGATTTTTGTTTATCCTCTTTTTTAGGTGCGTAGTCCGCAGCGTGTTGCGTGTCTCTGGACTTTGTACGCTCCTTTGATCGTCCTTCCCTCTCGGAGTTTCGCGATGAACCCTGAAAGGAACGAGAGGAACGAGTATCAGTATCCTGATACCGGTCAGGTTTTTTAATGTTATCCCTATTCCTGAGGTTATACCTCTTTTCAGAGGGCTCCTGTTGAGGAGACCTACCTCTGGACTGAGATCTAGTGCCTTTAGACTTTTGTTGTTTTTTATTTTCCCACTTCTTTTTAGAAGAAGTAGGTGTCTGCTTTGTAGTGTCCTTTTCAGGACTGCCCGGTAGTCGTTTTAATGCTTTCCCACCCAAACTGTCTCTGCCTAGTTCTGCATATGCAGTTTCAATTATTTTGGGTAGTTCGTGTTGTTGATCCTCTGGACCGAACTCCCTTAGGCGTTGGCGGATCGCCACAGAAGCTGCTTCCCCCTTAATGTTAGCTAGTATTATGGCTGAGACCTGTTCAAAGTTGTTTAGCAACTTCATCCCTAAGTTAAGGGCAGGCTCTGCTCCGTACTCATTTTGTATCTGTTTCAATACGTCAGGTACTACTGCTAAGGACGGGATACCATGTGTTCTATGGCAGCAAAGACTGAACCCCAGGAGGTGCAGTCCTCTACTTGTGGTGTGAGACCCATGGGCAAGCAGATTGTTAGGATTCTGTGTTTATCACTGGTTGTAGTATTCGGGAATACTGCTTCAAGCTGAGTTATTTTCTGAGCTATCCAGAATGGGATTTCTTCGCGTTTTGCTGGCATTTTGCCCATTATCGCGTGTAATGTTTGTGGAGTTATTTTATTAACTGTACTCTGGACTGGAGTGTCTTGTGCTGCAGATGGTGCAGGCTGAACTGCTAAAGTCCTCATCACAAATTGTGTGAGCTTCCTGTAGATTTTGATTAAATCTGTGTTGTACGAGTAAGTCTGGCTGTGGCATTGTGTCAATGTCAGGATGCGGTGTATATGCCGCTAATATGGGCCATGTGGCTCCTGCTCCTCCGAGCGGGCCTAATCTTGCTCTTCCTCGTACGTGGGGTAGGGCGCCTTTAAACCAGTAATTATGCTCCTGGTAAGTGAGCAGGACCTCTACTTCCTCAAAGGGAGTATAGTCTGCTGGTGTTTCACCTTCTAGGTAGTAGTGAAACACATTTGTAATTGCATTCGTTGCCTGGAATGTAACCCACGAATAGAACACCTCTGTTTTATTAGATTCGTGTGCCTCAATCACGAAAATTACTGTACCACCCCTGGCTCTTAAGCCAGGTTCTAGAAGTTTTATGGTGACTGCCCTTCTGAAATTTGGTGCAATTTGTATTGCATCTTCAGGGTCTTCTGTTCCGAAGAGGGCTGTCAACTCTCCTTGTTTCGCTTGTATCGTCCACCATTTTTAATTGGAAGAAGGGAGATTAAAGAGTTCTTAAAATAAGGTGTAAGTGCACAATTGTAGGAACTAAATGTACTTCAAGCTTGAGTAACCAACAGCCAATAAATTGTATTCTCGTACTACTCAGCTGCAGTGGATTTAGTGCCCACCCACTCCAGACGTCTCTGGGGTTTTGTGAGTAGGTTCTCTGAGATTAGCACGACTGAACTACTCAGATTCTACTGTTAAATAAGTACCAAACCAACGTTGGTGGCGCCATGTCGTGTAGTTCCTATAGTACCCATGCAGGACCTGCGCGTTTGTGTAACATAAGCTGTGGGCTTGGTGGCAGACTGACTCTGTGCACCCCCACCGCTTATGTTAGATTGTTTTGCATTAGCTAGCTCGCAGTGCCACTAGTGTCTCCTCTTATCGGGGAGAGATTAGTTTCTGGCAACCTTAGAACATGACAACCCTGATTCCCTCAGAATCGTGGAAACAATGTACTACCTTTCGCTCAATCACTCGTGCTCACTTATTCGGTTTGTCTCAGAGAGTTACACAGAATAAACAGTCGGGCGTTTCAATAAGTATTTATTGAACAGTTGTTATTCTAGTGTAAAATATATGTGCTGCAGAGACCAGCAGGCAATAGCAGAGATATATTATTAGCAGTACGATAAAAGCAAAGGGATAGAACAATTCTACCATATTGCGATAATCATGGATACATACATGAATATAAAAGCATTATGCAGAGTGTGCGTACCCCTACGATGCCTACCTAGATGTACCTGAGTGTACCTAGCATATGTGTGTAGGTCTTAGAAGCTAAGAGCCAAGAATCCTCCTAGGATTTAGTCAAACCCCCATACCTGAATAGAGAGAGTGTGGGACCCCATCCTGGTCTCGAGTTGGACACCCCGTCCGGGTTGTGTCAGACCACTGTCAGCTTGAGCAACTGCATGCAGGAGCCTCAGCGTCTCTGGTCAGCAGCATGGAAGTCTCGGTTCCCTCTGTTTTACCGGGGCAAGCTGTGGTGTTTTTATACCCTAAAGAGTCTCGGTCCTCAGTATGGTTTGTATTGGACATGAGGAAGACGTCAGGGGTGAACTTTGTACATACATTATGCTGGTGGTGTATTCTTAGAAAGCCAAGTATAATTAATGAGTACAGTGTGGGCCTGTGTTTGGAAGAACCCTGCTGCATTCAAAACCACAGGATAGATAACGTTCAGCCCTCAGAGCTCGTTATGTACTAGCTGGGACCAATGTAGGTGAAAGATCATGCCTATATAAGGAATCATACTATAATAGGATATGTACAGTTGTGACCATAATTGGGCATATGCGGCCATGACCATAATTGGGCAAGTACGAATATGACCATTTTAGGGCATGTACGAACGGATCTACATTAGGGCATCTTTGCGGGATATAACACAGCTGCAGTACTGAAGACTCGTGCTTTGATATTACGTTGTTGCATGTTGTTTTAACACACTTCGGAGAAAGCCGTTCCATGGAGAAGAGCACTGCTGTTCCTATGATGTAAACTTTACATCCAGGCTTTAAGGTATGGGGTCTGCTGTCAAAGCCTAGAGATCGTCCTTTTTATAAAATAAACTTCTACCAAGGGGAGGGTGGTCAGGCCTATAGGCCCTTATTCCCACAGTCTTTATAAAATGACTTCTCCCCTTGTATTCTATGGAATTGTAACAATGCTAACTGTGCTGAGTTTATGCATTTTGCTGCTAGTAGTGGCACGTATACTGTATTGTAGAGCACGATAGTTAAAATAAACATTTTGAACTATTTCAGTGACTCTGCTTACTCTCATTGTGGACAAGTACGAGTGAGTGAGCGAAAGAGTACGTCTTGCTCCCGCGATTCCTGAGAGAGTCGGGAGTGTTGTGTTCTGGGTTGTCTAATCATTTGTAGCTCCGTGATCTTTGGAGGAGAACGAATGAGACATTATAGCTAGTCGGTTTGGGATTTTGGGAACTGATGTGGTAGGTTGGTACACCCCTATTCACTGAGGTCCTGTTTTCCTGCACATAGTTCTGTGCATGTGCAGAATCCCTGCACCATGGCGCCGCCAACGTTTGGTCTGGTTCTTATCTGCGAGATGCTTGAGTAGTGCTTGTGCTTGTCCACAATACCCTCACTTCTGTTTCCGGAGACAGCTGTGACGGTGTAACCTTCTATATTGATGTTTTTATAGGTCTTTCAAGCTTGAAGTTTTAAAAGGTTTTTCTCTTTATTCTTAACCCATTATTGCGCTCCTGCACTTTAAGTTGTTGTTCCATAAATATCGTAATGGCAATTGCTATTCCGGCTCATAGACGCGCCGCACTCAAAGCATATTTGGTTACATATGGAGTGCCTAATGCGGGTGTTGAGCTTATCTTTGTAGTGGAAGCGAATCCTGCTTACCACTTTGAGGTGTTTTATTCTTGGGTCACTTTTCCGGCGGTGGATGGAGCAGATGATTTGTTTCACGAATACACTGCCACTGGACAACCTCCAATGGACTCTGCCAGATCGTGACCAAGCCCATGCACTCAGCAGGACACACCCTCGACCCCCTCTTCACTACAGGAAACTCCATCACCTTCAGCCACACCACCGAACTCCCATGGACCGACCATCGTTGCGTCCACTTCACCTTCAGAACACCCACCATCCACGGACACCAGCACCTGCTCCCACGAAGAAACTGGACCAAAATCACCGACGACCAGCTCACCTCCTCACTCAACAACTCCACCCCAACCATCGCGGAAAACGACGACCCCAACACCGCTGCCCGAACCCTGCATAGATGGATCTCGGACAGCACCAACACCATAGCCCCCCTCAAGAAAAACAATACCCGCGCCAAGAAAGCCAGATGGTTTACCACCGAACTTCGAGAGTCCAGACGCACTTGCTGCCACCTCGAAAAGGCCTGGAGGAACACCAAATCCACAGAAGCCCACAACCACTTCAGAGCCGCCACCAACACCCACCATCAACTCATCAGAGAAACGAGGAAAAAGCGATTGAAGACAAATCTCCACCCACGCGCACAACAGCAAGGAACTCTTCAGCATCATTAAGGAGTTTGCCCAACCCACCAGCGAGTCTACCGACATCCCTCCCTCACAAGACCTCTGCGACAAACTCAGCACCTTTTTCCACCACAAAATCAAGAGCATCTACGACAACTTCGACGAAGACAACCAACACACTGAACCCTCACCAACCACCCCCGACACCCGGAAACCAGCGATTGACGACTGGACAGCCCTCACCACTGAAGACACACTGAAGACAATGAAGTCAATCCACTCAGGTGCCCCCACGGACCCCTGCCCCCACCACATCTTCAACAGAGCCGCCGACACCATCGCACCCATGCTCCGCCACACCATCAACTGCTCCCTGGCGACCGCCTCATTCCCCGACGACTGGAAACACGCCGAGGTCAACCCCCTCCTAAAAAAACCCTCAGCGGACCCCACCGAACTCAAAAACTACAGGCCCATCTCCCTGCTCCCGTTCCCAGCGAAAGTTATCGAGAAAGCCATCAACAGCCAACTCGCCACATTCATTGAAGAACACAACATCCTCGACTCCTCCCAATCCGGCTTCAGAAAAAACCACAGTACGGAAACTGCCCTCCTCGCCGCAACAGACATCCACACCCTACTGGACAAAGGAGAAACAGTAGCCCTCATCCTCCTCGACCTCTCAGCGGCAGTCGACAGTCTCCCACCGCACCCTTATACGCAGACTCTACGACGCAGGAATCCAGGACAAGGCCCTCGACTGGATCTGCTCCTTCCTCTCCGGCAGGACGCAGCGGGTCAGACTCCCCCCTTTCCTCTCGGACCCCACACCTACCACCTGCTGAGTCCCCCAGGGCTCCTCCCTCAGCCCGACGCTCTTCAATGTCTACATGGCTCCACTCGCCCCCATCGTCAGAACCTACGGACTCAACATTGTGTCATACGCAGACGACACCCAACTCATCCTCTCCCTATCCAACGTGCCCAACACCGCCAGACGCAACTTTCGAGAAGGCATGGAAGCCGTCGCCAAATGGATGAAAAACAGCTGCCTACAACTAAACACCAACAAAACAGAAGTACTCATCATGGGCCCAAACCCCGACGCCTGGAGCGACACCTGGTGGCCCCCCGCCCTCGGAAACCCGCCAACCCCCACGGACCACGCACGCAACCTGGGAATCATCCTGGACTCCGAGCTCAAAATGGACCGCCAGATCAACTCCGTCTCGTCTTCCTGCTTCCACACCCTCCGCCTCCTTCGTAAGACCTTCAAATGGATCCCCCTCGAACACCGAAAGACCGTCACTCACGCCCTGGTCACCAGCAGACTCAACTACGGCAACGCACTCTACGCCGGAATAAACAAAAACCTCACCCGCAAGCTACAGAACATCCAGAACGCCGCCGCAAGACTGGTCCTCAACCTGCCAAAACACTGCCACATCTCCAGCACCTGCGCACGCTCCACTGGCTCCCCGTCGAGGCGAGAATCACCTTCAAGATGCTCACCCACACACACAAGGCCCTCCACAGCACCGGACCAGCAAACCTGAACAGCCGATTCAAATTCCACGCACCCCAAAGGACCCTACAATCAGCCCAGCTCTCCTACGCCGTGCTCCCCCGCACCAGAAAGACCAGATTGGGAGGCCGCTCGTTCTCCTTCCTCGCGGCCAAAGCATGGAAAGCCCTTCTGCTCCACCTCAGACAGACAACATCGCTCCCCATCTTCGCAAGAAACCTCAAAACCTGGCTCTTCGACAGACCCCCTCCTTGATGGAATGGAACCTGCACCCCCCCCCACGCCTAGCGCCTTGAGACCGTTACGGGTGAGTAGTCGCGCTTTAACAAACCCCTGATTGATTGATTGACGGCCCTTCCTCACGCTTATCTGCCTTATAGGGCTCTTGAAGTTCCGCTTACGGCTTGGCAACACCAAATTTGGTTTAATGGCGCCCTTCCTCACCCAGTAACGCCAGTCCGCTTAGGCCCTTTATCGATAGATGGGGCCACTTGGCCCGTTTTGGCTGGGTACACCCCACACCCACGTTATTTAACTGTTGCGATTGCAGACCTCCGCGTATTGCATACTTCCTTGATACGCGTACATAGGGCTGTTATACAGTACATCACGCGCAACGTCCAGGTGGGACCACCTGGCGTTGCTGCGCAATCTGCGGGACCTGGGGGTGTAACCATCAGTCCCCTTATGGTCAATTCAGTAATGGGCAAGCGTCCACAGAATAAGGATGAATTACCTTATTGCCTTGCTGAGAAATTCGGACAATTAGAGGCTGTTTTTCCAAATACCTCTCCTGTGCATAAACACAGGATTTTGACTATTAGTTTGCCTAAAGACTTACTTCCTGAGTTGGCTGATTGTAACACCTGGGGCAAGGTGTTTGCAGCAGTATATTCGCAGTGTTTTGGCACTCCTTCCATGACCGTACTCCCTTCCGTGATTAAGCGTGTTGAAGATGAACATGGAGCCGAAGCGGCTGTGGAGTTAGGGATGAGATTGGTCGGGGTGTTCGACGTTTTTGCTGATATGATCCTTGCCCATGTCAAGGGAGATATGCAGTAAGCTTTCAAGTGGCAAACCGCTTGGAGGCTGTCCCTGATGTGGACAAGCCGCGCGAATTACCAAAAATTATTGCAAAGGCTTATAAGACCATAGGCCGCAATAGTCTGGCGTCCGGTCTTTCCTAAAAAGAACTGGAAAACCAAAAAACAGGGGCAGCAACAGCAGAAGCAAGGTTCGCGTGCAGGTTCACCAACACCTGAGTCTTCTGAGCGTACTTATGACTTGCGCGATCGCGCGAAAATTAAATCTCCTGATAGATTTGAAGTCCCTGATCAGTGTTCTCCTCGTTCTTCACAGGACACATCTGGCTCTCAAGTCGGAGGAGGGGAACGCCAAGATCGTGGCAAAAGTCAACCTGCGCGACAGGGACGAGATCAGCCTCGACAGTTTGAAGTAAAAGGAAAACAAGAGGATCTACCTCGTTTTCGACCCCCGTTTCAGAAGAAAAAAGTTGCCGCTCTAACAGCGAGGTATACCTCAGATGGTGAGAACGCGACTCCTGGATTGGACATGGGCAGTGACTCTGCTCGACAGCGCAGCGGAAGTTACCATAGTGCGGGAGGCTCTGCGTCCCTGTCTGGAGGCGACAGCAACTGATACATTCATTACAGTAGAGACAGCTGACACCCAGGTTGCCCCCCCCGGATAGACTATGACATTATTTTTCAAATTGAAGGTGATATACCGCGTCAGATCAAGGCGGTGTTCTAGGAGAATTTAACCTCCTTGTATGACATTTTGTTAGCGGAGGCAGATTGGCCTCCACCCTTTGTGTTAGCCGCATCTAAAGGGGAAGACGTGATTCTTCCGAGTTTTTCGCGTCATGTCCCTGAGGAACATGCACAGGCTTTCGCAGCTGAGTGGGCTCTGGCCCTGGCCCCAGCAGTGTATCGTAATCAGGTGGGTTGGGATGTTGATTCACCGGCTCATGAAATACCTTTACGCGCGCTGCCTCAGCCACAACCGCAATATCCAATCAAACGTGAAGCAAAAGCTTCCGTTTGTGATATTCTAATATAGTTGGAGTATCAAGGAGTGATCGAACCATGTACATCACCAATGAATAATCCTCTCTTTACGGTATCAAAACCTGATGGTTCATATCGGATTGTATTGGATTACCGAGAATTGAACAGCCATTGTCGCACTTTTGCGGTGCAGAACACTCACAGCTCTGCACTGGTGAACAATCTTGTTCGTAAGAAATACAAAATTACACTTGATATTTCAAATGGTTTCTATAGTCACAATCTCGTTCCTGAGAGCCATGATTTGACAGCATTCACTGCCGTCGGGAATCAGAAAAAATTTACACGATTACCTATGAGGTATAAGAATAGCCCCGGGGCATTTGCGGCACATGTCGTGTCATTGTTGCACGACATAGATCCTGATGTGTTCTCGTACTTTGATGACATTTATCTGACAGACGAACTTATGCCGCATCTAGTCCGAGTCGACAATATTATTTTATCCTTTGCCGACTATGGATACAAATTTAATTTTGCGAAATCGCCCATTTGGCGGTGCTCTTTTTGGGCTATGAGCTCAATAATGAGGGAAAAGGCTTGGCCCCTCACTTCTTGGAGAAATTTGCACAATTGCAAGCCCCTTCTACACTGAAGAAACTTCAGTCTTTGTTGGGATTTTTAAATTTTCGGGAGGACATACATTCCCGATTATGCCCAGCGTATCAAACCGCTCTATGCCTTGATACAACCGACTTTTTCTTCTGCCAGCTGGCTTCCGGAACATACTTCTATTCTCAATTCTTTGCAAACTGACTTGCTTGCAACTAACTACTTGTTGACGCGTGACAACGCCACAAACCTGGTAATACGTATAGTTTCTGAGACAGTAGGTTTCACTTACTTGACGTTCAATGAGGGAGAAACAATTCCGATTGCATACAAATCACATTTATACACTGCTGCTGAAATGCGCTTTTCAACTGTCGAAAAAATCTTAACGGCAGTACAGATGGCGATTCTAAAAGAGCGCTCAGTAGCGCAAGGCAAACACATTCTTATGGTCACGCCCTTCCCTGCTTTGGAAGCCGTGACTAAGGCGAGTGTACCTAACTCGAAAGCACTACATCCCCGTTGGATACAATGGGCTACTTCTTTGACATCGGCTGATGTCACGTTTATCTTTGATCCTTCCTTACAGACACAGGAGTTTTTACAGTATGAACACGTTCATCCTCCACCCTGGTCTCTGCTTCCTTTACATGAGTACCAATGCATCATTTACACCGATGGCTCGGCTCAACCGGCCACGGGTTCCAAACATGCTTATTCAGCCGCTTGCGCAATTGTTGCTGGCTCAATGGTTAATGGAGAGTTTGTCTTCCGTTGTGCACACTCAGGCACTTGGAGACTGTACGGCACAATTGGCGGAGCTGCGTGCTCTTGTACTTGCTCTCGAGTTTACTGATCCAAATGTGAATACTCTTATTGTGTGCGTTTCTTATTACTGTGTCCAGTCTTTTAATGACAACTTGTTCTTTTGGTCTCGGAATGACTATCGAGATTCCAAAGGCAGCGCAATTGAGCATAAAACGCTTTTGGTTCGAGTGGCAGATCTTAAACAACGTCTGCCCCTCATTCATGTTATACATACTCTTGGCCATCAGCGTGTGGGAGCACATGCTCTTGGTAATTCTTTGGCTGATGAAGCGGCCAAGTCTGCAGTAGCCACGTGTTCCGTAGCAGCAGTTACATGATCCATGACTAAAATAGATAGAGATTTTGGCAGCGGTAGCTGCAACAAGGGAGGGAACTACTTCTCCTCAGGGTTCCCTTTGAAATACTCTTATCATATAACTCCCGAACAAGTTCCTTATGCTTTGATTCCTTCTGTTGGGGAGCGGATGATCCCCAACATGGATCGCTGACCTACATTGATCAAAGGCGCTCACGAAGGCATAGCATCTTCGCATGCCGGTGTGTCGGCGACAGTCTCGATTTTACAGCAACGTTACTGTAGGCGTGGTTTATATAAACAGACTCGTAATTATGTCCTTTCTTGTGACATTTGTCAGCAAATCAAGCAGTCTACGGTCACCCGCCCACCACAAACACAGCTGTGTATTTCTAATCAACCTTTTGGCTGTATCTATCTTGATCACTGCGGTCCTCTTTCTTCTGATACTGCATATAAATATATATTTGTTGTAGTTGATTCGTGCACTAGATTCCTTTGGGTTTGGCCACAACGCAGTGCTGACGCTCGAAATGTCATCAGGGATTTGCGTGTCTTTGTCAGGATGTTTCCCTGTGGCACCTTCCATTCTGACCAAGGTCCAGCGTTCGCCTCTAAGGCGTACAAGGATGCGATGAAATCAATGGGGGTGCTGGGGCAGTTTTCGTCTCCATACAGGCCTGAGGGCAATTCAATTGTGGAGCGAATGAACCGTGACTTAAAGCAATCCTTGACAGCTAGAGTCTTAGGTACTGGCAGGAACTGGCTGGCCCACTTGTACGGGGTTCAACGTGCACTTAATAATCTCCCTAGACGATCTCTGGGTGGGCGGACCCCATAAGAAATGCTCTTTGGCATTAAAATGTTTGTGCCAGACCTAGATGGTCTAGACGTTGTGGCGGCTGCCACAACCTTTGATGTAGATAATCATTCTACTGTGTTACAGGATCTACAAAAGACCTGTGACAGCTATGCAACTGAACATTTACCCTCTTCCGCTGATGCAGCACCGCTGATTCCAGTTGCCGGTTGACTTCCAAAAATCGGAGATCTGGTACGCGAAAAGCTGGAGAACAAAAAAGAATTTGGTCCCTCTTATCGTGCACTGGTTGCAGTGCTTGGACTGAAGGGTACTCGTACAGTTATTTTACCTCCTTTACCTAGTCACAAAGACAACAGATATATTTCAGTGGACAATGTCAAGCTACACCATGTGGCCGATTCTGAATAGTGTCACACTTGCAGTTTCGTGCAACGCAACTTTATTGGATCCACGGACTTCATCATCTTCCACTGCTCCTCCTAGGGCTAAGAAAGTGATGGACACTATCATTGATCTTTCACCCGTCCGACCTCTATCTTCTACCATGGATGTCGAGTACATATATCATCCTGATGAGTCCGTAAGTGACGTGCCTAACAGTCCTGGAGAACATCAAGCGGACCGACACTTCCAACTCTGATAAATCAACCTACGAGTGGCTACTATGGAGATCATGCCAGCCTCTCTTCTGGCTCGTCGTCCTCGACATCCCGTTTGGCAGACACACCGACTAAATTAAGTATTTTTTTCTCTTGGTTCAAAAAGACTTACCTGGTCCCTCCTTGGACCTACATTTGGTTGCTGCTTATCCTGATTTCCCTTTTCATGTCAATTGGTTTTGTGACAGTGTTCTTTTTGCTTATCAATGGTCATTACTTGCCAGAACGCTCTGCTGTAAACTTGGTCGATGGAGTTCAGGCCCCTCCCACATCGTCCCATATCATGAAACGTGATCAGTCTCATGTTAACATTTCAGCATTCCCTATTGCAGATGGCATCGTTTGGGACAAAGTAGCCTACGAAGTCCACGGCCCGACCGAGCTACTTCGCGTACCATACGTGTTTCGCGTCTCTCTAGGAGATGTGGTAACACAGGACATACATTCGGATGATTGGGATGTGCAAGCAGTACATGCACTGTTTTCAGATTTAAAATATTATGCTGCTTTTGATGCTGAAGATTTGTATTTAAATTCAGCCAATTATGGGGATTTGTTTTGTTATCAGCATTATGGGCATCATTTTTTACACAAAACAAATACGATGAGACCTGTTTTTAATTATACACAATGGGAACATTGTTCTACTCCCGTAGAAGGGAGTTCTAAAACTTTTAGGGATAAGTTCACTTACTTTACAGATTATGACATATCTAATCCAGAATCCTATTACTTTAAACTTTGATCATCTACACAATCCAAATTTATGTTGACCCACACAAAATTGATTTACGCCAACTTGTTTAGAAATAAATTGGCTACGCAGGGTTATGATCATTGGAAAGATACTGTTGATTTAAAATCAATCTGGGGCACGAAGCCTTGGCAGATTCAGGGAACTGAAGCTTTACATAGTGCCTGTTTGATCCCAGCTCAAATTTTGTTTTTAAATGATACAGTGTACCAAACAACTTGTTTTGGCCTGGCAACTGTCAAAAATTTAAATACGCCATCCATTCCGTCTTTAGCGCACACACACAAATTATACAATTGAGGCATTGTAAGCTTTGCTTCGAAATGACACTTTCAATGTCTCTGAAGTTGATTCTTCCGGGTGGTTGGTGTGGCAAACTAATACAAATGGATGGCAAATGCGTTTTTATAATGTTTCGCCAGGTTTCATTCAGATTAGACCTGATCCTCGGTATACTGTTACACATTCGGTCACCACATATTCGGTGGGTAAGTTATGCCAACAATGGTTGGAACATTCTACGCTGACATCAGTGAAGCAACATCTTTCTCTGCTGTCGCATGACATTAATTTGGCTGATTTTCTCTTGGGACCCAGGGCTCCGAGAGCAAAAAGATTCATGTATGCCGCTTACAATGAAATTTGGAAACTTTCGCAGATGGAAGCTGCATTTCGTCTGCGCCAAATTGATCAGGCCAACTTAGAAAAAGCCCTTGCCGTAGTAGACAATAGCATAAACACACTTTTCTCATGCATTTATACGTTGGATAATATTGTTTCATCTGTCATTGATATTGTTCAAAGTGATGTATCTGTGTTCTATCATGGTCAGAATCAGTTACAATCTGTTATGCAATTTGCTTGGACATTGCAAACTCTTAAGATGGGAAAAGTACCTTGGGATTATTTGAATGCCACTGCTTTGTTTTTGCCATTTAATCTGACTGATAAACAAAGATTTATGTCCATGAAAGATGCTGCATATACACTATTGCATATTGAACAATTAGAGCTCTTACCATTTTCTGTAGCGGAAACAGACTCTGCTGTTTGGTTAATTCATGGGGTTATCTCTCTCCCTTATTCGCTATTTCAATTTACATCATGCATGCAACATTTTCCGATTGGCTGTTTTGAACCACTGGGTAGTGCATTTCTACATGAATTGTGGTCCCTGCCTTTCACTTACAGATGCCAAAGAGGCAGTAAGGAAGTTTTTCTAACAGGGGAGGACTGCGATTCCACAGTAGGACATTCCCTTGTTTGCAAACACGTTAAGTTGCACGGCGCATGTAACGTTTCCGCGCCTAATCTGGCCTGTTTTTTAAAAGGGACTCCAGTGCCATCAATAATTCCCGCTTTTTCATTGCTTACAAATGGCAGTTATCTTATTTTGAACAACCAAGACTGCTGTGGTTTACGGGCAGGAGTCCCATATGTAGTAACAGTTTCCCAGCGCGTAACTTGTTGTAGCAATGTGCTTTTTCCGCCCCCGCATGGGAGTCTAGATAGCTCAATTTGGCCTTCCATTCCAACTTTGAAAACAGATTTCAACAAGTTGAGCAGGCTCAAAGCGCTGTTATTGCAACAAAAGGTGGCTCTCACTTCCGCCCGAGAGACCTTCAAGTTACAGGTGGCTAGGACTTCTGGAGAGATACAGTCCCTTCTGAACACCAACCTCCCACTGCATTTTGGAGAACTAATACACCAAATATTTAATGTGTCTGACACCGCAGGCCTTGCACATTTTTGAAATGTGTGGGATCTGGCCTTGTGACTTTTTTCAGCCTATATTTGGAGTAATACTGGGTTTCATTCATTCGATTTTTTTTCCAGCGTCTTCGGAGGGTTCCCATTAATTTTGATGTTAGGCGCTGGAATCCTGCTTCTCCTGCTCCTGTTGCACAATGGCTGCTCATCTTGTGGTACTGCACAGACCAGGCCAGTTGCAGCTGTACCGTGATCGCATGCAACAGGTTTTCGGATGCTTGCCATTAGCCATGCTTGGCGTCAGTTATGGATTGACTTTTCGCTTTGCTTACTTCACTTGTGTGCGACCAGTCTTTTACTGTCAGCAATGCCCCTTTGTTGGAAGCCGGAGTCCCCGTCCCGCACCACTGTCACTAAATGCGAGACCCGGGACTCCTCCCTCAACGTTAGGCCAAGTAAGGACACCGTTTGAGATAGCCCTGCTCACCCCCTTAGTAGCTTGGCACGAGCAACGAGGCCTATCTCCAAGGCACGAGTGTACAGTATGTGCAACCACGCTCACAGCAACCCACTGGTGACACCACAAATGGACTCCACACGAGTTTGATAAAACGAGTATAAACTTTATGTAAAATGATATACGATCAGACCACACAATACATAAGCCAACATATAATAAAGGGTAATATTCGTTCCAGCTGGTTGGTAGGTTCAAATCCCAACCACCGCTTTCAAAATGCTATGCTGGTCGTAATGCTAGAATCACACACGTTGCAATGGACAAACAATAGTGCTTTGCGTAACGATACAATCCTGTGCTGGGCACAGGAGAAATAATACAATGCGTAACGATACACCCCGGTACCTGCAATGGGAGAAATAATGCAATGCGTACCGCTACAATCATGTACTGCGCAATGAAGGAATAATGCAATACGTCACACCCCAATCACGTACTTTGCAATGAAGAAATAATGCAATGCGCACCGCTACAATCATGTACTTTGCAATGAAGGAATAATGCAATGCGTAGCTACAATCATGTACTTTGCAATGAAGAAATAATGCAATGCGGGCCGCTACAGTCCTGTACTTTGCAAGGGAGAAATAATGCAATGCGTAGCGCTACAATCGTGTACTTCGTTATGCAGAAATAATATCAGGCGTCCTAAGACAGTCCTGCAGTTCGTTAGCAGCAATATTGGCAATGTGTATTACGACAGTCAGCCTCTTCGATAACAGTTGCCCCTCCACACGTATCAACGATGACACAAAGTACAGCTTCTCACTCTGGCCCCAGTACTGCCACTCTTGAACGCAGTACGGGCCCCACTCTGAGCCGAAGCCAAGGCTCACCCCGCCAGAAGGTCTGAGAGGCCGAGAGAGTGTCCCTCCGAGCCCCCACCCCGGCAGTGATCCACGTTACCTGGGGGCGCTACCCCACTCTCCTCTCCTCCTTCAGCGAACTGGGCCTTCCGTGTAGAACTTTCTCAATGGGCCTCAGCGGCTCGGCCTGGCAGCTCAGCTCCTCCGGGCTGCTGGTCCAGGCCGCGACTGTTAGGAAGGTCTCAGGCGGCCGCAGGGCACACGTACCCCACGCCCATGAGATTACGTTACTCTGGGTGCACTTCACCACAGCACCCTCCGGGTCTCCTCTGGCACGAAGCCACACAACGCTGATGGGACTTCACGTCGACTCCGAGTGCACGTTCACCAAGCACTCCTTCCTGCGGTCTTAGTTGGCACCAAGACCCGCACACCACGTTGCAGAGACTCACTTTCTTCCGGTGCACACAATGATCAGCCGATCACCTCCACAGTCCCAGGTTGCACCAAAGCACGCACACTGCTTCACTGAGACTTACTCCAACTGCGGTGCCCCGATATCCAGGCGCTCCTCACCAACGCCTTCGGCCGCACCTTGACACGCTCACCGTGTCCGAGCCTCACTTCTCCTCCGGTGCACTCGACGACCAGGTGCTCTTCACCAGCGCCTCCGGTGCACCACGACACGCACCCTGCGCGTCCGAGACTCACTCCACTTCCGATGCACACGTTGACCAGGCGCTCCTCACCAACGCCTCCTGTGCACCACGACACGCTCCCTGCGCGTCCGAGACTCACTTCACCTCCGATGCACACGCTGACCAGGCGCTCTTCACCAACGCCTGCTGTGCACCACGACACGCACCCAGCGCGTCCGAGACTCACTTCACCTCCGATGCACACGCTGACCAGGCGCTCTTCACCAACGCCTGCTGTGCACCACGACACGCACCCAGCGCGTCCGAGACTCACTTCACCTTCGGTGCACACGTTGACCAGGTGCTCTTCACCAACGTCTCCTGTGCACCACGACACGCACCCAGCGCGTCTGAGTCTCACTTCTCCTCCGTGTGTCCAAGATCACAGGGCACACCTTCCGAGGGTCTCAAGCTGCCACAACACGCGCCCACCGCGTCGCTTGAAACTTCTCCGGAAACTTTTATGTTCCTGTGTTTCCAAACAGGGAGCCAGCTCACCTCGGGCCCTTGGAGGGGGTAACAAGACACAGCACAAAGCACAGTCTTCTTCAAACAGGGGGACCCAGCGCACCAAGCACAGTCCCAACAGCCTCTTCCTTGGTTAGAACAGCAAACTGCAGACCAGCCCCAGATCACGAAGCAAGGGTTGGTCCTTCCCCAGCAGTCTCTTCAGTTGTTCCTTCCATTTCTATTCCATTCCCCCCGTTCAGGGGTCTCAGCTCTCCTAGTTATACCCCTAAACGTCTTTGAAGTTCGTTGTGCTCAGGGGTCCCTGACCCCTGCCTAAATCAGTTCTGGGTGTCTCCCTCCCAGTGTCACCTTTCTCCCTTTGATACTGGGGGTCTGGATCCTTAATCACTCAGCAGGAGATGGGTCAATTGTTTTATAGCCGCAACCCAGGCCTCTTCACCTCCCGGTGCTTTTCCTCGCCTGCTCTCCAGCTGCAGGTCAGCCTGGTGCCATCTCAACCCCTCCCTGGGTCAAGACCTCCCCCAGATCCTCTCCCCTCTCAGATCCAGACAGTCAATCCACATTCAGCAGAGACACACAGAAATGCTTAAAGCACAAAACTCAGCCACTTTCTAAAAGTGTGGCTTCTGAACACACAGTGATAAAACCACTTTCATAGAAAGATGTGTTATGCCGCTGTGAGTTCATACATACTAAACTTCACCTCTCCATTTTAAACTTATGGGAAACTAGGCTAACAAACACAATACCCAGCCTCCCCCATTCTGTCCTATGGGCAGAATGGCCTTTCACCAGTGAAAAAGAAAATGGAGTGTTTTCCACTGTCAGGACATAACACACACCTCAGTATATGTCCTGCCTTTTACTTACACTGCACCCCGCCCAGGGGCTACCCGGGACCTACCACAGGGGTGCCCACTGTGTACGCAAAAGGGAAAGTAAGGCCTGACAAGTGGTTACACTTGTCAGGACAACATGCTAACTTAGCAAACTGCGCGCAGGCCCTACACTGCAGGCCTGAGTTCCCTTCTCCGCGCACCTTTGCATTACTAGCCCTGGCACACACAGTGCACATCACTAGGGACTTTCGTAGTAAGGCAACATACCAATCATGGCCAACCAATCACCATTACACTTTACACAGGGAACACTTGTACTTTGACACTTATCAGCAGTGGCAAAGTACCCAAAGCGTCTAAATTGGCAACTCTGTCAGGAAAACGGTCTGGGGGAAAGCAAAAAGTTTAGGGAACTTTAGCCAAAAAGGCCAAGTCCTACAGCCTTCTATTGGGCACTGGATATATGCCTCTCCAATACGTCACGTCCTGTCCTGGATTTTAACCAGTTGATGGGTCCTATGCCTCTCCAATACGTCACGTCCTGTCCTGGATTTTAACCAGTTGATGGGTCCCTTAGAGGCCCATGACCAGGCTTGTTCTGGGGATGGCCGTATGGCGCGTGCGGCTGCACTTGGAGTTTTGGCTGAATGGGATGTCTGTGTGTCCTGCAACGAAGTTTCATCGAATATCACGCAAGTTCCCCGCTCATGCTTTTAGAGGCGTCTGATTACAAGGAGCACGTTTGTTCCTTCGACTTACTTAATTGGATGGCATCTCTCTTTTTTACCAACGATAGGGATGATCTTTTGGAGGGAATTGCATTCCTCGGTTCACACACCTTGATGGACTTCCCACTTCCTTCATGATAACTCTTTCATAATAACTTTGTTTTCCCGGAGGCAACTCCCCTTCAATAAGCCCTATTGACAACTTTGGAAAAAAAAAATTATTATTTTTTGTGTGAAAGATTTCGATTTTTTTCCAATTTGGTTTTTTCTTCACACGCTTTGAACTCTGCTTGACTGGTGAACTGTTTTGGTCCTTTGTCTATGTCCTATGGCCTTACCAGGGGGAGGGTGTTATATGGTTCTTAGGCACATTGTCGACATTACTAAGTTAGCATGAGCTTCGCTGCCATGATGCTGCTTTTGCGCACGCTACTACATGACTTTGTTTTTGCAAGACTTTGTTTGTGTCTTTCACATGAGAACGGGTTGTCTTTCGCGTTCTCTGCCTTTCCTGGAGTTTAGTCTGAACACGATAGGCAAGGTCAATAAACAGTGCCACTTGGTATTCTGTTCTGGTCAGTCCCTAGCACCTAGACATAACATGCTACACAGCTGCAGTACTGAAGACTCGTGCTTTGATATTATGTTGTTGCATGTTGTTTTAACACACTTTGAGAAAGCCGTTCCATGGAGAAGAGCTCTGCTGTTCCTATGATGTAAACCTTACATCCAGGCTTTAAGGTATGGGGTCTGCAGTCAAAGCCCAGAGATTGTCCTTTTTATAAAATAAACTTCTTCTACCAAGGGGAGGGTGGTCAGGCCTATAGGCCCTTATTTTCACAGTCTTTATAAAATGACTTCTCCCTTTGTAATCTATGGAATTGTAACAATGCTAACTGTGCTGAGTTTATGCATTTTGCTGCTAGTAGTGGCACGTATACTGTAATGTAGAGCACGATAGTTAAAATAAACATTTTGAACTATTTCAGTGACTCTGCTTACTCTCATTGTGGACAAGTACGAGTGAGTGAGCGAAAGAGTACGTCTTGCTCCCGCGATTCCTGAGAGAGTTGGGAGTGTTGTGTTCTGGGTTGTCTAATCATTTGTAGCTCCGTGATCTTTGGAGGAGAACGAATGAGACACTATAGCTAGTCGGTTTGGGATTTTGGGTACTGATGTGGTAGGTTGGTACACCCCTATTCACTGAGGTCCTGTTTTCCTGTGCATAGTTCTGTGTATGTGCAGAATCCCTGCAACAGAACTCCATGCCTCTCCATCTTCGTAAGTTGGAGTCAGGGCTGGCTTTTAGGAAAGCGCTGAAAACCTGGCTGTTTAGCCTTCCGTAGTCCGCTCCCCGCTCTTCCTCCTCTGCCTAGTCTGCCCAGCGCCGGGACACCTCTGTTGGAGGTAGCCGCGCGCTCTACAAATGTCCTATTATTATTATATTATTATAGGGCCAATAGCCTAGTGTATCCAGGAGAACCCTATGATGCCCCCTATGATTGTGAACACATGGACGACCCATGGGACGAGATGTCTATCCCCCTGGTGATACAGACTCTGACCGCTACCCAGAAAAACCCTCCCCACCCGATGACACTACCTCGTAACATGAGGTCATGAAAAGGGCAGGTACTTTTCATAAAGTAGATATGCACATCGTCCAGGAAGACCAAGACTTCCTGGTCAAAAACCTTTCCAAAATACAACACACCTTCCAGTTTCTCCCCATGCCAGAAGATATGCTTAAGACAGTGCCCGAGACCTTTAAAGAGCTGGTCACGCCCGGGGTCATCACGCCAAGGGTCGACAAAAAAATTCAAGCCCTCACCTAATGACCTGCCCTATATCCATGGACACGTTCCACTGAACTACCTCGTTGTCCACATGGCATGAAAACGTGCCCAGGATAAAGAGGACGCTCCACCTCCTGACAAGGAGAGTGAAAAGATTGATGCAGAAGGCGAGGGTGGCAGCAGAATCAGCCATCACTCGCGCATTGCCAACTCAGTTGGCCTACTTTCCCGGTACAACAGGATGCACTGGGATGAAATGGAGGAACTCCTCCAGCACCTCCCTGAGAAGTACAGTCAGCGTGGACAAGAGCCGATTGCTGAAGGCAATACCATGTTGAAGGGCACCATCCGCTGCGCTCTTGATGCAGCCAATACTGTGACCAAGGGTGTGAATACTAGCATCCTCATCAGGCGATACATGCAGCTCTGTCTGCTGAATGCGCCATTCGACCGTGGACACATGTTTGGACCGCAGGTAGGCCAGATGCTTGAAAAGCTAAAAAAAAGTTTTAGATGTGACCAAGGTGATGGGTGCCCTTCAGACAGCCACTCACCGGGGGTTCTTTCACAGTACAGGCGAGGTAACTAGACCACTTCTTCAGACTCCCCAGCCTCCTGCCAGAAGCAGAAAAAATAGTATCACAAGTAGTGAACACAGTAGTATTCTAGAGGAGGTTACAGGGCAGCACCACCAGAGGGAGGGGCAAAGGATCTGCCTCCTCCAAGCAGTGACTCCCTTCCTGGATCAAACTACACCTGTTGGGGGGCGGGGGGGGGAAGGCTACAGGGGTTTCTCCCACATTGGGAAAGAGATCATCTCGGACCAACAGGTCCTCTCCCTTATATAAAACGGTTACTGTCTGGAGCTCGCTTCAGCCCCACCCAACAACCCAACCCACCCATGCACCCTCCCTGCAGAAAACAGCGCCTTCTTTGGGAAACATTTTAGGTGTTTATCCTCAAAGGGGCAATAGAACCAGGACCACTGTGACACTTTGGATGTACTCCCTGTACTTTCTCATCCCCAAGAAGAATTGCTCTCTAACACCAATACTCTATCTCAGGCCCATCAATGTACATCCTCTCAGAACATTTTTACATGGTCACTCTGGAGGATGTCATCCCACTACTTCAGCAAGGCGACTTCATGACAGTTCGATCTGAAGGATGCCTGCTTTCACATAGCCATCCATCCCACCCATTGCCGCTACCTACACTTCATGGTAAGCGATCAGCATTATCAGTTGAAAGTGTTGCCATTTGGGGGTCGCCACTGTCCCCAGAGTGTTCACAGAAGGCCTCACTGTCGTAGCTTCCCATCTCAGAAGGAGCGGCATTCATGTATTCCCTTACTTAGACTATTGGCTGATTAAAAGTGCAAGCAGGCAGCAGTGTCACGTACACATCCAGACCATGTCCCTCCTCCACAAACTGGGCTTTTCTATGAATACCGTCAAGTCCCACATTCAGCCCCTTCAGATTCAAACTTTTGTGGAAACCGAACTCCGTGCAATCACTGGCATGGCTTACCCCAGTCGGGCAAAAGTGCAAGCATTCCAGCAGCTGCTGCCTCTTTTCCAGACTGACAGAACAGTTATGTGCCTTCTTGCTGTTATGGCCTCATGTATAGCTGTAGTTCCCCATGCATTCACTCCAACAATGCCTGTCCTCACAATGGTAACAAGCAGAGGGTCACTGGGAGCATTTAGTGTTGATACGGGCCAGCACCCATCGCTCTCTGCCATGGTGAAACAGCAAAAAAGTGTTGCGATGCTGGGTCTTCATATACCTGGTTCCACAGGTGACCATCAACAGGGACACCTCTGTCTCGTGTGAGGGGCGCATCTTCAGCAGCTGATCATTTAGGGCATGTGGCCACCGCAACAAGGAGGCTGCCACATCAATTATCTCGAGTTCCTGGCCATGCAGCTAGCTCGCAAGGCCTTTTTTCTCCAAGTTCAGTACAAATTGGTGTTGATAAAAACAGACCACATGATCACCATATATCATATCAAAAAGCAAAGCAGAACACACACTCCACAACCATCTGCTTTAGTTTAAAGCATTTGGCTTTGGGCGCTTCATCACTAGACACACCTGCTAGCAGAATACCTTTGGGAGTGGGCCACAATTTTGCAGAACTCACAGCAGGATGCAGCAACAAGTTCACGAGTGGGAACATAACCTGAAGTCCTGTGCCGTTGGGAGTCGACTTCACCATTACCCAAAATGCCAAAGCTTCGCCTCAAAGTTCCCACACCCACAGTCCATTGGCAATGTTCTATGGACACACAGATGAATTGGTCAGGGGTATTTGCCTACGCTTTTCCTGCTCACGCACTACCCTCTGTATGTGGCCCAGCAGCATCTGCAAACATCCCTCACTCTCATCCTCCTGGCTCCCACGTGGGCCAGATAACCATGGTTCTCGACCCTTCTGGAGACGCTCCACACCAGAAGCTCACCAACAGGTCGGACCTTCTCACACACACAGAACCATGGCACAATCGGACACCCCACCACCATGCAACTCAATCTAGCAATCTGGCTCCTGAGGTTCTAGAGTTCGGCCATCTTAACCTCCCTCAAGAGTGCATGTATATGCTCAAAAAAGCACGCAGACCCACTATGCAAGCCTGCCTGGCTGCCAAGTGGAAGAGGTTTGTCCATTATTGCATCCCTAAGCACATAGGCCTGCCGTTTAGGATATCGACTGTTACCTCCTTCAGCTACAGAAAGCGGGTGTTGATTATACTTTTATGCTTTCACTTAGCTGCTATTGTAGCTTACATGTAGAACAGGGAACACTCTTCTTTGTTTAGAATCCCTGTCATCAAGGCTTTCATGGAAGGACTTGCGTGGGTATTCAGCCTAGTGTACCCCACCCCTGTATGGAACCTTACCATTGTCCTTATCAGACTTTTGAACCTTTACACTCCCATTACAATTTCTTTCCTGGAAAGTTACTTTCCTGGTCGCTATCACATCTTTGATTCTTTGATGCATATTAGCAAATTGGCGGCCCTCGCCATGGAAGAGCCTTTCTTTCTGGCTCATAACAACAGAATTGTCTTTAGAACCAACTCTAAATTCCTTCCTACAGTGGAATCCCTATTCCACGTCTTTTTTCCATCACCCAGTACTGTGTCAGAGTGGGCCCTTCACACCCTTGATGTCAAGCGTTCCCTCATGTACTACATTGATAGGACTATTCCCTTTCCCAAGACTCTGCAACTTTGTCACTTTCACCCTGCCACACAAAGGACGCACTCTCTCAAAGGTGGGCATTGCTAGATGGATTGTCAAATGTATCCAAACCAGCTACATTAAGGCTAAAATGAATTTGCCTGCCCTGCCCAGTTCTCTTTCCACTGGCAAAAAAGTCGCTATGGCTTTCCTTGGAAACATACCCATAGTTGAAATTTGTAAGGCAGCATCTGATAGAGAAATTTTGCTGCAGATTCCTTAACTTTGAATTTCCCGCAGGCACCAGTCTGGATCCGGAGATTTTTCAGCAGTACCTCTGCGTGCCAGGGGGCGGTGTTGTATGGCTCCGTAGTGATGTCGTCGCTGGACATGACGTCAGTGGAGCTATAGAAGTCCCCTCCGGTGCGCTGACATCCGTTTTCTTCTTTTCCACGCTTTAACGCGGATCCAGGAGAGGTGGTTCCTCCGGCCCCTTTTTGTTTTGTGGCCTACTCGATGCCTTTCGTGTCTGGAACAGTGTGCTGATGCCTTCGAGCTTAAAATCGTGCAGGACCTGTGCGCAGCAGATGTCGGCAACGGATCCGCATGCCATTTGTATGTGGTGCTTGGGAGAGCACCATGACTCCGAAGAGAGCGATGACTGCAAGAAGCTGAGGCCCAAATCGCTACGGGAATGTCGGATGAAGTTGCTGTCGGCTCGGCTGTCCCGTTCGGAGTCCAAGCGCCGACCTCCTTCCCGTTCTGAGGCTCCTGCTCGGGGCTGGTCGAGGAGCCGTTTCCGTCGTCACTCGTCAAAATCAGGTAAATCTCATCTGAAGGGATCGAAGTCACGGAGGCCTTTGGCCTCGCGAGGTTGTGACGTCTGTGCCAGTTCCTCCCAGTCCTTACCGGAGGCAGTTGCGCAGGAGTCGACCCCGAGCTTTCCACCATACCCTGGTGAGGGGGCGACTATGGCCCAAATGGAAGTATATTTCCAAGCGCTACAAGTCTTTTTTGGGTCAACACCTCTCCCTGGTGCACCTTAGGCCCCCAAAGAGGTTGAAGAGCCTCTGATTGGGAGTTCACTGGAGGGTTCGCACTCGGCGCCGATCGAAGACCCTGACTCTGTAGCTAGAGTCGCTACGATGTCGGGAAACAGCCCGGTGTGGCTCCCTGTTATGACGTCGATGGCATCCGCAGAGGGGGATTTATCACCGTCTCGACGCTGTGCGACCCTGATGACACCTTTACGGGTGGACGTCGTTACAGCGCCATTCGGCGACAGAAACATCTTTAGTCGTGGACGTCGATACAACTCTATCTCTACGTCGGTCGGCCCTGGAGATGCCGTTTATTGCCACTGAGGCTTTTGCACCTTCTCCTCTACAAATTAAGGATGAGGCTAACTTGGTTGCCACTTCCCCAGTTGAAGAGTTGAGCATTTGGGTGCTCTTAGTCAACCTCATGCAGGAGGTTCTTTGGCCTTTGGTGGGGACATTAGTCTACAACCGTCCCCTACCTATGATGTACTTTCACCACCTAGGATAGCGACAGAGGCTAGTGCAGCTTTTGCTGGGGTCATTAAAAAGGCTGCTGATATTTTAAAGTTGCAGCTTCCTGTGGTGTCCCTGTCCTCTGATCCCTTGTTGGGTCTGCTCCATCAAGGAGACACTGGGGTTGAGCCTTCACTTCCTTTTGGAGAGTCGCTATGCAACATTCTTCTGGGGACTTGGACAAGGCCAACGTCAGGAGTTTCTGTTGAGCGTGCCATTGCACACCGTCATCGACCTGCTCCAGATGATCCTGTTTGTCTTTGTCAACACCCTATTGTTACAGGGCTTGTTGTGCAGACAGCTTCAGCTTTGCTGAATTTGGAAGCTCCTCCATTGCTTCCACCGAGCAGGGAGTCTCGGTGGTTGGAGACGTGTGGCCGAAATATGTGTGCGTCCACTAGTTCTGCCCTAAGATTGTTAAACACGTCCTGTGTGTTTGGAAGGGTTTCTTTTGCCGTAGGGGATTCTGTCGACTGACTACTTCCTTCTCTCCCTGAGGAAGTTAGAGCTGAACTTTTTCAGCTAATACAGGATGATCGTGAAATGGTTAAATTCACTTTCAGGTTGGTGATGGACACAACGGATTCCGTTGGTAGAGCTATGGCTAGATCAGTAGCTCTGAGTGGGCACACTTGGTTGCCTGATTCCCTGAGAATATTCAGGAGAGTCTTAAGGCCTTACCTTTTGACGGAATCAATTTATTTGATAGCCATGCTGACTCCGCAGTCCAGCGCTGGCTGGCAATTTGTGATTGGACCTCATCAGGTCTTGTTAATTTATCTTATGGTGTCCACGGCTGTGGTCCCTATGTTTATGGCCTTCATTGAATTCGTAGTCTTGAGGTATAAAGCACTGCTTTGACTTATGAGAGTATTAGTTTCCAGGTTTGGGTCTCTAATTCCCGGATGGTGTTTGCAGCTGGGTAGGTGTTTGTTTTATTTTCAACTTTCTCTGATTTAAGCGCTAGCCTTGAGTACCTAAAGAGCTAGTCTCAAGAGATTATACCCCTTTTATGGGTATGTGACTTACTCTATGTGGAGTATTGGTAGCGTATTTCTCTACTTGGAATTTCTCTGTTCTACAGCTGTGCCCTACTCAGCTTGGTGTTATGATCTTCTAAGAACTATTGTAGTGAGCTAAGAGCTCGATTTTCTTCTTGTGATAACTTTTCATAGGGTTCTTTTGCACTTTCACGCATCTATGGTTTTTTCCAAACCAGTGGACTCCGGGCAATATATTTTTGCTCTTAGTTTTCTACGTGTGTATTTGAGTGCATCAGAACTTTGAAGAGGTCGAGCAAGTTGGAACGTTGCTCTATTTCAGAGTGTCCATTTGCATTCTTTGGATGCTTTTTGCTTGTGAGTTCTTCCTTTAGAGTAAGGAACAGTGCCTGCTATAGACGTGATTATCATCCTCAATTATAAGTAATATCTATTCATGCTCCACGTTGTGGTGCAGAATATTGGCAGGCGAAGGTTTGCGATTGGTCCCACTTGTCCCAAAGTTCTCACCAATTTGGTGCATTCATCCATCCAGTTTTGCAAACTATTCTTTCTTTTTGGATGTTCTTAATATATGTAGTCCTGACTGATCTACATTCCCTTTCTTCTTGATGGGATGTACTTATTTCTTTCAGCATTTCTCACTTTGTGGGGATTCATGACTGTCTTTTCTTGTTTTCAGTTATCCAACTGATAGACAGCAATTTTCTTATGACAATCACCTACAGTGTTGTGGTGGTGGCATAGTACCTTCCCCTTTTTGCTGGGGGCAATATAATTTACCAAATCTCTCATTTCAGAGATAGTATACATGGTGCTATATGGAGTGTACATGTAAATATGTGCTGCTGTGCTTATTATATTGACCTGTATCACAGGTGTCGTATGTACCTGTTGTTGGCAGGGCTGTACTTATATTTAGAACTGCACTTTTATGTGGGCCCTTCCCCCTGTCTTTTTCTACACCTTTTATGTGTTTTACATATTTATTTATTATTATTTTTTTTAAAACGAACAAGAAGCGAAGTTCTTTCTTGTTTGTCCTGGTATTTTGAGCTTATTGGGACTCGAGGTTTTGTCTCTCGAACTTTGATACTGAAAGTGGGCAGTTTTATGTGTCCCTGCGTTTTAGCAGTATTCATTGGCCAGCAGAATTCTGTGAATGGATGGGCCAATAGGAGTATGGGGTGATATGTTTCTGTATATGTTCGAGGCATGTGTGCTGTGATGCACGATTGCATACTCCTGCCATTTAGTGTGGGCACTGGATGTTTGCAAGTTGTTTTTCTTCACAGGAGTGTGTGTATATATATATATATATATATATTTATTTTTATTTTTTGTCTATATATACATCTTTTGTCGCTTTGCATGATGGTGGACGCTACTTGTATCCACACCAAATTAAGCAGGACACAGGGTAGTGTTCATCTTTCCCTTGGGGAAATGGGTCCTATTAGGATTTCGGCAGGACGGTTCTTTTTATGAATCTTTATTGTCAACAACAATACAGATTATATGACTTCTGTCATGCATTTGATCCCTTTGGTCATCCAGTCTTCTTTCTTTTCCCTTTTTTAAGGGTTAAGCGTTCATGTCTGTCTTCAGATGGAGATTCTTAAAAGTTTTAAACTTTTTTCCTTCAAGGACCAACTTTCCTCGGACCTGTAAGGTTGCCTTAGTTTATAAGGCTCTATGGCAGAGGTCATAGTTTCTATTAAGAGCCAGCTCTTGTTTTACTATTCCCCCATATACTTGGTCAGTCATTCTTCGACCACCTACTTCTCTTTTGAGAACCTTCATGGGATTAGTTTGCAGACCCTCATCCAGTGGGGTATAGCTATGGTATTTAATTCAAAGTTAAGGAATCTGCTGCTAGATGTCTCCATCAGATGTAAAAGTTACTTACCTTCGGTAACGCTATTTCTGGTAGAGACACATTCTAGCTGCAGATTCCTTAACGTCCCACCCATCCTTCCCGGTCTGCGGAGGTCTTTTGAGATAGCGGTTATTCCCTTTCAATGCTGGCTTTATATGCCTGTGATCACTACCTCATTCTGTTTGGTCTAAACAAACTCTTCGACCTGGGTATTTAGCTTTTGTATAAATGTTCTGTTCACCACCCTTATTTCGAATGGGTGTGGTTGGTAAAGTATGTGTGTACTACTTTTGCACCCTGGTTTTTTACACCAGTGAGCAGTTTTAATTTATTTCTTATTGGTATACATTACACCTTGACACTGGTGATGTCCATAGATCATGTTCTGGTGTGACTTAAACAAACAGTTAGTGTTGTTGTAGGTTCGGTTTAACTACTACTGTGCCATTCATTACTTAATGATTGGTTCATAGAGGGTATGTTCGTTCCCCTCTTATGGGTTATTCTCTAGGTTGCACAGTTTCTTGTGGCCCTGTGTTAAAATTTCTTATTGGGTATTTTTTCTAAAATCCATGTCTGGTATTTTCATACCATTTGTGGTTCATTTTTAGGTCTCGCCTGAGCCAGCGCTTAGCGCTGCTCTGGCCGAGACATTTAGTAAGTGGGTTTTTGAAGTGCTACCAGAGAGGCTTTTGCTGGCCTCCAGCTTGCGTTCACGATGGCGTGCACGCGCGCAGCTGCCATCTGGGTGTTCTCTAATGGCTCCTCTGCACACACTACCCCCTCCCTTGTCAGAGGCGCCATCTGGCTTTCCTCTCGCTCGGACAAGCGCTTTAATGCCCCCTCCCCCACCACAGATCACGTCACCATTGCATCTGCATTTGCCTGTGTTTTGTCAGCAGACGAGGAGTTTTTACATTGCTCATTTTCTTTCTTTGCATCAGAGAAGCGCAATGGTGCAAAAGGCAATGTATCTTTTGAATTAAAGGAACAGATCACGTCACCACTGCTTCTGCCTGTGTTTTGTCAGCAGACGAGGAGTTTTTACATTGCTCATTTTCTTTCTTTGCATCAGAGAAGAGCAATGGTGCAAAAGGCAATGTATCTTTTGAATTAAAGGAACAGATCACGTCACCACTGCATCTGCATTTGCCTGTGTTTTGTCAGCAGACGAGGAGTTTTTACATTGCTAATTTTCTTTCTTTGCATTAGAGAAGCGCAATGGTGCAAAAGGCAATGTATCTTTTGAATTAAAGGAAGCCGAAGCAGAGTCTACACATGTTCCTGTTTTACAGACACTGCGCGCACTACCTCCTCCCTTCTCAGAGGCGCCATCTGGCTTTCCTCTCGCTCGGACAAGCGCTTTAATGCCCCCTCCACACATCACATCACCACTGCATCTGCCTGTGTTTTGTCAGCAGACGAGGAGGCCACCACGGACGCTTACAGCAAAGAGTTAAACAGTCAACAAGCCAATACAATGGGCTAGGTTTGTCTCTGCTTAAATGCATTCATTTTAAAGTCTCGCTAAGTACATAGTCTGTCAAACATCTTCCCCTTCTCGCTCAGCCTTGCACATGCTTGTCGCTGTGCAGAAGGCAGCATAATGCCTACCTATCTGTGCCTAGAGTGTAATTATCTACACAGCGGGATGTACAGATTAAATTCAAAAGTCGTTTAAGCATCACTCTGCACCGCCACAGCATCACTCTGCACCGCCACAGCATCACTCTGCACCGCCACAGCATCACTCTGCACCGCCACAGCATCACTCTGCACCGCCACAGCATCACTCTGCACCGCCACAGCATCACTCTGCACCGCCACAGCATCACTCTGCACCGCCACAGCATCACTCTGCACCGCCACAGCATCACTCTGCACCGCAACAGCATCACTCTGCACCGCCACAGCATCACTCTGCACCGCCACAAAATCACTAAGCACCGCCACAAAATCACTAAGCACCACCAATCAACACCACCTCACCATCAATCAGCACCACCTCACCATCAATCAGCACCACCTCACCATCACTAAGCACCACCACAACACCACTCAGCACCACCACAGCATCACTAAGCACAACCTCAACACCACATCAACACCACAGCATCACTCTGCACCGCCACAGCATCACTCTGCACCGCCACAGCATCATTCTGCACCGCCACAGCATCACTCTGCACCGCCACAGCATCACTCTGCACCGCCACAGCATCACTCTGCACCGCCACAGCATCACTCTGCACCGCCACAGCATCACTAAGCACCACCTCAACACCACCTCACCATCACCTCACGATCAATCAGCACCACCTCACCATCAATCAGCACCACCTCACCATCACTAAGCACCACCACAACACCACTCAGCACCACCACAGCATCACTAAGCACAACCTCAACACCACATCAACACCACAACATCACTAAAGCACCGCCACAGCATCACTCTGCACTGCCACAGCATCACTCTGCACTGCCACAGCATCACTCTGCACCGCTACAGCATCACTCTGCACCGCCACAGCATCACTCTGCACCGCCACAGCATCACTCTGCACCGCCACAGCATCACTCTGCACCGCCACAGCATCACTCTGCACCGCCACAGCATCACTCTGCACCGCCACAGCATCACTCTGCACCGCCACAGCATCACTCTGCACCGCCACAGCATCACTCTGCACCGCCACAGCATCACTCTGCACCACCACAGCATCACTCTGCACCGCCACAGCTTCACTCTGCACCGCCTCAGCATCACTCTGCACCGCCACAGCATCACTCTGCACCGCCACAGCATCACTCTGCACCGCCACAGCATCACTCTGCACCGCCACAGCATCACTCTGCACCGCCACAGCATCACTCTGCACCACCTCAACACCACCTCACCATCAATCAGCACCACCTCACCATCACTAAGCACCACCACAACACCACCTCACCATCAATCAGCACCACCTCACCATCACTAAGCACCACCACAACACCACTCAGCACAACCTCAACACCACATCAACACCACAACATCACTCTGCACCGCCACAGCATCACTCTGCACCGCCACAGCATCACTCTGCACCGCCACAGCATCACTCTGCACCGCCACAGCATCACTCTGCACCGCCACAGCATCACTCTGCACCGCAACAGCATCACTCTGCACCGCCACAGCATCACTCTGCACCGCCACAGCACCACCTCACCATCACTAAGCACCACCACAGCACCACTCAGCACCACCACAGCATCACTCAGCACAACCTCAACACCACATCAACACCACAACATCACTAAAGCACCACCACAGCATCACTCAGCACCACCTCAACACAACTCAACACAGCCTCAGCATCACTAAGCACCACACCACAACTCAGCACCACCACACCACAACTCAGCACCACCACAGCATCACTCAGCACCACCACAGCATCACTCAGCACCACCACAGCATCACTCAGCACCACCACAGCATCACTCAGCACCACCACAGCATCACTCAGCACCACCACAGCATTACTCAGCACCACCACAGCATCACTCAGCACCACCACAGCATCACTCAGCACCACCACAGCATCACTCAGCAACACCACAGCATCACTCAGCACCACCACAGCATCACTCAGCACCACCACAGCATCACTCAGCACCACCACAGCATCACTCAGCACCACCACAGCATCACTCAGCACCACCACAGCATCACTCAGCACCACCACAGCATCACTCAGCACCACCACAGCATCACTCAGCACCACCACAGCATCACTCAGCACCACCACAGCATCACTCAGCACCACCACAGCATCACTCAGCACCACCACAGCATCACTCAGCACCACCACAGCATCACTCAGCACCACCACAGCATCACTCAGCACCACCACAGCATCACTCAGCACCACCACAGCATCACTCAGCACCACCACAGCATCACTCAGCACCACCACAGCATCACTCAGCACCACCACAGCATCACTCAGCACCACCACAGCATCACTCAGCACCACCACAGCATCACTAAGCACCACAACAGCATCACTAAGCACCACAACAGCATCACTAAGCACCACTCAGCACCACCACCACACCACCACCACACCACCACCACACCACCACCACACCACCACCACACCACCACCACACCACCACCACACCACCACACACACCACACCACCACACCACCACACCACCACACCACCACCACCACACCACCACAGCACCACCACACCACCACCACAGCACCACTAAGCACCACCACAGCACCACTAAGCACCACCACAGCATCACTAAGCACCACAACAGCATCACTAGGCACCACAACAGCATCACTAGGCACCACAACAGCATCACTAGGCACCACAACAGCATCACTAGGCACCACAACAGCATCACTAGGCACCACCTCAACATCACTAAGCACCACCTCAACATCACTAAGCACCACCTCAACATCACTAGGCACCACCTCAACATCACTAAGCACCACCTCAACACCACTAAGCACCACCTCAACACCACTCGGCACCACCACAGCATCACTAAGCACCACCTCAACACCACTCAACACCACCTCAAGCATTAGCATAGCCAATAGGTCTTGCCTTTGGGCCCTTATAAGTGTTTAACCATGCAACAGTTAATGTTGTTGCACCAAGGATATTATGCTGCATAACTAAATACTTATAAGTTCCCAAAAGCGAGACCTATTGGCTATGCCAATGCTTGTTATTGTTGTTTCAAAGATTTTTTAATCTTTTTGGCACACAGTTTCCACAATCCGTTCTTGTGGTGGCTCCGCGTTCTGGCACGGAAAAGTTTCACAGTAGAAAACGGATGTCAGCGCCCCGGAGGGGACTTGTATAGCTCCACTGACGTCATGTCCGGAGAAGACGTCGCTATGGAGCCATGCGACGACGCCCCCTGGCATGCAGAGGCATGCAGAGGTACTGCTGAAAAATCTCCGGATCCAGACTGGCACCTGGGGAAAATTCAAAGTTAAGGAATCTGCAACTAGAGTGCGTCTCTACCAGATATAGCGTTACCGAAGGTAAATAACTTTTACTACAGGTCCAGTCCACGCACATTCACCAATCAATATTGTATGGATGTCTTAACATGCCAGCAGCTGTTCTAAGAACTCAGTTTCAGTCATTTGAAAGATCCTCTGGCTAACCACCACTTACGGGAGTACTTCTTTACTGTCTGTGCCGAGCATGGGCATCTACAGCCACACATGCTAGGAAGCGAAACCTGGCATGTAATGCTGTAGATTCATATGCGCCCACACACCTCCCCGCAAGTATTTGGTTGTTGCAGGTGTGCATTTCTGTTACTCAAAATCTTTGTACATACCTTCTTGCATGGTCTTCACACTTTCCTATCTAATGTTCTATCTTCATGCTCACCCACTGTACAGAAAGCAATATAACAAAGGAGCTGTACCCCACGCTCGTTACCAACTAAGGGGCATATTATCAACGGCCAGCGATAATTATCGCTGGCCGTGCTGAGCGCCGAATTCCCTAACGCAGGCTATCTCTGGTATTTATCGCCCTGGTAGCGCGTTATTAACAACGCGTTTCCCCAGGGCGATAAGAATTCCCAGAGATAGCGAGGTTATCGCCGATTTGCAGGGAACATCGCTGGTTTTCCAGCGATGTTCCCTGCAAACGGCGATAACCTTGCTGATACGACCCTGTGGTCGTATCAGCATAATCCATCCCCTATGTCTAACATAGGTAAGTCAGGATTTTAGCAGACGTTAGATTTTGGCGAAAACGGCCGCTTTCGCCAAAATCTAACGTCTGCTAAAATCCTATGGGCTGCCTTGTTAATATCGCAATGTGAACATCAGCGATATTTTCAAGGCAGTCCATCCGGAGTACGCCTAGTGACGCCCACTTTGCATCTCATTAGAGATGCAAAGGGGAGCGTCGAGAAAGGGTGCTAACATGCGATTATGCATGTTAGCACCCTCTTGTTGATAGGGCGATAGTTTTATCTCCGTTTTCTGGCTTTTAAAGCCAGAAAACGGAGATAAAGCCCTTGTAGATATGCCCCTAAAGGAGTCACTATAGCTTGTGACTCAAAAGATTTCTTCGAAGAAAAACAAGTTGGAAACGTCAGAGGCCAACACTAGATGGTATGTGTATGTAGAGCATGTGAATCCACAGCCCTTCATGATCCGAACAGATGCTTACAAAGTTAAATTCCGTTTTGATACTACCAATCAAAAAAAAACAAAAGGGAAAATGGTACTTGAGAGAGCAAATATATTAACAGTGATTAATTATCTTGCACATAGTGAATTCCTAAAACTTGTTTTGGCAATTTAACCAGGAACCAAGATAAGCATTGTGTTTACTTTAAGGGAGATGTGTGGGGCAGTGGCCAAAGTGGCTGCCTCTGGAGCACAGGGCTCACGGTTCGATCACCGGCGGATGCTCAGCATCATGTGACTATGGGCAATCGCTCACGTAATCTCCTTGATGGACCCAGTGCCTTGAGACCGTTAGGGGTGATTAGTTTGCGCTTTACAAGTACTGGATTTTCTTTTTTACTTAAGTGGGTTTGTGCGCTGCTGCAACAGATCTCGCCTCACAGGAGTATCCCTTCTTTGCGGAGGGGCCTAGTAACCCAAGCTCAGCAGTTATCCCTGAAATCAGCTAACTGATTAGTGAGAAGTAGATTATAACTGACAGGGTGGAGGCTTCAATCTACAGAAAGTTTACAATGCTCGATGTATCATGGAGGGCAAAGACGTTTTGCATATCAGTATACCAAAGGGCGAATTGTGCTTTAAGAGACTACGAATATTAGGAAAGGATAAGGTGGAGGTGCCATATAACCGGATTTGACCAATTCTCACAAACTGCAAGTCATACTTTATTCAGCTGCGTTAACAACCATAAAAGTGCATATCAAATACACTACATAACAGCAATCAATATATAGTAAAAAGACAGTTATATTAGGGGTGGGCGGAATTTGCGTAGTCGCGCTACGCAAAGCTCCGCGAAACGGTAAAAAATCTCCGCGAGCACGCAAAAGTTCCGCGAACACGCGGAATTGCTTGTTCCGCCCGTTCGCGATGCTTTTTTCCTGTTCGCGAACGCTGTTTGCATGCTCGGGGAGAAATATCTCGCGAACACGCATTTTGAAAGCGCGAACAGCAGTAATCCCGCGAAGTCGCGGATCGCGGAATTTTTGGCAATTTCGCGTTCTCCGCAGAACGCGAAATTACCAAAATTCCGCAAATTCCGCGACCGGAACGGAATTTACCGCCCAGGCCTAAGTTATATACAGAAGCAGCAACTATATTATGATAATTAAAATTGTTAAAAATAAAAACATCTCATTTCTCCATAATCGATGTGTCTTTCTTGTGATTAAAGAACAATTATTTAAGTTTAGCATGGCATAACACAACTCGAGGATTCATAATTGCTGTACAAGGGAAAAAGCTACTCTAACCATTGCTTGGAAATGCGGGGAGGGACAAAAACCTCGAACCTTGAGTGGGAAATGCCACCAAGAAGTGGACCGGGTTAAAACGCAGCCTCATGAGGAGAAATCTGTTCCATTCATTTGAAATCGATTGGAGGTAAACCTCAGGCACATGACTTGCAATAGTATTCAAGAGGGGTATGCCTGGACTCTCACCTGCAGATCAGCCTTATGCGCCTTATAACACTTTTTGAAATGCAGGCCTTTTACCAGATCAGGAGCTAAGTGTGGAGATTTCTCGGGATTTGAGTACAACTCTGGGACCCCAACTCAGTAAAGGGTTGCTTAATATGTCAGCCACTGTATTTTCATGACGTTATCTAAAGCAAGACAATCCAATAATTTTGCTCAGGTAAAATGGGCTTCTGGTTTCCTCCAAACTCTTAACCATAATAGAGGTTGCAATTTAATGTATTCTTCTACAAAGCCAAGGCCCACCCTGGCATGACCACAAATAGTAGGTGAGGACTGTGAAACTGCCAGAAGCCTGTGTATGAATCTATTCTCAATCTCTTGCATAGGACTAACGTCTGAGTACCCTTATGCTCCCGCACCAAGATGTGCTAGCTGACAGACATTTGCTTTTGTAAATGTGAACTGTCTCCTTTACTCGTTTGTACCCCAGCCTCATAGCAAAATGAAACACAGAATCAAAAATTTCCAATTGAAGGCTGCATAAAGATATGAACTTTAACCACCACTTCAACCGAGATTGTGAATTTCCGGGATTTATAAAGTCTAGGACCACATTTCATTGTGAATGTTTTAGAGAGATTGGTCTTCAGCCCAAGATCAATCATAAATGTATTAAAAGCATGCAGAAGTGCCGGCAGCCCATTGGTGGTTCTAGCTAATAGAACCGCTTCATCTGCGTACAAGAGTACCGGTATGAAAGGGGATCCTATTTTGGCCAGATTTCTGCTTCTTTTGCACAGGAATTCTTCAAATTCTTCTTCACTGATATAAAGTAAAAAAAGAAAGGGTGCCTTAACACAGCCCTGGTGAACCTCAAAGGAGACTTTTATTTGTGCGGATAAATCGTCCTCTGTGCTACATTGTATCTTGGCAGATGTTTGCCAGTGTAGCCGGCGGACTAAATCAGCAATGGCCCTATCAAACCCCCATGCCTTCAATATGTCCCACAGCTTGGGACATTGCACAGTATCGAAGGCACATGTGAGATCCATGAACGCTAAATTCTTGGTTTCTCTCTTAGCTGTAACATTTTTGCGTGATGAGATAAAGATGAAGGCTCTGATCCACATTGCCCAATCCTGGGTGAAACCCAAGCTGCACATCAGACAAAGATGTGTTCTCGTATGCCCATTTTTCAAGTTTCTACAGTACTACCCGTCCCAGAATTTTAAAGGTACTATCCAACAATGAGATGGGGCAATAACTAGGCTGACCTTTGTCCCCTTTTTTTAATATGGGGACAACTACCGCCTCCTGCCATGTTGAACCCACTGGGCCTGCAATAGCTGCTTTTAGAACATAGGTTATTATGGAGGCCCAGAAAGAGAGATGTCCTTTAAATCAATCCTAAGGAATTCCATTCGGTCCAGGTGCTTTCTCTGGAAGGCTGCTTACAATAACTGGTATCCCTTCATCAATGCCAATTGATTGACTCAAACGAATAGCAGCTCCATGGTCCTAAAAAATTGCATTCTTGGGTTGGTGTGTCTGGTTCTGACTATTTGGTCAAAGATCTTGGAAAAGTGTGATGGTGATTTATTAGAGTATTGTCTGTTGTGTTATCCCTTCGTATCAGGTCCGCAGAGTATGCGCGACCGGTCGTGTGTACTCTGCGGACCTGATACGAAGGGATAACACAACAGACAAGACTCTAATAAATCACCATCACACTATCTGACTAGCGATAAGGAACATAAGAATACGCACGAATACTCTAAGAAAATCCTGATCTGGACTTATTTATACCTTGGTCATTTTTAGACCGAATACATTGCCCTGAGGAAGTCTTCTGTGATTGGAACAGCATGAGACGAAACACGTGTTAGCGAAGGGGCGTGTCTTATATGATTGAATAAAAGACTACTGAAACCACGACCTCAGCTTGGGATTTCTGTGTGCTTGGAGACGTCGTGATTTGCATATTCTGGACTCGGTCCAACTGAGAAGGAATGGATGGCTCCTTCTCCTCCCGAAGCACCAGAAGATACATGGATTGTGAATGGACAATATTTTTTACTTCCTATAAAACTAGTGTGGTAGAGTGCGCCTGTCGAACCTAGCCATTGCCTTCACATGCATGATTTAACCAACCTGTTTTGATTGAGCAGGGGTGTTTGCCCATAGTACATCTTATGTAGGCACCAAGAGAGGTGAATGCATGAATGGTGACTCTAGGGTCACCCTCCTGCAGTAAGCTCTGTTGAATTAGCGACTGGTTGTTCTCCCCAAGTTCCTTCATAAATTGAACCTTATCCACTTGGTTCCACTTAATGGTGACCCCCCTGTTATTAGTTAATGGTTCTGCATGGAGCTTAAGTGTCTTTGGTGTCAAGTTCAATTTGCAGGTATAATGTAAGAGGGTTATGATCACTGATGCAACTTATCATTACCTCATATTTTGAAAAAGAGAAAGCAAATTAGATAAAAACAGTATATAAATCTATTACAGTGCATGATCCTATACCATGATGAATCGGAGAAAGACTACTAGGAGAGGACTTAAAACTCCTGCACAAACACTAGAATACTAGGCAACATTATTCTATTTTAGGCGTTGCCATAAGGGGTATGTATAAAGTGCATAGGTGGTAAATCTAAATTGTTATACAACCCACAAGCTGCTACGGTTTCTGGATTGCAAATGTGAATATTTAAACCCCCATCCAGAAAATCGAGGTTTCCCTTTTCTGCGTGGTCTCCATTCTCAACAGATGGTCTTCTAGATAGTCAATGTCCTTGGTCACTGAAGTGTCAAAGATGTTGTGGTAAAAGTTTATCAACAAAATATCGAAAGATTTTTGGAGCTTCAGTTGTAGTATTTGATAGTATGGGGTGTGATGCAGATCCTCGATAGACAATTTTGTAAGTTTAACGGAAACAAATCTAGCCAAACCCCCCTTGGCCCTGCCTGCTGGAGACGAAATAGCAGGGCTACAGAGTGTACCGTGCACATTTATATGCCGTGGTTCACAGTACCAAGTCTCTTGGCAACAGATGATTTTGTACTGATTGATTAATTGCAGCCAGTCTGAATTGGTCAACTTGGCTTGCATGCCCGCCACGCTCCAGAAAATTACTTTATAGTCCGGAAGGACTGCAGGGGCTGTAATGCAAGCAGGAAAAACGGACCTCTGCGGGGACAACACCCTAGGTCACCAGGGGCAGTCAACGAGAGGCTAATGGGTCAGTACATCTGATTGAAAGATGAAAGACCTTCGAAGCTGTTTGAAGTCGATAGATGGCTTAATGAGTACACGTTGGGACCATAATGTTCAGTGTTAAAGTCCTGGGATCTGCCAAGCCCGATGGCACTGGTAGATGGGCAATGAAAGAAGCCAAATGGGTGAGCTTTAATGTTTCCATGTGAATTTATTACTGGGTGAAGGCAGTGTAACATTGCTCGAGATAATGAAGGTTTTTTAAAAATTGATAATACAGTCTCCTTCAGATTTATTTCGCACTTCTAACAGTGAGTATCTCAGTGTACAGATTGCAAGTCCACCCAGAGTGTTTCCAGAGCTGCCAGTGCGCAACTTAATTTAGGAGGGAAGCATGAGTTTCTGAGTGAGCATTAACAAATTCAAGCACCTTATCCAGAAAATAATATAAGGAGTGCATTTTGGCAGAATCTGCGGGAGAACATCGGTAAAGTAATTCTAGCTACAAATACGATTGCATTGTGATTGTGGAGCCTCCCTCTGGACCACATGACGTTCAGTGCTTCCCTTCCGAGCATCGTCACTTCTTAAGCCTTTGTGTCGCATACAATTATTCCTGTTGCTAGGGGGGGGAAAGGGAGGTCGGGTTTCACTCACTTGCTAACACAAAATGGGAGCTGGGGGTGGATTGCTTAACATACAGATCTGAGCACAGAGCAAGGGAGAAATTAGGAGGGAAAAACAGATAGGCACGGGGAATGAGAGAGGAAAAAAACTACGGATTTTGGACTGCAAATCCCACAATTCAACAGGTCTTTGGTTCACTGTAATCTGGGGCACAGGGAAACTGCAACTCACAAAATGGAGGTGAATGTTTTGGGGTTCAACCAGCAAACCCTTAAAGGGCCTGGGCAGGTGTGAGAGGAGGGCTCAGGGTTGCCTGGGAGCCAATCAGCAGGCTTAGGTTTGGCGGCCCCTGGGGGTGGGGGGGCTGGGAAGCTGCTTCTCTATTCAGAATCTCCAAAGAGACAGACCGGCTCAATCCACACTTTGGACTTCTGCAAGTAAGGGCCTAACAAACTTTGTCCTCTAAAAATACTGACAGATATTGAGCTCTCCTTGGACAACAACCTCCAAGCACCCAACGTAAGCCCTCCACCCTGTAAAGAAGACCTCAACCCACCCAGCCACCCCCCCAACAACTGGAAATCCTTCGCCCCCATCTCAGAAGCAGAGATCTCTAAATTGATTACCAGCTCCAAACCCTCGTCTCACTTCTCGGACCCTATCCCTGCGCAACTAGCTAAGAAACTCAATCTCACCCTAGCCCCGCTGTGGACCAAGATCATAAACAGCTCTCTAAGAACCGGAGTCATGCTAGACTGTCTCAAAATGGGTCAAGTCACACCACTTTTAAAAAAAACAGGCTCCGATCCCAATGATCTCAACAACTTCAGGCCTGTATCTAATCTCCCTTTTCTAGCAAAAATCTTAGAAAGATGTGTCGTCCTGCAATTAACACAACACATCGAAAGCAACAACTTCCTAGATCCTCACCAATCAGGCTTCAGAAAAGGTTGCAGCACTGAGACAGGGATCCTGAATGTCATAGACGACATCCACAAGTCACTTGACAATGATCGATGCTGCCTACTCATCCTCCTGGACTTATCGGCAGCCTTCGACACGGTTGATCACAAACTGCTCATTAATGTACTACGGGAAAGGGTCAGAGCAGACGAGGTGGTAATACAGTGGTTCTCCTCCTTCCTGCAGAACCGTACCCAAAGAATAAAAATTAAAAACAATACGTCAGACTTACTCCCTGTAAACAGGGGGGTTCCGCAAGGGTCAGTTCTTTCTCCGGCACTATTCAATACATATATAGAGCCACTCACCAAGATACTCAACAAAGCCAACATCCCCTTCCACCTATATGCAGACGATACCCAGATCTACCTTGAAACTTCCTCTATTGAAGACATACAAAGACTAAACCTCACCCTGAAAGAAATCCAACACTGGTTATCCCTCAACCACCTGAAACTAAACCAGGACAAAACGGAAATACTCATCATAGCCAACAAAGAACAGACCCCCCAAGTCACAGAATGGCTAAAAACCATTGATGCTCTAAACTGCAGCCTCATCCCAGCAGACTCTGTAAAATCACTGGGAATCACTCTGGACCCTAATTTAGACATGGTCAAACACATCAAAAATACCGCCAAGAGCGCGTTCATCAACCTAAAACTGCTCAACAAAATAAAGCCATTCATCCCCCCCAATGACCTCAAACAAGCCACCCAATCCTTGGTTCTGTCCAGATTGGACTACGGAAACGCAACCCTCACAGGCACAGCAAAATTCCACCTTGCCCCCTCAGAACAACTCTAAATGCAGCAGCCAGGATGGTCACTGGAGTAAAAAAATATGAACACATCACTCCTGCTCTCAGAGAGCTAAAATGGATACCAACCGAAATGCGCGCCAGCTTGAGAACAGCCTGTCTCACTCACAAAGCCCTGCATACCGGCAAACCCGCATACCTGGCCGCCAAACTAAACAAAGCTGGTCAGTCAAGGAACCTAAGGAGTACTAACACTCTACTTCTCATCCCGCCAAAAACTCACAAACATAAAGCCTCATCACGCTCCTTTTCTGGAAATGCACCCAAAATTTGGAACGCCATCCCAGTTCATATCAGGACTAACCCCTCCTTTCCAAAATTCAAAAGCCAGCTCAAAGACCTTTTCCTCAACCGAACTCTTCCGAAAATGGATAGCTGACGCTCCAGATCGAATCCCGCACACTGCAGTATACATTCACTCTGTTTAGAGGACTGATACCTCTCTCACCTCTCGTCTCGCTCCGGTGCTCCCCCTCACCGATCTGGAGTTGTCTCAAATCATGGAGTCTATCGGTTACTCTATGTTTGAACTGTGCACGTCACGGATCATTACGTCTGATTTGCTACTCTGTGTGTTTGAACTGTGCACGTCACGAATCTCTATGCTCTACTATGGTCACTTCTTTTGTTTGATTGCTTCTTTGTTACATGTTGTAAAGCGCTCTGATACCCTCGGGTCTTGCCAGCGCTATATAAAACTCCAAAATAAAATAAATAAATAAATACTGTTTGTATAAAACTTTAACCCTTTGGGTGCTCATGACGGAATGGTTCCGTCATGAGCACCAGTGCTCCTGTGCTCATGAAGGAACCATTCCGTCATGAGCACAGGCTCACAAAATCCCTCTGCTGCAGACAGCAGAGGGATTTCCCTTTTTTTTTTTTTTTTTTTTTTTGCCTTGGGAGGTGGGGAAGAGCTTCCCCAACCTCCCCAGGCCTATATTTGGATTTCCTTGAAATAACGATCGCGCGCATGGCGCGCGATCGTCATTGCAATGAAAACGAAACTGAAACTTAGTTTCAGTTTCACAGTTTCGGTGGTTGTGGGGCTATCTCAGCCCCCGAGCACCGAAACAGATGGGAGAGGTATCGTTGGAAAGGGGAGAATCTCCCCTTTCCAATGGTATCCTTCCCGGATCCCTGCTTGGGGATCACCCCAGGAGGGCGATCCCCAAGCAGGGATCCACCCACTAGCACCAGGGAGGGGGAAGCGGCCCCTTGGGCAAGGGCCTTTGCTCCCCCCATACATTTTGGGCACAGACAGTCTTTCTGACCCCCCTGGGGAGCAGATGGGGCAGTAGCCCCCAATCTCCCCCCCCTGGGGAGCAGAAAGCACCCTAGACCAGGGATGATTTTTCTATAGGCCAGGGGTGGGGGCTGCCCAGAATGGGCATTCCAATGCCCCCACTCTACCCCCCAAAGAAGGCAAAAGACTTTCTGCCCCTCCCAGAAGGCAGATGGGGGCAATAGCCCCTGATATGCCCCCCGGGGGGGCTGAACGCCCACTAGGCACCAGGGTTTTTTTTTTTTTTTATACTTGGGGGTGGGGGCTGCCCAGAATGGGCATGCCAATGCCCCCACCCAAAAAAAAAAATGGTACAGTCTTTCTGCCACCCCTGGGAGGCAGATGGGGCAGTAGCCCTTTATCTGCCCCCCCCCCGGGGGGGCAGAAAGCCCGCTAGGGACCAGGGATTTTTTTTCTTCCAATGTTTGGGGTGGGGGCTGCCCAGAATGGGCATGCCAATGCCCCCACCCCCCCAAAAAAAATGCCACAGTCTTTCTGCCCCCCCAGGAGGCAGATGGGGGCAGTAGCCCCTGATCTGCCCCCCGGGGGGGGCAGAAAGCCCACAAGGCACCAGGGATTTTTTTTAATATACGTAGGGGTGGGGGCTACCCAGAATGAGTATGCCAATGCTCCCACCCCAAAAAAAATTGCCACTGTCTTTCTGCCCCCCCTGGGAGGCAGATAGGGGCAAAAGCCCCTTATCTGCCTCCCGGGGGGGGCAGAAAGACCAATAGGCATCAGGGAATATATTTTTTTTTAATTCAGGGGTGTGGGCTGCCCAGAATGAGCATGCCAATGCCCCCACCATGCCCCAAAAAATGCCACAGTCTTCTGCCCCCCAGGAGACAGGTTGGGGCAGTAGCCCCTAATCTGCCCCCAGGGGGCATCAGAGAGCCCACTAGGTGCTGGCTTTTTTTATGCGTGGGGGTGGAGGCTGCCCAGAATGGGCATACCAATGCCCCCACCCCCTATACAAATAGCCACAGTCTTTCTGCCCCCCTTGGGGGCATATCTGGGCAAACCCCCTCCCCCCCCAATTCCACCCCCAGGGCGGCAGAAAGCCCAATAGGCACGGACTTGTTTTTAGCAGTGTGCCTACCTGTGGATTTTTGGACCTAGCGCAGCCGGCACTTAAGGAAACCTAGCAAACCTGTACATTTTTGAAAACTAGACACCAAGGGGAATCCAGGATGGGGTGACTTGTGTGCCTCTCACCAGGTTCTGTTACCCAGAATCCCTTGCAAACCTCAAACTTAGTTTAAAATAAAACACATTTTTCTCACATTTCTGTGATGGAAAGTTCTGGGATCTGCGTGGATCCACAAAATTCCACCCACCGCACATTCCCCAAAGTCTTCTGATAAAAATGGTACCTCACTTGTGTGGGAAGGCCTAGTACCCACAACAGGAAACAGCCCAAAACGCAACGTGAACACACCACATTTTCACAGTGAAAACTGACCCTTTTTTTGCAAAGTGCCTAGCTGTAGATTTTGAACCCTAGCTCTGCCGGCACCTAGGGAAACCTAGCAAACCTATACATTTTCGAAAACTAGACACCCAGGGGAATCCAGGATATGTGACTTGTCTGGCTCTCACCAGGTTCTGTTACCCAGAATCCCTTGCCAACCTCAAACTTTGTCAAAAAAACCACATTTTCCTCACATTTCTGTGGTGGAAAGTTCTGGAATCTGTGTGGATCCACAAAATTCCACCCACCCCCCAGTCCCCAAAGTCTTCCGAGAAAAATGGTACCTCACTTGTGTGGGTAGGCCTAGTGCCCGCAACAGGAAATGGCCCAAAACGTATTGTGGAGACATCAAAATTACCTATCACAAAACAATCTGCTTTTGCAAGGGGGCTCACATGAGTTTTTGGTCCCGGGCTTGGCGGCCATCTAGGGAAACCTACCAAACCCACACATTTCTGAAAACTAGAGACCCGGGGAGTCCAGGGAGGTATGGCTTTTGTGGATCCCCCAATGTTTCGCTACCCAGAATCCCCTGCAGAAACCCAGAAACCTAAAATTTTGATGAAAAAATCAAATTGTTCTCAAATTTCTGTGTGGGAAAGTTCTGGAATCTGCAAGGATCCACAAATTTCCTACCACCCAGCGTTCCCCCAGGTCTCCCGATAAAAATGGTACCTCACTCGCGTGGGTGGGTCAAGTACCCGCGACAGGCAAGGGCCCAAAACGTATTGAGGAGACATCAAAATTACCTATCACAAAAAAACCTGGTCTTGCAAGGGGTCACCTGGGTTTTTGGCCCTGGGCTCGGCGGCCATCTTGGGAAACTACCAAACCCACACATTTCTGAAAAATAGACACCCGGGGGAGTCCAGCGAGGTATGGCTTGCGTGGATCCCCCAACGTTTTCCTACCCAGAATCCCCTTCAAACCTCAAATTTAGCTGAAAAAAACACATTTTTCACATATTTATGTGTGGAATCACCGTACCGGCACAAATGTCCTACCCCACAGTGTTCCTCTCAGTCTCCCGAGTAAAATGATACCCCACTTGTGTGGGTGGGGCAAGGGCCTGTGACTGGGAAGAGCCAAAGACATAGGGATTAAGGATATAGCACCGAGAATTGTAAGCGCTACATTTTTTTTAAAATAGGTTTTTTGCCAATTCTGCATTGGACACCCACACAAGTGAGGTATTATTTTACTCGGAAGACTGAGGGGAACGCTGTGGGGTAGGACATTTGTGCCGGCACGGTGATTCCACACAAAAATATGTGGAAAATGTGGTTTTTTCAGCTAAATTTGAGGTTTGCAGGGGAATCTGGGTAGGAAAACGTTGGGGGATCAACGCAAGCCATATCTCGCTGGACTCCCCTGGGTGTCTAGTTTTCAGGAAATGTGTGGGTTTGGTAGTTTCCCAAGGTGGACGCCGAGCCCGGGGCCAAAAACCCAGGTGACCCCCCTTGCAAAACCAGGTTTTGTGATAGGTTAGTTTGATGTTTCCTCAATACGTTTTGGGCCCTTGCCTGTCGCGGGTACTTGACCCACCCATGCGAGTGAGGTACCATTTTTATCAGGAGACCTGGGGGAACGCTGGGTGGTAGGAAATTTGTGGATCCATGGAGAGTCCCGAAATTTCCCACACAGAAATTTGAGAAAAATGTGATTTTTTTCCAGAGCTAAATTTGAGGTTTGCAGGGTATTCTGGGTAGGAAAACGTTGGAGGTCCACACAAGCCATACCACGCTGGACTCCCCCGGGTGTCTAGTTTTCAGAAATGTGTGGGTTTGGTAGGTTTCCCAAGATGGCCACGAGCCCGGGTCCAAAACCCAGGTGACCCCCCCTTGCAAAACCAGGTTGTTTTGTGATAGGTAATTTTGATGTCTCCTCACTACGTTTTGGGCCCTTGCCTGTCGCGGGTACTTGACCCACCCACGCGAGTGAGGTACCATTTTTCTCGGAAGCCTTTGGGGAATGCGGGGTGGGTGGAATTTTGTGGAGCCACACAGATTCCAGAACCTTCCACCATAGAAATGTGAGGAAAATGTTGTTTTTTTTTTTTTTTTACAAAGTTTGAGGTTTGCAAGGGATTCTGGGTAACAGAACCTGATGAGACCCAGACAAGTCACCCCATCCTGGATTTCCCTGGGTGTCTACTTTTGAAAAATGTATAGGTTTGCTAGGTTTCCCTAGGTGCCGGCAGAGCTAGGGTTCAAAATCTACAGCTAGGCACTTTGCAAAAAAAGGGTCAGTTTTCACTGTGAAAATGTGGTGTGTCCAAGTTGCGTTTTGGACCGTTTCCTGTCGCGGGCACTAGGCCTAACCACACAAGTGAGGTACCATTTTTCTCGGGAGACTTTGGGGAATGCGGGGTGGGTGGAATTTTGTGGATCCACGCAGATTTCAGAATTTTCCACCACAGAAATGTGAGGAAAATGTGGTTTTTTTTAACAAAATTTGAGGTTTGCAAGGGATTCTGGGTAACAGAACCTGGTGAGAGCCAGACAAGTCACCCCATCCTGTATTCCCCTGGGTGTCTAGTTTTCGAAAATGTATAGGGTTGCTAGGTTTCCCTAGGTGTCAGCAGAGCTAGGGTTCAAAATCTACAGCTAGGCACTTTGCAAAAAAAGGGTCCGTTTTCACTGTGAAAATGTGGTGTGTCCATGTTGTGTTTTGGGCCGTTTCCTGCCGCGGACACTAGGCCTACCCACACAAGTGAGGTACCATTTTTACCGGGAGACTTAGGGTAACACAGAATTGTAGAGCAACTGTTATTACCTATTGACTTTCGATGCTTTTCTGCCTTCCAAATGAAAGACAATGTGTAAAAAAGAAGTCACTTTGAAAAATGTCCTATAATTCTCATGCTAATATGGGTACTCCCAATTTCGGAAATGTGCAAATAGCTACTGTTTCTAAACTCTATATTTTGTTCCAACTTCAGAAATACATAGGTGTCTTTCATCCCGATTTTTCACTATATATATTTTCCCAAATAAATTGCTATATACCCGGTACATAATAAAAAACCATTGCAAGATGCTGCTCAGTTATTGGCTCTGGGTTCGTCGGATTCTTGGTGAACCTACAAGTCCTATATATCCCCACAACCAGAACGGTCCAGCGGATGTAACGGCATATTGCTTTCAAACAGCTGTCATAATTAGAAGAAGTTACAGGTGAAAACGTTGGCACAAATGGCTGTTTTTTTCAACTCATTTTCAATTTCTCCCATTTTCAACCGTTAGTTTCTATAAAGAAACCTTGAAGGATCTACACAAATGACCCCTTGCTGAATTTAGAATTTTGTCTACTTTTCTAAAATGTATAGCTTTCCAGGATCCATTATTGCTTTCATACCCATTTCTACCATTAACTGGAAGAAGGTTGAAAGCACAAAAAATGGCAAAAATAGGCTATGTCCCAGTAAAATGCCAAAACTGTGTAAAAAATGTTGGTTTTCTGAGAAACGTCTGTCAGTCCCTGAAAGCTGGGAAAATTGTGATTTCAGCCCTAGAAACCCTTTGTTGATACCATTTGCAGGGAAAAAACAGATGCTTTCATTTGCAGCACTTTTTTCCCATTTTTCAAAAAAAAAAAAAAAATGTAGCTGTATTTTGGCAATGTTTTGGGTCCCCACAAACCCTGGGTACCTTTAGAATCTCCATGATGTTGGAAGAAAAGGACGAAAAGTTGGCATGGATACCTTATGTGGTCAAAAAGTTACAGGGGGCTAAGCGCGAACTACCCCAAATAGCCCAAAAAAGGCTTAGCACAAGGGGGGAAAAAGCCGAGCAGCGAATGGGTTAAACCAGGGGCGGTTTCTTGATTAGGGCGGCAGGGCTCCACCCCGCTTCAATTTCTGCCTCAGTTGCTATCTGGTATTTCTTTTTACGTATGTTTAATTAATTACACCTGTGACCCTCGCTCTGCGCGAGGGTCAGGCAAAGCTAGGCACTTTTAATAGGCACATGTGCTAGAGCGCATGTGCCGGTAGTCGCAGGATTTACAGGGCTTACCTGGCTTTAGCCCTGATTACCGGTGGCTTACAACATTGTAAGGCACTGCCCCCGATGACGCACTGCAGCCTCGCTGATTGGAAACAGCCTGGGCGCTTTAAGCAGAAGCCCTGGGTTTCCGAGGCTGCTTGTCAATCAGCGAGGGTGCACTGTTTATCACTGCACCCCACCCTCCCATTTCCTAACTCGTCACAGCGTGGGGTGGGAACAGCCTCCATGGCCCCACCCCATCCTGGGAAGAGCTAGGAAAGGTCTTTGGTGAACACGAGGCTGGCTGTCTATGATGTGAGCCTCATAAAACCAAGCAATGTGCTCGGAAACAAGGATGGCTGGCAGTTAGTATGGCAGGCAAGTGTTGTAGCCATTCGGAGATACGGAGGGAGGGGGCCTAGACCAGGTTTTAAATGGGCTAAATAATTTAGGTGCTAAGCACTGGGAAAAAAAACACGGACCTCAAAATGTGCCCCTACCAGGACCTTATTTCGTATCCACATGGAAATCTATGAGGGGGGGGACAATCTGAGTTACAGACCCCTGCTTAAGAGGAGAGTAAGTGGGTATGGGTAGTCCCCCGGCAGCAAGCATGTGTGTGCTGTGCAAGTATGTGTGTGTTTACGTGTGTTTAGGACAGCTCTGCGTAGCATGACATGTATGGAGTTAAACAAATGCAAATGAGTGATTGTCCTCACATTACTACATTGACACCTTGTTCTATTTCACGGTCCTTTGGAGTCCGCAGCACATTCACAGTGAAGTGTCAAGCCAGCGCGGCCGGTGGCCTTTTACACAGACACTAGAAGCAACACTTAACGGCCGCTATATCCTGATGGAGCAGGGTTTCGCAAAAAGAAACCTGCTCGAAATTAACTCCCCCATAATACTTATTAACAGTGTGCAGTGTAAATTAATACGCAAATCACATGAGCTACATGGGAAACCGCTTTGCGCATGCGCGCACTAATGTGAACTAATGCATGAAAGAACTAGGCCGCATTTTACATTGCGTTTCAAAAGAAACTAGACTAATGCACGTTTAGGCCGCATTTTGCATTTTGCATCTTGCTTTGAAAACGATAATAAATAATGCTGCTTTGCATGAAGCTTATGCTAAGAAAAATATTAACAGGGAATAGTGTAAAGGTGGGTGGTAAACAGTGAAGGATGCATTTCCATGTAATTAATAATGTATGTGTTTATTTTGTCATAGTGAGCCGAATGGGCCTGTATTTACTTAAATTGTCCGGATAGATGAGGGGCTGAAAAATGAGCAAAAATGACCTGACAAGACAGACAGAAGTGCTGAGCGCTGCGGATGATGAAATAACAGTTCAAGGATGAACAGCTCAGAGAACATTGTTTGCCTGCCAAAAGATGAGACTGGCCATGGGACTCAGGACTTTGTCCACAGACGTGGCTGAGAATTTAATCAAATGTAACAATAATAAATGTGTATGAACTGGTCAATACATATTCCATGGGAAAGGAAGTAGAACAATGAGTATGAAGAATTTTGAATGAAATCACGGTGGTGTGATGCCCCACCTCCCCAAGCATCCAATGAGCGGTCAAATTTTGTGCAATGTTTCAATTAATGTGGGTTGGACATGTAGGTTTTAGGGTATAACTGGGGTGCCTTTGGGGGTGTGGTTAGAGCGAGTGCGGAATTGCAGCGGTAGGAGATTGAGAGGGGAGATGCGTCGCTGTCCGTCGGTTTGCAGAGAGGCCTAGCTTGTCCTGGTCCTGTCCTGTTCCTGAAATCTTTGTTTCCTGATTCTGTTTCAGGAGACCCCCACTACTCCCTTGGCCAGGGGGTGGTATTTCATTTATGTTTGGGTTTGTATTATCCTCTGACTCGTAATTTGCATAATTTCTTGCAAATGTATTTTTGTCTCTGAAACTTATGTCTCTTCATCTATCCACTCCGTCATAAGTATTATATTGTTTCGCATTATTTTGTTCAAACTTATGTCTCTCTCTCTATCCACTCCTTCATGTGCATATCGTTTTATGAAAGATGAGTATGACACTGTTTGTATTTTGTTAATTGATTTTCTCTCCTTTTGTGGGATTCATTGTTTGCATTGTAACCTGTATGCGATGAGCATTTATCAATTACCTTTATCTGAGATAAACATTATTAATTTTATCGAGAGTCTGTGATTATTTAGCAGGTTAGATAGTTAGTTAGTTCTATTACTACCATCAACTTCTCAACTAATTGGTCCGTCGACCAAGAGGAAAGAGAGTTGATACATAAGTCTAATTATGTATTTAGAAATATTAAACGTGAATTTGTGAAGGAAATCATTTTCCACGACATTCAAACTTGACCATCCAGCGCAACAGGGATTTGTGAGTTGGGTGAATGTGTATGGGCCATTTGTATGAAATATTGATGAGTATCGATCCCTGATAAAGTGGCGCCCTGGATCAGGTTTTCTGGTAACAGAGGACGGTTTAATTATTGATTAGTTTGGTAATAATTATTGATTATATGTTTTAACGAGAAAAGTTAGTGTCCTGTTTTATGTTGTCTAGAAGTACAGGTACGGAGGTACCTGAGGAATCCCAGGAATGGAAATTTAGCCTAAAGTAGGCAGAAGAAGAGTGTGGATAAGATATCACACTGCAGAAGTACTTTGTCTGTTGTTATAATACTGTACGGCGGAAGGTTGTAGGTGTTATATTTAGGGAACATTTTGTATATGAGTAGAGTGTTTGAAAATAGCGAAGGGTCCACTTCCGAAACTCTGGCCTTATCCCCAAAGGAGTACCAAGACCTCTTTTACACCAAAAAGTCCTCTTGCGAAACTTTGGCCTTATCCCTAGAGGAGTACTAAGTCCACCTGTAGCTTGTTTGGGTGTAAAATAACACTGGTCGTTGTTTTACTGGAAGTGAAAGAATTTCTCGTTTGAAGTGAAGACTATCTCTTTATTTAGTGGAACAGACAAGGTAGCATTGTTTTATGTTGTTACTAACAGGAATTTTGATTAAGAGAACTTAGAAATACATCGCTGTATTATTTTGTAAAGGGAGGGTCAGTAGAAGGAGTAATACTGACGTCACAAAAAGGCAGCGCTGGCATTGGTCAGGCAGCGAACGTGAAGTGAACTCTGATTGGCCGGTTGGTGTGAGCCGCGCTAGTATTGGTTGAAATAGCAGATACGTAGAGAGCTGTGATTGGACGGTTGGTGTGAGTCGCGCTGGTATTGGATATGAACTGACAAATAGAACAAGTAGAATTACGGAAAGGTTTCCTTGTTGTTTTACTGAGAGACATTAGCGTAAAGGATCAGAAAAATGAAGCTGCTTATGAAAATAAAGAATTTCTTTAAAAAGGACAAACCAGTAGTGACTAGAGAGGGAATTCCTATTCCACCACCGAGAACGCCTGCTTCCTATATGATGTTAGAGCGAGGATACCATACGTGTACTTGGTTGGAGAATTGTGTGGAATATACAAGGGATGATGGTGTTATAGCTTTCCCACAGCATGGTTCATTTAATGTAAGGATTTTGCAGAATTTGAGAAATCGAATGAATTCATTAGAGCCAAGTCCCAGACCTATCCAGTATGAAGCGTTAGAGGAATGGGAAGTAGAAGCATTCGAAAGAGAGAAATATCGAGGTGGTAGGAGATATAGAAATGTAATGACTAGATATCCTTTTGAGAGAAGAGAAGATACAATGAAAAGATGGAAGAGAGCTGTGGTATCTGAAGTTTTGTACCCAGTTTTAGTTGCTGAAGATCAGACCGGAGGCAAGTGTAAAGAGAAAAAGAAAAATATAGAAACTTCAAGTTTAGGACAGGACCCGAACGAATCTGGTGATGAGTTATTAGAAGACATTATGACCAAAAGACCTCCGCCATATCAAGAAAATTCAGTTGAGGTGACTCCGAATGCACCAATAATGGGAACTCCACTAACTCCTCAGATTTCGGACATGGCTAGAATAGCGTGAGAAAAAGAACTGAACATAATAAATAAGGCAAGAGTAGAGCAGATTCAGAAAATAAATCAGTTGAGTCTAAATACAGAAGCCTTGACGGTACCGGTAACAATTGGTCCCGTGGTTCCATTGTATGGAGAAAAACAGAATATATCAAAAGTACATACATTGGTAGTTCCAAGGAGTAGCGACAGGAGCGGAATGGTGACTGTAGTTGATGAGGATGGACAGGCTGACACGAATACTACATTGTTAGATCTTCCGGTTTGTGAGATGATAACAGAAACCCCTAGAAGAGGTATAGAAATAGATCCAAGGAGAATAGGGGCAAATGTCATTCCAACGACATGGAGTTCAGCAGGCCCTTCACCAGAGGAATTAAATGATTGGATAAAGGGAATGGAGAAGCAAAAACCTCAACCACGGAGTATAAATGTGAGCCAATTGAAAGTGGATTTGGAAGAGATGATTATTGGTACAATAAGTCCAGATAGATTAGGGACTTACCGAGATGAAGAGCTGTTGTTTTTGTGTAAAAGTATCACTTGGAGAGCGAGGAATCTTCATGAGAGAATAGCAGAGGCTGCTAGTGAATATGGAGTAGATATAGAGAAGTCAAAGTTGTTGCAGAAATCGTACAGATTGGCCTTTACCGAAAAAGACTTGGAGAGTTTGAATGCGTCTGGGAACAGATTACAGATAAAAGAGTTGATGAATATTGTGAAAAAATGGGGAGATGTAGAACGGTGGAAAGGTAGATGGACTAAAAAGAAAGAAGAGGCAGCTGGCAAAAGAACGTCAATGTTTCCGTTAAGAGAGACAGAGCAAGTTGAAAGGGCGTGTCCGATGAGAGAAGTCCCAGGTGCTGGATATGTGCATGTTCCCTGGACAAGCACAGGATATATTATCCTTTACAAATGATTTTCCCAGATTAAGAGAGAAACCAGTTGAGTGGCACAAACAGGTAGAGAGGTTTGTGAAAGCTTCAAAGGTTTTGTTAAAAGATTTAGATGGTTTGTTTGAGGTTGTCGTACCAGCTGATTTGTGGACAGAATGTAAAATTACTGCCGATTGGCCAAAAGAAGAATATCCTAGAGACCCTAAAACAGGTGCACCATCTGATGAGGTGATGAGAAAGTATAATCAGGTAATCACCTTTTTGAAAGGGAAAATTTCTCCAAAGGAAACAGATTGGGTTAAGATAGACAGGACGACCCAAGAACCAAAGGAGTCAGTACATGCCTATTATGAACGATTGTTGTAGGTATTTAAACAATACAGCGGCTTCGAGAATATTGGAGACAAAGATATGGGACATTTTGTGTATCGTTTTGTCTTTGGTTTGAAACCGGAGATTAGTAATATGATTCAGCAGCATTTGATTTGTTGGCAGAGCAAAACAATTGATGAACTTTTGAGGTATGCGAAGTATTGTAGTGATGACATTGAATCAAGACATAAAAAATTAAAGGAGAAAATGATGTGGGCACAAATGAAGGTAGCAGAGCAGCAAGAAGTAAATAATGGTTCTCAAACAGGTAATCAAATGAATGGTCAGAATCAAATTGGTCAGGTATACAGTGGAGGTAAAGGTAGAGGCAAATTGAGCAAAGAAGCTAAGAAGAAATTTCCTTGTCATGCGTGCGGAAAGTATGGACATTGGAAGAACGAGTGTAGATCTGTTCAAAAGAATAATGGGGTAAATCAAAATTTAAATCCACAGATGCAGAATGAGGTGGGTGTGCATCAACAGCAGCAGCAGCAGGTAGTTGCTCCACAGTTACAGGTGCCACAAGCTCCTATGCCCCGATAATGTGAATGCTCAAGTACAGAGGTGCAGTGCGAACACTGGATTTCACGGAGGTGATCAAATTGATAAGAATCAAAGTGTGCAAATGGTTCTGCAATACTGGTTGCAGTGCAATGGGAGTGATTCAGACTCATCTCAATGACGGTGCCTGAGGGGGAAGGAAGAGTGCGTACTTGGCGCATCCTTGGCGGTAGATCAGTCAGGTCCATTTGTTGACAGAAAAGTGGAAGGTATGATATTACATTCCTGATGGACACTGGTGCTACCCGTTCTACTGTGAGAGCAGCAGAAATTCCGAACCTACCCCTCTCGCGAGAAACTATCCAAGTTGTAGGAGTCTCAAATAAGCATATTAGAACACCAGTCACAAATCCAATAGAAGTCCATATTGGAAGTTTCAGAGACATGCATCGTTTCGTGGTATGTGATTCGAGTCCAGTAAATCTCTTGGGAAGAGATTTATTGTATAAAATGAATTGTACCATCTACTGTACGCCAGATGGTATTGCATTTCAGACACCGGATGAGGATGTCGAATTCAAGATGATGTTAGCGAAGCAAGGGACAGAAGTGGATGAGTTGTTTTCACTTCTCACAGAAGAAAGTCTGCCCGAAGAATTAAAAAGTGCAGTAAGGATGGATGGATGGGATTTTACAGGAAAGGAGATTGGCCTAATGTCAAATGTAGATCCGATTCAGATTACGGTGAAAGAGGGTGCCATATATCCAAACACTCCTCAGTACAAAATGAGTCCAGAAGTAATTGCAGGAGTCACTCCAGTGATTGACCAAATGGTTGAACAGGGGATTCTGAAAGAAATAATGAGTAGTCCTTGTACTTCAACTATTATAGGAATTAAAAAGCCCAGTGGAAAATATAGAATAGTGCAGAATTTAAGAAAAATTAATAAAATTGTAGTTCCCTGTTGTCCAGTTGTGCCAAATCGAGCAGTAATCCTTTACTAAATCCCATGTCATTCTGAATGGTACACAGTGATTGATCTGTGCCAAGCATTTTTCTCGATTCCTTTACATCCGGAAAGCCAGTATTTGTTTGCATTCCGGTTCGGAGACAGTGTTTTGGCATGGTGCCGAGTTCCTCAAGGGTACACAGAGAGTCCTTCAATTTTTAGTCAGATCCTGAAAAGATGTTTGGAGACTTTAGTCATGCCAGGGAATTCAGTTCTGGTTCAGTATACTGATGACCTACTGGTGGCATCAAAAACACGAGAGGCATGTGTGACAGATACCATTGCCTTACTGAACCATTTAGCAGAAGGAGGACACAAAGTGTCACCAGCAAAATTACAATTTTGTAAACAGGAAGTCCAGTACCTAGGACACGAAATAGAAAAAGGAGTCAGAAAGGTGACACCAGAAAGAATTAGTGTAATTAAACAAATGAGTCCACCAAAAACTCAGAGAGAAGTTCAAATGTTTTTGGGAATGGTTGGATACTGCAGGCAGTGGATCAGTGGGTTCTCACTGATTGCAAAACCTCTACAGAGGTTGACACGAAAAGATGTGAAAGATCCGATTGTGCTGGATGATGAAAGCATGGAAGCTTTTACTACATTGCGAAACAGTCTTTGTCGAGCACCTGCATTGGGAATGCCAGATTATGCTAAGGATTTTGCATTGTATTGTTGTGAAAGAGATGGGTGTGCACTCTCAGTTTTAACTCAAAAACATGGAATGGCACGACGTCCAGTAGCATATTTTTCTGCTACCTTTGATTCAGTGGCCGCAGCGTTGCCAGGCTGTCTAAAAGCAGTAGCTGCTACTTGCGTGAGTCTGGAACAGAGTGAAGCAATTGTGATGGGACATCCAGTTAAGGTGTATGTGCCACATTCAGTTGAGATCCTTTTGACACATACGAGGACACAGTACATGACCTCTAGTCGGCTGACTAAGTACGAAAGAGTAATCTTGGGTGCTGAAAATGTGACTGTGGTACGATGCACAACCGTAAATCCGGTGACCCTGTTGCCGAATTCATATTGTGAGGAAGTAAGAGAAGATCATGATTGTGTGGATGGGACTGAGTTATGCACAAAACCTAGGCCCAATATCGAGGACGTTCCATTAGAAGAACCAGACTGTGAGATGTTTGTTGATGGATCATGTTTAAGAAATGAGAAAGGAGAATTGTGTACTGCCTATGCTGTTTGCACCATAGCGGGAGTTCTAGAAGCATCCTGTTTAAAAGGGGTAAACTCCGCACAAATTGCTGAATTGATAGCTCTGATTAGAGCGTGCAAAATTTCCAAAAGCTTGAGTGTAACCATATTCATTGATAGTCAATATGGTTTTGGGGTTGTCCACGATTTCGGTCAGCTATGGATGCAAAGGGGATTTCTGACTTCTTCAGGTTCCCCTATAAGAAACAGCAAAATTGTAAAAGATTTATTGGATGCTTTACAACTGCCCAAGAAGATTGCAGTGGTCAAATGTTCCACACATAAATCAGGAGATGATTATGTGACGAAGGGCAACAGATACGCGGATCAAGTAGCGCGTTTCTGTGCACGGAATTTAATTGCTCTAAACAGAGGGATGGGAAAAGAAAATACCAATTGCCATCTTATGTTTTCTTCTTCATTTGAAACTTGGGACGAAATTAGACAGCTGCAGGAAGAAGCAAGTGATGAGGAAAAGGGAATTTTGATAAATTCAGGTTGCAGAAAAAGAGCAGAGGACGAAGTGTGGGTCTATTTAGCCGAAAGACCAGTCATGCCAGACAGTTTACTTTCCCAAATGGCAAGGGTATACCATGGAATTGCACATGTTGGAAGAGATGCTATGATCAGGCTCTTCAAGCAATCATGGTATAATCCAAAGTTCAGGGCCATTGCAGAGAGTCTCTGCCAGAGGTGTGTCACCTGTCAACAGCAAAATCCAGGCAGAAAGACAGTTGTTAGTTGGGGAAGAATTGGAAAGGCAGCAGGACCATTCACCCGACTCCAGTTGGATTTTATTGAGCTTCCCCCGTGCAATGGGCTGAAATATGTGTTGGTTGTTGTCTGTTTGTTTTCTCGCTGGGTGGAAGCCTATCCAACGAGAAGGAATGACAGTTTAACAGTTGCGAAGCTATTACTAAGAGAACTTATACCTAGATTCAGATTTCCAGTCACTTTAGAAACAGATAGAGGAACCCATTTTAACAATGAGATAATTTGGATGATTTGTGCAGCATTACAGACTGAGCAGAAGCTGCATTGTGCCTATCGACCCGAAGCATCTGGAGTGGTTGAACAGTTAAATGGATGGCACAATAAAATCTAAATTAGGAAAGGTGTGTGCATCCACAACACTGAAATGGCCTGATGCTTTACCCCTTGTATTGATGAGTCTTAGAAGCATTCCTGACAAAAAGACGGGTTTGAGTCCTCACGAGATACTAATGGGAAGAGCAATGAGACAAGCATTTATTCCAGCGAACAAACTGATGAATATATCTGATCTAGTGCTTGACTATTGCAGGGGATTGGCTGATCTGGTGCGATCTGTGTCTCACCAGGTTGGAGAAAATGCCACTACGACACAGCCGAATCAAGCTCACGATCTGAGTCCGGGAGAGTGGGTTCTCGTGAAGAAACACGTGAGGAAATCGTGTTTAGAACCCAGGTGGAACGGACCTTACCAGGTGATTCTGGTGATGACGACAGCAGTGAGGTGTGGTGGCTTGCCAAATTGGATACATGCGAGCCATACCAGACGAGTCCCAAGTTCACTTGAAAGACGAGAAGAGCAGCAATTGGTAAACCGAAGCCAAAGACCAAAGGCTGAAGTGTGTGAAGCGGAAGAATCTAGAGTAACAGATTCTGAAGAACAAACAGATGATGAACAGCCAAGCACAAGTCAAGTAGAGTGGGCACCAGATACTGGGTCTCATGAGACTGCTGTAGAACCAGAAGAAAGGGAAGTTACTGAAAGTCAAGAAGAAGAACAGATAGAAGAAAGGCCAAATAAAAGAACCTATGAACCAGATGACGAAGGTGAAGAAGCAGTTCAAACTAAAAGACCGAGAAAAGGTGACAATAGTCCAAGTGGAGTGAAAAGACTGAAATACACTCTGGTAAGGAGAAAGACAAGAAGAAGACCAGAGCAAATTAATGAGGTCTCAAGTCAAGCAGAACAAGAAGAGTCAGGAGAAGATTTAGTACGAAAAACAAGGAGAGTAAGAATTCCAAGCAAGAAATACACAGCACCGGAATGGACGTACGTGATCTTGGAAGAAATTGAAAGCTCAGATCCAAGTGAAGAAAAAGACGATACTGGCGCTGAGCAAGTGAATGAAAGCAAATTAAAACCACCTTAAAAGAACTGTGAAAAATTAAGGTGAAATCTTGCCAGACGAAATGAATGGAAAGACTCAAAAGATTTAAAGAAAAAGAAAATAAAAGAAAGGGGTAAAAGAAGAAAGCCTTGAAGTGTAGTATTACACTATTTTTCAGAAAATACATTTTTAGTAAATTTAGAATTTTTATAGATTTAGATTTTTATTTTTAATAGAATACAAAATGGCCGAAGCAAAAGTGACTGAACATCCAAAACGTAGATGTATTAAAGCTTGCTTATGTAGTGTCTTTTTACTGACATTTATGTGGATATTATTAAATGTCATTGTACCTGTTCTAATGGTAACTAATAATGGAAACAAAACTAATGATGTAATAAGTGAAAGAGTGAGTGATGTTACTAAAGAAACCCCAAATACAAACATAGAAAAATTAGATGGAAGTATTTTCCATCATGATAAATCAATTAGTGATTTCTCGTTAAATGTTTTTACAAAGTTGTTGTATGAGTATGTTAATACAATGAATGTGAGTGATTGTTATGTGTGCATGCAGACCTTCGTCTGTCTCAGAGGGGGTGACCTATCATCACCTACCTTTAACATATGGTGTGTCTTGCAGTGTTTTAACCAGCCTATTCTATGTGACAGGAAAGCTGGAGTATCATTATTCCAATATAGATTTAGTATTTTCAGAGATACCTATTATAAAGGAACTAAACAAGATTTTAAGTAGTAAAAATGCACGTTATATGGGAGAATTCTTCCATATTACTAAAACACTAGATATAGGATATGCTTCCAAAAACAATATCACATGTAGTTTGCGGGTTGAAGAAAAAGTGTTCATAGATATGGTAGAATATAGAAGAGAAAGTTTCCAAAAGAAAGCTGCTGAACAGAAGTCACAGGTACCACCATGGGCGTTTAGAGAAGGAAATTATGAGAAAGGCGAGACATATGCTGCAATGTCCCTGGACTGGTATAAAAAGGGGAAAATCTGCTTGCTTAGAATGAAAACTAATTATAATAATTATTTCATTGGTTCTAATGAATGTGAGCATACTTACCAAATTACTGGAGGTTGGGGATTGAAGGGTGGAACTGATCCTGTTTTCCCAGGAGTCTATTATGTGTGTGGTAAGAAAGCCTATTACAGGTTGCCTGCACATTGGTATGGTAGTTGTTATTTTGCAATTGTTTTCCCAAAGGTTTACCATGTAGACAAAGGTAATAACAGAATCAATTAAATAAAACAAGGACTAACACGTAAGAAGAGAGCTAGTTTTTCAAAAATAGTAGGTGATATTTTTGGTGCACTGATACCATCAGTTGGAGTCGTTCTAAATTCGCATAAAATTCGCAAATTGTCCACAGTGGTTGATCGTTTATCGACAGATACTGCTGGTGGCTTCTTGATGATTGACACCGAAATGGTTGCGATCAGATCAATGGTTTTGAAAAATCCACTTGCCCTTGATATCTTATTGGCAAAAGAGGGTGGAGTCTGTGGCATATTGAAAATTCAATACTGCTGTACTTGTATACCTGACAAAAGTAAAGGTATTGAGGGATATATTAAGAATATTACGAAATTACATGAAGACTTGACCCAACTGGAGGTTGACGGTGTCTGGGAGAGACTTGGTAAGAGTTTCTCTTCGGTAGGTAAATGGTTTACTACTTTTGGAAGTAGCTTATTAGGAAAAATAATACCAATGATTTCAGTAGTAATGATAAAAATATACAAATGTTGTAAGTGTCAATGTGGAAGAAAAGAAATGACAGAATCAAATAACAAACAAAAAGCAAGAAAAAGAGATGAAATAGAACTAGAAGATATGAAAGGAGATTACTATGACGAGATGAAAGAGTTAGATGAGAAGATGATGAAAATAGAAAAGAATACTGATCTTTAGATAGATAAAGATGGCACTTGGTATGGTGGGTATTTTATGATGGCTCCAGGAAGCCATCAGAGGGGGGATTGATGGAGCAGGGTTTCGCAAAAAGAAACCTGCTCGAAATTAACTCCCCCATAATACTTATTAACAGTGTGCAGTGTAAATTAATACGCAAATCACATGAGCATACTTGGGAAACTGCTTTGCGCATGCGTGCACTAATGTGAACTAATGCATGAAAGAACTAGGCTGCATTTTACATTGCGTTTCAAAAGAAACAAGACTAATGCACGTTTAGGCCACATTTCGCATTTTGCATCTTGCTTTGAAAACGATAATAAATAATGCCGCTTTGCATGAAGCTTATGCTAAGAAAAATATTAACAGGGAATAGTCTAAAGGTGGATGGTAAACAGTGAAGGATGCATTTCCATGTAATTAATAATGTATGTGTTTATTTTGTCATAGTGAGCCGAATGGGCCTGTATTTGCTTAAATTGTCCGGATAGATGAGGGGCTGAAAAATGAGCAAAAATGACCTGACAAGACAGACAGAAGTGCTGAGCGCTGCGGATGATGAAATAACAGTTCAAGGATGAACAGCTCAGAGAACATTGTTTGCCTGCCAAAAGATGAGACTGGCCATGGGACTCAGGACTTTGTCCACAGACGTGGCTGAGAATTTAATCAAATGTAACAATAATACATTTGTATGAACTGGTCAATACATATTCCATGGGAAAGGAAGTAGAACACTGAGTATGAAGAATTTTGAATGAAATCACGGTGGTGTGATGCACCACCTCCCCAAGCATCCAATGAGCGGTCGAATTCTGTGCAATGTTTCAATTAATGTGGGTTGGACATGTAGGTTTTAGGGTATAACTGGGGTGCCTTTGGGGGTGTGGTTAGAGCGAGCGCGGAATTGCAGCGGTAGGAGATTGAGAGGGGAGATGCGTCGCTGTCCGTCGGTTTGCAGAGAGGCCTAGCTGTTCCTGTCCTGTTCCTGAAATCTTTGTTTCCTGATTCTATTTCAGGAGACCCCCACTACTCCCTTGGCCAGGGGGGTGGTATTTCATTTATCTTTGGGTTTGTATTATCCTCTGACTCGTAATTTGCATAATTTCTTGCAAATGTATTTTTGTCTCTGAAACTTATGTCTCTTCATCTATCCACTCCGTCATAAGTATTATATTGTTTCGCATTATTTTGTTGAAACATATGTCTCTCTCTCTATCCACTCCCTCATGTGCATATCGTTTTATGAAAGATGAGTATGACACTGTTTGTATTTTGTTAATTGATTTTCTCTCCTTTTGTGGGATTCATTGTTTGCATTGTAACCTGTATGCGATGAGCATTTATCAATTACCTTTATCTGAGATAAACATTATTAATTTTATAGAGAGTCTGTGATTATTTAGCGGGTTAGATAGTTAGTTCTATTATTACCATCAACTTCTCAACTAATTGGTCGGTCGACCGATAGGAAAGAGAGTTGATACATAAGTCTAATTATGTATTTAGAAATATTAAACGTGAATTTGTGAAAGAAATAATTTTCCACGACATTCAAACTTGACCATCCAGCGCAACAGGGATTTGTGAGTTGGGTGATTGTGTATGGGCCATTTGTATGAAATATTGATGAGTATCGATCCCTGATAAAGTGGCGCGCTGGATCAATCCCGAGGAATCTACTTGGTATAATTTCATCATGGCTGATAGAAACTTATATTTAAACCTGTAAGCACAGCTTCAAACTTACTTTCATTTACTGAACATCAAATCCATGTGTTATTTTATAAGCTACATTAACAGTGTAAATCGAATTCTTTCTAAATACATTAAAAAAAGTTGAAAGGGCGAAATCGCTTGAAACAAATGGAAAGCTCACCTGTCTTAGCTTTTCTGTACTGTATCGGCGAAAATCCTTGCCATTTTGTGTGTGAAGATGAAAGCATATAGATGAAGTGGCAGTATATATTAAACTATTGCACAATGAAACTAGCAGCTGTTAGCATTTAGCTGCTGCCAGCATGCTCTGCATCCAGGGTCGAGGAGAGGTGGTTGTCACGGTAACAGCTGACAGTATTATCATATGGCAACCTGGCCCCTCGGCCTCTCTTGCAGCATGATTGGAATGCTCAGCTGCAGAGTCCTACCAGAGACTGGCGCCCGAGACAAATCTTGACACAGTGAAGGTACAGCTCTACTGGTGCTGTTCATTCATCAAGACACATGACAAGTCACCTTCAATGCCGAGTTGCACTTCTCATGAGATGGGGTAGCTTCCTGCTGCCTGCAGCCTCGGGACACCCTGGAGGTCAGTCGCACACACACTGAAGGTATGAAATAGGGCTGGATGGCTGAGAGCATCAGTGCAGAGAGAAGGCTGGGGTGCTGGGTGAATTGGAAGGGGTGGGCAGAAGTTGTTTTTGATCAGGTGAAACTGGGCGTAGTGATCTTGTTTATTTGCTTGACCTGTGTGACGTGGGCTGTGCCGTGCTTTGTTAAGCAAGCTGAGCTGGCTCTAGATAGTATTACTGTGCTGGGCTCTTTATTTCCAAACAGTACTCATTAAGCAGCACTGCGAAGCCCAGTCCTGCTTCTGTCTTCTCTTCCTGAGAGTTTAGCAGGCCTGCCCAGCACAGCCCTGCTTCTCACTTCTCTTCCACAGAGTTTTCTCAGTCCTTCGCAGACTACTCCAGCTTCCTAATAGAGTTTATCATGCTTCCCAGGCCAGTCCTGCCTTTCTCCTCTCTTCTTCCAGAGAAGTTCCTTGTCTTGCCTAGGCCAATGTTGTTTGCTGTCATTTTCTATCCTAGCCAGAGAGTTTATGAATCCTTCTCAGGACAATTCTGATGTTTTCTTTTTAACTCCAGCCAAATATTTATTCAGCCTTGTGTACATTTTCACTCACGCATGTCCGTGCATATGCCCTTTGCATATGCATGTTTCCCATTACATTATGTGCCTGAACATACATGTGGGATACAAGTTTTGGAAAGGAATATGGTTTGTGGCCCTTTATTAGGACATATATGTCTTCGTAAAAGCATTCAAAGGACTCATTCATTTTCATAAACCTTTCAGATCTCAAACCAAGTGATCCTCCATCAATCTACTTTCCATCAGGATATATTTATTTAGTGTAGCCAGTGTGATGGAATGGGATGGCAGAGACATATTGCATATAATCACCAAGTGTTCTTGTGTTGTGTATCTGAAACTTGTGACCAGTTCTGGCCTTTTAACTAAAACGGCTTAGCAATCTGGAACATGTAGTTGCCCGAGTAGCGGACTAACCGTTAAGCATACTGGGCTAAATCTTGGTGCATTAAATACTCTGGTGTGTAGGAGGTCACCTGTTGGTTTGGTGCTCTTTCACAGCGTGTGATCTCATTCCTCTTCATTAGGCAAACAAGGTTCAGAATGTTTGTTGCACATTATTACTTTTGTACTGCCGCTCTGCCCTCCTAGTCAGCATGTTCATGGTGTGCTGAGCGCACATGCAGGGGCGTAACACAGGCTCCGAGGTGCAGTTTGAGTCCACGCTTCAGGGAACCCCCCTAACTCCTTTGCGATACAGGAGTCTCAGGGTCCATCAACACCTTTGCAAGGGGCCACATCATGTTGTATTATATCACTGCCCACATGCAACACACTTCTTCAGCCTCTTGCAACATCCCACGCCACTTTTCCTGACAGTTCCCATTCTAAAGTTAAACAGGCATAACATATTATGTACTCAAGCCTAAATTATTTTTTATGATGCCACTATTGTTTCCAGGATGATCCACTTAGAAATGGGGAGCAGGTTACTAAACTTCCATACATGCGTAAGGAGCACTGCAGCTGTTTCAAGTTTGTCTCTGGCAAATTATATTGCGTAATGCAGGATTATTTGTGAAATCTATCTATCCAGGCATTGACACTACTGATTTAATCTATTCACAGTAAGGTGTCACGCAAAGTGTCACACATAAAAATTGACATGTCACACGTAAACATACTGTAAATATGGAACACAAAAGCAAATTGAAAACTTGGCAGCTATGGAAGGAATAGCTGATTAGCTTTTAATAAATGCACTGCTGGAAAGAGACCTCTGGGAAATATATGTGCCGAGAATTAAGATTTTAAAACGCAGTGTGCAGGACACTGCAAAGCGTTGTTGTAAATTGCCCGAACATGAAACAAAATAACATCCAATGAAGACCTGCTTGGCGTACTAATCTTGGAGAGGGGAAACAACACACGCGCAGAGAAACACACACTCTTCAGCGATGTTGCTCAGTTCCCTGTCTCCTGCTGCGAGTTTCATGCAGATGCTGCACTCTCTCCTTCCAGATGTTGCTGAGAGTGTCATGCAGATGGATCTGGCAGTCTCCTGATAGCAGCCTGCTGCAGATGGTGATGACAGTCTCTTTTATCCCGTTTCCTGCTGAGAGTCTCATTCAGATGCTGCAGCTGCTAGCAGTCTCTTGTCTCCGGTGGATGTGGTTGATTGTCCGATACTCTGCTGACAGTCTCAGCAGGCACTGCTGTGAGGCTCCTGAAGATTCAGCTGACAGCCTCGTATGTCCAGCCAATGTGGCTCAGTCCCTTGTACCCAGCTGGGAGTCTCGGCAGACACTGCTGTAAGTCTCGTGAAGACCCTGCAGACAGCCTCTTGCTTTTTGCTGGCCCTCAGACACTTGCTGTGTACTGAGACTGACATGCCTATGCAGAGTGTCCCTTACTTGGAACTGTGAATGAACCCTGCCCTCTGCGCACACACACCCCGGTGCGATTCCTTCCTCTCCCAGGGCCGGGCATATATCTCCTAGCACACCTGTTCATGATGCAGGGCCTGTAATTGAGCTGACACTGCCCCAGCCCTGCTGACCATTGAAAGGCACTGGCCTGACGTGACTGACGCTACCTCAGTCCAGCTGGTCATTAAGGCACAAGTCGAACACATGACTGACACTGTCGCACCCTGCTAACCTTTCAGACGATCAACCTGACAAGTGACAGACACTGACCCACCCCTGCTGACCTTTCAAAAGCACCAGCTGACAAGCCACTAAGCAACTGACACCACCCCAGTCCAGCTGGTCTGTTGGAGGCACCAGTCAGGTATGTGACTGACACACACTGTCGCCTCCCCGCCTGGCCTTTCAGTCGATTAACCTGACAAGTGACTGACACTCCCCCAGTCATGCTGGCCTTTGAGAGACACCGTCTGACATGTGATTGTCTTTTCTCCAGCCCTACTAGCCTTCAGATGTTCTAGCTTAGCATTTGACTCTGTACTACAGCCCTGTCTTCCTCAATGTACAGGTACCTACAAGAACCTGGTGCCTTTGGAATGGACGTCCAGAACACCTCAGCTTGCCACAGTGTCTGCAGTTCATGTAATGCCACCCAGAGGCTCTTTATTGATGTCATAACTGCACTTTCACAATTGCTTTATTAACCTTCTTGCTTTCTCAAATTTGCTTGAAAATGCACTATTTTCCCACTCTTTTTTCAAAATTTTCCCGGGGGGAGAACCCCCCCCCCTCCTTATCAACGTCGAGCACGCTTGCTTCGCTCGCTCGCCACAAGACACTCATCCCACACTTTTGCGCCCCACCACTTTCCAATGTCACCAGCCACCACTGGGTTAAATACACAGTAGTTAAGGGGTAGGAGGAGGCACCCCACTCCGCCCTCCTAGATATACCTTCATACACATATAGAAATGGGGCTTCGCAAGTAATGTCGCTGTGAAGAAGAGGAGAAAAACCCACAAGTGTTTTAATACTGCCCTCACCCACAGAAATCTGTGGCATGCTTCATCATAGGGCTGCTAACACACCTCTGCGCAGACCAACGCTAGAGGTGGAGCATTAGGGAGGGGGAGACAAAACAAACACTAAAAGACACTGTGCGGGATCAAGTGAAAGGTGCAGAACAATGTTTAAAATAGACCTTGGGATCTCCGAACCAAACCCTTTAATGATGGACTCCCTGGTCTAATTAAAAGGTCATTCCAAGACCATTGGATGGTGGTATGGTGGGTATTAATGAACCACCTACCCCTCCAATCTGCAAACTGTCGAGATTGCTCCACCTCCAGCGTTGGTCTGTGCGGAGGTGTGTTAGCAGCCCTATGATGAAGCATGCCACAGATTTCTGTGGGTGAGGGCAGTATTAAAACACTTGTGGGTTTTTCTCCTCTTCTTCACAGCGACATTACTTGCGAAGCCCCATTCCTATGTGTGTGTATAAAACTTTACTCACTCTCCTAGCCAAAAGCAAGTACACAATCCCTATAAAACACAGCTTAAACAGCTCACAGCAGATTACTGCTGTCTCAGAGCACCATCTGTTCACTCTTTGATGTAGAATATCCCTGTTGCTAGGGGGAGAAAGGGGGATCTGGTTTCACTGACTTGCTAACACAAAATGGGAGCTGGGGGTGGATTGCTTAACATACAGGTCTGAGCACAGAGCAAGGGAGAAATTAGGAGGGAAAACAGATGGTCACAGGGAATGAGAGGGAAAAAAACATAGTTGCGCTGTACTTCTTCTGTCAGTGGATTAGTTAATAGGGTCATCAGCCATGGCTGCAAACTATATCCCTGGTCATCTGAAAATAGACTACATCACAAGTCAAAGATTGCATTTTTTGTGCCTTCAACAAAACTACCTATATCATTTGCATGCAGGCATTATGAAACACTTTTTAATTTAGTTGACACTGATATATTTTAGTTATTGTTGAACATTGCTTTACACATTCTTGTTGCTAAATGTTCAATAGTTTTTATGTAGTGAAGGAATACAACACATCAACATGAGTTAATGTGTTTAGACAGACAATTGGCAAGATAAGCAAATGTGTCTATTTGTATCTGCTAATTGAAAATTGGGGACTATGTGTGTAAAATGTCTCCAAATTCAGATGGGAATCTCTTGCAGCCAAATTGAGATCTATAGGTTGAAATAGTGACAGTAAGTTTGGCACTCACAAATAAATGTGACATTATTTCAAATATGATATGATTGGTTGCCTACAAGGTATGCCAGGGCCTTACATAGTTTATGAAATTGCATGTCCAGTTGCTTATTAAATGTTTCCATTGTTTAACATCAGGTATTGTATTTGCCATGGCAAGTTGTCCGGATGAACTTGGACTGACACATAGGAATAGAAATGTGTCCCTTTTCTGTATGAGACCTAATTATGTTTGGAAGGCTGACTTGGTCCAACAGACTGCACATTAAAGTTTCTGTCAGAAAATGTATGTATGTGTAATTTTAGTGTTGATGAATCAGTACTAATTGGACTTGATTCTCACACCATTTCTTGATAACAAACATGTAGAATTGTTTGTGGTAATTATACTGTAATACCTTTTCTTCATCACTATGTGACCTAGGTTTGTTCCTAGTGTATGACTTCTGTATTGGCCTGTCGGATGGATGGTTGGAAACAAAATCTAGGAGGCCGGATTATGGGCTCAATTTTGACTGTTTATTGCGTTATACAAAAAAATTACTTAAAGAAAAATTCTCAATTGATTTACAGTCCTTCTTTCTTTCTTTTCTTTTCCTTGTCTTTTTTTCTTCCTATGTTCTCAGAGGTTTATGATGGTTTTCTAAGCACTTCTGTCCCGTTTTGGTGTTCTGTTACTACTTGGCTTGATTGTTCATTTACTGTTCACTTAACGTCTCTTCTCATCTCCTTCCTTTACAGGTTCCAGTACCGAAGACGGACACACCCTAGGAGGCTCGGAGGAAAACAGGAGAGAAGGCGGTGAGTATCGGGGTTTTCTTTTTGATTCCTTTTTATAGTAAAGACCGCCACCAAACCGAGAATGTGTGCCCATAGACTATAGGGCTTTACTAAGGTGATGAAAGGTTGTGAAGGAAAAGAAATAGATAACATAACGCACACACATGTACCCGGGTTCCCCTTTTCTTCTCCTCCCTTTCTTTTCCTTTTGAGCCAGGGGACACAATTTCCCGAATCTTAGTGTTATTTATGCATTTTGATCGGGGGGGCTTTGTGTGAACAATAAAGTTGGAGAGAAAGAGAATAATAAAACAAAAAGAAAATGTTGTGTTGTCTTTAGCCCTTGCTATAGCGGTAATTTAGTTATGTCTGGTCGGGTTCATGTAACTTAGTGAAGGAGAGAGGGAGTCAGTTACCATTCCCACCCTCCTCTCCGATCACTCACCGTGATAGCCGCAACTCTCTAGAGTTGCGGCAGCGCTGTATCGGCTCTCCTGAGGGGTCCACCACTCTTCGGACCAGCTCTCCGCAACGTCGTCTTCTGGATCCTCTTGATATTCCTGGACTTGGAATCGGCGTGTGGAGTCCTCTTCCTCGGCTTTTGGCGTCCTGTCTCTGTCTTCACGCTGTTCCTCGGCGTCCTCTCCGACTTCCTGCTTCTGCTCGTTGTTCCTGAGCCGCGTCTGTTCCTCAGCGGGATCCTCCTCTCAGCTGATTGGCTCCCCAGAGTTGCCGTCAACCTGCACGGGGAGGGTCAAAGGTTTAAGTTTAACCCTTTCTTCACTTCCCCTTTTCTTCTCATGCCCTCGCTCTGCGCCAGCTCCAGGGAAAACGGCACCAGGTAGGGATCGAGGCTCCGGTCGTTTCTCTCCCTCACATGGCCTATGTAAGCAATGTGTGACAATTAATTTGATTAAGTGAGATGCAGTAAATGTAGGCAACTTGTGGCATGTATGTAACCATCTATTACATTGATGAAGAATTTCAATATGCCTTATTATGAATGTGTATTTTATGACTTTTAATGTTGTGAATGCTGGTGTATACCTGCTAATTGCTCTTTTAGTGTGACTTATGTTCCTAGAGTACATATTTATTGCATTATTTGATCCAACACTTTCAGTGCATGACAGTCATTGATATTTGATGGTCTGTTCACATTTGTGGTCCTAAGAAATTCATCAGCCAACAGATATACTGACATTTGTGAAACAGATTCTTTGGATGTGATGATTTTGTCTTGTGTAGTCCATTTATTTATTTATTCAGTGTTTTCTATAGCGCGAACCAGACCCTGAGTTGGGTGTCAGAGCGCTTTACATTTCAACCACTTCGATATCAGCAGATATCCAATTATTTCACGTCAAGAACATCTCTATGTGTTCCGCTAACATTGGCAAATATTTACCCATACACAAAAATATACTGAGGAATACTAGAAATCATTAGATTACATTCCAGATTGTCTTGTCGTACTTCATTTTAGGAGTAGCGGCTAGCCATTCAAGCTCAGTTAATGATAGTATCTTTCATCGGGAGGTGAACAGTTTCTTTGTTCTGAGTTAGTAACGCCGTATTGACAGCCCATATCCATAACTACTTAGACGTCCCTGTTGGTCGTTATGGGAGGATATTTACCCATCAGAAATGACTTAGTCTCCTTTTTGAATCGAGGAGCATAGGTGATTCTTCTGATATTCGGTGGGAGCGAATTCCAAATCCTTGGTGCTGCTCCCGTGAATGCTCTATCGTACGTTTTTTTTCTTACGGAAAAGTGCTGGTTTCAGTAGAAAATCCTCCGATCCTCTCGAGGGTCTAGTGCCGCCGGATAGCGTAATTTTATGAGCTAGGTAATGTGGAGTTTTGTGGGGTATTGCCTTGTCAGTGATACGAGCAATTTTTAGCTCTATTCTTGCTTCGTATGGTAGCCAGTTGAGCGCTTTCAGATGAGGAGTGATGTGGTCGTATTTTCTTGTTCCCGTTATAAGTCTAGTTGCTGCATTGAGACAAGGTTTTAGGGGTGCTGTTGAGATCTTAGGGAGTCCTGATAGGGTTGCTCATCCATATTCAATTCTTGATATGACCAGTGCTTGTACTGCTAATTTCAGATCACCGGGATCGATGAGTGGCTTCAGTTTCCTGAGGTAATTCAGATGAAAACAAGCGTTTTTTGCCATTGTGTTGATGTGTGGTCGCGTGCCCAGGGATTTGTTTGAGTCAACTATAGTTGGGGTACCGTTTAGTGCTGTGATCAACTTGGTCCATTCTTTGATCTTGGCTGAACTTTTAGGAGGGGAGATCAGAAGGAATTCGGTTTTTTGTGAGTTGAGCTTAAGATGATTGTCAGCTAGCCATTCAACGGTTTTCTGGAGAGCATGGTTCATAGTGTTGATCTCTTCCGGAGATGATATCTTCATATACAGCTGGGTGTCGTCAGCATACATGTGAAACGAAGTGTTAGCCTTATGCAGTACTTCAGTTAATGGTTCGATGTATAGGTTAAATAGTGAAGGGGATAGAGTTGATCCTTGTGGGACCCCAATTTGAATTGGAGATGGTGGGGATCGCTTGTTGTCTACCAGGAATCTTTGCGATCTGTTCTCTAGGAAGGAGTGGAACCATTTCAGTACAGTTCCTGATAAGCCAATCCTATTTTCCAGGCGCTCTAATAATTTGGGATGGTTTACTGTGTCAAATGCAGATGATAGGTCTAGAAGGATCAGGAGATAGGTTTCATTACGGTCGAGGGCTAGCAAAGCATCATCTACTATGTGTAGGATTGCTGTTTCCGTACTGTGGTTTGGTCTGAACCCTGATTGGCAGTCATTAAGTAGCTCAATTCAGTAATGTGATGACTTAACTGATTGTGCGCACATTTTTCTAGTACTTTGGCTAGTAGGGGAATGGTTGTTACCGGACGAAAGTTGTTAGGGTCCGATGGGTTCTCCGTAGGTTTCTTTAGGAGAGGGACCACCTGGCCTGTTATGGCAGTCCGGAATTGATCCTTGGGCAAGCGATTCATTAATTATCTTAGTCCAGTAGGGGATGACCATGTGGTTGCAGGAGGGCCAGCATTTAGACGGCAGCGGGTCATTGTAATGATTATTTGGTTTCAGAGAAAGTAATATTTTGGTAATGTCATGTTGATCATATAGTTTGAAGGTTGACCAATGGGCATTATTTTTGGGCATTACTTGAGTAGTTAGGGCAGGGTTCCTCCCTTGTTCACTCCTTAGGTTTGAGGCTTTTTCAGTGTTATTCTTGAGTTCTCTCTCCAATGAGCTGGCTTTATCAGTAAAGAATGTTGAGAAACTTCACAGTTCAGGTCTGATTTAGATGTTAATAGGGAAGATTTGGCTAATTTGTTCGATTGATCTTTTAGTAGATCGAAGAGTTTCCTCGGTCTGTTCTTTGCGTTTTCAAGTTCATTTCTAAAAATTCTTTTTTGATTTAAGTACGCTTTTATTGTAGTTTTTCTGGTCATTCTTAGTTGTTTTAAGTGGGGGATGACGGGGTTTGTCTCCATTTTCGTTCTGTTATTCTGAGTATCCGTCTTTCTTCATTGGGTGATCCGTTGAACCAAGGATTTTTATCTTTGATCTGCATTCTTTTAAGTTTTAGTGGGGCAATGTCGTCGATTATTTTAGATATCGTCTGATTGTAGTGATCTGTAAGCTCGTTGACGTCCGTTAGTTCAGAAGGGGGTTGGAGTTCTTTCTCACCTTGTATTTTTAGAATCCCTGCGTTCAGATTTCTAGTGTCTCTCACCCAATGTTTGGGTTTGATTGGTTGCAATAATGTTTTCTCTTTTTTGGCTGATATTTGGAAGGTGATGTAGTGGTGATCAGACCAGTCACAAGGAACGATTGAGATTGCTTGGATCGCATTTTCTTTGGAGATGATCCAGTCTAATGTAGCTCCTTTAGAGTGGGTTGGTAGAGCACATGCTTGTACTAGTGAGTGGCGGCTAGGAATTCTTTCAGAATGTTGACCTGATTATCTTGGATGTCGTTCCAGTGAAGATTGAAGTCTCCTAGGAAAATATCATTGGAGTGAGGTTCTGAGTTAGTTGTAATAATTTCCATTAGATGGTTTATGAAAGTTAGGTTTTTGCCTGGGGGGTGATATAATGCGTGTAGTTTGTACACTTGTCTGTGAATCGTGCTGTGAGTCTCAGGTATTCACATGAGTCTATAGGGTCTGCAAGAATTTTAGAGATGGTGATGTTTGATGTGTGGATACAGGCCACTCCCCCTCCCGTTTTGATTAGTCTATCTAGTCGTACAATGTTATAGTTCGGAGGCACCAGCAGGTCTAGGCATGGGGAGGATGATTCCGATAGCCACGTTTCAGTTAGGATAGCCACGTCAGTATCTTGATTCCTGATTAGGTCGGCAATGTCAGTGGCATGTTTCATTGCTGAACGGCAGTTGATAAGTAGGCATGAGATCTTTTTTGTAGGGTTTTCTAGGTCAGGGTTGGAGTTGGGCCCCTCTGGGCTTAGCGTTATTTCTTTCAGGTTATTTGAGTTTGGTTTTCTGCGATTTGTGTGTGATATTCTGTTGGCAATTGGTACCACCTGAATCTTCTGGTCACTTATTTTGTCGGGGAGGTTGGAAGTCGTATCGTAGGAGAGTAGTAGGTTTTGGATTTCCGTGTCTGACAGATATCTAAGGAAGATACGTGGCCTGTAAATCCTATTGGATAGAGGCAGTGGGGTTGTGTTGAGCTTTTTGTGGAGATTGTGTGCCGATTTTTTACTCTGGATAATTTTGGAGAGATAGCTTTCTGAGAGCAATAGAGTATTCTTCATGTTCCTAATAGCGTTGCGCATGTCTGTAGCTATCCTCTCTGTCTGGGCCATGAGCATTTCTAATTCCTTCCCTGATGGAAGTGAGAGTTGGTGTTGGTGTTTTTGCAACGGGACTGCTGACATGTGGATCGTTAAGTTGGAAGGTTCCTCCTCCGGCTGTTTGTATATATCTTTCGTTCCCTCATTAGTTATTTTTTTGCTCTGAGGGGCAGGTCCTGAGTTGATAACGGTCATGTTATTTGACATCTCAGGGCATTGGTTGTTGGGTGTCGTCTCTGATACCTCTGTGGTTTGTAAGGTTGTGGCGGTCTTAGCATCAGATGTGCACAGATTGATAGCTTTTATTTGGAGTGCCTCTATGGGGTTATTGCTGATTGTTTTGCGTATGTCTATTCTTGGGTTGTTTGCTGTAGCATGTGTCTTTGTGTGTTGTCTAGTCCTAGAGGATCTGGAGAGTTGATTCTCCTGATCTGTTTTGCTGTCTCTCTTTTCGATTAACCTCCGCTGAGTATGGATGTAGGTGTCTGAGCTGTCGTCTTGTTGGTGAGCTGATATAGGGAAGTTATGGACCTGATCTTTTATCGTTGCAAAGTAATCATCGAATAGCTCAAGATCCTTGTTGGTTGCTTGGATGAGTACCGTACCATTTTTGTAGAAGGTTATATTTAGTGTGGCCTTTAGATTTTTCGAGGGTTTTATAATCAACTTCGTTCCGTACGGGATGTTTCTTGATTCTTTGATGTTTAGCAGATTCGACATTGCGTTACGCCATTTAGCTAGTGATCTGGTGTAGAAAATTAAATCGTTAATGATTACTCCGTTTTTTGAGGTATAGGAGGGGTCTAAGATAAGTGTTTCGGGGTTTTTTCTTAGAAGGTTGTATTTAAAGGTTTTGGAAGCATTTTTAGAGAGATTGGAGTGGTAGCTTATCGCTTGGGCGTTATTACCTGCGGGAATCAGATTTGCTCCTATCATTTTGTAAAATGTGCAAATAGCTCCTCTAGAGGAGCCTCCTCCGCTGTATAGCACAAGTTTATGTTTTGGTGCCGAAGGTACTCTCGTAATTGGCGCTAAGAGTGCCCTGTAGAGGGTGAATTTATCTATTCCCTAGTGCACTCTCCTTACATTTACCCCTTTTCAAGGTCAATACTTTCTTTTAGAGGGTTCTGTCTTGTCGTGAATGATTGTATCTATGTTTTTGCATACAGCTTTACGTAACAATTGTCCTGTCCTATTATTTCTTTTAGCTATCTTGTTCTTGGTGTCAGTATTTTTGTGATCTAAGTATTCACTTATATATTAGATCATCTTTCCCTTTCTGTCGGTGATGAATGTCAGTCCTTAGTTAATTGATTAGTAATGTGTTTATCACTTGTTTATTTAAATCGGGAATGCAGGCCATCTAATTATTTAATTAATTAATTATACCATCCGATATTCTGTGAATGCTGGTTAATTGAAAACTGGGAATGCAGGCTATCTAATTATCTAATTAATTAATTGTACCATTAGTTATTCTGTGAGTGCTGGTTAATTGTAATTATTTAATTAATACTAGTATAATTAGCTTTCTGGTAATGTTGTATGAATTTACTTACTGTCCATGGTTTGTCATTTGCTTTCATTGGAATTACACTATTTGTGATTCTGCCAGCTCACACAGTATGGCAGGTCACAACACCTAGCATTGTGTATTTTTCATCCTTCCATTTCTGAATCTGTGAGGTAATCACACATTGGGACATCATTGGCTACATGTTTGAGTGACATACTACCACTAGGTGCACATCACACACAATCCAAACACACGTGGGTATTCAGTCATTCATTTCAAAATTGGCAAACTATTGGTAATTCTGCTTTCCTTACCAATGAGAAGGCCATTCCTGTAACAGCCATTCTCAAACCGCTCATTGATGAGACAGTGGGGGAAAATGTAGGCATCATGGGCACTTCCAGAGTATTTTGCCAGAATGTTGAGAAAGAGTTCCTGATGGTCCGCTATTGCCTGGACATTTATTGAATAATGATGTTTCTGATTCCTGTATAGGTGTGCAAACTATGGCACCAAGCACATGGGGGAATCCTGCAATATTGCAGAACCCTTGCTTGGTATCCAATTGGTGTTGATTAGTTTTAGTGGAGAGTAGGTACTGTGGGGCCAGTTTAATTATGGCATTCAACACAGATGGGAGAAAGGCAGATAAGGCTCCCAGCCAATCTTGCTGCTGTAGTTTGGAATGATCCAGACGCCAAGATGTGTAGCACAGTCATCAATTTCACATGTGCTGGAATGGTATGGGTCCTTGTAGTTGCTGTCTGGAGACTTGTCCCTATTTTCTCCAGCAGTACCATGATGGACTCTCTCGTCAACCTGTAAAATGTATGATCTCCTCCTCCCTGAGGTCAAAGAGGGATATGCATTGGCGAAAAATATTTTCCTTCCTCCTTCGCTGCCTACATGGTGGTGGTCTCCTAGCTACTCCTAGTTGTAGTATGACGACTTCCATGGTGAATGTGATTGCCAAAATGTTCTGTGATGTAAATGATTTTATACTACAGCCATTGCGTCATTTCCTAAACCTGGGTTGCAGATGCGCAGCAATTCTGGTGCATTTCTAGCATTGTGCTACTCCACAATGCGTGACGCAGTGCTAAAGTCATACATACCACTGCATTATGGTTGCATTGGATTTTTTCCTGTGTGATGCAGCTGGAATCAGCTAAACTTTTGCCCCATGCAATCCTTAAAAAAAGACACTTTTTGCAGATGCGTTTGTTTTTTTACATATGACTTAATGCTTGTGTTGGTCTTGTTTCAAACTATGTGACGCAAGGCCGGCACAAGCCACTCATAAATATGCCCCTAACTTTTGTTAGCTGCCTTGAGTTATTAGAGAGAATCTTGACATCATGATAATTTCTACTTAACATAGAAGACTGTGTGTACCAGGAACTAAGATATGCACATGTGCTAGTTTTGCTAGAATAGATGAGCTATCTGTAAACTTTTCACCACATTGTGAAGGGTGCAGGTAGTATGTTCTTTAGCACCTTCAGATTGTTATTATTTTTTAGCAAATAGTGTTTTTTTTTTTTTTTTTACAACTGTTGTATAAAGTACACACTGTTCTTAGTAGATTTTTTTTAATACTCTGTGGTGCATTTCTCATGAGAGTTTCACTGTCTGCAAGCACTGTGATACAGAGTAAACTCTTTCCATAGAAAAAGCACTGTTTTGTTTACAGTACCTACTTTTCGGCTCATATCGACTTCGTTTCTAAATGTAGGTTCGTGAGTGTCAAGGGTTTGATACAGATAAAAGCTGTCCATAGTAGGCAGTGGCGACTCCTCCGCTAAGGCGGAGGAGCGTTGCTCCACTCCACGGAGCAGTGTAAAAGAAAAATGAAATGATCAGGTGGGGCTTGGCTCCCTTGACGTCGGGGAGGAGGAGTGGTTGCTGCACTCTAAAGTGCGCATGATGCTTTGGCCAGCCGTCTCGAGCCGGCCAAAGCGTCATGCGCACTTTTTATGTTCTCCACCCAGGCTGCATTACAGCCTGGGTAGAGCACATGCTCAGGCCCCCCCAGCCCCTGTCTGAGCGCTGAACCACGGAACCCAGACCAATCATAACACTGCATTGCGAATTGGCTCAGGAGAGCCTGGGTGCTATCAGTCGCAACGCTGCATTGCGAGATCAGGTAAGGGATTTTAAATTTTTTTTCAAATCCCATGCCACCCCGTACCGGCCGCCACTGATAGTAGGGCATATGTTTTTGAAATAACATTCACTATTTTGGCTGTCAACAATTGTATAGATATTGAACACTGCAGTCAATGAGTGTTTCTCGTATATATCTGTGGTCGATTATTAATTTGATCTAGGCTACAGCAAAATGTATGCTATAGGCTCAATGTTACATATAATGCTTGTTTTCAACATCTAAGTGAGTTGTTTGTCTGGTGGCAGTAGTAATGGGTGATTTTCTCCTGCGCTATTTTGTACTTGCTGTTAGGCCTCCAATGTTATACAAACTGTTGTTGGGTTTACTGGTTGACAGAGTTATGCACCCTGTCCAAGCAGGAACCCCAATCCTAGCAGGCTAAAACAGATACACACCTTAAATTAACCTGTGCTCACCCTCTGGTAGCTTGGCACAGTGTAGTCAGGCTTAATTTAAGAGGCAATGTGTAAAGTATTTGTGCAACACTTCAAACACTAAAACAGTAAAAACACCACACCTAGTTTAAACAATAGAGCATAATTTATTGAACAAAACAAGACCAAAACAACAAAATTCCAATAAATATAACCACAGCAGGCCAGCAAAGAAGAGCAGGATTCCAGCAGAGTGACAGCCCTTTCAGCAGCACAGCAGTACTTCTTCCTGGCAGAATGTCCACAGATCCAGAAGAGTACAAAGTTGGTGGTGTCAGGGGTCTAGTACTTATACCCAGTTGTGCCTTTGAAGTGGGGGAGACTTCAAAGATAAGGGGAGAGGAGTTGGCCTAACGGCTAGGGCAGTCGACCTTAAATCTGGGGAACCGGGTTCGAGTCTCGGCAAGGACGCACAACATCCTGTGATTCTGGGCAAATCACTTAATCTCCCCGTGCCTAACAAAAATAAATGTGTCCTCATGTAATGCAACTGGTGCTCGTGTAAAGCGCTTCGATGCCCGATACCTTTGGGTCAAGTTCACGCTATATACAACTCCGTAAAAAAAAAAAGCCATTGAAGTGCACTGAGTCCTTGCCTTGGCTCCAGACTCACTACAGAGGGGTATGCAGCCCTTTGTGTGGGGACAGGACACAGACTATTCAGGTGTAAGTGTCAGCTCCTCCCTCCCATCCTGCCCAGGATGGCCCATCAGGAAGTGGATGGGTCATCAGACACACCTAAGATCCCTTTGTGTGTGGCTGTCTAGAGGGAATGCACAAAGCCCAGCTGTCATCATCCCAGACGTGTATTCAGAGACGGACAGAAGGCACCAAATGTCTAAAGTAATTAAATGCCAACTTTCTGAAAGTGTCATTTTTAGAATTACAATTTAAAATCTAACTTCACCATCAGTTGGGATTTTAAATTGTGATTCCAGAGACACCAAACTTGGGGGTCCCATCTCACTCCAATTGGAAATAACACTTATAAGATATAATAAGTTAATCCCAATGTTAACCTATGTGCGAGATAGGCTTTGCAGTAGTGAAAAACACATGTAATAGTTTTTCCCTACTAGGACAGGTAAAACTTAAAAGTACATTTCCGACTTTTTAAATACACTGCACCCTGCCCTTGGACTGTCCAGAGCCTACCTTAGGGTTGACTTATATGTATTAAAAAGGAAAGTTTGGGCCTGGAAACAGGGCTAACTTGTCAGGTCGACATGGCAGTTAAAAACTGAACACACAGGCACTGCAATGGAAGGCCTGAGACATGTTTAGAGGGCTACTGAACTGGGTGGCAAAATCAGTGCTGCAGGCCCACTAGTAGCATTTAATTTACAGGCCCTGGGCACATGTAGTGCACTTTACTGGGGACTTATAAGTAATTTAAATATGCCAATCGGGTATGAGCCAATGTTACCATGTTTAGAGGTGCGAGCACATGCACTTTAGCACTGGTTAAAGAGTCCTAAAGCCAACATAAATGAGATCAGAAAAAGTGTAGTAGGAAGGCAAAATGTTTGTGGGGACCCTGCAGAAAGGGCCTTTTTCCAACAATTTACCTCTCTGCTCTCCATCTGTCACTGCCTCACTCCCTGCAGTCACCAATGGCGCTACAACCGCTCCCTGCCCTTTATGGGCACACCTGTCTTCACTCCCCGGGTGGGCGGAGCACCACACCAGAGGCCCCTTGCACAGCAGCCCAAGACTCGGGACCTGCCTCAATACCGTCTCCGCCGTCTTCCTGGGCTGTCTTCACACTGTGGCCACTCTCACAGCCCGTACCTGCAGGCACATTGCCAAGCGGCAGCTCCGGCTCGGGCGTGTTCTTTCATTATTGTGGCTGCCCGCCACCATTTTGATGTATTGCGCAGTGAGTCTTCCGTGACTCTCTCTGCCAGCAGATGGCCTCTCGGGCGGGTGGGCCCCTGCACTAGATGCTCCCGAGCTCGGACGCCACTCAGGACAGTCTGGGCTCCAGCGGTGGCCCCATGGCTCAAGATTTATGTTATTGTGGGCCACTGTGCACGGAGCTCTACAGGAACTCATGCAGATCCATGGGGCTTCTGGCCATGCCCCCTTTGTCGTACAGTTTTAAATAAAAAATGTAAATACCAACAAAATATTAGAAATGTTTGAAAAAACAAAAGAAATTATAGTTGTTCAAAACTGTTCAAAAAACAGCTCTTTTCAGAGCTACCCTATAGTTTCATGATCTATGTTGTTTGGAATATGTTTCTCCTTTTTGCCCTTCTCCAAAGCTCTTGCGAGAGCCAGGGAGGCAATCTCTTGCATGCAGTGTGAGGGGGCTGTGTTTCCGGGTTTGCTCTTGTGAGCCTCTCGCAAGATCGTACTTTATATAATGAACTTTGCATTTGCACTGAATATATCCTGATGTAGTATGTATAATTTATATACACCAGAATAGTAATGGTGTCTTTAGTTTAATGAAATGCAATCCATTATATAATTGTGGGGAAAAGTAAATCACTTAGATTTATGAAAAAACCCCACATGCTTTATCTGCATGAGACCAACATTGGTACATAGTACATACAAAGTACACATTAATACTCATTTATTTACTTTAAGTCCATTTATTATTATTAGAAAATGTTCAATCACTACTTTTTTACGCGCCTGTGAGAATCTCGCAAGATCATAAAAATACTTTTAGAGGAAGAATTTACACTTTTCTTTATTACAGTACTTATGCATTACAGTGCCCATTTGTAAGATGTGGGGAGAAAGTAGACTCTCAAATGAGACCTTTTCACACTATAACAACAGTGCACAGTAGGGTGTAGGGAGACGCTTGGATCTCACTGACACCTCTCCACAGCCTAACAACTGTGTATAGTAGACCATGGGGAGTGTGTAGAGTAGGATGTAAAGAGACACTGCTTCTCCACTCACACCTTCCTGCAGGCTCAGTAGCATGCATAGTAGGGTGGAGAAGGTACTCACCTCACATATAGGACCTCACTATTCCATAGTAAGTATATCAAGTACTGACCTCCCTACTGAGACCTCTTTGTAGGGAAATAACCATATATATTAGGGTGTGGTAATGGATTTGAGTGTCCAGTCGTCACAGCTCTCCCCAACATGACAGACATGTACATCAGTGTGTAGGAAAACATTGTCTTCTCTACTGACACCTATCTCCAGGACAACATGGATGTGCAGTACGGTATGGGCAAGCAACGGCTTTTGTACTGACATTTCTCCCTACAGCAACAGCGATATGCAGTGCTGTTTGGGAATGGAGTGAGCTGTCCACTAACACATCTTACCAGGATGAGAGGTGTCTGTAGTAGGGTTTGAGAAAACTTTGTTTCTCTGCTCACACCTCTTCCCATGCTGACAGGGATGCATAGTAGACTGTGGGGAGGAAGTGCCCTGTTTGCTGACACTTCTTTCTTCTTGCATGATAGGTCTTCGTAGTACAGTGTGAGGAGAGACTGGCCCCTGCGACCTGTGTCTTGGATGATGGGTGAAAACAAGCTTACCTCTCTGGGCACAGCTCTTGCCCGGATGACAGATGTATAAGTAAGGTTTGGGGATGAAGTTACCTCTATGCTGAGAAGCCTGTCTTGCATAACAACTATAGAGACTATGATGTGTAAACACACTGCCCTGTCAGCTGAGACATCCCCCAGAGTAATATATGTGCAAAGTAGGCTGTGGGTAGTAGGGTATAGAAATGGAGTATCCTCTCTGCTGAGAACTGTGTCTTGGTTGATTGGTGTGGATAGTTGAATGTGGGGACACACTTACCTCTCCCTTAGACCTCTTCCCATGGGGGCAGTGAGGCATACTAGGGTGTGCACAGGGACAGTCTTCTCCGCTGAAACGTTTCTCCAGAGTCACAAGCTTACACACCCACTGACATACCCACTCATTCACCCACACAAAAACTCGCACACCCACTCACTCTTGTATACAGTCTCCCACTTACCAACTCACTCTTGTATACACTACTTGCACACCCACTCACTCACCCATATAGGAACTCCCGTAGCCACTTACCTTAGTATATATATTTAACACGCAGTAACTTTTAGAGAACACTCACAATCACTGGATGATGTCATCAGTGATGTCAATGATGTAATTTGAGATGTCATCAGTGATGTCATTTGAGATGTCATCAGTGATGTCATGAGTGCTGTCACTGACCATGTCATGAGTGATGCATTATGTGAGGTCATAAGCAGTGCATTGCGAGGGCGTAAGTTATAGTTAGCACAGCTAACTACAACTGCTGAATTTCTCTGGTTTTATGAGTCAAATGTCAGCCTAACTATAACGTACCTGTAACCTTTGTTTTTTCAGTGAATTTCTATGTTTTTTTTAACTAGTAGTCATGTTTATAAAGTGGTGGAGAAAGGGGACGGGGCCTCTGACCAGCTCTCACAAAATCCCCCAGTGTCACACTTACTAGAGGTAGTAGGAGGTCTTCTTGGCCCCTAAGGACTCTCAGCTTCCAAAAGGACTTCATCCCCCAAACAAAAGTGCGCCAGGAGGTGTGTTTGCAGAATGTTGGAGAAAGAGGGGGTGGCCTCTGAAGACCTTTCAGCAATCCCGCTGTGTGCGATTTACTGGAGGTAACAGGAGGGCTTATTGGCCCCCACGGACCCTCAGCAGCCAAGGCGACTTCATCCCCAAACCAGTAGTGGGTCAGGAGGCGAGTTTGCAGCCTGGTAGAGAAAGGGGGCTTGGTTTTGATGACCTCTCGCAATCCCGCTGTTTGGGACATATTGGAGGTAACAAGAGGGCTTGTTGGCCCCCAGGACCCTCAGCATTCAAGGGGACTTCATCTCCCAACTAGTAGTGCACCAGATGGCCTGTTTGCAGAGTGGTGGAGAAAGGGGGCATGGCCTCCGAAGCCCTCTCAGCAATCAGGCTGTTTGGGACTTCCTGGCAGTAACAGGAGGGCTTGTTGGCCCCCAAGGACCCCCAGCATCCAAGGGGACTTTATCCCCCAATCAACAATGCACCAGGAGGCGCATTTGCAGAGTGGTGAAGAAAGAGGACGGGACCTTTGGAGTCTTTTTGATTTTTTTAAATTTATTTCAGGAGGGGGGACCCCCACCATATCTGGGTGTCGAGGTATTCCTACCCTGCCCCCTTTTCTTTGTTTTTAGACATTTTTTGTGGGCCAAGTCTCAAGATGGCTGCCAACACTTCCTGGTTGAATTAAATTTCAGAACGGGGACTGTGGATGATCCGCGAGTCCACTGCAAGGATCTGCGCTGCCAGATATCTATATTTTTTAAACTTACATATCTCTAAAACTACTGAACGGATTTACACCAAATCACAAAAAGCACGCTTTCTGGACCAACATCCAGCTTTCTGCCAAATTTGGTGTAAATACGTTCCACGGTTCGGGGCAAAATCCCTATGGGAAAATGCGTGGGGAAAACGCGTTTTGGGACTCCAATTTTTGGACATCAAAGACGTTTCACAGGTATTTCAATTGGGGTGTACTTCTAAAAAGTACATGTATATAAAAAGTTATCAGTGTATATAAGGTGCAATAAAATATGTAGGTTATGCACAACAGTAAAGAGAATAAAAATGTCTGAAGAGAAAATGGAGGTATTTTATTAAGTTCCAAAGAATTAATGTGTTTGGAAGTAGATGTGGGTGATTTATTATACTATATCATTTGATAGTATATAATTTGCACACAGACGCTGACACACTGACAGTGACATCAATGAAATCATTGACATAACCATTTATTCACCTACACATCAACTTACATACTCATTCTCATGGATAGGCAGGCACTGTCATATCCTCTCAGATACATATAACGCTTTTCATGTACCCAGTACTCACTCAGTTAGAGATGTGCAGAGCCATACACCGAGTTATATATGCAGTTGTCTCCCACACAGCCACTCAAATACCTATTTACAATACCATAGAGTAATTCACACACCAAGTCAGACAGAGACCGACGCACTTACACATTCACCCACACAGTTACATACCCAAAACACTCACTAACACAGCCAGTAAGCAATTCCAGACAGCCGCTTACATACACATTTACAGACCCATAGAGTTGCTAAGAGAGCTAGTCATATGCTGACATAGTTACTTACATATCCAGTGACACACCCACAGAGGGACTGATACACTCATTCAGATATGTACTAAAGAACTGACACTACCAAATGACCCATCCAGAAAAGTATGCCTTTAAACATGTATCATGCCTGCTACAGTTTTAATGCCAGGCTGACTTGGCATTTAAAACCCCTTACCAAGCCTTAAACTCTCCTACTACTACATATGTCACCCATAAGAGAGGCCGTGGGTAGGCTATAGGGCAGGATACTCTGTGCTCAAAAGGTAGTTATGTACTTTAGAGTTTCAGTGTGCTACATGAACACTTAGAGACCCTTGCATCCAGTTATGCATCCAGTTTCCCACCCATACTGTGAATCACATATCTATGTACAAAGGCATAGAGCCACTAACACACCCAGTCAGAAAACGACAGAGGCAATTACACATTCACTCACACACGGCACTTATGTATCTAGCAGTAACTGAACTGAGGCAGTACCACACACAGTTGCATACCCCAATACTTTCTAATGAAGCCAGTATGCACTCCATACAGCCACTTACATACACATTTACAGACTCATAGCGTTGCTAAGAGAGCCAGTCATATGCTAACATAGTTTCTTACATATCCAATGACACACACACAAAGGATCTGATACAGTCACTCAGATGTGTACTCAAGTACTGACAATACCAAGTCACCCATCCAGCCCTTTAAACATGTCTTGGGCCTGCTACTGCAGAGCCTGGGTGTGCAGTTTAACTGCAAGGCCGACTTGGCATTTATAACACCTTGCCAAGCCTTAAGCTCCTCTTCTACTACATATATGTCACCACTAAAGTAGGCTATAGGTAGGCCATAGGGCAGGGTGCTATGTGTTTAAAAGGTAAGTCATGTACTTTGAAGTTTCAACGAGTTACATGTGCACTTACAGACTCATACGCCCAGTTATACACCCAGTTTCCCAAGGATAGATCCACTAACACACCCAGACAGCGACAGAGACATTTAAACGTTCACTCACATTCCCACACAGCACTTATTTATCCAGCAGTAACAGAGCCAGTTGTAAAAAAAACAGTTACATACCCCAATACTCACTAACATAGCCAGTGAGCAATCCATACAGTCACTTACATACACATGTACTTACCCATAGAGTTACTAAAAGAGCTGACATAGTTACTTACATATCCAATGACACACCCACAGAGGGACTGATACACTCATTCAGATATGTAGTTAAGAGCTGACACTACCAAGTCACCCACCCAGACAAGTAGCCCTCTAAACATGTCTCGGTCCCAGTACTGCAGAGCCTGTGTGTGCAGTTTTACTACCAGGCTGACTTGGCATTTAAAACCCCTTGCCAAGCCTTAAACCCCCCTTTTTTCTACATATGTCACCCCTAAGGTAGGCCTTAGGTAGCCCATATGGCAGGGTGCTATGTGCTTAATAGATAAGAGATGTACTTTGAAGTTTCAGTGAGTCACATGCGCACTTACAGACTCATATGTCCAGTTATACATCGTCTCCCACCTGTACTGCGACTCACATACCTATGTAGAAAAGCACAGAGCCACTCACACAGCCAGTTAGACAGAGACAGAGGTACTTATACATTCAGTCACACGGACAGCACTTGTGTATCCAGCAGTAACTGAGCCAGTTGCATACACAGTTACATACCCCATCACTCACTAACACAGCCAGCAACTCACTCATCCATACACAAACTCATAAATACACTTATACATCCAAAGTGGCAGACTTACACTGCCTGTTACACACTGATATAACTACTTATGTATGTGTTTAATTGCTTATAGTATGTAATTTAATACTATGTCATGTAAAAGTAAATGCATTGTTTTTCAGACAACTACTTGTATTTACAAAGGAAGATTAACAATGCCAAAAAAGACAGACACGAGAAAAAAAAACAGAGGCAACAGTATTATCTGCTTACAACTGACGGTGAAAGGAGACATAATGTGGAAAATGTGGTTAAAGAGAAAAGGGCTCCTGGTAAGAGAACAAAGAAGTTTCTAAAAATAGTATGCAGAAAAATGGAAAATGTACAAAAGCATGCTAATTAAAAGCGATGTTTAAAATCAGCTCAGAAAGGAGAAGGAAGAAGTGAAATTCAAGGTGGAAAATCTTATAAGAAAACAACTAGTTCACCAAGAAGACAGGTTCAATTTAAGGAAGTTAGAGTGAGAATGTTTCGTAGTAGAGTAATACAGAATTTGGTATGAAACATAACGCACTGTAAGAGGAGAAGGGAAGCACTGAAGCAAAACCAACATAATGAGAATGTAGTTGATGAAGCATTTGTTGTGAAGCAGAAACTATTTTGATACTGAAGAGAATGAGAACATTGGACAAAATAGTGTTGTCTATGAAGAGAAAAAGCCATAAAAAAAGACTTATCAATAAATTTAATTTTTGTAGACTCTTCAGAGGAGAATGGAAGCAGACGTCTAGTACTGAGACTTTCTTTAATGAAGAAAGTTACTTGCAAGAGAACACATTAGTGCATGCAGTTGAAACAACTGGTCGATGCTATGAGGTAAAAGATGGGACTCCCATTGCAAAAGAAGAGATGGTTCCTAGAAATGTAGATGAAGAGGTACAAGGTAGGCTTAGACATGCCCCGTGTATAAATGGGAGTGTAGCAGCATTTGTAGTGTTCGCCAGGAATCAATAGATATATTAAGAAATTGTCCTTGTCATTTTCCAGGTAAAAGTGTGAAGCAGAACATTGAAATTTTGCAAGGATTAGATCTGTGCAAAGTAAGGAAATATACTCATTTACAAGGACATTCACTGGTGTGTCTATCTAAGAAAGTGTGCACAAGCACCTTTTATCATTTACGACTGTTGGCTGTTCATCATTCAAAAATGCGAAATTTAGTTAGAAGACTTTACTTTGTAAAAACTCCAGCATTGTGCTTAGGAGAAATGAACAAAGCACTATTATATGGTATCAGAGGTTGAAAAAGTTGATGTTATACAATTCTGTTTCTTTGGTCCTGAAGTAGAGTCTGGGGAAAATGAGGAGTTGGTATGTCCCTGAAATGATACAGACACTGACACACTCAGCTACACACTAATACAGCTACTGCCACACCCACCCAAACATGTATGCACTCACTTACACACCCAGCCAAACACTGATACAGCCTTTCAAACACCTGTACACAAACTGATACAGCCACTGACACACCCAGCCACGTATTGATACAGCCACTTAGATTTTCAACCAAACTCATACAGCCTCTCAAATACCCACACTCAAGAGTAATACAGCCACTGACACACCCAGCCACACTAATACAGACACTGACACACTCAGGCACACACTGATATAGCAACTGACACACCCATCCACACTCCGATACAGACACTGACATACCCATGCAATACTCATACAGCCAATGACACACTCAGTCACATATTGATACAGCCAATTAGACATTCATGCAAACACTGATACAGCCTCTCAACCACCCACACACATACAGATACAGCCACTGACACACCCAGGTGTGCACTACTACAGACACTAACACACCCATGCATACATTGTTTCAGACACTGACACACCCAGGCACAAACCGATATAGCCACAGACACACCTGTGCACTCACTGATACAGCCACCACTGAGACACCCAGGCACACACTCATACACCCAATAACACACCCACTCACACATCGATAGTCATTTACATCCCCAGGCACATACTGATACAGCTACTGACACACCCAGCCACACTCCGATACACAGACTGATACGTTCATGCATACACCGATACAACCACTGACACACCCAGGCACACACTCATACAGCCACTGACACTGATAGTCATTGACACATTAAAAACATGGAGTTAGCTCTTTGTTTGACCAGATGGTGGTTCTAAAAAGAACCCTTTTTTTTATAGAAGTTTTTTTTTTCTTGTTTTTTTGTAACAAAGGTAAACGGGGTACTAAAAGTATAACATATAGTGGAAATACAAAGAAGTAATTGGCTTCAGTGTTCAAAAAATATTAACTGGCAACTGGAAGCAAAAAAATAAAATAAAATAACAGCAATGCTTCTTCACTATATCCAAGAATGCACCCACGGAAGACATTTTTACGGCGACAAACGGGGCATTTTGCACAGTGAGTAACCATCTATCTCATTTCTTCACAGGCAGCTGGTATTGTAATGACTGCAGCTGATGATGGTTCTCCCAAGGGTGCTGTAGAGGTGGACTGTCCTGCTGTACCTGCTTTCTCCCACATCATCCAGTTGTAGACACTTTTTTTTAGGTGATTCCACATGGAACTTGTCCCATGTGAATACTTCCTTACAGTGCCCTTGGATAACTGCTTGCTGCAAATACTGCACTGCACATATTTAGCAGTAACCTTCTTTTCCCCGGAAGGTATTGTGAAATGCTTCCAGACATCACTTTGTTTTCTTGCAGGTGGTGTATCTTTCTCCTCATCCTCAAAAGGTTCTGAATGTTCGTCCTGGACAGAAGATGAAGCTTCAGCCATTCTATCAAATTATTCACAAAAGTGAATAAAAATCAGTCCTCAATAGGTTCTGAATGTTCGTCCTGGACAGAAGATGAAGCTTCAGCCATTCTATCAAATTATTCACAAAAGTGAATAAAAATCAGAGCACCACTGCTTCTGAATCCTCTTTCTACAGAGTTCACCGGAGAAATAACTGTTTGGGTGTGGTTTTACATGTACATGGGTGGGGTTCTAATGTGCCCAATCAAAAGGCAAATTTTGGGTGTGTCATCGAGTGATTTTGCGATTCCAGTCCATAGATTTGCAAAGTTGTGAAACTCGTAAACCAAGTAACTTTCTTGAAAAACAGATATAGGGTGATATATATATATATATATATATATGTAACCAAAAACGCCCAGAAGCTTGAGGCCGCACACAGCTGCAGGTGAGTTACAAACTCCATTTGAACCAAGCAGGCAGCTTAACATCCCTTTGAAGTCCATGGCCTGACGCGTTTCGATGCCGCTGTTTGCATCTCCTCAGAGGCCGTGTCAGCGGAGGTGATTTATGGCTGCCGCATTTCCCTGCGTGTTTGTGGTTAGTGAGCTATCAGTGCTCCTCCCTTGGTGGAAGTTCATTTTCAAATGCACGCTGGGATATGAGGTCTCATTTTGCCAAATAACGCCCTCTGGTGGGTTACCTCCGCTGCAGCTAATTATGGACGATTATTCTCGGCCCTCCATTGAGCCTTGGATGATACTCTGCCGGCTTCATTAAAGGTAATGCGGCAGCCATAAATTACCTCCGCTTGGTTCAAATGGAGTTTGTAACTCACCTGCAGCTGTGTGCGGCCTCAAGCTTCTGGGCGTTTTTGGTTACATATTATGCTGCGGTTCCAGGCCGCATAGGGATCGCACTGCCCGCAACCAACGGGACTAGGGGAGAGGAAGATTCCTCTTTCCGAAGCTGCAGGGTACCTTTAATGAAGCCGGCAGAGTATCATCCAAGGCTCAATGGAGGGCCGAGAATAATCGTCCATAATTAGCTGCAGCGGAGGTAACCCACCAGAGGGCGTTATTTGGCAAAATGAGACCTCATATCCCAGCGTGCATTTGAAAATGAACTTCCACCAAGGGAGGAGCACTGATAGCTCACTAACCCCAAACACGCAGGGGAAATGCGGCAGCCATAAATTACCTCCGCTGACACGGCCTCTGAGGAGATGCAAACAGCGGCATCGAAACGCGTCAGGCCATGGACTTCAAAGGGATGTTAAGCTGCCTGCTTGGTTCAAATGGAGTTTGTAACTCACCTGCAGCTGTGTGCGGCCTCAAGCTTCTGGGCGTTTTGGTTATATATATATATATATATATATATATATATATATATATATGGTATCAGTCAAAGGTCAACAAGGTCAGTTGTGTGAGAACAAGTACTGTGGACATGAGCAAGTATGTCACACATGGCCGTATAATTCTATGTTGACCAAAGTTACTGCACCAACATGGGAAGAAGTATGTGGAAAGGCCATTTGTTGCATGCCATGTCAGTGTAGGCCCCAGACATGTGTAAATGTCAATACTGGATGGCATTGTGACACCAATAGTACACAACACACGTGTCTCAGCAATACTGATAGTCTACGTACGCACATACTCGTAGGTTGATGACTGCATTGACTGTTACCAATGTGATGGCTCACCTGTTCTTTGGACTAAGTAGTCAAAATGGAAAGCATATGAATCCAGCAATGTGAAACTCACTAAGTCAAACACAATGCAGCCAAACATGTCATACATGAGTCATCAACGCAGAATAAATTCCAACCAACCTGGACAAGACACCACAGTGTACTCAGGTTAACAATATTAATATACATTAGCAACGGCAATAAGTAAAAAATAAAGCCATAGAAGTACACAATCCCCTACAACTTAAACACATACATGTGAAAAACCAATGTATTATGTCTACTTTTGGAGTAGACAGATCCTCGTAACAACATCAGTGTGTCCCACATAAAGATGGCCTGCATTGCAATACATATGTGTCAATCAAAGTGTACCATGACAACGTTTCTGGCAAAATCAATAGTTGAATGCTGACAAGAAATAGCATAACAATCCATGTGACATGTTTGAACTGCACCAAGTGTATGGACCAAAATCACATCGTAAAGGAAGTGAACTATGAAACGGCTGTGCCAATGTCATGTAGGCCACAAACAAAGTCTGTAGTTTAACATGGAGTGTTCAACATGTTGGCAATGTCACAACTTACCTAGGGAGGACCAACTAAACAAATATCTGATCAATAATCTGTCACTTCACACATGTAGTGAGTGCACATAATATTGAGTGATGAGGAACATCTCTAAATATCCATCACAGTAAGCAACTGGATAAACATGAAAGTCAGGATACAGTGTATCAGGCCTTTGCTATTACAAAGAGAACTGGAAGAGACATGTAAGCCAACTGTCTCAGTAACACATATTGTGAAACACCGTAATAAATGTGTTTGAGTCATTCAGTACACATAACACACATGGACAGGAATGTAGCTGTAACAGAGAGCAAAAGCATTGACAATTTTAATTTCTGTTCAACTTTCAGCAGACCTAGGATATGGTCTGCCTTCATGGGGTCATGACCCCATTGGCGCATCCCCACACTGAGCCTGAACAATACTACAACCAGGCACTGGTCAAGACCCACAAAATGGAGGAGAGAACCTTTGGTGTGCTGAAGTCCGGTTCAGATGCCTGGACTTGTCAGGGGGGAGATTGCTATACTCACCCCTTATGGTCTGCAAGATCATCCTAGCATGTGCCATTCTTCACAACATCTGTGTCCGGACAAATGTCCCGTGGGACATGGACCATGATGAGCAGGATAAGGAAGATGAGGATGGAGGAGATATCCAAAAATACAGTGACTGGGAGTCGGCGACGCACCCACATTGTGCAGAATATATTCTCTTAAAGCACATGTACTTTGATGGACAGAATGTCTGACCATAATAGGAAGGTCCAACATGGATATAAAAGTTAGAATCCATTATTGTTGCTGGCGTTTATGTCCCAGTCAACATCAACTCACCAACACCTTGTCAAATAGAAGTAGGTCTCAAATTGTAATAATCATGTCATCAGACCTGTTGAGCAACGTGGGCCCATGCGTCTCGTCTATCAATTGCACATATATAGAAATACAATGAGGATCATTGTACTGAACTAAAGGTACAGGGCAGGCATGCCACATTTGCTATTCCAAATTAATCATTACTCTCCCCTTGCAATTGAGCAGTGCACAGCTACACAGCTAGCAGTCTTGATGTGTTGTGCAGCAGCAAAGTGTACAACAGAGAGCACTCAGTGAAGTTAGGAACACAAACTGCCAATTACCATACCTGAGAATAGCCTCACATTGTTGTGTGTCTCAAGAATGTGTTACCATGCAGAATTACAGCACTTTGCTGTAAGTAATGTCGTAACAGACACCATCATAGAAAATGAGTGACATTTGTCATGGACAAAGGCCTAGTGGTATGCGAAAATGTAAAAGTTGTCACTTGTCAAGAATGCATACATGCATGTGTGGCTTACCACAAAACACAGCACATGTGAACTATATCCTGGCTACATTGTCACATATACCACATCATGCCACAGTAGATAAAGGACACATCTGCTATGCATTGCTCAGCAATGCAATGAGGAACAAAGGCCTGTAATAAGACAATATGAGCAGATGACATTATATAGTGAGTAAATAGCCAGAGCAGTATGACATTGGATAGGTTATATGCCAACATCTGAACACCTGAACAATACTTGAATGCAAATTGTAGGAAGCTGTCTCTGTATATACTGTACCAAAATGAGGTATAGTGTGCACAGAGTCCAGTGGAATCCCAAAGGTAGGCAGAGGTAAAAGTAGACTGCACCTTACTCTCTATTTGTGGTAGTGTGGGCGAGCAGTAAGACTTTATCAGAGGGTAGTGTTAAGCATTTGTTGTACACACTCAATCAGCAAATGATTGCACACACTCAAAGACTGAACTCAGACCAATTTGCTTTGTATAAAAATATTATTTAGTTATATTTATTTCTTAGAGCCAAGCAAGCTTGGCACAGGTAAGTGATTTATACTTTGCAGTAACAATACAGTTTAAATTGCAGTTGTATATATACTTTGGTTTGGTTACAGTAGAATTACTGGAAATGCAATACCTTGAAATATTGTACATATACTTTGTAATGACTTTTCAATAGCAGGTCACGTCTATTACTTTGCAGATTACTTTTCTTACACAGTGTAGTATACCTGGATACTGCACTGGGACATTTCCTATAAAAAGGTAAGTAAATGCGTTTTAGTTTTTTGTACACAGTTGTATAGACGTTTATAGATTTTCCAACTCCACACTTAGAAACTTTTTCATAGAAAACAGTTAATGTTATCCTATGGGAGGAAATAGAGTTATTGGTTAACAGGTAAGTACTTTGTTGTGGGAGTTGGTTTTCTGGGGTTAGACTCAGGGGTCTCCCAGGGTCGAGGATGCACTCTCAAAGCACCCTTAGCAGCACTAGGGCGGCCGGGTGCAGAGTGCTGAGGCCCAATGCTATCCAATGGGGGATAGGGGGCCTCCAGTTGGTGGCTGCTCAAGAGCAGGCCACAAGGTTGTGGGAGCAAAGCTCCTGGACTTTAGCTCAGGGCAAATGGGGGTTCAAGTTAGCACCAAAGGTACACTCTCAGCGACACTAGGGCAGCCGGGTGCATGGTGCTGTTTTGGCGTCGGGTGCCCTGTTACTTTCAATGGGGATTCTCCGGTTTGCAAACACACTGCAGGCTCGGGGACGAAGGTCTTCTGGGAGCGACCACCACTTGGAGAGGTAAGTTGAGATGCTGGGGGTTGGTTAGACACCATCGGTTGGGCCACCCAAGGCCGTGGGCCGTCGGGTGCAGGGGTGTCTTTTAGGGTCGGATCTTCTTACCAGCTCCTGGTCGCGGTTGGGGGGACTCTCCGGATTGAGGCTGCAGGTGTCGGCTGGAGGCTTGAGGCAGGTCAGGGATCACTGGATCTCGGGTCAGGATCGCCAGAGAGACCTCCTCATGGTGTTGGGCCACTTGAACTCGGGCCGTGGGCGTCAGGTGCAGAGTGGTGTATTTTGCCGGAGCTGGAGTCTGTGGGTGAACAAATCCGGTGTTCACGGGAGACAAAGTCTTTTCTTTAGAAGGCAGGGCAGGTCCTCGGGGTTCTTGAGGTTGCTGGCTGCAGGACACACAGGAGTTTTGCTTCTGCAGGTTCGAGGTGTGGACAGGCCGGTAGGGCTGGGGCCAAGTCAGTGGGCGTCCTCCTCTTCTTAGCTTCGGCACGGCTGTTCGGTCCTTCTTCTTCTTTTCTTCTTGGTCGTTGCTTGTCTGACTTCTTGGTTCAGGGCTGCCCCCTAAATACTGTATTTAGGGGGCGTTTTAGGGGTCTCGAGGTCAGTAGCCAATGGGCTACTGACCTTAGGGTGACTACACCCTTGGTGTGCTCACCCCACGTGGGGGAGTGTGCACAATCCCTAATCCTAATTGGGGAGTGCCAGCCATCTGCAAGATGGGGGGCACTGACGAGTGGGCTTCAACTCGCCTCCCCCACCTGAGGGGTGGGGTTGGCAGAGGTGGGCACACCTTCTGGGCTGGCTGATTTTTCCATCCTGTCTTACTGCCGAAAAGGAGGGGAGACAGGAAGGGGGCCTGCTCCTGATAGCAGGAGAGGCTGGGGGTCGCATTACAAAGGCTGCAAGGCCTTTGAATCTCCCCTGCGACAGATGGCTCTTCCTGGCCTGGGGAGGTGTGAACACCTCCGCCCAGGAAAGGCTTTGTTTCTGGGCTCAGGGAGGGAAGGCTCCCACCCCAGGGGTCCAGAAACATGTCTCGTGGTGGTAGGCTGGTGTGTACCAGCCAGGGAACCCACCAGAGGCTGGTCATTTTTTAGGGGGCATCTCTAAGAGGCCCTCTGAGTGCATTTTTCATTAACTCCCACACTGGCATCAGTGTGGGTTTAATGTGCTGAGAAGTTTGATACCAAACTTCCCAGTTTTCAGTAAAGCCATTATGGTGCTGTGGAGTTCGTAATGACAAACTCCCAGCACCATAAACTCTTAATGGCATTACTGCAATTACAATGTCTAAGAATTGGCTTAGACACTGTAGGGGTACAGGGCTCATGCACCTGTATCCTCACCACTGGTATAGTGCACCCAGCTAGAGTGGTGGCTGACCTATGCCAGGGCAGTGGGTTGTAGGCATGGCACACAGGGATGTGTGCCATGTCGACTCTTAACTTTGTTCTGCACCAAAACACGCAGCCTGCAATGGCAGTGTGTGTGTGTAAAGGTACAGAGCCTCTAAGGGTGGCACAATAAATGCTGCAGCCCTTAGAGGCCTTACCTGGCCACAGTGCCCTTGGTACCCATGGTACCTTTTAGAAGGGACTGACATGTGGCCAGAGAGGTGCCAATTGAGGGTACAAGGTACAGTTTTTGGGAAAGAACACAGGCCCTGGGAACCTGATTGGCAGGGGCCCAGGGCACATCAAGTCAAAGTGCATCCGTAGTCTGACAAAAAGTGGGGGAGTTACTGCAACAGAAACCCAGCTTCCTACACAAATGCCGACAAAACTGTATATGCATACACACTAACTCATTGCACATGGTCAGATGGAGGGATTGTGATGTGAACTTTCCCTTGCATGGCAAGAGTTGTTTACCTCTGACCTGAGTGTACAAGTGAATAGTTGAGCGGATCACAAATCATGTTTCCAACCAAAGGTGAAAGTGGAGTGTGTGCCATTGCATATGCCGGTGTCAGGAATGTAGTGTACTTGGACCTGGAGGCACACACAAAGGCCTGCCCTCAGCATAGATGTACTGCTGCTAACATTGATAGGAGTAAGACAGAGATCATGTGTAAATAGTAGCATCATATAATTTGAACATCACAAGTTAATTTGACTATTTAACCATGTTTAACTGCAGTGATGACTAATGGCTCACTCACCTTCTCCAAAGGACTGTTGCTGTGTGACACACTCACCACAGACCTATATCATGTTTTCAGAAATGTTTGTGCATGATAACACCATGTACAGAACACGTATGCCTGTGCAAGACATACACCACAGAAAGTCAGCAATGTGTAACAGTGTGCACATGCAGAGATTGTGTGTGCTGCTACAGTGTGTTCAGCTACAGACCCTCTGCCACAGTCCAAAGTAAGTGTAGTACCAAAGAGTGTGCGATGACTGAGTGTGTTTTCTGCACTTCATGATGTTGGTTTCTGTCTTACATATATGGATGACAGTATAGTATACATGATGTTCTGTGACTTTCAACAGAGGGGCATATAATGGTCATGGCCACACAGTGCAGCCCGTTAGTCTCCCTGTGCATAGTCTCCATGGTGCAAGGGTGCCTGCGTTGTAGCTAGGCTGCCAAATACATCCCAGTGGAGGGTGAAAGGACAGTAATTCATTGTATACGATGAATACGGTGGAATTATGCCCATTAAATCCTTGGTAGCTTGGCACGAGCAGTCAGGCTTATCTTAGAGGCAGTGTGTAAAGCATTTGCACATAACCAACAGTAATACAGTGTAAGCACTACAAAAGGACACCACACCAGTTTAGAAAAATATCCAATATTTTTATATAATTAAAACAAGACCAAAAACGATAAAGAACCACAAATATTATACTTAAAAGTTCACAATTCAAAAATACGCTGATTAAAAAGAGTTCCTTGTGTGGATAGCGCCGTCCGGGCTACCACAGCATCGTGAACACACAAATCCAAAACAGTTCTGGCTGACCGCTGGGTTGCAGTCCAGTTACGGGGTCGGGAAGACCCGCAAACAGTACCTTTCAGAGATGCAGGGCGATGGGGCCCTCGAAGTCCCACGCGTTGCAGGTCGATCTCCTCTCTGATGGAGTCAGGAGCGCTGGCGTCGGCAGGCGTTGGGTGCTGCGGTGCGAAGTGCAGCGGTGCGGCGTGCGGTGCCCTCAGGTCGCGGTGCGAGCAGCGGCTCGGTGGCGGCGTCAGATGGCGTCGTCGGTGAGACCAGGGTCGCGGTGCTAGATGAAAGCGGTGCTCGTCACGGTGCTGTCAGATCACGGTGCAAGCAGCAGCGTCGTCGTTGCTGAAGCACTGTCGTCGGCTGACGAACTGGAGTCGATGGCGCCGGTGTCGGTAGGCCAAGGCTGCGGTGTGGGATGAGGGCGGTGCGTCGTGTAACTTACGAGCGGTGCCCCCGAACCACGGTGCAAGCAGCGGCGTCGATCTCGGCGGGAAGTGGCGGCGTCAGGCAGGCCAAGGTGTCCTCGTGAAGCCACGCGGTGCGGAGTGCGGTGCCCACAGGTCGCGGTGCGAGCAGCGGCTCGGTGGCGGCGTCAACAGGCGTCGTCGGTGAGACTAGGGTCGCGATGCGGCGTTGCGGCGGTGCGCTCTGCGGTGCCACAGCTTCGGCGTGAAGCGAGGAGGTGCAGAGTGCGGTGCCCACAGGTCGCGGTGCAAGCAGCGGCTCGGGGGCGGCGTCAACAGGCGTTGTCGGTGAGACCAGGGTTGCGGTGCGGCGTTGCGGCGGTGCCCTCTGCGTTGCCTTCAGGACACGGAGTCGGCAGTGGCGTCGTAGACGTCGTTGAGTTGGTGTTCTTTGGGTTGCAGCACAAAACACACAGTCCCCAGTGCTGCGGGTCGAAGAACTTGAAGTCTTTGCTGTTCCTGAGACTTCGTGAACAGGGGGCAAGCACTACCTCAAGCCCTTGGAGAGACTCACAAATTTAGGTTGCAGAAAGTCCAGTCCAGGCCTTTCACTACCCAAGACAAAAGCAGCCACTGCAGGTCAGCCCAGCAAAGCACCCAGCAAAGCAGTCGTTCCTTTTTGCAGCTTCTCCGGCTCTTCTTCTTGGCAGTCTTCTTGTCCAGATGAGTTCTAAAGTTCAGGGGTCTGGGACCCAGCATTTATGTCCAAAAATCCTTTGATCTCTTAGGCAGAGAGGGCCTGTGCCCGGTCAGGACCAGTTCTGCCTTCTCTGGTGTGAATTCCTGGCAGGAGGTGGAGACAGCATTTGTCAGAGGCAGAGCAGGCCCTTTGAGGTGCAAGGAAATCTCCTCCCCGATCCACCATCGTAACCCAGGTCTCTTCAGCCCTTTCCTGACCTACCTAGACCATCTGGCGCCCCTCCTGCTCCCCCAGCCTTCTGTCATCCAAAACCCAGACAGGCAATCCACATTCCAGCAGAGGCACATGGGATGACTGAGCAAGAAAATACCTACTTTCTAAAAGTGGTATTTTCAAACACAGAATGTAAAAATCACCTTCACTAAAAGATGCATCTTTAGATTCTGAGTTCAGGCATACTAAATTCTATTTTCTTACCTAATTCCCTGGGCCAGTTATGTTTATAAGATGTTATAAACAAACCTCCCATTCTATCCTATGGGGAACTGGTAGCCTTGTAATAGTGAAAAACGAAATTGGCTGTAATTCACTATCAGGACATGCCACACACACCAGGGCATGTCCCACCTTTCACATACACTGCACCCTGCCCACAGGGGTACCTTGGGCCTACCTGAGGGGTGTCTGACATGTAAGAAAAGGGAAGGTTAGGGACCGGCCAGTGTGTGCACTGGCCAAGTCGACATGGCAGTACAAACTGCGAGCAGACTTCTGCAATGGCAGGTCTGAGTTACTGTTTTCAGGGCTACTCACGGGGTGGCACAACCAGTGCTGCAGGCCCCCGAGTAGCATTTGATTCACCAGCCCTGGCACATGCAGTGCACTTTACTAGGGGCTAACAGGTAAATCAAATATCCAATCATGGAAACACCTATCCATAACACAATTTACACAGAGAGCATATGCACTTTAGCACTGATTAGCAGTGGTGTAAAGTGCCCAGAGTCCTAAAACCAACAAAAACAGGGTCAAAAACAGGAGGCCAAAAAGCAAAACGTCTGGGGGTAAACCCGCTGAAAAAGCCAAGTCTAACACAACCCCTCCCAGCCTAAAGCCAGGGTAGACTAATCAATCCCTTGATGGACTTCCCTGCTTGGGGCGATAGAACACAGACCTGGCCCACAACAGCGGGGGCACGTTCTGGTTCTACGCCTTTCCAAACCCAGTTGGATCCCTCTGTCCTCACTCTCAGGGCCCAATAAGCTGACCCATGGGGAACCCTTCTCACCTGTGGACCCTATCTGTGCAGCACCTAAACTTACTTTGCTCGCAGATGTGTCCCAACAGGCAGACAGTACCCACATGGCCAACACAGTGGCGTGGCCCAGTCCACCCCCGGGGTGTGACTCCTGTCCCCCTCCCAGGGGCAACCCTGTCCACCAGGACAGGCAGCCACAGTGGCCACTGACAACCGTCAGTGATGAGCGCCCGGCCTTACGCCTTTCCGGCCACTCTAACCACAGTGGCATCAGAGAGTGGGGGGCGGTAGCCCCAGGTGCCTGGCACCCTTTCTCTACTCTCCCCCCTGCCAAGTCAGGTATGGCATCCTGACACTGGCCCACCAGCCCAGGGTCTGTACCCTGCAGCTGGACAGGAGGCGGGGTGGGCTCCCCACACCCTCTCCTTCTCACTGGGGCTCTGTACCCTCCCACCTGGAGCGGTACTCCCTTCCAGAATTGTCAGGGCACCTGTGGCAGGTGTCCTGCACAATTCACCCACCAGTTCAGGGGGCTATCCTGCAACTGGTACCTCAGTCCAGGGTCTGTACCCTGAGGCTGAACAAGGGACTGGGGTGGGCTCTCCCACACCCGGTCCTCCTCCATGGGGCTCTGGACCCTCCCACCTGGAGCGGCACCCCCAGAAGACAAACTGGTAGGGGCACTGTTAGCAGTCGCCCCTTCCCCCAGGTCAGGGGGGACACCCTGAACCTGGTCCTCCAACTCTGGGTCTGTACCCTCAGGCTGACCAGAGGTCTCGGGCGAGGCTCTCCCCCCCTTACCTTTCCTTCCTGGGTTCCGTACTCTCCTCCCAGGAGAAGCACCCTCAGAACCAAAAACTGTCAGGACGCTGGAATCAGCCCTCCCCAACAATTCTTCCACCAGCTCAGGGCCTTGACCCTGCAACTGATCCACCACCCGAGGATCTAAACCCATGGGTTGAACCGGGGTCAGAGGCGAGGACTCCCTCCCTCTGCACCCCCTTCCAGAGTTCTGCACCCTCCCACCTGGAGTGGTACCCCTAGAAGACAAACCGGTCAGGACACTGCTTACAGTCGTCCTTCCCTCCAGGTCAGGCAGGACCTGAACCTGGCCTCCCAACCCAGGGACTAAACCCTGCGGCTGTGCACCTGCCCGGCGCACCAGGGCTTCCTTGGGAGCACGCATGCCCCCTGAGGGTAACACATGACTCATGTGTTGTGTGACAGTCTGCCTGGCGCAGATCTCCCGACCCCTGTCCATCTGACAGTGCGCGAAGATCCCCCAGGACAGAAGTGGTGTCACCATGGTCACTCCTAGGAGGCTCAGCCCTTCTGGCTGGCCCCTGACCCATTGGTTCTCCCACTGGGGAACGCATCCCCTCTCACCCCTCCGTCTGGACTTCTGCACCCTCCACTTAGGAGCAGCACCGCCCGACACCAGAACCGCTGGAGCTCTGTTTACAGACCCTCCACGTTCTCCTGACACTAGGAGATCCCCCTCAACGGACGGCCTACCAGTACAGCCTAGGCTCCCCACCTGGGGTTCCCTCCTGGAACCACCCAGGCTCGGGGACCGGGTTTTGGGCACCTTGGGCCGCAGCCCCTTCCCACTCCTTCTCCGCGGAGACAGGACGTGAGTCCCTACACCCTTCCCACGACACCAGGGCCTATCTGGGCTACCAAAACCTTTCCCACCACCCTCGGTTGGGAAATACCTAAGCCACTTCCTTCCGGGTCACCCCCAGATGCTTCTCCAGACCCTCTGGAATCCACCAAAAGGTCTGCCTCCCATGCAGGCTCCCTGGGGTCAGAGAACTCACACTCCAGTGGGTGTTGGCATAGCTCTGGAAAACAGGGACTTAAAATATGCTCTCCAACAATTGAATCACACAGCCCCACACAGGTGTTAACCAAACTACCCTTCACCCAATCATCCAGTGCCTCAGAAAAGTATCCCACATCATTCCCACAAGACTGGTGAGACAGTGTCTGACTGTTGCTGTCTCTTAACCCATACTCTTCTGCCTGGTCTCCATACTCACTTACCAGGGCTTCTATCATGGGGAACCCCTCTCCCTGCACCTCTCATCTAGAGTCAGTAGAGTGTCCCTCCCACTACCAGGAAAATGATCCCCTGTGCCAGTTCCCCAATCCACCTCAGGGACACTGTGCACCACTGGGGTAACCTCACAATCCTGAACCCCCTGGTGTATGTCAACCCCCTCCTTGAAGCAGGGCCCCAAACCTGTGTGTCTGTGTACCTCATCCTCAGTACTGGACCTAACACTTTTGCTGCCACCATCTGGGCTGGGCCTAGCCCCACTGGCTTCCCAGTCCAGCTCTCTCATTTTAAACTCATGGTCTAACATCATCCTCATTTCCTCCATGGCTATTCTTTTGTATTCCCTCTCACTTTCCATCCTGAGTTTCTCCAACTCGAACTTCCTCGCTTCCTCCTGTCCTCCAGCTCCCCGGGGGACATACTGCTGCTGCCTGGTTTAGAGGGTGCCCCCCTCCCAAAAGCACATCCACCCTTGGAATAGGCTCCTCTGCCTCCATGCCAAGATCTCCAGACAGCTCACTAGCATGTCTGGCTGCTACCCAGGCCCTCAGCGCCTTTTGTAGCTCCTCTTTTCTGGTGAGGCCCATGATTTGGATTTTGAGGTTTTTGCAGATCGCCTTCAATTCCTTCCCATTGTAGGTTTCTAACCTCTCCTCCTCAAAGGCCACTTCCAAGGATGCAACAGATGATGCAATTGATTCAGGCATGACGAAGTAGCAAGTTCAAACTGGCAAGAAAAAAATAGGCCAAAAAGAAAAAGAACCAGTATGTGGCACGTAATGGTCTGCGATATGGTGGTAGTGCACACCAATCACTGTAAGTCAGGTGCAAACGCAAGTCCTATCCTCACCGCTGACAACCAATGTTAGAAATGGGATTTTGGCAGGCTAGGGCATGTGCCAAAGCCAGGCAAAAACCACCACCCTAGTCAGGATAAGGGAGTTACACTCCTACAATAACCCCTGCTCACCCCCTTGGTAGCTTGGCACGAGCAGTCAGGCTTATCTTAGAGGCAGTGTGTAAAGCATTTGCACATAACCAACAGTAATACAGTGTAAGCACTACAAAAGGACACCACACCAGTTTAGAAAAATATCCAATATTTTTATATAATTAAAACAAGACCAAAAACGATAAAGAACCACAATACTATACTTAAAAGTTCACAATTCAAAAATACGCTGATTAAAAGAGTTCCTTGTGTGGATAGCGCCGTCCGGGCTACCACAGCGTCGTGAACACACAAATCCAAAACAGTTCTGGCTGACCGCTGGGTTGCAGGCCAGTTACGGGGTCGGGAAGACCCGCAAACAGTACCTTTCAGAGATGCAGGGCGATGGGGCCCTCGAAGTCCCACGCGTTGCAGGTCGATCTCCTCTCTGATGGAGTCAGGAGCGCTGGCGTCGGCAGGCGTCGGGTGCTGCGGTACGAAGTGCAGCGGTGCAGCGTGCGGTGCCCTCAGGTCGCGGTGCGAGCAGCGGCTCGGTGGCGGCGTCAGATGGCGTCGTCGGTGAGACCAGGGTCGCTTTGCGAGATGAAGGCGGTGCTCGTCACGGTGCTGTCAGATCACGGTGCAAGCAGCGGCGTCGTCGTTGCTGAAGCACTGTCGTCGGCTAACGAACTGGAGTCGATGGCGCCGGTGTCGGTAGGCCAAGGCTGCGGTGTGGGATGAGGGCGGTGCGTCGTGTAACTTACGAGCGGTGCCCCCGAACCACGGTGCAAGCAGCGGCGTCGATCTCGGCGGGAAGTGGCGGCGTCAGGCAGGCCAAGGTGTCCTCGTGAAGCCACGCGGTGCGGAGTGCGGTGCCCACAGGTCGCGGTGCGAGCAGCGGCTCGGTGGCGGCGTCAACAGGCGTCGTCGGTGAGACTAGGGTCGCGATGCGGCATTGCGGCGGTGCCCTCTGCGGTGCCACAGCTTCGGCGTGAAGCGAGGCGGTGCGGAGTGCGGTGCCCACAGGTCACGGTGCAAGCAGCGGCTCGGGGGTGGCGTCAACAGGCATCGTCGGTGAGACCAGGGTTGCGGTGCGGCGTTGCGGCGGTGCCCTCTGCGTTGCCTTCAGGACACGAAGTCGGCAGTGGCGTCGTAGACGTCGTTGAGTTGGTGTTCTTTGGGTTGCAGCACAAAAGACACAGTCCCCAGTGCTGCGGGTCGAAGAACTTGAAGTCTTTGCTGTTCCTGAGACTTCGTGAACAGGGGGCAAGCTCTACCTCAAGCCCTTGGAGAGACTCACAAATTTAGGTTGCAGAAAGTCCAGTCCAGGCCTTTCACTACCCAAGACAAAAGCAGCCACTGCAGGTCAGCCCAGCAAAGCACCCAGCAAAGCAGTCGTTCCTTTTTGCAGCTTCTCCGGCTCTTCTTCTTGGCAGTCTTCTTGTCCAGATGAGTTCTAAAGTTCAGGGGTCTGGGACCCAGCATTTATGTCCAAAAATCCTTTGATCTCTTAGGCAGAGAGGGCCTGTGCCCGGTCAGGACCAGTTCTGCCTTCTCTGGTGTGACTTCCTGGCAGGAGGTGGAGACAGCATTTGTCAGAGGCAGAGCAGGCCCTTTGAGGTGCAAGGAAATCTCCTCCCCCATCCACCATCGTAACCCAGGTCTCTTCAGCCCTTTCCTGACCTACCTAGACCATCTGGCGCCCCTCCTGCTCCCCCAGCCTTCTGTCATCCAAAACCCAGACAGGCAATCCACATTCCAGCAGAGGCACATGGGATGACTGAGCAAGAAAATACCTACTTTCTAAAAGTGGTATTTTCAAACACAGAATGTAAAAATCACCTTCACTAAAAGATGCATCTTTAGATTCTGAGTTCAGGCATACTAAATTCTATTTTCTTACCGAATTCCCTGGGCCAGTTATGTTTATAAGATGTTATAAACAAACCTCCCATTCTATCCTATGGGGAACTGGTAGCCTTGTAATAGTGAAAAACGAAATTGGCTGTAATTCACTATCAGGACATGCCACACACACCAGGGCATGTCCCACCTTTCACATACACTGCACCCTGCCCACAGGGGTACCTTGGGCCTACCTGAGGGGTGTCTGACATGTAAGAAAAGGGAAGGTTAGGGACCGGCCAGTGTGTGCACTGGCCAAGTCGACATGGCAGTACAAACTGCGCGCAGACTTCTGCAATGGCAGGTCTGAGTTACTGTTTTCAGGGCTACTCACGGGGTGGCACAACCAGTGCTGCAGGCCCCGAGTAGCATTTGATTCACCAGCCCTGGCACACGCAGTGCACTTTACTAGGGGCTAACAGGTAAATCAAATATCCAATCATGGAAACACCTATCCATAACACAATTTACACAGAGAGCATATGCACTTTAGCACTGATTAGCAGTGGTAAAGTGCCCAGAGTCCTAAAACCAACAAAAACAGGGTCAAAAACAGGAGGCCAAAAAGCAAAACGTCTGGGGGTAAACCCGCTGAAAAAGCCAAGTCTAACAGTAACAGTTTGGGCTGGACTGTTCCCATGAGGCACAGGGTCAAGACTAATTTGCATATGGCCAGGTCTAAACTGGGGTGGCAGGGTAAGCAAAAGAATGATGGATTTAACCCAGATCTCTTGACTGGGAGTCAATGTTTTGATTTGTTCTACATTCCATCCATCAATTGTGTGTCTTTTGCTTCCTCGCCCTAAGTGCGCTGGGTATGCCCAGACGTGGGTCCCAGGCTCACTGTGCCACTGGATTCAAGCTATCCTGGCTGAAGAGGGGTGAAACCCTGAAACCGGTCCTCGGATGCTTGTTTCCGGTCCATGGAGGACCTGGCTTGGCAGTTCGGGCTGGACTGTTCCCATGAGGCACAGGGTCAAGACTGATTTGCATATGGCCAGGTCTAAACTGGGGTGGCATGGTGAGCAAAAGAATGATGGATTTAACCCAGATCTCTTGACTGGGGGTGAATGTTTTGATTTGTTCTGTATTCGGTCCATCAATTGTGTGTCTTTTGCTTCCTCGCCCTAAGTGCGCCGGGTATGCCCAGACGTGGGTCCCGGGCTCACTGTGCCACTGGATTCAAGCTATCCTGGCTGATGAGGGGTGAAACCCTGAAACCGGCTTCGGATGCTTGTTTCCGGTCCAGGGAGGACCTGACTTGGCAGTTCGAGCTGGACTATTCCCATGAGGCACAGGGTCAAGACTGATTTGCATATGGCCAGGTCTAAACTAGAGTGGCATGGTGAGCAAAAGAATGATGGATTTAACCCAGATCTCTTGACTGGGGGTGAATGTTTTGATTTGTTCTGCATTCCGTCCATCAATTGTGTGTCTTTTGCTTCCTCGCCCTAAGTGTGCCGGGTATGCCCAGACGTGGGTTCCGGGCTCACTGTGCCACTGGATTCAAGCTATCCTGGCTGATGGGGGGTGAAACCCTGAAACCGGTCCTCGGATGCTTGTTTCCGGTCCAGGATGGACCTGGCTTGGCAGTTCGGGCTGGACTGTTCCCATGAGGCACAGGGTCAAGACTAGTTTGCATATGGCCAGGTCTAAACTGGGATGGCATGGTGAGCATAAGAAGGATGGATTTAACCCAGATCTCCTGACTGGGGGTCAATGTTTTGATTTGTTCTGCATTCCGTCCATCAATTGTGTGTCTGTTGCTTCCTCGCCCTAAGTGCGCCGGGTATGCCCAGAGGTGGGTCCTGGGCTCACTGTGCCACTGGATTCAAGCTATACTGGCTGATGAGGGGTGAAACCCTGAAACCGGTCCTTGGATGCTTGTTTCCGGTCCAGGGAGGGCCTGGCTTGGCAGTTCGGGCTGGACTGTTCCCATGAGGCACAGGGTCAAGACTGGTTTGCATATGGCCAGGTCTAAACTTGGGTGGCATGGTGAGCAAAAGAATGATGGATTTAACCCAGATCTCTTGACTGGGGGTGAATGTTTTGATTTGTCCTGCATTCCGTCCATCAATTGTGTGTCTTTTGACATGCGTAACATTGGCAGACATACAGATGAAATTCTCATTCACTTTCAGTGCAATTTTTATGTGTAGGAAACATGTTAGTCGTAGGAATTGTGGTCAAGATTCACTGTAGTTGCCTTTCAGATGACATTGTCTCTACATTGTTCAAAGGACCCCTGTGAGACAAGGGTGACATTTTGTGTCATACCACACATTGCAACATAGTTACACAGCTTGCTGGCCTGCCCTGCCGTGAAGTGTAAGATGAGGTAAGGTCCACATCTGCCTTGGTGATTGCCTTTCTTCTTCATGATGGCTATACTGCATGGAGTTTCACTTTTTAACACCACTACTGTGCACATTGCACCAAGTCACTAGGATGCCTGTATTTCCTCTGGCCACTACTCAGCCAATATCCCCTGGGCATGTGATGTGCCTTTGGTCATGAAGGGCCTCATTTACAAGGAATTAACGCTGTGCAGTACCACAAGCCATTTGGCTACACTGCGCTGCGATAATTCCGAAGCACAGCGATGCGTCATATCTACAACGATATGACTGATTCCTTTGCTCTCCCCTGTGCTGGCGCACAATTTGCTGCCGCACAATTTGCTGCCATGCACCAACGCAGGCACCCTTGCACCATAGTGCAAGGGTGCCTGCGTTGAGGGGAAAGATTGTTTATGTGCATGAAGGTGTCCCTTCCTGCACATAAACAATCTGAAATGGCATTTTGGAACTTCTATTTGTCCTGCTTAATGCAGAACACATAGAAGTTGAAAAACGTAATTTTTTTAAATGATTGTTTATGTGCAGGAATGGACACCTTTCTGCACATACACATTCAGAAGAGGTGATTTCCTCGTTCTATGAGTGCTGCAGAATGCAGCACGCATAGAAAGAGGAAAGAAACGAGGAAAAATGTTTCATTTCTCCTCGTTGGGCCTCCCTACGCCTCCCCTGAGGCGGCGTAGCCTTCTGACGCATTTCCAGGTTTACGATTTCTCGTAAATCTGGAAATGTGGCAGAATTCATGGGTGTTGCGTTGGAACACCCACAGCAACACCTATGGCATGCCCCTTTCACGCAAAGTGTTGTGTGTAAAGGGGCCATATTTACAAGGACACGAAAAGACACGTAAGGTGGCTTTACGTGTTCTTGTAAATATGGGGCAGCAGGTAAATAAGCCCGTAGTATTTTTGATCCTGCAGTCTGCTTTTCACACAGTTCACTACACCAGTCTGACTTGAATGCACAGTGGGCATGCAAGACAGCACAACATGTGTCCAAGGGCTCATATTTGACACGCATCCACACATCTCTATCGACCTAGCAACCTGGTTACACTGCAGGTATGTGTAAAGGGCAAAGGCACGTACTTACTATGGTTTCCCTATTTGTGTATAGTCATGTGATTCCAGTACACACACGGTTATCTCCATAGTTCACAACCATAGGCAGTGCGTACCAACTCTGAGGGGATAGGCCCAGTCAAACTTGGAAGGTTGCTACCACTGATCCACACCCCATTTTGTCATTGCCAAATATGGTTATCTGCAGAGTATCATACATTGCTCAACTCAGCCCAGCTCACTTGACCCTGTACATGACTCCTCTGCCAATTCTCTAGTGGACCCAGGGACTCAAATTTCTGTCACACACTGATGGCACACACAGATCATACTGTATCTGAGGGCTATGAGTCAAGCTGGGGCTCACATGCTAGTAGTAATGATGTGCTGTGACATGTACCTACCCAGGTTAACCCTCAACTAGACCCATACACCTCACCCTCCAAACATCACTAAGACCTGCATCGTCATGGAAGCCTATCTCATTCAGTCACTTCATGATTCCCGGTTTGACTGCGGACTCAGTTTGGGCATGTTACATGAACTTAGCTCGTACTCCCTATAACGGGGGACTTCATTTTTAATCTCTTTTAATCACTTAATCATTTAAGCATTTTTAACTTGCAGGGGTATAGTTGTTCTTAAACTGTATATTGCATTGAATTGAATTTGGATCTGATTGAATCTGGTTTTGATTTATGTTACTTTAGGACTAGCCCTGTTCACTCAGCTTTAACACTTTTGCTGCTCTTGGGTGACATTAACTCCTTCACTTTCAGCCTTACCCACGGTTTAGGAGCCTTCTCTCTTTCACGCTCGGCGTGCTTCCTTTCCGCTGGTTATTTGGCTTAATTGCTTGCCCTACCGGATTCGATTCCGGGTTGGGGTGCGTGGGGCTCTCTCCCGGAAGTGTGGCCATTTTCGCACTTAGCGGTCTAGTTGTTAGCGGTGTACACATTATTTAATGTGCCCGCCAACGCGGACGCGCGCAGGGCGCGCGCCGCTGCCGCGCCAAAGGCAAGCCCGTCTGCACCCGTCCACGTCCAGACCGCGGCAAGCGCCAGAAACATTGCCCAATTCTCTCCAGGTATGTGTATTACTAGAGAATCTCTCCTTGCCCTAAATAATACACCAAGCAAATGCAAAAACCAATTTGATGTTAATAAATGGAAGGGCCCCATCTACTGTAAGGCCTGTAAAAACGTCTTTACTCCCGTACAGGAAACACCTATTAGTAATAGCCTGACCTCAAACTATCTACGAGGAGGTCTCGTTAATGCTAGATCACTTTGTAAACATGCTCAAAACATTTATGATTTAATTTTAGATGATAATCTAGACTGCCTCTTTTTAACGGAAACGTGGCTCAAAGCGTGGTGTACCCCTGATTTTGTCTCTGCCCTCCCCCCTGGCTATCGAATTCATAGACAGGATAGACCAGAGCAACGCGGAGGAGGGCTTGCGATTATTTATCGCAGCACATTGAAATGCTCAATATTTGAAATAGCTGACCTCAAAGGGGCAGAGAGTATCGGATTCTGCTTTCAATTAGAGGACTCCTTTTCCTTCTCAGGAGCCCTGTTATACCACCCACGAGGCCCTTATCTGAATTTTTTTAACAGCATTGGAGATATCATGGGTTTGTTAACGCTTATATTCTCCAATTTCACTGTACTGGGGGACTTTAATCTCCACCTAGATGTGCAAAATGGCCCGGGTGCAACTAATTTCCTGGAAATCATAGAAACGCTAGGCTTGAATCAGTGGATATCTACACCCACCCACAATGCAGGACACACCTGGACGGCATCTGTTCAAATCATTAATGCCCCAGTTAGCCTCACCTGGTCTGACCATAAGTTTACACCTTTTGAAATTAGGCACCAGCACATGAATATCCCCATTGGCTACACCTCCGTTATTCAAAATATCAGACTCAGGTGGAATGATATGGCAGCATCTTCAGATCTCAGTATAGAAGCTTCGGCCTGCAGGCCCAGGCTGACAGGGATATCAGTGGATATCAGTTGATTATCAGTGGATAATCAACATTTTAATCAATGGATGCCCACTCTTAGCGATAGTTTTGACCCTCCTACCCTACTGAACAAGCATTGGCATAGCCAATAGGTCTCGCTTTTGGGACCTTATAAGTATTTAGTTATGCAGCACAATATCCTTGGTGCAACAACATCAACTGCAGATAACTTCAGTTAACTGCTGTGGTTCAGACTTTTGGACAAACAATAGTCTGGTAAGCCAGCTAATGCTGGCTCAAAGGTCAGAGCTAAAAATTACTTTCACCAAGAAGTAAATCTTATGTGAAAAATGTGTTATTTTACCATCTAGGACTGGATGGAGGCCTCCTCGTAAAAGCAAAGCATCTGTAAGACCATGGAAGCACATTTGCTTTGTTATAATTACCTTTTTTCAACTGCACTCTTTAAAAAAGGAGAATTTCTTTTATCGTCATAGCATCGTGAAAAATTAGCGGTAGGGGCAGCATATAACTCTTGTGTGGGTTATGCAAACGTCCTGTATGCAGGAACTCCAAACACACTGTAACGGAGTCAACAGGAAGTTCAAGTGCAACAGTTAAAATGATAGGCTTTTGAAAAGAGGATCATCTATCTGTGGTTAGTATACCCCTACAAGGGCTTCCCGAAAAGAATTGGTTCCCTTTAAAATAACATGCCTAACTTAAAATGCCTTTGAGCCTCGAATGCCTGCTTTATCACTGAAATCAAAAGAGACAAATATTGGACGGAATGCAGAACAAATCAAACATTCACCCTCAAGTTGAGAGAACTAGGTTAAATCCATCGTTCTTTTGCTCACCATGTCACCCCAGTTTATACCCAGCCATATGCAAATCATTCTTGCATGCATGATTTAATTTTTAATTAACCACTAAGTCAGCCGCTATAATACCCAGAGAGGCTCGAAAGGTAACGTTATCAATGTGCTTGTATTTGAACACACTTCCAAGGACAAGCATGTGTTCTCAGTCCAACCAACCACGCTGAGGAATAGTTTTCCAGCCCATATCCAGTAATTCACTGATCAGAAAACCTTTACATGTCTGCTTTAGGCACATTTATTCCACTGGCAGCAATTACATTAAGAGCGCCATGAGACTGTGCTAAGCTAGTCAGCAACAAGTATAGCGACTGCCTCAGGAGCAGAAAAACATGTTTTCGGAGTCAGAGGTTAAGCACGCACGTCCTCATGGCAAGAGGCAGGGCTAAAGACGTCAGGTAAATGTAAAGAGCTAGTGCGGAGGACTCCCCACGAGCATGAATTAACACAAAGTTCATACAAGATGTTATTCATGTATCCTGGAAGTAAATTCGCAGTATTTGTTATCTGTCCTTCTTTTATGTGCCCATGCATAGGGATACATTTTAAGATTGTATCTGATCAATGGCATTGATTTGGCTTGTGAATACCCATAAATGAGTAAGTTTGTGGATGTGGCGCCCATTCAACTCCCACAGCCAGATATTTATGCACATGGAAAGCTCTATGTAAGTATGATTCCTAAACATTATTTAACAAGTTCTCGGGAAACGAGCAGGTACCACAATCAAAACTCATTCGCTGCCACGAGATTTGATAACTAAAGCAATTTAAAAAAAAAAATTAAAAACCACATAGGCAATTCGTGACCAAATAAAATCAAATGATGGGACGACTACATAGGTTTTGTCTGTAGTGGCGACAGCGAGCATCCATCCCCAAATGCTACTTTTAGCCAAAACACTAAATACAACAGACTTCTGCCACCACAAAATATAAAAGTGTATGTGCAAACAAATTCTGACAGCTGGCTACTGGAAGAAAACATTTAAGGGCAACCAGTAATCGACACCACCATGGGGGCGGGTGGATTAAAAGGGGAGGTGAGAAAAACAGCGTTCTAGGAGAAGAATTCAGGAGGGAGGTTCAAGGAGGGCAAGGCGCGCTCAGCTAGCGGTACCCTCGCCCTCACAAGAACATCCCATTTCAATCATGAGCAATGGTGTCGTAGCAACAACGTATTAGCGTCGAGACTACACCATGCTGTGTGGACCATAAAACAGCTTGTAATCACGAAATCAGGCACGGGGAGATTAAGTGATGTGCCCAAAATCACAGGCTGTTGAGCCAATGCCAGGACTCGAACCCGGTCCCCAGCTGCTAAGTCGACAGCTTTGGCGCCAACGCCAAGATCTCTCTCTATCTAAGGAAGAAGGCACACCGATTACTTTAAGTGGAATAAAATAAGTAGGCGGGTCTCTAAAACGGGCATGGCCTAAGAGGTTTAGCTATGAATCACTTACAAAATGCGTGGCTTATGTAATTAGGGACATGGCTTAAAACGTAAACTTAAATCACAAAGTCAATTGTAGCTCGTCACCGCTGTCCTGAAGAGCCCAAGTGATGGACGAGCACGTGCCAAACTGAGCACTTTTATCACCCAATGTGACCGACAGGTCCTTTTAGACAAGCCCGGGAGTTGTGTGCGCGCGCGCTAAAAGAATTGTTTTTTAAAAAGCACGCTACGGCCTGCTGCAGTATAGAGAGGCGGGGGGGAGTGGAGGTCAGCAGAGTGACGCGATCTGTGGTGGGGGAGGGGGAGGGAATTGAAGCGCAAGCAAGCAAGGCGGAGAGAGGCACGCAAGGCTTAATGAGCCTTGACAGAAACACACAAGGCGGCTGCGCGCGTGCCCGCTCGCGTGAACGCAAGCTTGAGGCCAGGAAAAGCCTGTGGTAGCACTTTCATAAGCCACTCACTAAATTTCTCGCAGAGCAGCGCATGCGCTGGCTCAGCGAGACCTAAAAATCGCTTGCCTAAGAAACCCTCCGCCCCCTGGTACACCCAAAACCTGAGAGAATTACATAGCCACTGCAGGAAACTAGAATGCAGATGGCGGCAAAGTTACAAACAGGGAGAACCAACCTTGTTTAAAGCGGCTCTTAAAAACTACCACCAACAGATCAAAGCTGAAAAGAAATCTTACTTCACTAACTTACTCAAACTGGCCGATTCAGATCAAAAAACTATCTTTAAGATAGTAAATTCCTTCACCAACCCTATAATCCTTCAACAAGAGATTCCCCCATCACAGTCTCTTTGCGATCGCATTGCCGTCTTTTTTTAACAGAAAGTCCAATCGCTACAAAAAGATTTCACAGCACCCCTCGCTCCACCCATAGAAGTGCCCCCTAATTTAGGAGATGATAGATTGTCCCTTTCAAGCTATTAGCCTAGGACAATCCTGCCAGGCTATCCTTGCTTATAAATCAGGATCTCCTTTTTACCCATGTTCCTCTCAGATTTTGCCTGCTATTATAGACACTATTAACCCAGTCATTACCACATAATACGCCTCACTTCTACGAGCAGAAGTACCCAATGAATGGAAAATTGCAGCAGTCAAACAGCTCCAGAAAAAACAACTTGCTGATCCCACCACTCTCACTAATCTTCGTCCCATCTCCCTGCTTCCATGCCTTAGTAAAATCACGGAAAAACTAGTTAATACCCACGTATTCTACATCCCAATCAATCAGGTTTCAGGCCTCAGCACTCAACGGAATCAGCGCTTCTGTATACTGCTGAAGCCCTTAAATCTGCTTTAGACCAGGGAAAAAATGCTGTGCTGGTTTTATTATTACTTATTGGCCGCTTTTGACATGGTCTCACATGACATCTTACTGGACCGTCTCAAATCATATGGCATTTCTCATCTTGCCTTGGCTAAAATCCTTTCCACAAAATCGAAGACAAGTAGTTACTCTTGGCCAATGTCAGTCAGCAGAAAAACCCCTGCTCTCCGTGGTTCCACAGGGGTCCATTCTTAGCCCAGTGATCTTTAACGCCTATATGGCCCCCCTCATCAGTCTGATATCGTCTTTTAATATTGAGACAATCTCGTACGCGGATGATACTCAGTTAATTCTGGTATTAGATGAAAACACCACACATGCTGAAGAAAATCTTCAACAGTGTCTTACAGCGGTCTTTCACTGGATGAAAGTAAATCATTTAAAATGTAACTCGGAAAAAAGCGGAAATCATGCCACTAGGGAAATCTAATACCTTCTCCCCCAGCCTATGGTGGCCCACAGATATCCCCCTCCAACCACAGTGAAGCTAGCAAAGAATCTGGGGGTGAAATTCGACTCAGCACTTTCCCTTCGCCAGCAATCCCTAGCAGTGGCTGGGACATGCTTTCTTTTGATAAAGTCACTCAGAAAGTTTTTTGATCTTCTTCCCTGCATGGCTAGAAAGGCAGTCGCAGTGGCCCTAATCACCTCTAGACTCGATTACTGCAACAGCCTTTATGCAGGAACCAATAAGTCGGTCTTAAACAAATTACAGATAGTGCAACATGCAGCCTCTCGACTAATATTAAAATGGCCTAGAAGCTCATCAGCATCAGCTGCCCTTAAAGCACTTCATTGGCTGCCAATCCATAAAAGAGTCCTTTTCAAGATCTTGATAATTACTTTCAGAGCTTTTAATTCCTTAGGCCCCCACTATCTCCGGGCCAGGTTTGCTCGCTATGTGACACACCACACACTCAGATCGTCCAATGCAAATCTCTTGAAGCCCCCTGATTTCAGGTGTATCGCAAAGGGTGGGAAATCTATTGCGGTACTTGGGACCAAAGCCTGGAACCTGCTCCCTAGCCATCTCCGTTTCATTCAAACATAGACCCTCTTCAGGAAAGTTTTGAAAACCTGGATCTTTACTGCCCCGACGCTCTATGTAGATCACTTCTCTGACTCTCTCAGTTCTAGTTGTTTGTGTCCATTAGGGATCTGCACAGCGCCATAATGCTCCTGGGATTGAAAGCTGCGCTCTACAAGTACTGTATAATATAACATAACATAATATAACATCCTCCTGCTTTGACATATGTGGCATGATCAGACATTTCTCTTTCCAAATCCCTCCTGACATGTGCTACATCACATGTAGGATGTAGTACACTAATGCCCTCTTCTATGGCATCCCTTCCCAGCTGCATCACAAGTGTGACACTATCAGACACAGCAATGCATGAGTATTGCTCAGGCTACCTTTCAGTACACACGTTACTTCTCACTTCCTTGCTATGTAATGTCTCCCTATTCATCCACTCATACAGAGGGGGCCCCTGAACAAGATATAGGTAGAGAACAACAGGGGAAATCAGTAAACCATTCAAAGAACAAATTCTCTACCTGTGTGAATCATATTGTGCAATAAGTCACTAATTAATAGTAGGGTAACAACTCTGGCTTAAGTATGTGACCACACCACACATAAGTTAACAAAATATATCAAAATTTATTGTCAATTCAACAAGTTTTGCTTTTAAATATACATAGACATTAATTAACATAGCGCACATCCCACACCACACACACTCAAAGAATCAACCATCCAGATTCATAACCACACATACTCTCACGTCCAAGAAAGTCAGGCATCCCGTAGTACAGTTATCATAAATCAATACACGTGAACGGATCCCTCAGAGAGAGGGTTACACGGGAGGTATGGTCCACCTTACATCAAATGTCAGTGTAACCAAATAAAAGATATGAAATAAGGGAGTGAAGATCTGCTAAATAGTCAAATAATAAATAAAGTTCATATCCATAAAAGTCATAAATAATTCTCAAGGGGGGGGAAACTTCAATCATAAAGGTCCACGTCACTATTCCAGCGCCGACGCACGTTTCGGTGTTAGACCCCAGTGTGGGTCTCACCTTCCTCAGGGCGCATGTACCAGAAACAATGGTGGTGGGACGTGCCTAGAACAAGCAATAAACAAAATTGGTGCACTAAGAATACATGATACAATTACATAAAGTTAACATAAAATAACCAAGTGTATCAAACACAAACACATGATACACAGCTTTATATTCAATAATCACAAAGTGCGGTCTCAAAAGCACAGGTTGAAAGTTCCATATGCAAATATATTAAGACGGAAACTTTATGCACACTAAAGATCAGAAAAACTGATGGATAGGAAAACACAGAGAAGGGTAAACAATCAGAATGAAAATAGAGAAATACCATCCAGTCATATTGTATCACAAACATATACAGTGTGCGTTCAAAACGCATGCAGACTCAAGAGAAATGAGAACACGTGATGTCAAAGAAAAGAATACAAGCATCTCAATCCAGATAAAGCTGAGAATGAGCAAAATGGAGGTTAAAAAACAGAAGACAGTAAAAGATTGAGATGAGACACAAGGGAAGACAAGCATTTGCAATGCAACCGGTCTCGCCTTTGGGACCTTATACATTTTTAGCTATGCACCATATTATCTTGGGTGCTAGAACATTTACTGGTGAGTATCAAAGATGATGTATTAAACATGCAGGGCCTGAAAAAACAGGACTGCCTGGAAGTCCACTCTGGGATTATGGGACCAATTGACCGCTAGGTAAATAAAAAGCTGGTATTGTACACAATACAAATCTTAGCAACTATCTAGCAAGAAAGCCAGGATGCCTTCTCCCTCTACATTCTAAAAACTCTAGCCAGAAGTTAACAAGCACAGTTCCTTCCAAACGCACCCGGTAGCATGCTGTATTGGTTTTATTTTGCAAGCTCATGCTATGTTCTGCCACGTATTTGCCATGGTATATTGCTGCGCCGGCTGCATTACATTCTCCAAAGATTATTTAATTCAAAGCGAAAGTAAACAGTTCCGACCTGTTACGGCCATCCGCTCCGACAACACTGAAACACGGACGGTAGTAACTCAACCCCTCCTGCATCCGACTTCAACCACTGGGTGTTACAATAACAGTATTGTTGACAGCATCCCAGTTTATAAATTGAAAGTGCAGCAGCTGTACCTCATCATAGAGCTGAAAGGTAAAGCCACCTCCCTCCTGGTAGCATGGGCTCCTGTCATGCCCCTTGAAAATGCTCCATGGTGGTGGCCTCCTGCTGCGTTGACAGTCTGACGATCTGCAGACACTGCATAGGTACACTCAGAATGCAGCGCAGCCAATGCTCCTTTGAGGCACTTCCGGGATTTTTTGGGGTTTTAAGGCCTGAAAGTAGGGATAGTATAATGAACTTATTTTATGACTACCGATGCTACTTAGCCCCATTGGCTAGGCTGATGACACATGTGGCATTACACTGTTTGAATAACTTGGCGTCGAAGCGCTCTTTCGGTGAGTAACACTCTACTCCGGAACCCATAAAGAGTTAGTGGTGAATTAGTATAGTGAAATATGACATTAATTTGAGCCGTGGATATGTTGGTCTGTTATTTGGATAGATAAGGATAGTGAAGGGATGGAAGATGATCACAAGCTCAAGAATTGAAGGTGTATTGGTGAGCTAGAATTTCAGGTGGTGACTTGCAGCCTACATGAATATCTCTCGAGTAGGGACTAAACCTCTGAGTAATAATGCTGTAGCTGGTAAGCAGTTTTTACGGCTGTGAATTCAAAACAATCATGAGATCAATTCACTTGTGTATAATAAAGATTTGTGCTTGTAATTGCCAATAAAATATTGATTAAGGTATGTTTAAGCAGACTTGAGGCGGGACATAGAGCTGGCCCTTTCCTCTGGGAAGAGAGGCCCATCTGGGATTTTTATTAGGGGAACCAAGACCTCTGTCCTTGCCCTTTCCATCACAGACCCCACCATACACACTTCCAGCACATTTCTACACTGTGCTGCCAAAAACGAATCTCCTCCAGTCCAAGAGATCAGAAAATCATGCTGGCTGGTTAATATTTAGAATGAGGCGGCACAAGAATATTGCAACAGCTTTGAAATACATGTAAAGGCTCCTAGAAAGAGAGATAGTGCAGTACATGACCATGTGCCTAGCGTACAAGATGCTGTAGGCCTACATTCTAGCAAATCTCTCCTGGGTTCACCAGCTATGCCAGCCACCTAGGATATGAGGTCGGTCACATTTAAATCTGCGTGCCCTCTGACCAGCAAGAGGCAGAAAATTTAGAGACAGATCCATACAGCCAGGGCTTTAAGTGGGCCGGGTCTCACCGGTGCCAGCAGTTTTTTTAAGGAGGCCTCGAAACGGGTCCCTATCGGGCTCTGTTTTGTGCCCTGGCACAAGCGGTCCGTTTTTTTCCGGACTGCTGTGACAGCAGGCACATCGATGTGCGCTGCTCACAGTGCTTACTTCTCACTAGTGGAGAAGTTACCACATGACGTGAGCGTTGTAGGGGAAGGGAAATCCTTTAAAGAGAGTAATTTTCTCTCGGGATTTCCCTTCTCTTTTTGAAAGTCAGGAGCAGCAACAATGTCATGGTGTCACCAGGGAAGTAAATCAAAGCTTTTTCAATATTATATACAAGCCATAGTTTCGCTTATTTATCTTTTGAAACTAACAACCATTGGCAAAGCCAATAGTCGTGACTTGCTGTAGGTATGATGTTACTTGTTGTTTCATATATCTGGATGCAATGACAGTGTGCCGCCCGACTTGTATTTTGCGGTTTCTATGCTAAACTCAGATTTTTAGCTTTACGTGTTTTTAAGCCACGCCCTTTTTTCCCATTGGCCACGCCCCTTTGAGAGCACCCCCCAGTTTTTTCATCCCACTTAAAGCCCTGCATACAGCGTTGAGAATCCACAATTTTGAAGACTCCATCACCTCAGACTCGAAAGTGACCTAGAAAAGTGCCAGAGACAACTGAAAACACTTCTCCCATATTTGATTTTGAGTAGGAGAAGCACCGGTTCATTTTGTGATTTTTCTCCTCCAATTTACCTTGTGTATATGCAGCATTGATGGTTCTCATTCTATATTCTTTCCAAGCCTTCCCTCTTACCCAGCTGGGGTAATATGTGAAGGACCAGTCTTGAGTCTCCCTTTCCAACAAGTCCCAGGTACTGATGCATACCATGGCCTCAGTGTACCAATGTAGTAGTTTTGAAAAAGCAACACTGGCACATGCAATTATATGTAAGGTTCAAAGTTACGTGATACATCATATCTTCTTGCATCTAAGTAACCTAACTGCATCCCTCTACTCAAAGAGACGAGATGTGTTACAGTAGCGCGCACCGCTTTACAAAACCCAAAATTAAGTAAAGGAAGATGTTGAGGGCACTTACACAGACAAGAATGTGCAAAGTTCAACAAATTCGGAAAAACTAAAAATGAAAAACCCTCCCCTCACACATATCCTTCTTATGCGTGTCCTGCACAACACATTACAGCCTGTAGAAATATGCAAGCAGCAGTCAATGATCCTTATTGACAGACCTCCTACTCATTCTCTAGAGAGAGTTTATGTGCTTTGCTAAATATAGACGCTGTCACCTGTGACATAGTGACTGGGCTGCTGCTTGCTTCAGGACGTTAACAGATTTATACAATGTAGTAGTTCCCCGCAAGCTCAGCAGGCCAGACCGATATGAAAGTGTTTTTACTTTTAAATCAAATATGGCACGCAAGCCTTGTGCCACTTACAACAGACTATTATTTTCAGTTACTGCTTCTAATTTCTTTTTGGTTGAAAGTCGTCTGCATTAAATGGACAGCAGAAGGCAATAAATCTCCGTCCAAATCAGAATGTAATTTTTTACCCGACTGGTCCTGCTGATAGAGATGAGAATCCAAGCCGATCTTATCTGATCTCCGCGTGATGGTCATATAAATTCTTTTAGCAAACATGCACCCAGGCTCTGTCTTGTCTGCTCACAAAAAACAGAAATGCAAAAACAACAGTTGATGGACAGAATGCAGAACAATGTCATACATTCAACCCAGTACAGAGATCTGGGCCTAAATCCATCGTTTTTTTGCTCACCATGCCATTCCAGTTTGAACCCAGCCATATGCAAATCAGTCTTGACCCTGTGCCTCATGGGAACAGTCCAGCCCGAACTGCCAAGCCAGGTCCTCCCTGGACTGGAAACAAGCATCCTAGGACCGGTTTCGGGGTTTCACCCCTCTTCAGCCAGGATAGCTTGATTCCAGTGGCATGGAGAGCACGGGACCCACGTCTGGGCATACCCGTCCCACTCGGGGTGACAAATGCAAAAACAACAGTTGATGGACAGAATGCAGAACAATGTCATACATTCAACCCAGTACAGAGATCTGGGCCTAAATCCATCGTTTTTTTGCTCACCATGCACGTAATCGGAGCAGCTGTGGGGCACCATGCTGATCAAATTAAAGGCACACAATGGTAAACATGAGGAGGGCACTGTGAAAAGATATACAGGCCTGTTTTCACTCGCACTTGGAACGGAAAGGCAGGGTAAGCAGCTGTGCCTAAGGAGAGCCAGCCTTCCCATGAAACCGAGTGGGAGGAGAAGATAAACAAGCATTGGCAATGCAATAGGGAAGAAAGTAGTCTGTGCTGTGAAGGGGCCAGTAGACGTGGAAGGACACAAATGACTGACATGGCTGTCATGGGGAGGGACAAACAAGCTTAAAACCAATCGGAAGGCAGCATTTATAACCTAAGCCAATGAAGAAGATGGGCCGGAGAGTGGGCGGAGCTTCCACGAAGCTTCGCAACTATAGTGTATACTGCATGCCTCGCAAAGCGATGGCAGCGCATTCGCGCTGCAACGCTAAGCGAGACCTAAAAAATGAAAAGAAAGATGGCAACAGGCATAATAGGCCGCAGAACCTGGGAATCAGGGTAGGCCCACAAATGTTAACAAAGGGATATCGACAGGAGCACGATGATCGCACAGACTGGGTAGATACGGAGGACAAACAAGCACAACCCAGTAAGTCAGGTGATTAACAAATGGTGTATAATGCAGGAGTCTTCCTCGTGTAGTTAAACTTACCGCACGGTAATTGCCAGCGGCCAAGGCTATCCGACCCTAATAAAGGACAGCAGAGATCCTGCACATCTTGTATTCTTTTCTTTGACATCACGTGTTCTCATTTCTCTGGAGACTGCATGCGTTTTGAACGCACACTGTATATGTTTGTGATACAATATGACTGGATGGTATTTCTCTATTTTCAGTCTGATTGTTTACCCTTCTCTGTGTTTTCGTATCCAACAGTTTTTCTGATCTTTAGTGTGCATAAAGTTTCCGCCTTAATATATTTGCATATGGAACTTTCAACCTGTGCTTTTGAGACCGCACTTTGTGATTATTGAATATAAAGCTGTGTATCATGTGTTTGTGTTTGATACACTTGGTTATTTTATGTTAACTTTATGTAATTGTATCAAGTATTCTTAGTGCACCAATTTTGTTTATTGCTTGTTCTAGGCACGTCCCACCACCATTGTTTCTGGTACATGCGCCCTGAGGAAGGTGAGACCCACACTTGGGTCTAACACCGAAACGCGCGTCGGCGCTGGAATAGTGACGTGGACCTTTATGATTGAAGTTTCCCCCCCTTGAGAATTATTTATGACTTTATGGATATGAACTTTATTTATTATTTGACTATTTAGCAGATCTTCACTCTTATTTCATATCTTTTATTTGGTTACATTGACATTTGATGTAAGGTGGACCATACCTCCCGTGTAACCCTCTCTCTGGGGGATCCGTTCACGTGTATTGATTTATGATAACTGTACTACGGGATGCCTGACTTTCTTGGATGTGAGAGTATGTGTGGTTATGAATCTGGATGGTTGATTCTTTGAGTGTGTGTGGTGTGGGATGTGCGCTATGTTAATTTATGTCTATTTAAAAGCAAAACTTGTTGAATTGACAATAAATTTTGATATATTTTGTTAACTTATGTGTGGTGTGGTCACATACTTAAGCCAGAATTGTTAGCCTACTATTAATTAGTGACTTATTGCACAATATGATTCGCACAGGTAGAGAATTTGTTCTTTGAATGTCTCCCTATTCAGACACATTCCCAGTTCAAAGTGGTCAGCCACACCTACATTACACTACACTACTAGGGGCCCACCAGGCTCACACACCATCTATTCTTCCTACATACACTCATGGTCCTCTGATGGGCATCATTTGCATTCACCCCCCCAGTATAAATTTGTACATGACAGGATGTAGGGTGGTCTCTACCATGGCAACCAACACCTGTGTGTTCTCACCCTGCACATCAGGAACAGTGGCAGCTGCTACCAAAACTAAGTGGTGGGGCAGTGCGGGGGATAATATATGAAAAAAAGGACTTACAATGGCCCCGCACTAGACTCGGGCACAAGGCTCAACAAGGGAAAAATAAAATGATAATAAATGGCTGTATCATAATTGTATTTTTAACTCCTGGCTCTGACCAGTGGGGCAACGCTCCTCCACCATGAGGGAGGAGCTGCCCCTGACTGGGACAGCTATGTGCACTGTAGTTTTGTGCTAGTAATTCTACACGTGGCTCTTTGCATTTTCCTAAGTGGTGATACTTCACATACACCCCACCTGAACCACCTCTCAGGTGAGGAGTTAATCCTCAGGCAACCTCATTCCATTCCATTGCTTTACAGTCCAGATTTGGCTGCATGGTCAGACACACTACCCTTATGTTGTAAGGGGGGCCTGCATTGTCAAAGTCAAGGTGGGCAGGGTGCCAGTGTCCATGCATGATGTGGTGTTCCAGTCCAGTTTTTTTGCTTTGTATTGTGGGACTTGTAGTCCTAGTCACTCATGTTATACATTCCACTACAAGTCCCAGTATACAAAGGTGAACCTAGATTGGTGCTGCACATCACACTTGGACTGGACAAACTTGAGGGTGCTGGACAGGGCTGTGCAGCATGTAACTGAGCAGTATGACTTCCAGTTACGTGATGCATGAATTAACAAGCGAGAGATTCCTGCCCTTGCACACAGCACAGTGCAGCACAGGAACGTAGATTGCTGCACTGCACAGCATGGATTTTTAACCATATTGCCCTTTGTTGCCACTTACCCTGTAGATCTCCCTGGTCCCCTAACACAGCACTCTCCTGGCACTCCTGCCACCAACTCTGCTGGGATGACTGATGCCACCTGCTCCTCCAAGGCATCCAGCTCCTCCTGGCGCTCAGGCCCTCCTCCTCCGGTCTGCAGGGCCGCCCTCAGGTTATTGGCCAGTTTCTCCTTGGTCCTACGCTTATAATCATCCCAGCGCTTCTTGTACTCTGGCACTGTCCTTTTAGCTTGCCGTACACTGCTAATCTTGTCCACCATGTACTGCCAAATGGCCTCTTTCTTCCCTAATGGCAATTTTGAGGTGACAAAGAGTTGATGTTCATGCTTTGTCACCCCTGTTATTAGAATTTGATTCTCCTCCTCACTGAAATCAGTCTTCCTCTTCCCCTGGTGTTCTGTCTGGACATCCTGACTGGTGTTGGGGTTGTTGGCCTGGCTGCTACTGCCTGCTCCCTCTCTCCCTTTCTCCCTTTTGAGGTGTAGGTAAAACTGTTTTTTTCCAAATACGTCACTTATTAAGGTATTTTTGACACATGACGCACTCCAATGTAGCTCAAAGTTGCTTTGCGGCATGTAAGCGCTGCTTTACCACCCGCAAAGAAGCCTAGCATCAGTTTGGGTGCACATGCGTCACTTTTCTCTGCAACAGCCGTCCCATGGATGAGTTGTTTATTTTGATGCACTTTTCACCCTACGACATGGTGCGCAATGCTGTAAATACGGGGCATCCATGGCGTTTAGAACTGTTGCACCGCAGCACAACTTTTTCTGATGCATTGCTGCCTCATCGCAGCGATACATCAGTTATCATAAATGAGGGCCTATGTCTAGAATGATCACTGCAGTGCTAGGGTTATCATTTTCTTGTGAGTGGGCACCATTGTGCCATGAATATCCACAGTATGACAAAAATGAATCGCATACTGCCTGGACCAACATTGTGTTGGAGTTGGACTGCAACGTACTATGGATGCCAACAATATGTTAGGAATTACCATTGTTATGTCAAGGCTAACACTTTGCCAGTTGTAAGACCCATCAAGGGTAGAGATCAAGATATTAGAGATCAGGTCCCAGTGGCTGCTTGGTGAAATACCTCCAGGCTGAGAGAAAAAAACATATCCAGGCCATCTATTCAGGCAGACCCCAGCCCAAACAACATTCAATACATTTCACTGCATGTCTCCTTATCTTGCTGCCAATCGGTCATACCTGGACTCAGTCACAATGTGATTAACAGTGTAGGCCATTCACCATGAATTAGCCACATAGTCCTTTCTGTGTTGCACAACCCAACTCTGCTATCAATCACACAAAGCTTGAACATGGACGAAGTCCAGCAGCAGCGTTGCCTCAGAGGTAGCACATTGTCTTATTATTTTTTTTTTTTTTTTTTAAATGTTCCTGGAAACAAGCATCCAGGGGATGTGTAGCGACACCTGGGAGTCTCATACTAGGATGGAGAGCACCACTGAAGGTGGTGCAAAGATGGTCACAACAGGCAAACTGGCATTTTTGAAGTGAGGTTTGTTAGATAGCCACTGAATGAAATGGAAATGAATTCAGTGTGCATCGCCCATTTAAATTCAGCACATCCAAAATTAATGCCAGCACAGATTTTCCTCAACCCAAACAACTAAGGCCCAGATTTTCTTATTCAATTTACATAAATTTACAGAGTAGATAGCAGATTTACACCTGAGAAGAAAATCTGCTATTGGAGGTGAGGTGGCTTCTGCTAAAAGAAAAATGAATCTGAGTTGTAGCTGTATAATATGAGGTAAATCAAAAGTCCTGGAGCAACCTGATTCAGGCTTGCAAATTTGCCACTGACCCCAGGGCAAAACACCTCCAGTCTTACACTCAGTCTAGGTGAACAGCATCTGAGTATTTCCTAACAAGATGTCAACTGACCAATCTTGTTCATATGAGTCGAAAAGGAGGTCCTTCTCCACATTAGCAGCATCAGTAGGTGCTGAAGGCCATACTGCCTTTGAAAGGCTCCTGGTTCAAGTGCGGCAATAGAACTACTTGAACAAGGAGCCTGGACAAGATGAACTCTGATAAGATGATTTCTGAGGGTCGAGTGTGCCTTAATCGTCATCCAAAGTCTTATTGCAGAGGTCTCCACCAATGTTCCCTCTAATTATTTTTCCCTGTGTGCTGCAGTGAATGGTCTCTGTGCACTGCATCCAAGGCCATGTGCATAAAAACATGTGTCAACTCACTAACCTAGCCAGTGGTATTCGGCAGAAGTGAGATCACTCATCCATTAACCCAAGGTTACACCACAGGGATGTCGCCTTGTCTGACCCTTAGCCCTTCAGCAACCATCTACTGAGGAGTCAGTAGGGGAAGGTAGGGCCAGAGGTGAACACTACAGAAAGTTAATAGATTGCTTTTGTAAGTATTGTATTGCAATTACATTTATATATCGCTTACTAGCCCTAACAAGGTGTTGAAGTGCTTTACACCAAGCAGCACACTGCTCTGAAACGTGAAGTTAAATGATTAATCCAGTGGTTATTGGTTATTGTTGGTACAGAGTTTAATATAGTTCTCTCAATGAGACCATTCTCTGTCGTCATGTCCACTCTAGTGTCTTTGAGGTGGATAAAAATTTGTAGCAGGTAGGTATGTTCATTCAGGGGGGTATGTGAGTTCATGCAGATGGCCGGTGGGATTAGAAGATGAGCAAGAGGAGATCAGGTATTGCTAGGCTGTACAGTCTGACGTTCAAAGAAAGACAGGTTGCGATCTTTGAGATGAGGTGTGGCAATTTGCATGAATACAATATTAGAGATTAAGATAAATATGCACATGACTTAGAGTAGACTGTACTCAGGGAGGAGGCATGCAAATGATGAAAAGCAAGGAGAAGGTCATTCAAAGGGAAGAAAATAGAGATGACAATCAGAAGTTTGAAATTAAGGTCAACATTTTCTTGCAGGGCTTCAGGCACAAAGAGTAGACTTTTGAGATGCATGCTCTCCAAGGATGCAAAACTGTAGAAAGAAACATTATTTGCATGTGAGATCATGCTATATTAAGTAATTTTGAGAGGCCATAGAATCAGGCGAACATTCTGCTTGGAGGCTAATCCTAGACAACTGTTTGAACATGGAACAGCTGTTCAGCTCTGGGATTTGAAGCGTAAAGTAAGGGCTGTAAGCATATGTAGGGAGGTGTCAAGCACTTTAGGCCATCTTAGAATGATGCTGTACCCTCATGATAGAGGCAATGTGAGAGAATATACAGGTTAAATAATGCAAACATCGAAAGGAGATTCTGCAAGTTCTGGAGCTATGTCTTCTGATGTTTACTCTTAAAATTTGCCTCACAAATGTTTACAGTAAGCACCAAACACATTCACATTTTAGTATGCACTGCATAGTCTGTATTATTATCAACATGGCAGCTGCAGCAGAAACCCTATAAAACGTTTGTAATCCACTCACTTCAGCACACTTGTCCCATATGAAATGTCAATCAGTTAGCTAGCTCTGGTGTTTTTGCTACATCCAGGTGCTAGTTATTTGCTTACCTTGTAGTAAATGCAGCTAACAAAACAATACTGGGCGGAATCTCTTCTCCATTTTCGAAGATATTTGTAAATAGCATACTGATAACTGGCAATAGATATTTACCCAATTTCTTATAAACCTCCACTGGGAGACCATCGGGACCTGCTGCCTTACCAGATTTCCCAGCTTTAATGGCATTTTCTATTTCTAGCTCAGTTATTGTGCTATTGATAACGCCCTTATGGAGTTCGGATACTTTACGAGGTACTTCTTGATCTAACCAATCCAAAACTTCCTTCCTTGTCGTACATAGGTTTTCTGTGTATACTTCCCCATAATATTTCAGCAACGTATCCTCTATACTAGCCCCCATTGTAGTAGGACAACCAGGATTGCCATAATTAAGTTCTTTTATAAAACTCCTGGCCTGATCACTCTTTATCTTCCATGCAAGTAACTTGCCACACCCTTCCCCATAGTTAAAGTGGGCCAATTTACTAGCTTGCCATCTTTCTTGCAACCGCCTTTCTACCACCGCCAACAAATCCATCTTAAGAGTTTGAATCAATATTTGCCCCACCTCATACTCTAATTCGTTGCATTGTATTTCATGTTCCAAACTCTGAATCTTATTTTCTATGCTTAGAATTTCTGCCTTCCGCTGTTTATTTTTATACAGCTGAAATGATGTAATTTTACCCCTCAAGAAGGCCTTGTACTTGTCCCAGACAATCCCAATCGAGGCGCTGCCCAGATTATTGCAAAAAAATTCCTGAGACTCTAAGCCTAGTTTATCCATCGCATCCACATCAGACAATATAGAGCGATCCATAGTCCACCTCCGTTGTATTACAGCGGTCAAAGGAGCCAAAGTCAACGTTATCGCAGAATGGTCAGACAAATGTGCTCCTACATGATTTACATCACGAACCTGGTGTTTTATATTGTGGTCAATTAAAAACAGATCTATTCTGGATTGGTGCCCATATTTTTTATTATTAAAAGTAAAACTCTTTAGGGAACCCTTTTTCTCTCTCCATATATCGCACCATCCTAAATTCTTTATCGAATTTTTATCAATGATCTTGACTTATTGTGTATTATACTCCTGCTTTTAGTAGTACGGTCAAGCTTGCCATCAAGAACCACATTAAAGTCCCCTGCCATAATAACAGGGTCAGAAAAATCCAACAATTCAGAAAGCAAATTACTAAATGGTATGGGGTCATCGATATTTGGCCCGTAATAGCAAACTACTGTATAAAATTGATCATAATATTTAATTTTTACAATTACCCATCTTCCAGTCTTATCCACCCTACTCTCCATTACTACCAACTGAGGGTTGACTTTTATCAGGATTGCCACCCCCCTTATAGTAAGTAACTGCTCTGTACATACCAAATTCTGTATCCATCTCATACTTTTAAACAACTCCCTCATCTCATCACCCGTTAAGTGAGTTTCTTGAAGTAAAATAATTTGAGCAGAAGCATCTTTGAGATATTGTAGGATCCTCTCTCGCCTATGACAAACCCTGAGTCCATTCACATTCCAAGATAGAAATTCTAACAATGGCGTCTGATTTGCTGTCATGTTTTCCCTTTCCCTCTTTTGTTCTGTGGCTAAACTACTACCTGAGCTTCGGTGTAAATAGAGGACTTCATTTTTTTACTTTTTCCCCCTGCTCCCACACCCGTGCACCAAAAACTACCCGTGATCCCCTCCCATCCCCACCCTTTGGGAAACCCTCCTCTTCCTTCTTGATGGCCTAGGCCTGAGGAGGCCCTGATTCGGAGAAACTTAATAATCTGCGAAACCCACCTACGGTTAATAATATACCGCTAAGGAAACCCTTGTCTCAACATATCACCACTATGTACCTCATGGATTTAGGACAGAAGCACACCTGTCATACTCCCGCACCTGATATTGATCTCAGAAATTCTTCCGCCTCCTCAACCCTGCGGAAGGTCTGCATCTTATTATTGTGCATTACTCGTAGGCTGGCCGGGAATTTTAACTGTGCTGTGGCTCCCAAACTCTTAAAAGACTCAATCAGATTTCCTAATTCCCATTGCTTATTAGCCGTTAGTTGCGAGATGTCCGACCTGATCTCAAAACTGATGCCATCCACTATAAGAGATCTTTGTTTTAATGCCTTGAGAAGGATTTCTTCTTTAAAACTATAAGTCTGAAAATTTACCCAAATTTTCCTCGGTTTGATTTTATTAACGTTCCTTCTATATGGATCTCTGTCTACCCTCTGTATATCTGTGCTTAGCTCTTCTTCTGACCATTGTACTTGTAAACCTTCCTTGATCAAATGTACCACAAATTTTTTATGTCATCATCTTCGGCTCCTTCCGGGACCTTAAGCACCCGAAGATTACATCTTCTTTGATTGTTTTCCAATGATTCTAGTTTCTCTTTCAGTTGCTGTTCATTACCCCTAAGGTGGCAGATCTCCTTTGTGTTAACCTTCACCTGAGATACTAGATCTTTCATCTCGGTCTTCGAAAATGGAGAAAAGATTCCTCCTTCATGGAATGAAGCTATTGTGACCTTGATTCTTAAACCCGATAAACAACCAGACTGTTGTGATTCATACAGACCTATTTCTTTGCTAAATTCGGACTATAAAATCTATTCGAAGATATTAGCTGATAGGTTGAATGGGGTGGTGGGAGCACTCCTTCATGAAGATCAAAAAGGGTTTGTGCGCGGAAGGAGTATTAAGGATCTAACTTATAGCCTTATGGGTGCTATTGACTTAGCCACTGTGGATAAGGAGCCATTAGCCGTCATTACATTTGACGCGACTAAAGCATTTGACCAAGTAAACTGGTCTTACTTATTGGAAGTATTGAGATTATCAAACTTGGGAGGAAATTTCTGTAGGGCAATAAAGCAGATATATAAAAACCCCACGGCAAAAATACTAATAAATGGGAGGCTATCTGAAAAGTTTAACATCTTTAGAGGGACGAGGCAGGGGTGCCCATTGTCCCCACTACTCTTTAATCTTTACATTGAACCCTTTGCAGAAAAAATTAGGAAACATGGGGAGATACTTCCTTTTCAAGCCAGGGGTTGGCAAAAGAAATTGGGATTGTATGCGGATGACTTGGTGGTGTATACATCAAATCTCAGCCAAACGTTACCAATAGTTTATGAGCTGGTGGCAGGTTTTGGGAAGATTTCTGGCTACAAAATAAATCAAGGCAAAACGGCTATAATGGTTTGGAATATTACTACACAAGAGAGTTGTGTTAAAAAGAAATGAGGTATCTGGGCATCAAAATCACTGAGAAAATCGAACAAATTCCCGAAACCAATTTTCAGAGGGCCAATAAGGAAATTGGGAAATTGCTGTTGGGGTGGTCTCACCTACCATTATCTATCTACGGTAGAGTCAATATCATCAAAATGACAATTCTCCCAAAAATTACCTTCCTATTCCAGAATATTCCAATGGCATTTAAGGATGAGTGGCTTAAAAAAACTCAGTCTAAAATAACCAGTTTTATTTGGGCTTCTAAAGGAGTGCGTATTTCGTGGAAAAAACTGAGACGGCAATATGAGAAAGGAGGCTTAAGGCTGCCAGACCTATTATACTATGCCTGGGTTTTTTTATTAAAAGGAGGGAAAGGTTTGTTTAAGGTGTCAGAAATAGGAAAGATGTATACAGCAATGCTAAAAGATGTAAAAGGGGGAGAGTCTGGTTTCATCTTTAAATATGGAGACCCGCGCTTTTTAAAAAAAAATACGTCTGAAAACCCTACAGAGCCTAGCAATAACATGGCAAAAAGTTAGGAGAGAGGCAAAAATTAACTACTATAGTGGGCTGGCTCCGATTTTTGACTCTCCTGGATCTCCGGAATGGTCAAAGGACTGTTTGGTGCGCCCACTAAAAGATGCAGGAATTACTTTCTGGAGTCAATTGATAATCAACGGAGCCCTAATACCCTGGGGAGAGTGCCAAATACTGTTTAATGGCCTACTGTCAAGATTTAAGTATCTTCAAATGATGAGTTGGAGTCTCACAGATGGCCTTGGAGCAGGACTGCCTAATAAATTGGAAGAAAGTTTAGTAGTTGGCGTAAAGAATAAAAAAGAGGTGGCGAACGGATATTGGTTGCTAGTGGAGATGGCGGATGGGGATTTCAACTTGCCATCGGTGCTGTGGGAGAAGAGCTTGCCAGAGGAGCAGATCCAAGATCTATGGCAAGTATCTTGCGACATGTTATATTCCACAGTACGTCCCTCAAATTTAAGGCGGAACCACCTCTTTTGTCTCCACTGGGTATACTGGACTCCATATAAATTATCTAAGCTGGGGAATGGAGTAGTGCCAAGATGTCTAAAATGTGATAAGGAGAAAGGCGATGACATTCACATGTTTATGGATTGTCCGGTGATCCAAGAGTTTTGGTCTGATGTGAGTAATACAATCTTCTCAATACTTGGTGAAGTGCTTCAGGTAAGCGTATCACTGTTTTTTTTTGGGCTCCCAAATAACTATGGGGCATATTATCAAGAACGGCGTTAAAATTATCGCCGGTTTAGCGGCAGAAAACTGCCGCTAAGCGGCGATAATGGGCTTGATAATATGCCCTGGGCATTCAATAGAAGCCCATGTTCACACCAGAACATGGACTTCTATTGGAATTCTCCAGGGCATATTATCAAGCCCATTATCGCCGCTTTAGCGGCAGTTTTCTGCCGCTAAACCGGCGATAATTTTTAACGCCGTTCTTGATAATATGCCCCTAGGAATCTCTGTCAAAGAATACTAAAAAACTGATATTTTATCTTATACTACTCGCTCGTAGGGAAATTTGTAAAAAGTGGGTTAAAGTCACTCCCCCGAGTAAACTAGAATTGTGGGCCTCAATAAAGTATACTAATGTATAGGATAGATTATACAAATGTAAGCGCAATGTTTTTTGGCTTCCCTATGAGAATTGGGTACAGACATTAATGTATGAGTCCAATGATTAGGCCTCTATACCATATTGCTAAAATACTCTGGCGGTTGTCGATGGATGACAGGACGGAAGAGGCACCGATGGTTGAGTACAGATGGCAAGGTGTAGAGTGTATCGCACCAGGATTTCTAAAGATCACGTGAGGCACCATTGGGAAGTGATCAAGGGGTAATACTCCTGTGTACCTGGGCAATGAGGACTTTAAAAAAAAAAAAAACTGGGCAAATTACACACAACTGACACAAACACACACATTTGAGCTGTTTGGAACATGCTATCCTGACTTGTAAATGAGGAGAGCATTGCCAGGGCTGCACTACACACATGCACATGAGGAAACAAACTTCAACACCTACATAGATTACACATTTTTTTTCAACATAGTATATATGCCTGCAAGTCAGCCATTAAGGGGCTTATTACGATGTCGGTCGGGGTTGCCTCTGACCGACACCGTCTCGGACTCGGACCAACCGACCTCCGGTCGGCGGTTCCAACCACCTGATTACGATGTGACCGAACACTGTTCGGTCGGATACTCCCATTTCCCTATGGGAGCTTGTATTACGACCGTAATACAGGCTCCCATGAAGAAATGGGGGGGGGATGGGTTGTAAAACCTGGCACCCTGTGGCAGGTACCCAATGGTGCCTGCCACACAGTGCATGGATTTACAGGGGGGCATCCTAGGTACCCCCTCGGCCACCAACCGCAGGCCGCGGAGGCAAGCAGAGCCCCCAAAGCGCTTTCTGACAGCCTTTCCATGTTGGACAGGCCGGCACGGAAAGTCTGTGGGAAATTGACATCATAATACCGACGGCGGAAACGCCTTTCATAGGGGATTACGGTGCGGTTCCGACCGGCAGGAAGACTCAGAGGGCCGGTCGGAATGACTGGCCGATTTACGTTCCGACTGCCGACATCGTAACCGGGGGTCGGACCGCAAACCGACCGTATCGGTGGGAAAGCCTCTGACCACGGTCGGAAAGCTTCCAACCAGCGGTTGGAGGCTTTCCGACCGACATCGTAATCGGCCCCTAAATATCTAAAAATTCCAACCAGCATCTGCTTGTTTTTAAATTAATACAGCGGAGGAGCAGCTTTAGAAAGTCATTAGGTCCCAAGAAAATCATAACCATTAAGATCTATTTGCAGACTAGTGGTAATACAGTTCCCTCTCCCAACACAAGAATGGTATGTCTTTGTGTTCTTAAGGAATGAACATTCTAACATTATATTAAAAATGACAAGCTAACCCGTATTTGTAAATTATATTGTCAGAAACTCTAATGCCAATCTATACGAGCACTCTCTCTTTTGCACCATTTAAGGCACACACACACCTCTCTTTTAAAGCTTGTCCGAGAGGGTGGAAAATAATTGATTGACTAGCAAAAATATTGCAGATTAGAAGTCACTGACCTTTCCACGGAAGAATGGCAGTTGTTTTCTAGTGAGAACCACAAAGCCTTGCCTGCATACTGGCACCGCGGGATGAAGGAGAAAGGGAATTGGTGGCTCTAGCACATTGTACCAAACAAGACTAAAATGTTGCCTGAAAAACAATGGAATGTAACAGCTGGAGAAAAAAAAACTATTACAGTAAAAAAGGTGAAGTAAAACATGCGAGATGTAAAACGGACTGCATCGCTGGCTTGGGTTACTTTCAGGGTTTGGAGGGGTTCTAAAGCTGGGTCTCCCAGAATTATAGAGAGAATTCCGTGGTTCTCATGGATCAGATGTGCACGACTCCCTCGAATACAATGCTGCTATATCAAAGCAAGATAGAACCACCTTACGCACTTTATTGTCTCAATTAATATTCAACTCTTTTAATCCTGGCTGATTTCAGTAATATTAGTAGCATTTTTTGCACCTTGCAACATTTCAATAATGGATATTGATATTAGTATGTTGTTGAGTAATGTTTAATGCATTTTTGCACTTTATTTGCTGAGTGGCACTTTATATGTTCTCTATGAACTATTAGCAGTGTCTTTATATCATGAATTTAGTGTAACTAGGTTGAGCTCAATGTGGTGGTCTTAACTCGGTTATAACATCTTGGTAAACTGGGAGTGGGTTTTACATTTTTTTTGCCTGAATCTGCAATTGTGTATTTGGTCTTTGTACTTTAAACAGAGTTCAATGAAATATATACAAGGTAACTTTATGAACTTATTGGTTACTGCACTGAGCTGTACGTATTTGTCATAGTAAGGATTTTTTTAAAAATTCTTTTGGTGACTCTTCTATCGTTTTTTTATATTTATATTTGACAAATCTGCAATAGAAATATATATTCTTAACTAACTATTAACAAATTATTTAAATACACATTTTTCTTCAATGTATTAAAACGTATTAAATTATCAATTTATAAAAAAAGTCCAAAATATTAACAATAAACACTCATTTCCACGTAGGTCACTTTCAAAACAAGGGTTGTTGAGTGCTAGATTGAAAGTGAGATTTTTAGTAGCGGTGCATCAATGCGCCTCAAGGTGGCATTGTGAAGCTTGACACTGGCGTCATAACACCCTGGAAGGGTTGTATGACGTTACAACGCATTCCGTTGCAACGCATGCCTTTACCACGCATGCGTTACAACGCGAATGCCATTCCCACGCATAACCTTTACCACTAATATTCCTTTACCACGCATACTTTTACAACGATTTTCGTTGTAAATTCATGCATGGTAAGGGCATACTCTTGGTAAAGGTTATTCCCCCACCCCTAAACCCTTCTTACAAATACCCCTCCCCTGCCCTTAACCCTAAAATCGGACCCCTGCTTTTTTTAAAATTAAATGTAAAATTCCCCTTACCTCTCCACGTCGTCTCAGCCCCATGCGTACCACTCCTAGTGAAAACCTATGAATAAGGAAAACCTATAAATGAGGAACAAGATGCCCACCTAATGTGTGAGCACCAAATGGAAAATACATACTGTTTAATATCTGACTCATAGTATCTGTGCAGGAAAATAAAGAAGAATGAAAAATTAGTACATATTGCCTGCCCACCTCTCACGTGGGCAGGTCCATGCCATATACTGCATATAGCATGGACCTGCTCACGTGAGAGGAGCAAGAATAAAAATGAGCTCACTAGCTAGGTATATTTTTAACATCACTTCCACCACTCCCCTTACACTGCACCACACATATTTTCACAAAAAAGTGCTCCTACGTAGTTCCGCAAGTTGCAGCACGCCCCAAACAGCAGCTGTTTGGGATGGCCCCAATGATGAAGCATGTCACCTAGGGGCAACCCTAGGTGAGTGAGGGGACTCAAGAAAAGAAATTTTTCTTTTCTAAAAACAGGGGTTTTGTTTCGCACATCCAGCGGAACCCCCATTTCCTTGGTTAGGTTCTTGGATCTGTCACCTACAGATTCTTTGTGAACGTATAAGAGTCGTACCCATTGGCAGAATGTCGTGCCAATGCCCATCCTGGCCAGTACCCGAAAGAGGTAGTCTTACTGTATGGAATTGAATGCCTATTCCTGGTCCAGGGACACAATCCCCAGGGGCAGTTGCGTATCCAGTAGACAGTCCAGCCAACGGTAGAGTTGGCAGGGATTATGTCTCATGGCCCTGCAGGATATAAATCCCATCTGATCCTGAAGAACCAACCCAGCGATAACCTTTGCTAGTTGGAATGCTAGGGCCTTAGCCACGATCTTAACCTCTGTGTTCAGAAGGGAGATCGGTCTATAGGTAGAACAGCTGGCACCAGGCCTCCTGACCTTGGGCAGCACCATTTTCGCTGCTGTGCGGAGGTCCAGGGAATGGACCCCCCCCCCCCTCCAGGGCCCCTGTGAAAAAAATTCCACTGGGAAGATACAGTTGGGTCCTAGTGTCCACCCTGGCTGGGAGTCACAACTTTTGGTTGAAATGCTGCCTGAATCCTTAGCACCAGTTTGTCAAGAAAAAAAACATGGTATAAGGTGGTTGTACCGACGATGCCTGCAGTTCACTCAGGTGACAAACTGATATAAGCACAATGATGAAGACAGGCTTCAAGGTCATGAGATGCAGCAAGTAGCTAGGCAAAGGCTCAAAGAGCTTATGTATGAGTAAAATCAAGATCAAATTAAGGTCCCACTGTGGCATCACAAATGGCTTGGGAGGAAATATGTTGTCAAGACTCCACTCACCTTGGACTGGTAATCCGCAGGAGCAAAGATTGTCCTCCCAACACCACCTAGGAACAACCCCCAACATTCAGAACAGGCACAGGTGTTCGTGGATTATGCCAAAGGGCAACAGGAGGTAGGAAATAGGTGTAGGGCAGGAAGAGAAGACAAAAGCTCCGGGAATGGCTCGTCAGTGGACCCGTATCTCAGTCACCCCCCGCAATCCCTTACCTTAAATGAGAGTGCTTTTGCTGGAAGTCTTGTCTCCGTGCAAGGGGGCATGAGTAAATGGTTAGATACCTGAAAGTAATCCTGATATGCCAATCCATATCAAATAATTACCAGTTTGATCCATATCAATAGTCTCTCATAGGTTGAATAGTAATGTTTCTATAAGTTTGTTGGAGCCACAGGTAAGTGCACTGACCTGTTTGATGATGATGCTGTTATTTTTACTTTTGTCACAGACGCTGCCCCAGATCCAAAGAAAGAGCGCTGGTGACAAGAGGACTGCACAAAAGACAGCGCAAGGGAAAGGATCCAGCCAGGCACTGCAGAAGGTGAGGGATTCCAAAAGTAAATATGAATGCGTGTGTGTATATATATATATATATATATATTTACATTTACAGAGATTAACCAGATATGAGGGATTGATCCAGCCAAGGAGGAGAGTAACTCCATGAGGGAGCTGGCGCCTGATTTCACAAGCGCGGGTAAGAGCCTTCAGGTACGTAGACCGAGTCAAAACTTTCAAAGGCAGGAGCAGGGCTAACAGAGGAAGGAAGAGACTCGCCCCATCTGCAGGTAAGTGGTGTAAAATCGATGCGGAGAGCGGGGCCAGCAAGGAAGGAAGGGGCATATTAGCAAGACCCACGTTAAAATTATCGCCGTTTAAGCGGCAGGAAACTGCGCTAAAACGGCGATAATGGAGCTTGCTAATATGCGTTATAGAATTCAATAGAAGCCCAGGTTAGATGTGCAGGACATCTAACCTGGGCTTCTATTGGAATTTCCATAGCGCATATTAGCAAGCCCATTATCGCCGTTTAGCGGCAGTTTCCTGCCGCTAAAACGGCGATAATTTTAACGTGGGTCTTGCTAATATGCCCCGAAGTATTTGCCAAAATGGTGCAGGTAGGTCAATGAAACTGTTACCAGGGAGCGGGCCCAGCAGGGAACCAAAAATAGGTCAGGATTAAGCGTGGGGATTCTCAGCGTAGCCAGATGAGAAGCCAAGCGCAGGCTTCTAACTCAGATGCGACTGTGTCCGAGGTGGCTGCCAGGTCATGCGCGAGCCCACGATCTTGCGAGGCCCACACTTAAACTTTGCACTCACACGGAAAGACTGCTCTGGTAGTCCTTCCTTCAGGATTAAGCTCCGGCCCGTACACCACACATGCACAAGTCAGGCGATTCCTAACAGTACCCCCTCCTCAAAAGTTCGACCCACATGTCGAGGTTTGTCAGGGTGCAGTGTATGAAATCTACGAATTAGAAAGGGGGCGTGAATATGCACTGCAGACTCCCTGGTCCCGTCTTCAGGAAGATATCCCACCCAATCTACCAAATAATAAAGTTTTCGTTTTTGTCTTTTTGATTCATTGATTCTTTGGACCTCGTACTGTAAATGACAATCCACAACTGCAGGTGGTGGAGGGGGTTCAGCACGGGAAGTAGGGTGAAATGGTTTCAGAAGGGAGGTGTGAAACATAGGATGTACTTGAAGTTCCCTAGGCAATTCTAGTTTCATGGCTACTGGGTTAATGATCTTGGATATCGTGTAAGGGCCAATATAATGAGGCTGCAGTTTACGGGGCCCAATTAATCATAAATCTCTTGTTGGCAACCACACCTGATCTCCAATAGCATATGATAGGGCTGGACGTCGATGTCGGCTGCCTGTCTTTTCATCTCTCTTTCACATTGCTACAGTTCTGTGTCTGCTTTAGTCCTAATCTATTCAAGGATTTCATGATGTATTTTTACTGCAGGAATCACTCTTAGTTCTGAGGGAACATGCAAAGGACGAACTTTGGTAGGAAGTCCAAACAAAAAATAAAATGGAGAAACTTTAATCGCTGAATGGGTGTTATTGTTATATGCAAGCTCTGCTAGAGGCAACGCCTGTACCCAATTACTGGTACAGGTACTTAATAAAAAGCATAGATATTGTTCAAGTGTTTGATTGGTGCATTCGGTTTGACCATTAGTTTGTGAATGATAGGCAGATGGCAAACGATGATCTATCTGTAAAGAAGAACAGATGCCTTGCCAAAACTTCGAGAAAGATTGTGCGTCACGGTCTGAAACAATCACAGAAGGTGATCCATGTAGTCGGATAATCTGGTTGATAAAAACTTCAATTAATTCCTTTGCAGTAGGCACGTTTTTTAGTGGAATAAAATGAGCCATCTTAGTCAACAGATCAACAACTACTAGGATTGTTGTCAACCCGTTCACTCGGGGCAGGCCTGTAACAAATTCCATGCTGATGGAGTACCATGGAGTAGGTGGAATGGCGAATGTCTGTAAAAGGCCGGTGGGCAAAGAATGTGAAGCCTTTTGATGGGCACAAATGGAACAAGTATGAACAAAGGTTTGTACATCCCTTGCCAAGTCTTCCCACCAAAACCGTCTGACACACATCTGTTTTGGCTTATTTTCCCCTGGATGATCATATAAAGGAGCAGAATGACACTAGTGTAACACCTTTTGCTTTAATTCAGGAGTAGGTGTTTACAGTCTGCTTGCATAGTAATAGTACTTATCTTTTATGCTATTATTAGGATCTGCTAGCCATTCCTAGGTACTCAAGGACTGGTAATGTGAAAGCAGTTCACCCAGAAAGAGATCTGATTTATCCATGCTATTATGGAATTCTTCTATACTTCTATCCTATAGAATGAGAAATGACTGTGTTTGTGGTAAGGACATGGTTCCTGTATCTAGACGAGAAAGGGCTTTCACTCTTCCCTGTTTTTCCCCAGGTCAATGCATGACGACGAAATCGTACTAAGTAAAAGAACCCAGCTTATCTGATGAGGAGTGAGAGCATGAGCAGATCTAAAAAAAAATTAAATTCTTATGATCAGAATAGATGGTAATAGTATGCCGTGAGCCCAAAAGGTAATGCCTCCATTCCTGAAATGCCAATTTAATAGCCAACAATTCCAGCTCAGCGATAGTATCATTTTGTTCATCTGGCAACAATTCTTTGGAATACAAGACGATTGGATGGATTTTACCTGATGATAAATCCCACTGGGCCAAAACTCCATCAACAGCCTATTGGGAGGCATCAGCCTCGACAAAGTAGGGTTGTGATGGGTCAGCATGCTTCAATATGGGAGCCGTAGCAAACTGCTCTTTGAGAATCAAAAAGGCGTTCTCCGCATATGTAGACCAGGCAAAGGTTTTTCCTTTATGTAACAGTTTGATAAAAAGGTGTAACAATGTCTGGAAACCATGGAAAAAATCGCTGATAAAAATTGGCAAAACTAAGAAAGGATTATACTTCTTTGACATAAGTAGTGCTGGGTAACATCTGGATAGCCTCAGTTTTCTTGGAATCCATATGAATGCCAGATGAAGAGTGAATTTATCCAAGAAACTTCACCCGGGAGGTATGAAAAACTCTTTATCTCGTTTGTCAAACAAGTGATGCTATTGTAGACATTACAATGCTTTTTTAACTTGGATTACATGTCCTTCAGTTTATGAAAAAATCAAGATATCGATATATAGTATGACAAACTGATCCATATATTCCTTCAATACCTAGTTAATAAAAAAAAATGGAAGGCCGCCAGAACATTACATAATCCGAAAGTCATTGCGCAATATTCAAACAGGCCGTACTTGGTATGGAAGGCAGTCTTCCATTCATCCCCTTTATGAACCCTGATTAGATGATAGGCCCCTCTAAGGTCCAATTTCAAATATATAGTGGAACTCTTCACCTGATAAAGGAGGACAGGAATAAGTGGTAATGGATATCTATTTTTTACAGTGGCCTTGTTCAGGATTCTAGAATTGATACAGACCCTCATTTCTCCATTCTTTATGGGACAAAAAACAGTGGGGATGAAATTGGAGAGCGGGAAGGACAAATGAACCCACAGGCTAATAACTCATCAATATATTCTTTCAAATGCAGGGTTTCTGGTTCTGTTAGAGCATAAATATGACTAGTAGGGAGTTCTGCTCCTGGAAGTAAATCTATCCTACAATCAAAGCTACGATGAGGAGGAAATACTATAGCTTTTACTTTATCAAAAACGTTCCTGAATTCAAGGTATTGGACAGGCAGAACTGGACTTTCAGTTACAGCAGAAATGGCTCAAAGAAGCAGAGTTTTTCAGTCTGCTGCTTCTTGATAACTATGCAATAAACAAAAACTCGAATCTAGTGTCACAGTATGGGGAAGCAAATCAATATGGGGAATATAGCATTGGACTCGGAACCTCAAAAATGTCACCAAACATATGTGTTAATCATATCAAAACTAATGGTTTCTGAATGACCATTATCACAAACCATTACAATATCATTAGAATGATACGTAGTGAGCCCAGAGGAAAGCTTAAATCCGTCTACTGCTCTAACAGGCTCAGGGCGTTTGTTGGGGAGAAAGGCAACACCCATAGCCCTGGCCAGTATATGGGCTAACAAATTACTCATAGCTCCAGAATCCAAAAGAATAGGCATAATTTTTCGTTGTTGGTTAGAAATGACTAAAGTAGCGGTTATAGTAATGTGTTCCACAGTATTAGCTAATCAATGTAAGATCACATAACAAGGGACACTCGGAGGGTCGATGCCTTTCTCCTCTTAGCATTTTTGTTTTCAGCTTGTAAGCTGTTTGTGTCCCGAAGGTTTGTCAAGGCTACAGACTTTCTAGGGGCTTTTGGGTAAACAGGATGTGGGAAAGTCATCCTTTTGGCCCTGATCACCCCCATTTTATGCCCGATACTGGCGGTAACTAACTCTGACTGTGCCCTGCTAACCAGGCCCAGGGCCAGTGCTCTGATTAAAAAGGTATATGGTAATTAGGTTAAATTACAATTGGCACTGACAACCTTCCTAGAAGTCCCTAGCAAATGGTAGGGCATGTAGGTTTAGATGCCCAGCAGATTTCATGCATTTAAATGTGCACTGCTGTCTTGCCTGCTGTCATTTTAAAAGTCAGCCCCGCTTTGCAAGTGGCTTTTAAACTGAACGCATATGGAAATTCGACTTTGGATTTAAAGGTACTTCCAAAGCAGGAAACAACCTTATTTTTACATATAGGTCACCCCTAAGTTCTACCCTAGGTGTCCCCAGGGTAGGGTGCCATGTATAAATAAGCTGGTACATTTTAAAACATGTTTCATATGCCCTTGTGAGGGAAAAATTGCCAATTTCGTTTCCCCCATTGTAGTATTTTAGCTTCATAGTCTAACATTGGAATACTTTAATATAACAATTGACAGACATGAGCTAAAAAACAATTTCAAGAACATAAAAGATTGGTAATGATAAATCCAACAACTTGCCACAGATGAATTTATCATAACTAGTACAGAAAAGAAGTTATAGAACTTCTAGAGCCAAAATCCAGCCTTCTAGCAGCCTCTCCTGACTAGCCAGCCTTGCCAGGCTGAGCCAGACTACTTTGATGAGGTGATAAGTGGCCTGCACAAAGACAGAGGTTATCTGGTGCGGGGGGGGAAGGGGAGGAGGGGATCTGCAGCTGCAGAGAACAGGCCACGTACGAGGCTGGGTACACAAACTAATCTTCTAAGAGAGCAGGACAGTAAGGAATGCCAGCCAGGCCTACCCTCTCCTGCTGTGCCCCCCAGCCAGATGGAGCCCCAGGAATAGAATTTGCAGGAGGTCTGGAGGGGGAGTGTTAAGGGAAATGAGCCACGACAGTAGGTTAGCTTATCCAGACCCCAACCCCAAGGAGAGAGATTCTCCATCTTGAATTTTAAAGTACAGTGCTTTCTGGGAAAGGAATAGGCCACACTTTGGGGAAAGGTGTCATTCTTTTGGGAGGCACCCTGTACCCCATTGGTCAGGGGTGCCCCCCCTGTGTCGCACCAGAACACTGGATAAATATGGGAGAGCTGTGTGTCGACTCAGATCTGCTGCCTGAAACTACAAGAAGGACTGCCCTGCTGGAATCCTGGCCTGCACCAAGAGCACTGCACTCTGAATAACTGCACCTGCTGCACAATAAGGAACTACAGCCCTCAAAAAGAGAAGGAGTGGATTCCCTGACAGCAACAGGCTAAAAGAGCTCCACCTGCATCATTTCCAGGAAGAAGAACCCAGCTGACCGCCTTCAGCTGGACTTTAAAGAATTTGGCCAGGTGCATTGTGGGAACTGTAGTCCCAACTTTCGAGGAGCAACTCAGAGACTCTGGAACCTTGTATTTTATTTTTGGATACTTTGAACCCCCAAAAGGAACTTCAGGAAGCACCTCCTGAGTTTGGAGAACTTTTGTGAAAAAGCTCCATAAGGTGAGCGACCTAATGTCGGGTGTCAAGCTGACTACGTCCAACCACGACCCAACCTGGATTCCAGGTTCGTACTGCTGAACGCTTTGGAGCTCAAGTCTTCCAGGAGTTGACCGGGAGCTCCCGCGGAACTAAGCCGAGTAAGCCACTGCATATCCTACCTGCTGGAAAAGCATGATCGATGTTGAGAGAAAATCCCACAGAAAAGTTTCAAAGTGTGAAGGTACAATTTTGACCGAGGCCTCCCACTTAGTGTATCCGACCAGGGCTCCATTGCGGTCAGCTTCAAACTTTGACCTTGTCCCGGGCAAGCTATTGGTTTTTAAGCACTAGAAAGTGTTTATTCTTTAAAAATTCATATGTCCTGTTCCCTACGCTGGATTTTTGTGGATTTGGTGTCATTTTAAAGATAAAAATATTTCCTATTTTCATAAATTGATGTTAGATTTTTATTGCGTGTTGTGTATTACATATTTAATGTATTGGTGTTTTTAAATGCTTTACACACCTGTCTCCTAAGTTAAGCCTGCCTGCTCATTGGCAGCTACCAGGGATTGAGCAAGAGAATAGTTTATTGAGAATTTGTCTGGACCTTATATTGTGTTGGTGGCCTTATTGCGAGTGGTAGGTGCATACTTACCCCTACTAATAATCCACCTTCCAACGCAGGACAATCCCTGGCGTAATGTCCCGTTTTCCCACGATACAAGCATACATTTGACTGATGCCTTTTCTCTTTTTCGTCATGGGACAGAGGACTATGGATTCCCCCAATTTGCATGGGCTCACTAGTATCTGGAGTCCTCTTTTCTTGGCTGCCTTTACGATATACAACAACGTGGGCATATCTTTTGTTTTCTCGCCCTTCCATTCTCCCAATCTATGATCTAACTGGACTACTAAATCAATGAAAGCAAAACACTCAACTGGAGGATCCACCATTTGAGAAAGGACATCTTTAAGATCATTGCATAACCCCTGATAAAAGAGAGATGTTCTCTTTTCCTCGGGCCAATAGGTTTCTGTGAATAATCTATTAAACTTTTTTTTAAATTCTTTTTATTTATTCAACAAAGTCGATACATCCAGATACACAGTAGGCTTCAGACAGTTATGTTTTACACAGCCTCCGTTACAGGGAAAGCGACAATATACATATATGGTGGAAGACATGTACATCAATCATGTTAACACATTGCAAGTGCTTACATCCTCAACTCTCCCAGACCTATGTCCCCATTCCCTCACCCAGTGCTAAGATCTATACTTCTCCCATGAGCTCCAGTTCTTTTCCCACTCCTTTGGGCTGCCCCTACTCTTGTAAACTACTTTTTCTGCCAATCGGCACCAGTCCATGTCCGTTATCCAGCTGGAGAGTTTCGGTGGGTCCCGTGCCCCTCACATCCGTGCATTATTACGTTTTGCCACCCCAGAAGCCAACATTAGCCATGTTTGTGTGTGTGTGGGTCACTGATCTTCCCCCGTGATCCCGAGCAGGAGTCAACGCGCCTCTGGTTGGATGCGTATCCCCAGAACCTCCGACATCACCCCGGCAGCCCTTGCCCAGTAGCGTTGGATTCTGGGGCAGCCCCAGATGATATGGAAAAAAGTGCCGGCTTTACCGCAGCCTCTAACACATTGGTCTGTGTCCGCCCTCCCGATCTTTTATTGAAGTGTACGGGGATAATATGCTCTATGTAGAATTCTAAGTTGGATTAGTCGGAATCGCGTCCGTATGGCGATCTCTCTGGGGCTCTGGACTGCTTCCTGCCAATCATCATCCTCTAGCAGTCCCAAGTCCATTTCCCAGACTGCCTTAAGCGGTCCCAGAGGATCAGGAAGGTTATTCATTCATTTCCTGTATGTGTGGGAGATCGCCTTGTCAGGAATAGGGTCTGATAACATTCGATCTTCTAAGGGGGAGTACTCAGGTAGTGACTCCCCGTCCAGGATGTGGCACCTCAGGGCATGTCTCAACTGTAGGTATCTGTACTGCTCCTTGTCCACCAGTTGATATTCTGTTTGTAATTCCTTAAAGGTAATCATTCTACCCTTACGCCATATGTCCCCGAGGGGATCTATGCCTATGAGGTTCCGGCTGCGGAATCCCTGTAGACGGCCCACCTCTCCCAACGTGCCGCTGTGCCACAGTGGGGTTTGCTGGGTCAATCTGTCCTTCCATCCCAGTGATTTGGTGGCGACGTGCCATGCTCGTACCACCACCTGGGTGTGTGTAGGGAGCGGTTTCCCCCTTCTTCCTTGATACAACGCCGTTAGGTGCCCATTGGTTCCCATAGCCTGACGATCTACTCGGTATGCCGGTTCGTTGCGGGGTGCAAAGACCCAGCCATTTATATTAATGAGTTGGGCCGCCAGGTAGTAGTTTCGGATATCTGGGATAGCTAGCCCACCCTCGTATACCCCGCTGGAGTTTGCGGAGCCCCACTACCCCACAGTAGGTTACGTTGCTCCCCTTCAATGGCTTGGAAGAAGGTATCCAGGATCTTATGTAGTGTATTTTGTAAAGAATAGAGTAGTCGTGGGAGGGCCATCATTTTAAATCGCACTGCCCTGCCCATAAGAGTGATAGGTAGTTGACGCCAGTGGGCAGTGTCTCTGTGAAGTCTTGTCAGTTGTGTGTAAACGTTCAGGTGGAGGAATTCCTCGGCTGAATGTGTTATCCATATTCCCAGATATTTAAATTTGTCATGTTGTGTTAAGCCGCACAGTCTGAAGTGAGTGGGGTTAGCGCTCCAGAAAGATTAAAAATGAGGGATTTGTCCCAGTTTATCCGGTAGCCATAGTATGTACCGAATAAAGAAAAATTGGAAATTATTACGTTAGACTCCTGTAGCACGGGAAAAGCGGAAATACTCATTTTTAAAATTATAACTCAATCGCCCGAAACATGGAGAGGGGCTTTAGTCTATCGACCCCCAAGTCAAAAAACTAACTTTGTAAATCATCTATTGGAATTAATTGCACCGCACGTATTAGCCGCAAACAACTTTATTCTCATAGGAGATTTTAATTATCATGCAGAGTTATCATTGGATCCTGACACGAACCAATTGGTAACGTCGCTGGATACACTGGGACTGGTTCAGATGGTGGCAGGTTCTACCCACCAAGCTGGCCATACCTTGGATTTGTTATTCGCTAACTCAACCAAACTTATAGTAGGGCAATCTTTGCCTCTACTATGTTCAGACCACAATCTGCTAAAAATTTGCATTCCCATTAAAGTCTCCAGCAATCGCAAGAATAATGATTCTATTTGGATCAGGCCCTGGCGTAAAGTTACCCTAGCAGCTTTCTCAGCCCATTTTAACTTTGAACCTGTGTCTCCCACAGAAAACGTAGACCAGGTAGCTACGGCTTTTGAAGACGCCATCACACTGTCTTTGAATACAGTGGCACCTCTGTCAAAAGTCAAGGTCAAAGCATCCCCATGGTTTACGTCATTATTAAAACTTGACAAACTCTCCAGCAGGACTGCTGAACGTCAATGGAGGAAAACCAAAACTAAGGAAGATCGAACAAGATATAAACAGATCCACCGTACATATCTAAATAATATCAAACAGGCCAAAAAGTTGTATCTAACCGATAGGAATAATAATGCCGCAAACTCCAACAAAGAGCTCTACAAAATCTTAAAGGAGTTCACCACCCCCCCATGCCGACCAACGCATTCTTCCCCCTACGCAAGAATGGGTCGACACAGTGTCCTCCTTCTTTGATGAAAAGGTCAAAACTATATATAGGTCCTTCCCACAAGACAACATTAACAACGTTGATCTTCACCCGGCCGTCAATAGCTATCCTACCCTGCCTTTGCTGACGGAATTTAAAGCTGTGACTTGTGAACAAGTATCAGTAGCCGCAGCAAAGATTAAATCAGGCTCCCCAGCGGACCCTCTCCCACCCCGCTTTTTCACAAAAATAGCACCTCTATTAACAACTAATCTTACAGAGATTTGTAATATGTCACTAGATCAAGGCGTGGTCACGACCAGATGGAAAACAGCTCAAGTTAAGCCCATCTTGAAAAAGCCAACCTCAGATCCCAGGGTACCAGGTAACTACCGTCCTATCTCGCTGCTGCCTTATTTCGGGACGGCGCTTGAATCCCTGGTAAATAAACAACTTACCGCTCATTTGGAAAATCATGGATTTCTTGATTCATCGCAATCAGGGTTTTGGTCGGCACACAGTACCGAAACGGCAGTAGTAGAGATGGTTGATAATATCAGGCTGGCCCTGGATAAAAGAGCATCAGCTATGCTGGTCCTTTTAGACCTGTCAGCCGCCTTCGACACCATCTCCCACAGCATTTTAGAACAGCGGCTCTGGGAGGTGGGCGTCAGGGGGAAAGCCCTGGACTGGTTCAAAAACGACCTAAGGGACCGTACAACCACCATACATATAGATACCCTGGCCTCATGTAGTAGGCCAGTAAGCATAGGAGTTCCCCAGGGATCTATCCTGAGCCCGATGCTTTTTAACCTCTATGTAACACCTTTGGCCAGGGTAATCCGGTCCTATGGTTTTGAGGCCGTCTCATACGCTGATGACACTCAGCTGTTGATTACGTTTGGTCCCGACCATGCAGACACAATGATCCAGTTTAAAAACTGTATGATCCACATTAACAACTGGATGGGCAATAACAAACTACAGCTCAACGGCAGCAAGACAGAGATCATCTTGTTTGGTAGGGCTGAAGAGTATTGGTCTAATAATTGGTGGCCCCAGGCATTGGGCCCATGCCCATCCCCTAAGCATACAGTGCATAATCTTGGAATAACTATTGACAACAAACTGTCCATGAAAAACCATGTCAATCTTGTATTAGGCACTTGCTATGGGATCCTGCGGAAACTACGTAAAATCTTTAAATGGTTACCCACCGAATCCAGGAAACCTCTGGTGCAGGGTCTAATCGTAAGCCGATTGGACTATGGGAACGCCTTACTAGCTTCCCTAAATGAAGATCTTTTTTCCAAACTGCAGATCCTGCAGAACACTGCTGCCAGACTTATTTTAAATCTTCCACCGAGATCCCCTTCAGCCCCCAGTCTGAGGTCCCTCCACTGGCTTCCGGTAAGGAAGAGAGGCCATTTCAATATCTTATGCATCACCCATAAGATCATACATGGAACCGGACCCTGCTGTTTAGCGAAAAAACTCAACAGGTATCAGCCAGGAAGACTGTTAAGATCCAGCTCAAAATCCCTTCTTACCCCTCTACGAATTCGCACTGTACGTAGTGGGCGATGATCCTTCTCCTTTCTCCCCCCTACCTCTGGAATAAGCTTCCGTCTCATCTTCTCTCTATCGCCGATCACAAGCGTTTTCGGAAGGAATTAAAAACGTGGCTATTTGATCAGAAATAACGCTGTCTAGATCTGACCACCAGCCCACTGGAGTTCCGCAAGCGCCATGAGACCTTTTTGGTGATTTGTGCGCTCAACAAGTTTCTTTGACTTTGACTTATTATGTTAATAAGTCTGTGAAATGTTTGCCAAGGTCTGCTTGCGTAGAGTAATATGTCGTCTGCATACAACGAGATTCGCTCCTCCCATTCCCCCCATATCTATGCCCCTAACAATGGAATCCCCTCTGATCCATGCTGCGAGTGGCTCAAGCGCCAACGCGAAAAGTATGGGGGAGAGTGGACATCCCTGGCGTGTGCCCCTGTGGAGTGCAAAGGATCTAGAAATCGACCCATTCACATGGACGCGGGCTCTAGATTCCCGGTAAAGGAGGCGAACCCATGAACTGAAACACGGGCCCAGGCCGAGCCTAGACAGAACTGCCTGAAGATAGAGCCATTCAATACTGTCAAACGCCATAGGGGCGTCCAATGATAGTAAAGCCATGGACTCACCTGCATTAGTTGCTGCGGCGTGCATCACCCCATAAAGGCGTCTGAGGTTTAGTCTGGTACTACGCTGAGGCATAAGCACGGTTTGGTCCAGGTGGACGATAGTGGAGATTATGGGGGCAAGCCGGTTTGCCAGTACCTTTGCCAGCACTTTTGTTTCAAAATTAAGTAAGGAGATGGGCCGGTATGAGCCGCAGAGCTCCGGGGGTTTGTTCTTTTTCGGGATGACCACTATTGTGGCGATTCTCAAATCTGTGGGTAAACAACCCTCCTGCAGTAGCGAACATTTCCAACATTGGCTTCGCCACATTGGTTGCCACACATTTAAAAAGTTCAGCGGAGAGCCCATTTGGGCCTGCTGCCTTCCCGGATTGTAGGTCCCTGATGGCCCCCTCTACTTCCTCCACCGTCAGGTCCCGGTCAATGTCTTACCTGTCTTCCTGTGACAAAGTCGGTAAGGATAGGACTGCGAGCAGTTCAGTGCACTCGTCAATTGATCTGGTAGATGCCGACTGATATGATGTCTCGTAATAAGACGCAAATGCCTCTGCAATGTCTGCCCAGGAACCAAGTGTCTTCCCACTGCTTGTCTTAATTTCTGCAACCCAATCTCGCTCTCGGTCTCGTCTCTCTAACCACGCAATTAACTTATTAGCCTTGTCCCCTACGTCGTACAGTCGTCTCTGTATGGCCAGTGCGTGTTGTCACGCCGCATCTTCCCCCAGGTCCATGAGCTCCTTTTGCTTAAGACGTAGTCTTGTGAGCAAATCTGGGGCACCCGGTGCCTCCTGGTGTAATTTCCGCTCCAGGGCATCAATCTCGTTCTCATGTTCGTCACTCCTGGAGCGTCTCTGCTTCCTGAGTCTGCCCACCGTTGCCTGGATGTAGCCCCTGGCCACCACTTTGTATGCTTCCCAGAGTGTGTAGTGCGAGTCAACCGACCCCACGTTTTTGGCAAAGTATTGTTGAGTACGCTCTCTTAGCTTATCCTGAAAGTCTTTGCCTTTAAGGTGCCAGAGAGCTATACGAGGAGGGAGGGTGTAGTCGCTAGTTGGGCCATGTAGCAGGATCTCTACTGGTGAGTGGGTCGAATATGCCCCTGGCCTTGTGGTTGGCCCCACAGAAGTGTCCTGTTTGTGTACACTGTGTAAAGAAGTAGTCACGAAGGGACCAGCTGCCATGTGCTGTGGATATATGTGTGTATTGTCTACAAGAAGGGTTATGCAATCTCCATAAGTCCGACAGGCCCATTGCGGATGCAAAGGCCTGCAGAAGTACTGCCTCCCCCATCCTGGTTTGTCGTGTTGTTCTATCCAGTTCCTGGGACATCACTGCATTCATGTCCCCACCCATTATAAGCACACCAGGGGGCATGTCTAGTAGTGTATTACTTAGCTCAGAGAAGGTTTGTGCGTGAAGCCTTGGTGGAATATATGTGGAGCCAAGGTTTAGGTTTCGACCCTCCCACGTCCCTGCCATGGCCACACACCCTCCCAGTGGGTCCTGCCAAGTGCAGCCCGGAATAAAAGTCACTATGTTTTTAACCAGGATTGCCACCCCCCTGGAGCCTGATGTGAAGCCCGCATGTCCCCGGAGGGTGTATCCAAACCTATTCAATGCCAGGTAGTGGTGGCCTCGCAAGTGTCTCTCTTGTAGGAGGATGAGGTCAGGGGAGTGTCTGCGCAAATATTGCAGGACCGTAGTCCATTTGATCTTGTCTCCCAGCCCATTCACGTTCCATGAGAGGATTTTCAATGTTGTTGTGGGCTGTGTAGCCATAGTTGTGTTCAGGTACTTAACAACCGCCCTCTCTCCTTCAGTGCCCTCCCTAACCCACCTTCCCTCGGAAGCTGCTTGCTATTTCTTGCCTGGTGTTGTAAATCTCTGGCTGGATCGTAGAAAATATCAAAAGTTGAATATAACATTACATTTCTGTAACAGGAACCCCTTATAAAATCCCCCCTCCCTGCTGCCCTGCACTGTAGGTTTATAACTACCCACCTCCCCAATTTGCAGAGCGCCTGTTGCCCAAATTGACTCATTAAACTATAACTTGGGGTTGGCCAGCGCCGCCATTCATGATCTGGCAGCGGCCCTCCCTGATTTCATGCATTGTCTGTGTCAGTGTGTGTCGTTAATAAAGTGTGGGCGTGCACCCCTTTCTCTTGCTGTTCTGTACCTGCTGAAGAAGTCTCTTTTATTCGCAGTAGTCTGCAGTGGTTGTGCCAGGTGCAGTCGCAAGCTTTGCGGAGCCCGGTCAGGGGGGCTCAACCCCAATCGCCGAGCCTACAGTTCCGTGGTCCGAGTGTGAAGCCTGAGGGGGGCATCTCTCTGTTCCCCTCACCGGTGGTTGTGACCTCGTTGCACTGGTTGGGTGGCCTTCCGCCCTCTCTCGAGCCAGTCCCACACTTCATCGGGGGATGCAAAGTACCATGTTTTTCCGTTGTCCAACACTCTCAATTTAGCTGGGAACAGCATTGTGTATTTGAGATTCTCTGTCCGTAGTGTCCGCTTAACTTCACCAAAAGTGCGCTGCTGTCGTTGGACCATGAGGGTGAAGTCTGGGAAGAAGCGTATGGACGCGTTTTCATAGGGCAGATCACCTTTTGTTCGGACGGCCTGTAGGATGGCGTCTCGGTCCCGGAAATTGAGGATCCTTGCAATAATGGTCCGTGGGGGGACCCCTGGTTTTGGTTGCGGCACCGGCGCTCTGTGCGCCTTTTCCACCGAGAAATAGTTTGACAAGCGTTTAGGCTGAAGGTGCTTAAGTATGAGATCTTCCAGGAATAGGTCCACTCTGGGACCCTCCCTTCGGGCACCCCCACCACACGGATGTTATTCCTCCGGGCCTGCCCCTCCTGGTACTCTAGCTTAGCCGCCATGTTCTTGCATTGATGTGTAAGTCGTTGTATTTGATCATCCATTCTCTTGGTGGTGGCTTGTAATTCACTTATGTTAGTTTCCGCTGTAACTACTTTTTCAGCGTTCTTATTCATATCGGCCCTCAGTAGGTTGACTTCAATCGTGACTTTGTCTATTTAGGACTCTAGGTTCGTGCCCAGTGACTGAATGGCCGCCATGATCGTTCCTAGTGAGGGTTCTATCGTTTCCGGGTTCCCCTGCGACGCCGCGCCATCTGCCATTGTTTTCCTGGGCACCACGTATTTATCCAACTTGTTGGACTGGGGTGGGGGGGCCCCCTTGGGTCGCATTATGTGGTTCTTCTCCATGGATTATGGGAGGGCAGTCGACCGTGCCTCAGTGCAGTGTCCAAATAGCACGCCTCCCAGCTGTAGATCCGATGGGGGATGATCAGGGATCCCCTCTGCTTGGCCATAGAGATACTGGATCCAGGGTGCCACGTTTTTCACCTCTCCAAAGCCACCCCCGGCGAGCTCAGTGCTAGCTGTGACTCCGGCGGGGCCCGTCACATCTCCGCGTGACTCGAGTTCTGGCCCCCGATGTCTGCTCTGTTGGCCTTTGGGCCTCTGCTTCTGTTTTCTGGCTCTTGACCAACTGCCTCGGGCCCGCCTGTCTAGGCCGCGCCTCCCACGGTGTGTCCAGCACTGTTGACGAGGCGCTACCACTGGGCTAATTCCGGACTCTGGTGTCTCCGACTTTGATGTAGGCAGCCGGGGAGGGGCGTTCAGGCAATCAAGAGGGACGATCCCATCGTACAGAGTGCACCATCCACTCAGGACCCCGCCCGTGGCACTCACCGCATATGTCGCAGTCCTCGCGTCTCTCAGGTCAGGCCGACTGTGGCCCAGTCGCACATCAACCCTAGGGGCCCAGCCCTGCACTCTTGGTCTTCGTTGTGCTTGCCTCCTCGGAAACAGCTGCAGAGCGGCCACCACACCGGCCCGTCGTGCTCCGCTGTTGTGCAGGCGAGGGAGTCTCCGCCTCTGGGGCTCGAGCTGGGCATTTCCCCGGCCCAGCGGGGCCTCCACTCTGATCTTCCCGCGGTCCGATCCTGGGGGTCCAGTGCGCCACCTGTAGAATCCGATTTGCTTGTCCCCGCGATGGACGTCGCACACCGGCCACCACACGGGTCCGTCGCTCTTCGAATCCCTTAAAGACGGGGGGGACTCTCTGCCCCCAGGGCTCGAATCGGGCGGTGCACCGGCCCAGCAGATCCCGGCTCCGTCCGGCACCCTGGGGTGCGACGGAGGCCGCGTTTTCGTCTCGGGGGTTGCACGCTACACTCTTAGACACCCCAATGCCCCCAGATTGCCTGGATCAGGCGAATTGCAGCCGGAACATGCCCGGACCAGGAAGGCCGCTGCGTTGCTTCTCTACTGCACGGCCATCTTGGCTGGCGCAAAGCCACGCCCCCCCTAATCTAGTAAACTTAGTCACATAAGAAAAAAGGATGCTTGAACCCCATTTCAAATTAAGTAACTGTGAATCACTGGCCTGCATGAAGGTGTGTTAAGCAAATAAACTATGCATCTTTTCTTTGAACAGTGGAAAATTATACAAAATAGGATCATCACTTTCCCCCAAAGGAACAGCCCATGAAGCTGCATTGCCTACTAAATAAGAGATGATGAAGGCTACTTTTGCAGCATCGTCAGGTAAACAAAGTGGGACAACAAAGGAACTGTAAATGACACTGATTCATAGAGACACTATATTTTGTGCCCATCACCTTTAAATTGTTAAAGAACTGCTAATGATACCAGGCTAGGCATCAAAACCATGAGATTAACAGGCTATGTCCCTTTCAAACTGAAATGAGCTGTTCCCCCAGTAGAGGCAAACAGGTGCCCCGGTTGTATGTATGATGTATGTGTTTTGGGTATTGTCCCCGAAGCCTTACCCCATGGATCTAACCTAGGTTTATACCATCTTAACTCTGCCTTCAATTGTTGATTCTCAGTTTTTAAGGATTGTACCTCATTTTCCATGCCGGTCAAGGCTCTAGCTAATTTCTCCATGGTGTGGGTAGGGGATGCTTTAGCTACATCCCGAGAGAACATACATCTCTAGATTCTCTGGGTGGAACAGGACCTCCTGGATCCATCTTCTTCCGGGCAGATTCACTTTCGTGGGCTTGGCTTTCTGTCAAGACTCTACTCACCTTACACTGGTAATCTGCAGGAGCGGATAGGCCTCCCAACACCTCCTAGGAACAACCCAGAACAGGCACAGGTGTTTGAGGATTACGCCCAAGGATAACAGGGAGTAGGAAATAGGGGTAGGGAGGAAAAGAAGACAAAAGCTTTGGGAATGGCTCCTCAGTGGACCTATATCCCAGTCAGACGACCCAGTTCCCCTGTCCTGTGACTTCTAAACAAATCATAGAGAATACAGTCCACATCTTAATTGACATACAGACATCACGAAATAAGTGTGAATTTTAGTTCCTCCAACCCCGTAGCAATCCCTTACCTATTAAATGAGAATGCTTTTGCTGGAAGTCTTGTGTCCGTGCAAGGGGACACGAGTAAACGGTTAGATACCTCCAAGTAATCCTGATATGTCAATCCGTATAAAAAAATTACCAGTTTGATTCATATCATCAATAGTATATATATATATAAGTACGGACATGGTTATGAAAAAATAAAGGAATAAGATTATTACTTTGCCTGGAGTGCCAACCTCTGCTCTTTTTTCGCCCAGAGAGTTCTGAAGAATATATATAAGGCTGGGCTATACTGATTGAAAGGCTGCTTGGGACCTGTAGTCCTGTAAGTTAAAATAATATCTTTAATGGATTCTGCTTCACGGCATATCTTACACAGACGCTAAAATAGTGTCCCCAGACGCTAACAATCCATTAAAGATATTATTTTAACTTACAGGACTACAGGTCCCAAGCAGCCTTTCAATCAGTATAGCCCAGCAGAGGGCGATATAATCAGGGTTTGCGGGACTCTTCCTGTTTGTATCTGCTCACAGCGCGCCAGCCCGTGACCAAGGTGCAGGAGCACCGAAACGCGTAGGGCAAAGCTACTGTTATTTCCAGCGATGTTACCTGCACGGTTGAATAAAGGATTGCTGATGTCGATCCGGCTTTTCATTGTGTGCGTCCTCAATGCTGTGGCAAACTTTGGACGATATATTCCGGCCTGCCTGGGTCGGGAGGGCAGCACCGCCACGAGAATGGAGTGGACTGCTGGTTTTTGATCCACAGAAACCGAGATGGCAGGATGAAAGGCGATGTGCATGGTGCAGGTGACTGGTCTGGGGACACTATTTTAGCGTCTGTGTAAGATATGCCGTGAAGCAGAATCCATTAAAGATATTATTTTAACTTACAGGACTACAGGTCCCAAGCAGCCTTTCAATCAGTATAGCCCAGCAGAGGGCGATATAATCAGGGTTTGCGGGACTCTTCCTATTTGTATCTGCTCACAGCGCGCCAGCCCGTGACCAAGGTGCAGGAGCACCGAAACGCGTAGGGCAAAGCTACTGTTATTTCCAGCGATGTCACCTGCACGGTTGAATAAAGGATTGCTGATGTCGATCCGGCTTTTCATTGTGTGCGTCCTCAATGCTGTGGCAAACTTTGGACGATATATTCCGGCCTGCCTGGGTCGGGAGGGCAGCACCGCCACGAGAATGAAGTGGACTGCTGGTTTTTGATCCACAGAAACCGAGATGGCAGGATGAAAGGCGATGTGCATGGTGCAGGTGACTGGTCTGGGGACACTATTTTAGCGTCTGTGTAAGATATGCCGTGAAGCAGAATCCATTAAAGATATTATTTTAACTTACAGGACTACAGGTCCCAAGCAGCCTTTCAATCAGTATAGCCCAGCAGAGGGCGATATAATCGGGGTTTGCGGGACTCTTCCTATTTGTATCTGCTCACAGCGCGCCAGCCCGTGACCAAGGTGCAGGAGCACCGAAACGCGTAGGGCAAAGCTACTGTTATTTCCAGCGATGTTACCTGCACGGTTGAATAAAGGATTGCTGATGTCGATCCGGCTTTTCATTGTGTGCGTCCTCAATGCTGTGGGAAACTTTGTAAGATATATATATATATATATATATATATATATATATATATATATATTCACTGAAAAAACCATAGGTTTCAGGCACGTTATAGTTATAAATTAGCATTTAAAAAACCTTAGAAATTCACTGAAAAAACCATAGGTTTCAGGGACGTTATAGTTAGAAATTATCATTTAAAAAACCTTTGAAATTCACTGAAAAAACCATAGGTTTCAGGGACGTTATAGTTAGCTGGACATTTCACTCGTACAAAACCATAGAAATCCCACTGTTATAGTTAGTTCAGCTAACTGTAACTTGCGCCCCGCAATGCACTGCTGATCACATCACATATTACATCATTCATGACATGGTCAGTGACATCACTGATGACATCATCCAGTGAATGTGTTTTTCTTTAAAGTTTAAATATGTATTATATATATACCAAGGTGTATTGAAGAATGAGTGGGTGTATAAGTGTCTGGATGGAGGATTTAGTAGGTGTGTGACTGACTGTTTAACTGAGTTATTACATGTGTCTTACTGAATGCATGGGTTAGTGACTAAACTGTGTGAATGTCTATATCAGTCTGTTTGCTGTTGTATATGCTGCTGCATGGGTTGGTCATTAGCTACATGAGTGTCTATATGGGTTATTAATTGGTTGCCAGAGTATTTGTATGGGTGCCTCAGTGTGTGTGTGTGTGTGGGTGCGTGGGAGGTGTGTGACTCTGTGCATACATGTTTGAGTGATTGATTCACTGGGTGTATGGGTTCAAGAGTGCATGTGGAAACAGCTGTATGCGTGGGTGAGTGTGTGTATGTATGGGTGTGTTAGTGAGTGAATGGATGTCTCAGTGGTACATGTCCAACTAACTACATATGTAAAAGACAGTGTATGTGAGAGTTGGAGTATATAAATGACTATACGTGAGAGTTAGTGATTGTGAGAGTGGCTGTATGGATGAGTGTGTACTTGTATCAGTGATTGTATAAGAGACTAATTATGCGTTTCTTTCTGTTTGAATAAGTGATGTGTTGTGTGTATAACTGTATAGGTCAGTAAATGGAAGTATTGATTATTTGCATGACTGACTAGGTGTGTGAGTAACTCTGGATGAGTGCTGCTGTGTGAGTGTCTGTGTAGGTGTATGAGTGCATATGATAGTGTTGTATTGATGAGTGACTGCATGTATGAGTGATTGTATGGGTGAATGATTGGATGAGTGTGTAGACCTAAGAACCAGTGATTAGATATGTAGTAAGTAGTTTTGGTGTGTCTATGGTTTCAAAAATGGTATTCTGTTTTTTGGAGTGGGTGTATCAAAGGTTATATTAGGGTGTGAGAAGGTGAATCAGATTGCCACATGGATGATGTCATCAGTGATGTCATCAGTGATGTCACTGACCATGTCATGAATGATGTAATATGTGATGTGATCAGCAGTGCATTGTGGGGCGCGAGTTATAGTTAGCTGAACTAACTATAACAGTGGAATTTCTATGGTTTTGTACGAGTGAAATGTCCAGCTAACTATAACGTCCCTGAAACCTATGGTTTTTTCAGTGAATTTCAAAGGTTTTTTAAATGATAATTTCTAACTATAACGTCCCTGAAACCTATGGTTTTTTCAGTGAATTTCAAACATTTTTTAAATGCTAATTTCTAATTATAATGTTCACTAAACCTATGGTATTTTCAGTGATTTTAAATTATCATTCCATTCTCAACCTAGTGAAAACAGCCAATATCGCCAGTTTTCCAACAATAGCTTCCGCAAAAAAATTCGCCACAAATGAGAGCGACAACTAACGCTAATAATATGCAGAGTAGGCGTTCCCGTGCAAAAATAACACGAAAACACCACTTCTCGATATTTTGAACAAGCAGCCAAATCTGGGGTGCGATCACAAAACAGGCGATAAGCTGCGTTAGCAGTAGGAATTTAACATCTGCCTTTTACTGGTGTAAAGCAGGACGACTACCTACAGTGTGAAAGGGAGCCCAGCCCAGAACCACATCTGAAGACCAACACATGTCATAGAGCTACTGACCATGCAGCTCCGACACCCAAGAAGGCCACAACACCCACTGCCATCACCCTCAGGACCTCCCCCCCGGACCACCCTACTGCCACCGAGGCAGCGCAAAATAGGACAGCGGACCTTCCAAAAACGGCATGGTCCCTCAGCCACACAATAGCTGAATCTTGGGGGATGTGGCAACCAAGTATGTGTGAAGGACGCAAGTCACCCATCTATAAAAATGCACACAATACCAAGTGTAGCGGTGATGTGGTGGACAGGCCTCACTATGCAGAGCACAAACCTCTCCATGTGGACATATACTGCTGGTGCTTGTAGTGTTGTGGACAATAGACGCAACCATGTTACCTCAGGCAGTGGGGAAGATCTCGGTCATGTAGCTGTGTTGTCCCCCCCTGGAAGCGGACGCGGAGTGTGCTGGTCCAACGTACGCCACTCCAGCGTAGGAGTATGAATAAATAGGCTGGGGCTGTGGGCGTGGTTCACTTGTGGGAAGGCCAAAGCGTCTGCCAGGGTGGCAGCCCTCACCCTGCCACGAGGCCTCCGCCGTGACCGCCGGCCTCCTCGACACAGGCCCGCTGCGAACCCAGCAGCAGAGCACCACAGACTTATGTCTGTACAGACTACTGCCTTCGATCTACACTGCGGACAGCAGGGCTCACAATTCAGATCGAGTCGCGATTGCAGATGACGCATTCCAGTAGGGAAGAGACATTGATCCCAGTGCGGCCCGCCCGGACCACGCATCATCGCAGACTGCGCACACACCGAGTGCTTCAGGTGCCACTAACTCAGTGCACCACAAGTCAACACCACGTGGACTTATTAAGAAAGAATTCATTAGGCAAAAGACATTGCTACCAGTGCGGCCCGCCCGGACCACGCATCATCGCAGGCTCCACACACGCTAGTTGCTTCAGGTGACACTAACTGTACAGCTCAACTCAACGCCACGTGGCTGTGGGCCCTTGCTGACCGCTGCCTCCGGCCTACACTGCGGTCATCAGGGCTCACATTTAAAATTGACTCTTGATTCATTAATTGCAGAGTCCAGTAGGCAACTAAGTATTACGTCCCTAAAACCTACATAATATCCTTTTAGTATCCTTGCTCCAAGAACTTGTTTTATATCAGTTATAGCTTTAGTACAATGACCAACTTCATCTTGCAAGTCCAAAGGAACACTGAATGGCAGTCTACACTGCGGACAGCAGAGCTCACAATTTGAATTCAGTCTTGATTTATTAATTGCAGACAGAATTGTACTCTATGTCCTCGAATTTTGTCAAGAGGAAGTGACAAAAAGCATTCCTTGATGTCTGTGCTGACTACTGCCTTCGATCTACACTGCGGTCAGCAGGGCTCACAATTCAGATCGAGTCGCAATTGCAGATGACGCAGTCCAGTAGGCAAAAGACATTGCATCATTGCTGGCTGCGCACATGCTGAGGCCCACCCCTACCACTAACTCTATGCAGCTCAAGTCAACGCCACGTGGCTGTGGACTCTTCCTGACCACTGCCTCCGGCCTACACTGCGGTCAGCAGGGCTCACAATTCAGATCGAGACGCGATTGCAGATGACGCAGTCCAGTAGGCAACAGACATTGCATGATCGCTGGCTGCGCACACGCTGAGCGCCACACCTACCACTAACTCTATGCAGCTCAAGTCAACACCACGTGGCTCTGGGCTCTTCCTGACCACTGCCTCCGGCCTACACTGGTCAGCAGGGCTCACAATTCAGATCGAGTCGCGATTGCAGATGACGCAGTCCAGCCGGCAAGAGACATTGCATCATCGCTGGCTGCGCACACCCTGAGCGCCACACCTACCACTAACTGTATGCAGCTCAAGTCAATGCCATGTGGCTGTAGGCCCTTCCTGACCGCTGCCTACACTGTGCTCAGCAGGGCTCACAATTCAAATTCAGTCTTCATTCATTAATTTCAGAGTCGAGTAGGCAACTAACTATAACGTCCCTGAAACCTACATATTTCGACAGTGTATTCCATAAATGTTTCATCTTTTGTTCCATACACCTACACTGCGGTTAGCAGAGCTCACAATTTAAATTGAGACATGATTTATTTATTGCACAGAGAATTGTACTCTATGTCCTCGACTAAAAGCATTCTTCGATGTCTGTGCTGACTACTGCCTTCGATCTACACTGCGGATAGCAGGGCTCACAATTCACATCGAGTCGCGATTGCAGAGGACTCAGTCCAGTAGGCAACAGACATTGCTCCCAGTGCGGCTCGCCCGCACCACGCATCATCGCTGGCTGCGCACACGCTGAATGCTTCTGATGCCCCTATCTCAGTGCAGCACAACTCATGAACCCTTTATGATACAATGTTTTGTGTATAATTTCACATCTGCTGCCCCTACCTCAGTGTACCACAAGTCATGGACCCTTTACGATACAATCTTGTGTGTATTATTTCAGATCTGTTGTCCCTACCTTAGTGCAGCACAAATCATTGACCCTTTATGATTGAATTTGTGTGTCTGATCAAATGATTACTGTTGTACTTGTTGCCAGCACCAACCATTCCCGGACGGCTGGCTTACACTCACCCCACACGCATCCAGCACAGACGTCACTGGACATGTGACCCTGGTAATAAAAATGAGTCGAGCGCACGTGCCCGTACCCAGTTCCACTATCTATCTGTGTCCGTGTGTTCATTATGTATGCAAGATACCGCCCCTGGGCCCTACCACATTACATTGTGCTGTGGACAGGGTATGCAACCATGTTACCTCTGGCAGTGGGGTAAACTTCGGTTATGTAACTTTCTCTCGGTCATTGTACAAGTACGTACGTAGAGACTGGATCATTAGAGTACTGCAAGGAGAGTGTATAGTGAATTTATAAGTGCTTGGAGATTGGAGAAGTAATTGTATAAGTACATATGTTGGCGCAGCCTAACCCCGAACACAAGCTTGGCTCTAATTGGCTGCCCTCCATGTGCCAAAAACTGAAACTTGAACTTTGCATGGCCCTGTATTGCTACAGCTGCAACACTCCACTGAATGTGCAATAAACATTCATATCCACACAGATGTGTCATGTCCACCATCTTTCATGTGTGGAACTATGGATGAATGTAGGGTCAGTGATTCCCCGTACCTTCCATGTTGGCCATGTTGTGAGACTTGGCTCACAGAGTGACACATTGGCGCTTGCGACCCGGGTGACGTCAGCACTACAACAGGGACACCGGCATCAGTTGATTCCTCATACTGCCCAGGACGGAGCCACGCCCATAGCTCCGGAGTCATTCTTCACAGCCTCACGCAGGACTGGCATACGCCAGGCCAGCCCACTCCGCTTACGCTTACAGGGAAGGACAACAACGCTACATGGCCCAGATTTTCATTGCAGTGATCTGCTGGTCACACCCTAGTTGTCAGTACGCCACAGCCACTCCCTCATGGCTAGTATACACCCACACCACACCCATCCAGCACAGGCGTCACAGGACACGTGACCCTGCCAATAAAAATGACCAGGCGCACGTGCTCGACGCCATTTCAGAGTTGCTCGCACCGGATGCACTGCGGCCGGCACAGGCACACCGGCACGGGACGGTGACTTTTGGTCCACTGAGGTACTGAGTGGATGGGGTGCAGCAGCCTGGGTGCGCAGCAGCGGGCAGACACCTCTGGGCAGTGGAAGTGGATGGGGTGCAGCAGCCTGGATGCACAAAGGCGGGACAGAGAATTAGGCGTGTGCAGTTGTATGTACTCTGCCATTACTGATTCCATCCTACGTTTCAGATGAGTAAGCTTGAGGGCTTCACTATGTTCCGGCACGTGGTTGGAGACACACCGGTGACGGAAAGGTGAGCTGTGAGGGTTTTGTCCACAGTGTGGGCACACACTGTCCCTCTCCATCTCTTCCTTTCTCTCCCTCACACTCTTTCTCTCTCTTCCTCTCTCTCTCACTCTATCTCTTCCTCTCTCTCACACTGCTGTTTTTTTCTTTCTCTCTCTCTACCTCTCTCTCTCTCTACCGCTCACTCTTCCTCTCTCTCTCTCTTCCTCTTCCTCTCTCTCACTGTTTCTCTCTCTCTTCCTCTCTCTCTCTCACTCTTTCTCTCTGTCTACCTCTCACTGTTACTTTCTTTTTCTCTCTCTTCCTCTATGTCACTCTTTCTCTCTCCTTTGATGGACGCATGATGCACAATGTTATCTTGCTTTTTGTCTAGCAGGCTGTGATTCACAGATTGACGACCCCCGACCCCCCCCCCCCCGACACGGACTTCCCGCCACGAAGCGATGACTTCAGTTCCACTGAGTTAGTGCCACCAGAGCTGAGCGCGTGTGCAGCCTGCGATGATGCGTGGCCATCCTGCAATCAAAACCCACTTTGAATTGTGAGCTCGGCTTGACCGCGTGTACGCAACGCCTGAGGAGGTTGCTTCGGCACGTGGTGAACCCTCTTAGACACACACCGGTGGCGGAAGGTGAGCAGAGAGGCTTGTTTCCGCAGCAGCGAGCAGTCACCTCTGGGCGGTGGGAGTGGATAGTGTGCAGCACCCTGCGTGCACAAGAGCGGGCAGACACCTCCGACCAGTGGGAGTGGATGAGGTGCAGCAGCCTGGGTGCACAGGAGCGGGCAGACACCTCTGGGCAGTGGGAGTGGATGGGATGCAGCAGTCTGGGTGCGCAGGAACGGGCAGTCACCTCCGGGCAGTGGGACTGGATGGGGTGCACCAGCCTGGGTGCACAGCAGCGGGCAGACACCTCTGGGCAGTGGGAGTGGATGGGGTACAGCAGCCTGGGTGTGCAGAGGTGGGCAGACACCTCTGGGCGGCGGGAGTCGATGGGGTGCAGCAGCCTGGGTGCACAGGGGCGAAACAGAGAATTAGGCGTGTGCAGTTGTATGTACTCTGCCATTACTGATTCTATACTATGTTTCAGATCACTAAACTTGAAGACTGCACTATGTCCCGGCACGTAGTTGGAGACACATCGGTGGCAGAAAGGTGAGCTGTGAGGATTTTCTCCACAGTGTCAACACTCACTCTCCCTCTCCATCTCTTCCTTTCTGTCACTCACACTCTTTCTCTCTCTCTCACTCTCTATCTCTTCCTTCCTTTCTCTCTCTCTCACACTCTCTCTTTCTATGTCTTTTCCTCTCTCATTCTTTCTTTCTCTCTCTTCCTCTGTCTCACTCTTTCTCTCTCTCTCTACCTCTCTCTCACACTGTTTCTCTCTTTCTCTCTCTCTTCCTTGTATCTCACTCTCTCTTTCTCCGTCTTCCTCTCTGTCTCACTCTTTCTTTCTCTCCTTTCATGGACGCATGACGCACAATCTAATCTTGCTTTTTGTCTAGCAGGCTGTGATTCACAGATTGACGACCACCCCCTCCCCCCGACACGGACCTCCCGCCACGAGGCGATGACTTCAGTTCCACTCAGTTAGTGCCACCAGAGCTGAGCGCGTGTGCAGCCTGCGATGATGCGTGGCCATCCTGCAATCAACACCCACTTTCAATTGTGAGCTCGGCTTGACCGCGTGTACTCAATGCCTGAGGAGGTTGTTTCGGCACGTGGTGGACCCTCTTAGACACACACCGGTGACGGGCGGTGAGCAGAGAGGCTTGTTTCCGCAACAGCGAGCAGTCACCTCTGGGATAGTGTGCAGCACCCTGGGTGCACAACAGCGGGCAGACACCTCCGAGCAGTGGGAGTGGATGGGGTGCAGCAGCCTGGGTGCACAGGAGCGGGCAGACACCTCTAGGCAGTGGGAGTGGATGGGATGCAGCAGTCTGGGTGCGCAGGAACGGGCAGTCACCTCCGGGCAGTGGGACTGGATGGGGTGCACCAGCCTGGGTGCACAGCAGCGGGCAGACACCTCTGGGCAGTGGGAGTGGATGGGGTACAGCAGCCTGGGTGCGCAGAGGCGGACAGACACCTCTGGGCGGCGGGAATCGATGGGGTGCAGCAGCCTGGGTGCACAGGGGCAAAACAGAGAATTAGGCGTGTGCAGTTGTATGTACTCTGCCATTACTGATTCTATACTATGTTTCAGATGACTAAACTTGAAGACTGCACTATGTCCCGGCACGTGGTTGGAGACACACCGGTGGCAGAAAGGTGAGCTGTGAGGATTTTCTCCAGTGTCAACACTCACTCTCCCTCTCCATCTCTTCCTTTCTGTCACTCACACTCTTTCTCTCTCTATCTCTCCCTTTCTCTCTCTCACACTCTCTCTCTTTCTATGTCTTTTCCTCTCTCTCATTCTTTCTTTCTCTCTCTCTTCCTCTCTGTCTCACTCTTTCTCTCTCTACCTCTCTCTCACACTGTTGCTCTCTTTCTCTCTCCTTTCATGGACGCATGACGCACAATCTTATCTTTCTTTTTGTCTTGCAGGCTGTGATTCACAAATTGTCGAGAGATGACACGCCATACCTGTACCTACTTTTATTTTGTTGTTTTGTTTAAATAAAATGTTTTATATGTAAATCCATAGATGACTGAGATTCTTATTTGTCCAACCTCATATGCATCTTCTTTACTATAATTGTGCGACATCAGCCAATTTGTTACGTTCCAGATTTCCTAAGGTTGCTGTCACATTTGTTTGTGTGGGGGAGGTGAGAGGGGGATGGCAGACAAGGGGCTGGTGGCGGGGGTGTCGGAGCAGTGTTGGGTGTCCGAGCTGCATGATCGTTGGCTCCATTGCATCTGTTGTCATTCACTTTGAAAGTTAAAAATATCGTCTCAAATACTTAACCACTACTACAAAACACATAACACACCTTCTTAATTTCTAATTTACCTTCGTAGTTGGTATGCAGATTTCAAATGTCACAAACGCATGCAATTCTTTTCTTGTCACACAGTACATCTAATGCACCGCTTTCATCAAGAATGGAACCAGTAATGGCAGAATTTCCCTGTTGCTCCACACATAAATACATATAAAGAACAAATCAAAATAGTTCCTTATTTTTTTTAGATTGCAAAACCTCTCTTTATTGGTTATTTTTTAACTTTCCATATAAACAGTTTTTTTAAGGACACATACAGGTGAAAAGTTCAAGGTATTGTATCACCACTTTCTAGAACATTCTACGACACGTGCAGGTTAAAAGTTCATCATTTTTTTAAACCTACCGATATTTCTTTTTGCAACATTTTTTTCAACATTTAACGGCACGTGGAAGTCAAAAGTTCACCATTCTTTCAAGTTTGAACTGCACCTTCCAAATACAATTAGCAGGTGTGGTTGAGCTGAGCAAATTTCATCCTAGAATATGTACTCCACGTATAAACTGCTTTTTTATTACCCAATCACAAAGATGCTTTTCATCAAAACTAATATACACCCTACTTTTTAGGACACAATACATTTCATCTCCCAATCGGTTAACGCTTTGTATGTAAAAAAAAAAAGTAGTTCCCCATGTTTAAACATATCTCTTATTCTACGAACGGACTGCATGAGCTACAGACATTTATCCATATCTTGTAGCCATACCTTCAAAATGCTAGTGTGGATTGTAGGACATAGCTATGTTTTCTGGTGCAAGAGGTATGCAGAACAGAGACGTATTGACTTAGACCTAGGTTTACAAAATGTGCACATTAAATGGTTTGCACAGAGAGGATTGAAGTGGCACCAATTGCTCCCTTTGGTTAAAACCTGTTTGCATCTCCAACACCCTGATCTCATGATTGTGCACTGTGGTGGTAACGACGACCTAGGCACATTGACTGGGGTAAGTTTGGAAATGCTTATGAAAGACACCTTTGGACAATTAATGTTACTTTTGCCTCAAACTGTCTTTGTATATTCCAATATATGCCAAAGACAGAAGTGGAAATGGTCAAACCAATTTTGTCATAAGATTGAAAAATCTAGGAAGAATGTCAACAAAGCTGTGTCTGCATACCTCAGAGACCATAGAATGGGGTCGATTTACAACAACAACATACGTTTTGATATGGCTGATATCTACAGAAGTGATGGAGTGCACTTCACAGATAAGGGAAAACGAGTTTTCCTGATTAACTTGAAGCTGTGCATTCGCACTTACATGTAGCTCCAACTAATAAACACAAGGGCTCTTTTTAGAGCCGCCTTATATTCCCAATTTCGGCTCGCAGAGTGTCACCTGCGGGCCGTCGGGCAGGCTCGCAGAGGAAGAGCTGCGGCCCGTGGGCTCAGCTCGCAGAGGGAGACCTACGAGCTGTTGGCTCGCAAAAGCACAGCACCGTACTGGCTCGCAGAGGGAGAGCTGTGGCCGGACTCGCAGAGGGAGACCAACGGGCCAACAGGCCTGCTAGCAGACACACAGCTATCAGTTAACGGGCTGGCTCACAGAGATACAGCTGCGAGCCCTTCGAGCTGCAACCCGACGGGCTAACTCGCAGAGGGAGAATAACGGGCCGACGGGCCTGCTAGCACAGACAGAGCTACGAGCTAACGAGGTGGCTCACAGAGGTAGAGCTGCGGGCCCGACGGACTGCCTTCTAAAGGCATAGCCGCGAGCTGATGATGTGGGGAGAGGGAGCGTAAAAGGAGTATCTCGCACAGACAGACCTGCGGGATATTTTCAGTATTGCCTCGCAGAGGTAGAATTACGGATGCGATGCCTTTTAGAGGGAGAGATGCGAGCTGACGGACTGAGTCACAAAATGGCTCACAGCTCGCAGTCGCAGAGCTGCGAGCCGATGGACTGGCTTCTAAAGGCATAGCCGCGAGCTGGTGATGTGGGGAGAGGGACCGTGAAAGGGGTATCTCGCACAGACAGAGCTGCGGTATATTTTTAGTGTTGCCTCGCAGAGGTAGAACTATGGACCTGATGCCTTGCAGAGGGAGAGTTGTGAGCTGACGGACTGAATCACAAAATGGCTGCCAACACTTCCTAGTTTCAACAGTTCACAGCCAATGAGCCGCAAGCTCGTGCTCGTAACGCTTCAGCCAATCAGATGTCAGAATTCTTAAATATCGATATCTGGAAAATTTGATATTTCTCTAAAACTACTGAACGGATTTACCCGATTTAAACAAAAGCGTGCTTTCTGGACCAAGACCTTTCTCTGTGCCAAATTTGGCGTAATTCCGTTCAGCAGTTTGACCTGTAGCCTTGCCTAAAGTTTCCTATGGAAATTGCATGGAGAAAACACGTTTTGGGACCCCCTTTTTTCTTAGCCCCCCTTGACGAATCCCCCAAACTTTTAGGATAGGAGCTGACCTGAAAAGAGGAACTTTTGGGAAAATTTCGTAAAGATTCGTCAAACGACGCCAAAGTTATAAGCACATCAAAAAATGCTTTTCCTATGGAAACGTGGTCCTAACTATAGCTACCTACTGGCGACTGCCAGTAGGTAATATGTGTATATGTGTATATGTGTATATGTATGTATATATATATATATATATATATATAGTTGTAGAGAGTCACAAGATACGAGGGATGGATCCAGCCAAGGAGGAGAATGACTCCATGAGGGCACTGGTGCCTGTTCATTTCTCAAGCGCAGGTAAGTACCTCCAGGTACGTACAGCTAGTCAAAACTTCCAAAGACAGGAGCAGGGCCAATAGAGGAAGGAAGAGACTTTCCCCATCTGCAAGTAAGTGGGGTAAAATGGATGTGGGGCAGCAAGGAAGGAAGTATGTGCCAAAATGGTGCAAGTAGGTCAAGGAAACGTTATGCAGCAACGGGGTCAGCAGGAAACCAAAAATAGGTCAGGATTAGGCGTGGGGATTCTCAGCATAGCCGATGAAAAGCCAAGAGCTGGCTTCTAACTTGGACGCCGCTTTAAACTGTGCCGCGTCTGAGGTGACTGCCAGTTCACACGCGAGCCCATGATCTTGCGAGTCCCGTACGTGAACTTGGCACTCACACGGAAGGACTACTCAGGAGTCCTTCCTTCAGGATTACACTCCGGCCCACGCACCAGATATTTTCAGGCTTGGCAAATCCAACATGTGAGTCAAACTTTTTACGTATCTCATCACAACAGTTGATTTGAACAAGGACGAATGGTCTAGCAAACACAAAGGCTGAAAGGGCTGATAAATAACATTTACAGTGCCCACTGCAAGGCCTTGCTGGGCTAGAGACAAAACAAACAAAAGGACGTCCAACAGCTTTGCCTGAAAGGGTTCTGTGTCCTGGGCACTGCACCAGGTTACAAATTTGTCCAAGCCCTCAGCATAAATGGATTGCAGAGCGTCTAGTTGCAGGGAAAACAACCATCACCTTAGTGGCAGTTTGAATGCAGTCAAGTGCATCCACCTAGTGGTGATTTTAGTCAAAGTTTGAAAATTGCATGGCATTCTGAGTAAAATAAAAAGTTTTTAAAAAAGTAGAGGAATCCATGCACATCACACCAACCGAGACGTCTCTGGGTGTCTAGTTGTAAGAAATGTCTGGGTTTGGTAGGTTTCCCCCAGTGACAGCTACGCCTGGGCCCAATTCCACAGCCACTCACATTCCCAAGATCGGCCATTTTTCGTAGTGAAAATTTGATGTCTCTTTGTTGCATATTGGTACCTTTACCTGTCACAGGCGATGGTTACCGTTTTTATCGGAAGAAGTATGGGAACACAGAATACTAGAACATTTGTTATTATGAATTGAATTTCTTTCCACTGTGTGCAAGAAAGAACACGTTTTGAAAGATATCCTTTGAATCACAAGACAGTATGGGTAACCCCCAAAGTCAGAGCCAACCAGCATTCTTAAACTCAGTATCTTCAGTATTTTAAAACAAGCATTTGCAATGCAATAGGTCTTGCATTTGCTAGAGTTTAAGCTATTGGCATTGTAAATGACAGTGACTTTTATTTATCTGTTTTGATAATGAACACATAAATAAAAGACATTGTCATTTACAATGCCAATAGCTCAAACTCTTGTAAATGCAAGACCTATTTCATTTCAAAGGAGCGATCGCCATTGTCCCGGGCTGCTTGAAAAGTGAAAGCGCGCATGTCGTCCTCAATGTTGCAGGAAAGTATGTTGTGCCTGCAGTAGGAGAAACTCATTAAAGAAAATAGTACTTACAACCTAAATAACACATACCGTGTAGAAACAGAAGTAAAAGGGCCAGTCCTCATGGGAGGTTACAAATGAAGACAAGGTGGTAATAAGGAGGGACTAACAAGCCTATTAACGAATCAGAAGTCAGCATTTACAAAGGACAATGACAAGCCAAAGAAAAATATGGGCGGAGAATGGTCGGAGCTTCAAGTCCATACTGTAATACAGTATGCCTTGCAGAGCAGCGCATGCGCTGCCCAGGCTTGACCTAAAAAATGCATAGGTTTTTCTGTACTTATTTTTTTATTCATTAGATTTTATCATGTGAACTGCAGCATGGTCGGTACACAAATAAAAATTAATATAAGCTCCAGCGCAGTTGTTGGCTCTGGGTATCGCCTGTTTTTGGACAACCAAGAAACATTATATATCCCTGTGACCAGAAGATTCTGTTGGACGTAATGTTATATTACTTCTGTGAATCGGCCATTAGGGTAATAATTTACAAATAAAAAAAATCTGCCATTTTTTTTACATTTTTTTATTTATTTCCATAATTGGTTCCTTTGGGAAAACCCTAAAATCTACACAAATTACCCCTAGTTGAATTCAGAACAGCTGTGTACTTTACAGAAATGAACAGCCTTCTAGGTTCACCTGTGCATTTCCCACCACAAGCTGCAGGTAGGTTGAAACCTCAAAAAATGAGAAACATTGACTACCACTTATAAAAACACAAAAACTGAAGAAATTGTTTTTTCACAACTCTGCTTTTTCCTGAAAGCCGGTAAGATGATTTTAGCACAGCAAACCTTTTGTTGCTGCCATTTTTAGTGAAATATAAATAAAATGATCTATATATATTTGATAAAGTACCCCAGCCATATATTATAAGGATATTGCAAGTCACAGAGGTGTTCCAGAATCATAAAGGGGAACGAGGCCGAAGGCAAAGTTCCTTTATAAGGTTATGGAACTCTGAGGGGACTAGCAATATCTTCATCATGTATGCCAGGGGGTACTTTAGCCCATATAATACAAGGTCATACCATCACCTTTCCCACAAACCATTTAAAACCTTGGTGCGTAGCTCAAAGAGCGAGCATGTTTGCAAACATAAAGCCTCTAATGCAAAATGAAACACCAAAAACCTGTTAGATATTTGTTGCAAACATATATGAGAAACAGTTCAATACAAGTCAGTTTTTAAATTAAAAAAAAAAAGCTGCAGTAGCTCGGAATGTGTAGAGAGATGCAGAAAGATTCTAGCTTTTCTATATCTATGGCGTGCAAAAAATAAGCATAATCTCCCTGCTTGGCATTGTGCGCTATTAAAATAGAGCAGAAGAAAGAAAAGCGCCGTTCCATTTGTATTGCTTTTAACAGATGCTTCATGATCTAACCTGCCTTTCACCTTGGCTGTTGGCTCTTGCAGCAGGCATTGTGATGTCAGAACTCGACTGAAATAACCTTATAATAGTCTAGATCTGACGTAGTTTCTTTATAACTGGCGACTTGGTGCGCCACAAGTCGCAGATTAAAAAGAAAGTAGTGACTGCCATTCATATATATTACCTAGTGGGGGTCACCAGTAGGTAGGTATAGTTAGGATGTAGATTCCATAGGAAAAAACGTTTTTTGACTTGCCTACATCTTTGGCGTCGTTTGACGAATCTTCACTAAACTTTACCATAAAAGTGCCCCGATGATTCTTGTTGAATATGGAAAGTTGTGGTGTGATGCATCAAGTGGGGACAGAGAAAATGGAGGTGTCAAAAAACATGCGTTTCCCATGTAAATTCCCATAGGACATTAGACAAGGCTACAGCCCGAACTATTGAATGGAATTTCACCAAATTTGTCAAAAAGGTAGATGTTGATTCAGGGAAGTGCCGTTTGGTGCTTTGGTATAAATTTGTTCAGTAGTTGTAGAGTTGTTTAAAGAAATTTCCAATTGTATCTATAGTGACGCGGAAGATCTGCGACCCCTGCCGATCTCATGCTGAGGTCGGATTGTCGGCCAACACTTTAAACCAAGAAGTGTTGGCAGCCATCTTGGAACTCGGCTTGAGCCGAGCCCCAGAAAAGGGTTTAAAAAAAAAAAGAAAAGGGGGCAGGATAGAAATACCTTGAGCCCCTAGACCTCTGGGGGGGCAGGCGGACCCCTTCCTGGAGCCATAGATGGCCCTGAGGACTGCACCCCACAGGGCCGCCACCTCCCATGTCCCGGGGTGCCCACCCCGAGACATAGGTGTTTGCTATGGCTTGGCGGGAGCAGTAAAGCTCCTGCCAAGCCATAGCAAACTGTGCTCTACTTCCAGCAAGCGAGAGCATTAAGAATGCTCTTGCTTGCTCGAAGCGGAGCATTTGCTTTGACACACAGGGAGCTGCATGCTTAGCAGCTCCCTGTGTGTCAAAGCAATGCCGGGTTGGACCGTGGAGGCCTTCAAGCTCCCCCCTCGGTCCCAGTAGAGTGGGTGCCCTGGAGGCACCCACTTTGAATGGCTGGGCCTTAGGGGGTGGGGTCCCTAAGGCCCAATTTGGCCCAGGATGGGGACTGTGCAGCCCTCCTCTCCCATCTGTAAATGGCCAGGCCTCGGGGATGGGGTCCCTCAGGCCAAAATCGGCCCAGAGAGGGGGCCACGAGGGCCCTCTCCCCAAGTATTATTATTATTATTATTTTTTTTTTTTTAAAAAGGCCAGGCCCGAGGGATGTGGTCCTCGGGGCTGAAAACAGCCCAGGGAGGGGGCTGTGCTGCCCCCTCCCTGTTTTAAAAATAAAATCATAAAAAAATAAAGAAATGTCCAGGCCCCGTGGGGTGTCGTCTCCGAGGTCGAAATCGGCCCGGGAGGGGGTGGCGCTCGGCCCCCCTTCCCTTTAAAAAAAAAATTAAATAAGGCCAGGCCCCGGGGTTAGGGACCCCGGGGCCGAAATCGGCCGAGAGAAAGGGGGCCACGCAGCCCCCTCCCCCAAATAAATATTTTTAAAAAGCCTGAACAGCAAGTCGCCGGAGGCCCCACCCCCTTTTTCCACCATTCTGCAAACGTGCCTCGTGGCGCACTACTAGTTGGGGGTTGAAGTCCCCTTGGCTCCTGAAGGTCCTTGGAGGCCAACTTCCCATTCTGTTACCTCCAGTAAGTCCCACACAGCGGGATTGCTGAGAGGTTTTCGGTGGGCACGTCCCCTTTCTCCTTCACTCTGCAAACGTGCCTCCTGGTGCACAACTGGTTGGGGGATGAAGTTCACTTGGCTGCAGAGGGTGTTTGGGGCCAACTACCCCTCCTGTTACCTCTAGTAAGTCCCACACAGCGGGATTGCTGAGAGGTCTTTGGAGGCCACGCCCCATTTCTCCACCCCTCTGCAAACACGCTTCCTGGAGGACAACTGGTTGGGGGAAAAAGTTCACTTTAGTTCTGAGGCCTTCAGGAATAAAGTGGAATTCATTCCCCAACCAGCAGTGCTCCAGGAGGCACGTTTGCAGAGTGGTGGAGAAAGAGGGTGTGGCCTCCAAGTTCTCTCAGCAATCCCGCTTTCTTGGACTTACTGGAGGTAACCGAAGGGGGTCCTGGACCCTAAGTATCCAAGGGAAATTAATCCCCCAACCACCACTGCGCCAGGAGGCACGTTTGAAGAGTAGTGGAGAAAGGGGGGAGGGGCCTCTGGCGACTGGCGGTCTGCATTTGGTTTTTTATGGGGGGAGGGCCGTGTGGCCCCCGTTCCCTCAGCTGGTTTGGGCCCCAGGGACCCCATCCCTCAAGGCCAGGCCTTTTTTAATGGGGGAGGGAGGGCATCGCAGCCCTCCTCCCCGGGCCGATTTCAGCACTGGGATCCCATGTCCCGGGGCCTAGCCACTTCTCTATTTTTTTAACTCACTCAACCATACACCCACTCACTCACTAATACATACACTGACATATGTACTCATACAGCCACTCACATACTGAGTCAATCACCAATAGAGCTACTCACACACCTAGTAACTCACCCATTCAGTCAATCACACAGCTACTTACTCACCCATACAGATACACACACACACACACACACACACACACACACACACACACACACAGATACTAACACATACTCACTCACCTATACAGTCACTGGCACAAGCACACACTCACCCATACAGCCACTCTCACATTCGCTCACTCACTCACCCATACAGTCACTCATATACCCCATCACTCACCTATACTGCCTTTCACATAACCAGTTACACACCCATAAAGCACTGACACATCCAGTTACTCACCCACACAGCCATACACACTCACTAACCCATACAGCCCCTCACACATGCACACTAACCCATAAGTCACCGACTCACCCACTCACTCATCCATACAGGCAGTCACACACCCCTTCACCCACCCACAGACAACTATAAAGGTACTCAGACAACCAATCACTCACCCAAACAGCCACTCACGCACCCATACAGTCACTTAGATACCAACTGACAGAGACATTCACACAACCAATCACTCACCCATACATTCACTGAGACACCAAATCACTCACTTATGCAGTCAGTCACACACCCACTGAATCATTCATACAGGCACTCATACACCCACTGATTCACCAATACACCTTGGTATATACATTTAACAGTCAAACGTTTTTAAAACACTCACAGTCACTGGATGATGTCATTTGAGATGTCATCAGTGATGTCCCTGATCATGTCATGAGTGATGTAATATGTGAGGTCATAAGCAGTGCATTGCGGGAGCGTAAGTTATAGTTAGCACAGGTAACTACAACTGCTGAATTTCTCTGGTTCTGTATGAGTCAAATGTCAGCCTAACTATAACGTCCCTGTAACCTTTGGTTTTTCCAATGTATATATATATACATATATATATATTCACTGAAAAAACCACAGGTTTCAGGGATGTTATAGTTAGTTGGACATTTCACTCATACAAAACCAGAGAAATTCGTCTGTTATAGTTAGTTGAGCTAACTATAACTCGCGCCCCCGCAATGCACTGCTAATGACGTCACATATTACATCATTCATGACATGGTCAGTGACATCACTGATGACATCATCCAGTGACTGTGTTTCTGTAAAGTTTAAATATGTTTTATTTATATATATATATATATATATATATATATATATATATATATATATGCCAAGGTGTTTTGAAGAATGAGTATATAAGTGTCTGAATGGATGATTTAGTAGGTGCGTGACTGACTGTATAAGTGAGTGATTAAACATGTCTTACTGAATGCATGGGTTAGTGCCTAAACTGTGTGAATGTCTGTATCAGTCTGTCAGTTGGTGTGTAAGCGGCTGCATGGGTTGGTGAGTAGCTACATGAGTGTCTATATGGATTATTGATTGGTTGTCTGAGTATCTGTATGGGTGCCTGAGTGTCTGTGTGAGTGGGTGGGGGGTGTGTGACTGTGCATAGATGTATGAGTGGGTGATTCACTGGGTGTATGGGTTCAAGAGTGCATATGATGAAGGGCTGTAGGGGTGGGTGAGTGTGTGTATGGGTGTGTTGGTGAGTGAATGGATGTCTCAGTGGTACATGTGTGAGTAACTACATATGTGAAAGGCAGTATATGTGAGTGTTGGAGTATATAAATGACTATATGTGAGAGTGAGTGATTGTAAGAGTGGCTGCATGGATGAGCTTGTATCAGTGATTGTATAAGAGAGTAAGTATGTGTTAGTATCTGTATGAATAAGTGAGGTGGTGTGTGTATAACTGTATAGGTAAGTAAATGGGAGTGTGATTGATTCTTTGCATGACTGACTAGGTGTGTGAGTAACTATGGATGAGTGGCGGTGTGTGAGTGTCTGTATAGGTGTATGAGTGCATATGATAGTGCTGTATTGATGAGTGACTGCATGTATGAGTGACTGTATGGGTGAATGAGTGGACGTGTGTATGGACCTAGGAACCAGTGAGTGGGTATGTAGGAACTGGTATTGGTGTGTCTATGGTTTAAAAAAATGGTAGTCTGCATTTTAGAGTGGGTGTATCAAGGTTATATTAGGGTGTGAGGAGGTGCATCAGACTAGCACGTGGATGATGTCATCAGTGATGTCACTGACCATGTCATGAATGATGTAATATGTGACATCATCAGCAGTGTATTGCGGGGGCACAAGTTATAGTTAGCTCAACTAATTACAACGGCCGAATTTCTCTGGTTTTTTACGAGTGAAATGTCCAACTAACTATAACGTCCCTGAAACCTGTTGTTTTTTCAGTGAATTTCTAAGGTTTTTTAAATGCTAATTTCAAACTATAACGGCCCTGAAACCTATGGTTTGTTCAGTGAATTTCAAAGGTTTTTTAAATGCTAATTTCTAACTATAACGTCCCTGAAACCTATGGTTTTTTTCAGTAAATTTCTAAGGTTTTTAAATGCTAATTTCTAACTATGCCTACAGAGGTAGGACATATGCATAAAGAGGAGGAAAGGTGCAGAAAGAAGCAAGAGAAATGCAGAAAGAGGCAACAGAAGTCCAGAAAGAGGAAGAAAGGTGCAGAAAGAAGAGATATGCAGAAAGAACCCACAGAGGTGCAGAAAGAGGCCTTGTTGCCAAGTCATCCTGTGCCCTGGGCACCTCCCAACTTTTTGCTGACTAGTACTGGTGGTAACTGACTCTGACTGACCCTGGGCTCTGCCTAGCCAGGCCCGGAGTCAGTGCTATGCTGAAAGACACTTAGAATACTGTGAAAATACCTACATACACTAGGGTACACAATGGGTTAGGGTACCCCTGTGATTTTCATGACCTCCCCTGTAAGGCCATAGTACATAAGAGGTCAGGGGGATTAAAACTACCTCTAAGTCCTTAGCATATAATAGGGCATGGCAGTTTAGAGGCCAGCAGCCCTTTTCTGCACTTGCATGTGTGCACTGCTGAGCCTGAGGTCAGTTTAAAAGTAGCCCTGTGTGTGCAGAAAGAGGCAAGAGAGGTACAGAAAGAGGGAAGAAGGGTGCAGAAAGAGGCAAGAGAGGTGCAGAAAGAGGCAAGAGAGGTGCAGAAAGAGGCAAGAGAGGTGCAGAAAGAAGCAAGAAAAGTACAGAAAGAAGCAACAGAGGTGCAGGAAGAGGCAAGAGAAGTGCAGAAAGAAGCAACAGAGGTGCAGAAAGAGGCAAGAGGGGTGCAGAAAGAGGCAAGAGGGATGCAGAAAGAGGCAAGAGGGATGCAGAAAGAAACGAGAGGTGCAGAAAGAAACAAAAGAAGTGCAGAAAGAAGAAAGAGGTGCAGAAAGAAACAAAAGAAGTGCAGAAAGAAGAAACAGAGGTGCAGAAAGAGGCAAGAGGGGTACAGAAAGAGGCAAGAGGGGTGCGGGAAGAGGGGTGTGAAAGAGGCACGAGGGGTGCAGAAAGAAGCAAGAGGGGTGCAGAAAGAAGCAAGAGAGGTGCAGAAAGAAGCAAGAGAGGTGCAGAAAGAAACAAAAAGTGCAGAAAGAAGGAACAGAGGTACAGAAAGAGGCAAGAGAAGTGCAGAAAGAAGCAACAGATGCAGAAAGGGGGAGGAGGGGAGGAGAAAGGCAAGAGGGGTGCAGAAAGAAGCAAGAGAGGTGCAGAAAGAAACAAAAGAAGTGCAGATAGAAGCAACAGAGGTACAGAAAGAGGCAAAAGGAGTGCAGAAAGAGGGAAGATGGGTGCAGAAAGAGGCACGAGGGGTGCAGAAAGAAGCAAGATAGGTGCAGAAAGAATTAAGAGTAGTGCAGAAAGATGCAACAGCGGTGCAGAAAGGGGGAAGTGGGGAGGAGAAAGAGGCAAGAGGGATACAGAAAGAAGCAAGAGTTGCAGAAAGAGGGATGAGGGATGGAAAAAGAGGCACGAGAAGTGCAGAAAGAAGCAACAGAGATGCAAAAAGGGGGAACAGGGGTGGAGAAAGTGGCGAGAGGGGTGCAGAAAGAAGCAAGAGGTGCAGAAAACAAAAGAAGAGCAGAAAGAAGGAACAGGGGTGCAGAAAGAGGCAAGAGGGGTGCAGAAATAGGGAAGAGGGGTGCAGAAAGAAGCACAGGTGGTGCAGAAAGAAGCAAGAGAGGTGCAGAAAGAAGCAAGAGTAGTGCAGAAAGATGCAACAGAGGTGCAGAAAGAGGCAAGAGGGGTGCAGAAAGAAGCAAGAGGTACAGAAAGAAGCAACAGAGATGCAGAAAGAGGGAAGAAGGGTGGAGAAAGAGACAAGAGAGGTGCAGAAAGAAGCAACAGAGGTGCAGGAAGAGGGATGGAGAAAGAGGCAAAAGGGGTGCAGAAAGAAGCAAGAGAGATGCAGAAAGTAACAAAAGAAGTGCAGAAAGAAGGAACAGGTGCAGAAAGAGGCACAAGGGGTGCAGAAAGAAGCAAGAGAGGTACAGAAAGACCCAAGATAAGTGCAGAAAGAAGCAACAGATGCAGAAAGAGGGAAGAGGGATGGAGAAAGAGGCAAGAGAAGTGCGGAAAGAAGCAACAGACATGCAGAAAGGGGGAAGAGGGGTGGAGAAAGAGGCAAGAGAGTAGCAGGAAGAAACAAAAGAAGTGCAGAAAGAAGGAACAGAGGTGCAGAAAGAGGCAGGAGGGGTGCGGGAAGAGGGGTGCAGAAAGAGGCAAGAGTGGTGCAGAAAGAGGCAAGAGGGGTGCACAAAGAAGCAAGTGAGGTGCAGAAAGAGGCAACACCGGTGCAGAGAGAGGCAAAAGAGGTGCAGAAAGTAGAAGAGATGTGCAGAAAGAGGCAAGAGAAGTGCAGAAAAAGAAAGAAAGGTGCAGAAAGAAGCAACAGACATGCAGAAAGAGGCAAGAGAGGCGCAGAAAGAAGCAAGAGTGGCTTGCACACTATTAGTACCAATTTAACACCCACATTTATCAATAAGTAACAGGTGACCATTCTAAGTTTTCAAAAGACCTTCCACCACACTGTAACACTTGTTACTGCATTTTTGGTAACGTTTGAGCCGTTTGAGCTAGAAACAAGGCTTTCTTTGTTCAAATCTGCAGATTAGGCAGCAGATGATGGATTATGTGGCTAATGCGGAAAATGTATAATTGTGCGAAAGTTGGTGCAGCCAAACAGTCGCATAATTCCAGTGGCCCTGCTCATACCTCTGACTAGGTCCAGAAGTGCTCCTCAGTGATTCCTTCTTTTTTTTTGTCTCATTGAGTTCATAGTTTAGCTTCTATGGAAACGAGGAAGACTAAACCTGAGGTTACCACTCCACAACACAGACTACCATACCACATAATTACTCTCCATAACACATAATTCCACTCTACATAATTCCTATACACTAAATAGCACATACTTTCTATCCACAAAATTTCACTGCACAACATACCACATAATTCCACTACACACAACGTACATCCACTCCACTCCAAAAAAACATTAGTAAAAAACGTTTACATTTACAACGCCAATAGCTCTAACTCTGGCAAATGCGAGACCTATTAAATTACAAATGCTTCTTTAACTGGTAGTCATGTTTGGAGAGTGGTGGAGAAAGGGGGCTGGGCCTCCAACCAGCGCTCAGGAATTCCGCTGCATAGGACTTACAGGAGGTACCAAGAGGGCTTCTTGGCCCCCAAAGTCCCTCAGGAGGAAAGTGGACTTTATCCCCCAACCAGTACTGTGCCAGGAGGCGCGTTTGCAGAGTGGTGGAGAAAGGGGGTGTGTGGCCTCCTAAGACCTCTTAGCAATCCCACTGTGTGGGACTTAGTGGAGGTAACAGGAGGGGTAGTTGGCCCCCAAGGACAACCTTGGGGGCCAACTACCCCTCCTATTACCTCCAGTAAGTCCCACACAGCAGCATTGCTAAGTTCTCATAGCAGGCTACGCCCCCTTTCCCCACCACTCTGTAAACGCGCTCCCTGGGGCGCTCTTGGATGCGGATTAAAGTCCACGTCACTGCTGGGGGTCCTTAGGGGCCTACTAACCTACCTGATACCTCCAGTATGCCCCAGATAGTGGGATTGCTGATAGGTGGACACAGGCCACGCCCCTTTTGTCCCCCCACTCTGCAAACGCGCCTCCTGGCGCCCTTTGGTTGGGGGATTTATTTAAGGCGATTTTATATAGCGCAAACATTACCCGAAGGTGTCAGAGCGCTTTACAAAAGAACCAGTTGCGTTACATAAGGACTTTGGATTACATGAATTACATAAGAGATACAAACAGAAAAAAATTGCAAATGTACAAGTTGTAAAGTCACTCAAGGAAGAGATACAAACAGATAAACTCTAAAATCACATAGGAATGGTAGTAAGTATAAAGGTCTACTACATATACTAGTGGTTAGAGTTATATATATACAAATTGCACATTCACTCAGGATTACATTTTAACAGCGATTAGGCTTGGACAATTATATATTACATATTTACAAATCAAGAAATTCTTGCCATCGTTCAGCCAGGTGTTCAGGTGGTGTTGCACTCAAGGGTGGTGGTCTTGGGTCTGGAGGGATCGCCGAGGTGGAGATGTCCATAGGGGTAGAAGGCCGGATGGTGGTGGGGGACGCAGCATGCTGCATGCTCTTAGGGTCAGGCCTTACAAGCAAAGCTCGCCGGAATGAAGATGATACTGTATATCATATATATAGTTCATATCCTACAAAAACAGGTACCACAGCTGAGATAGTTGCCCAGGACCATAGGATTCCAACGCGTAGACCAGTAAGGGAGGGAGAAGCGCTCCCCGCACTTCTCAAAGGACGCCATCTTAGGGTCAGGTCATAAAAGCAATGCTCACCGGAACGAAGACCATACTGTATAAAAGCGGCGGAAAACTATACCTTAGGGAAGAGAAGAGAGGTCGCCAAGAACATCCGGCAACGGGCACTCGGAATGGAAATTAGGCCCCTATCTGTTTCGACGGCGCTGCAGCCTGCACTGTTGTTGTTCGTCAGACATTTAAGTCCATCGCGTTTTTGAGCAGTCGCCATTTTAGGGATGAAGTCCCATTGCCTCCCGAGGGTCCCTGGGGCCAACTAGCCAACCAGGTACCTCCAAGTAAGCCCCACACAGCTTGATTGCTGAGTGTGGTCCGAGGCCAAGTCCCCTTTTTACACCACTCTGCAAACACGCCTCCTGGCGCACTGCTGCTCGGGGGATGAAGTCCACTTCAGTCCTGAGGACACAAGAGGACCTCATCGCCCCACCAGCAGTGCGCCAAGAGGCGCGTTTGCGGAGTGGTGTAAAATGGGGCGTGGCCTCGGACCACCTCTCAGCAATCCCACTGTGAGGGGATTACTGGAGGTACCTGGTGGTCTAGTCGGCCCTAAAATAATTAAATGCCCCTGGGAGGTGGCTGTCCCCGGGGCAGCGTGGGGCGGGGGCACGAGCCCCCCCATGCATTTTTTTAAAAAAGCCCCGGGGAGGTGGCGGTCCCCGGGACTGTGGGGGCCCCCGCTAATTAATTGGACATTGCCCCTGGGACCTGGCCCACCCGGGGTCTTAAGGAAAACGAAGCGCAGGAGCCCACGCTATGTTTTTTTTTTTCCCCTGTCCAGATTCACGCACCCACCGCGAATTCGGACGATTTTTTTTTTTTTTTTTTTTTAAATGCTTTTTTGGGTCCTGGGGGTCAGGGTTTTTCTACCCTGCCCCCTTTTCTTGTTTTTTATCATTTTTTTTACTGTTTTCTTGTGACTCGGTAAAACCGAGTCACAAGATGGCTGACAACACTTCCTGGTTTGGAGTGTTGACAGCCAATCAGAATCAAGCTCGTGCTCAGGAGGGTTCGCGAATCCTCCTTGACCCTCAAATATCGATATTTGAATTTTTTTAATTTCTCAGGAACTACTGAACGGATTTACACCATTTAAAACAAAGCACGCTTTCTGAACCAAGACCTACCTTTTTGCCAAATTTGGTGTAATTCCCTTCAGCAGTTCGGGTTGTAGCTTTGTCTAAAGTTCCTATGTAAGTTAACATTGGGAAACCGCATTTTGGGACCCCCCTTTTTTCTCGGCCCCCACTTGACGAATCACCCCAACACTTTTAAGACAGGAGCTGACCTGAGCAAACCATTAGTTTTGAAACTTTTCGCGAAGATTCATCAAACGGCGCCAAATATATTGGCAAAAGAAAAAACGTCCCCCCTCCCGAATATTTAATTATTTTGAAGAAAAAAAACGAGGCAATGCCCCGGGGTCGATAAAGGCCTCGGGGGGCGGGGGGCGCGCGGCCACCCTCCTTTAAAAAGATTATAGAAAAATATATCAACTTGTGGCCATGCCCTTTCAATCTCTGCATGGATGGCACTGTGCTAATCCTACGCTTAAAGACTTTGATAGAAAAACAGACATTTGAGGTAAGCAAATTTAGAGTGTCGCTGGTGTTGAGAGTGCTCTATACTGGAGCTGCTTTTCACCTAAACTTGAGAACTACCCAGAGTTCTCTGGTTCTTTTTTTGCATAATTTATGCGTCACTCTATGCCTGAAAGGGAATTGTTTTGACTTATACTGGGTGCTCCCTTGTGTCTGGACAAAGCTATACCTCTCTGAAGAGCTCTAGGGAGAGCAAAACACGTGTCAGGGGTTGCTTTTGTTCATTTCAGGTTGGCTTGGGTGGTAATTTGCCGGTCCAAAGTTGTGGTACTGTGCCTGGAGTGGTAAAAGGCTTTGGCTATTTTACAGCTCGGCAAGGATAGCACTGTGCTAATCCTATGCTTAAAGACTGAGCTGTAGAAATGGTAAAAGACTTTGTCCCTTTCTATCTCTGCATGGATGGCACTGTGCTAATCCTACGATTAAAGACTTTGATAGAAAAACAGACATTTGAGGTGAGAAAATTTAGAGTGTCGCTGGTGTTGAGCGTGCTCTATACTGGAGCTGCTTTCCACCTAACCTTGAGAACTACCCAGAGTTCTCTGCTTCTTTTTTTGCATAATTTATGCGTCACTCTATGCCTGAAAGGGAATAGTTTTGATACAGGTGCTCCCTTGTGCCTGGACAAAGCTATACCTCTCTGAAGAGCTCCAGTGAGAGCGAAACACGTGTCAGGGGTTGCTTTTGTTCATTTCAGGTTGGCTTGGGTGGTAATTTGCCGGTCCAAAGTTGTGGTACTGTGCCTGGAGTGGTAAAAGGCTTTAGCTATTTTACAGCTCGGCAAGGATAGCACTGTGCTAATCCTATGCTTAAAGACTGAGCTGTAGAAATGGTAAAAGACTTTGTCCCTTTCTATCTCTGCATGGATGGCACTGTGCTAATCCTACGCTTAAAGACTTTGATAGAAAAACAGACATTTGAGGTGAGCAAATTTAGAGTGTCGCTGGTGTTGAAAGTGCTCTATACTGGAGCTGCTTTCCACCTAAACTTGAGAACTACCCAGAGTTCTCTGGTTCTTTTTTTGCATAATTTATGCGTCACTCTATGCCTGAAAGGGAATTGTATTGACTTATACTGGGTGCTCCCTCGTGTCTGGACAAAGCTATACCTCTCTGAAGAGCTCTACTGACAGCGAAACACGTGTCAGGGGTTGCTTTTGTTCATTTCAGGTTGGCTTGGATGGTATTTTGCCAGTCCACAGCTGTGGTACTGTGCCTGGAGTGGTAAAAGGCTTTGGCCATTTTACAGCTCGGCAAGTATAGCACTGTGCTAATCCTATGCTTAAAGACTTTGCTGTAGAAATGGTAAAAGACTTTGTCCCTTTCTATCTCGGCATGGATGGCACTGTGCTAATCCTACGCTTAAAGACTTTGAAAGAAAAACAGACATTTGAGGTGAGCAAATTTAGAGTGTCGCAGGTGTTGAGAGTGCTCTATACTGGAGCTGCTTTCCAACTAAACTTGAGAACTACCCAGAGTTCTCTGCTTCTTTTTTGCATGCATATATATATATATATATATATATATATACATACACACACACACACACATACACACACATACATACATTTATATATATATACACATACATATGATGACATCTCAAATGACATCATCCAGTGACTGAGTGTTTTAAAATGGTTTATGACTTTCTTGCACTGCACTTTTTTCCACATTTAAACAATTGCTATATTTTGGGTATTTTGTGGATTTCTTCCAGTGGAATCCACAAACCCTTGATTTACAATCCCCAAAATGTGGGGAAAATGGATGCAAATTTGGCCTGGTTACCTTTTGTATTGTGGGGAAAAATGTTGTGAAGGCTTAAGCAAAGAGTGCTCGGAACATCAAAGAAACGGACTCAGCACTGGGTGAGAAAAGACTCAGCATCTAAGGGGTTAAAATGAAAAGAACTCTCATTATCCTAAACTACCACTAAAAACGTCACTGACTGCATAAGTGTACCTGCTCAAATTCATCCCTGAGCACTGAAGACTGGCAAAAGAACTCTTTCTGCATTGGGGAATATGAGAGGTTTTTTCCCCTATTTGTCCTCTCCAAGCACAAGTATTAATTCTTTCTACTGATAAGATAGACACTTCGCCAGGAATCAACATTTAAGAATAGTGCATTAAAAACAAGTCATATGGGCTAATATTTTATTTAGAAAGAGATTTACTGGTCTTGTTCTTCCTGGATGATTAGTGGTCAAACCACCCTGAGACAGTGCTGCGGTTTCTAGGCTTGAGGGTTCCAAAATGATTGTATGGTGTCAGGTCTCATCTCCTGTATGTGCAGAGATACTACAGGGCACTAACAAGTAGCTTCATTACAGTCCTTGCGAGATTTGAACCCTGATGCTTGGGAAGAGGGTTTAACTTCAAATGTGTCCATAATTAGTCAAAATAAATGCTAAGTGAATAAAAAGAATTGCTGACTTGTGAAACCTATGGGCTGTGGGGTGCAATAACAAGCACTGGCAAAGCCAATAGTTCTCACCTATGCGAGATCTATTGGCTTTGTCAATGGTTTTTTTCGCCGTTGTACAGCAGCATGGCTGAAAGTAAAAAAGCACTATGACGTAAACTTTATGTTTTTACTTTCAACCATGCTGCACAGCAGCCGATCTGCTCTAGCGCTACTATTTGATTTTGTCTTTTTTTTTTATCACTATGACGTGGCCAGGGTTGACCACGTCATAGCTCCTTTTTTCTCTTTCAGCCATGCTGCTATAGAAAATGGCTAAAAACCACATTGAAAAAGCCAATAGACCTCGCATAGGTGAGACCTATTGGCTTTGCCAGTGCTTGTAGTTACTACCGGGTGAGGTTCCTGGCCCACCTAAGTGGTATTTCTGGAAGGGCAGTAAATGTGGAGCAGAGTCAGTAACTTGGGAGAAAGCGTTTCTGAAGGGCCGGTAGGGCTGAGGCAGAGTTGGTTGTTCATGAGACAGTATGGTGCTTCTGAAAAACCAGTTGTGATGGAGCAGCCAGTCTCAGAGGCAGTACGTTGAGGTCTTTGCTAGTCTAATTAAGGGTCTGTGATATGTCATGGCTAAAGTGGGGCATCCAATTATAGGTATGTTGGGGAACAGCCAGTACACGCCAGGACAGAGAGAAGAGTCATTTGATTTAATAAACCTAGGGTAGTGGACGCTGAGGCAGGAGAAGTACACTGGGGGCAAGGGAAGGAAGAAGGTGAACATTGTATTTCAGTTTCCACTGCCAGAGAGTCTGTTCAGTAAACTTGCCCCTCCCAGAAACAGCTATGTTATAGGAAATGGCCTCAATCAGGCTGGCTCTGACTGCATGTATACACCCTGGGACTTTCTAATACGGACTGAAAGTCCAGCCCTAGGGTGCTAATACCGACTCTAAGGCATAACATTTAGCCCCAATACTGGCCAAACGCACCACGTAAAGTAATTCCTCCATTATCTATCTTAGTGCCCCAAATCAAACCTTTATCCGTATCTTACGTTAGTGCCAGTTTCCGAGGCATGGCACAGATTGTATAAAACCTGTCACTTCCTTTGCAATGTCCTAACTACATAGTTGCAACCTTGTTAGTTTGACAGATTCGGCAACGTCTGTTTCTAAGCATACTTGGACTCCTAAGCCTTTAGTTATATTAACAGAAAGTGAAACTACAGCGGGAGGAGGGTGGGTAGGGGATGGTACAAGCAAGGATGCACAGCGGGGCAGACAGAATGTAAGCACATGCACTCTTATGGAGTGCAACAAGCAAAATAAACAAGCATTGGCATAGCCAATAGGTCTCGCTTTTGGGACCTTATAAGTATTTAGTTATGCAGCACAATATCCTTGGTGCAACAACATTAACTGTTGCATGGTTAAACACTTATAAGGTCCCAAAGGCGAAGTCAAGTAACAAGTGTGTTTCTGAAGTTAAAGTAGTTAGTAAACAACAAGGGGGACAATGAGGGCTTGATAAAGGTCCACCGTACTTGCCCTGGGTAGAACTAGAAGACAAAAGAGGTACGGTGTTCCTGGGTGGCAAGTTGGCCACCTGGTTAGTACTCAGAGTGGTGGGGAGGTGGGGAATACCTCCTTTCGGAACTAGGACCCTCACACACCCAGCAAGCTAGGTGTCATGCTTCATCATATGGGTCTGCTCCTCGTCGAGCCGGCGCTGCAATGCTCGACGGGCACCCATAAAGGGGCTCTTTATCGGAGATCTTTTGTTCCTTGCCGTATAGGTGCCGTGGGTGTGAGGGGCCTGGTAAGATGTAGATGTGGGTTAAAACAGGTAAGGGAATCCTCTATAATTATTTTTATTCTGGAGAGGTCACAACCTGAATAAAAAGTAAAAAGAAGAAGGAGGGCGACTATTTTGTTTTAATCTGACAAAAATTACGCTCTACCCCTTAGTGGTCAACATGTTTCTCGCCTATAAAATGTCTCTAATAGATCAGTTGGCGATTCCTCAGGACCTAGTGACTAAATGAAAACTATCTACAGTGTGTGGTGTGGTTCTACATACCACTTCTTCTCTCGGTAGGACGTTGCCCCAGAGAAAAGCAGCCAACCTAGAGTACAAACAAAAAGGATCAAAAAACCAAATGGAAATATTGGTACATGGTCCTATTGATTCAAGTGGGTGTGTTTCACCGTACACAACCTCTTTGAATCTATACAAGTGATAAAAACAACGTGATTTCATGCATATCACATTCTACGTGTGCCTTCACTTGTATTTAGAATATAAAACCTCTGTGTAACCAGTTAGAGTAATTGAACAACATGGTGAGTGAGTATCAGCTCACCTCTTAAGGATTCAAGTGCTGCTTCATCAGACCGCAGCGGAGTATATGGACACTCAACGTAGTGTCGCTGTTTATTAAAAGGAAAAACAAACAACAAAATATGTTGGGTGTGGGCTTGTAGGCACAACGTTTAGTTGCTAAGGCCATGACTCTAGAGCATTAAAAGTGAAAGTGGGCATGGTTCAGGTTAAAGTAAGCCCATAGTCGTGAAATTGGTATCATTGACAAAGTTATTCAACAGACTCAAAAGTGCCCCAGACCTGCCTGCGTAGCTGCTGGCGCCTTCACCATGCGCTCCGACATTATGCCAATCGTGCGGTGTGTTAAGAGCGCCTACAGCGCCCAAGCTATGTCTTAGTGCAGAGCTCTACAGAACATCCAGAGTCAGCGTACCCTTCCCAAAGACCAGCGGTAACTTGTCAGCAATTCCCATCACCTCTTACCTCTCTTAAAAGCTTGTGACCAGGCATAGTCTCAACGTGTAATCCATACTCACCTGCTCCCGCTCAGAGCAGTCCGGCTCACCTACCCGCTCTGCTGCATCAGGAAGGAAAAGACAGGTTGTCGGTTCCTGTCTTAAATACCCTCTCCTGGTGCCATTAAGCATGGTAAATCAGCCGCACCTGGTGTGTGGTGTGATGGTGTCGGCATGACATCATCTACAGTGTAACCATGGAGGCCATCTTTGAATGTGGTGAAGTTCTATAGTTCTGGCTATTACCTTGATGTGGACGCGCATCAAGGGCTTCAAATTTGGCATCGAGTGGAGCGGTTTTATCAACAATGTGAACAAGAATTTATACAGTGCAAAAGTGCTCACGTCACTGCGCCAAATTTGTGCATAAGTTGCTGGCGACTGCCGATTGGGTGATTCGTATGTCGGCCATCTTAGAGTGTAGTATTGTACTCTATTGTTAGTTGTTAGATATATCGTCCTAACATAGCCTAATCTCCATATCTGACTAGCCTGATGTCGATATCATGTGGCAGAGATGTATAAAGAGGTGAGAGACTAGCGTGGAGTCTTAAGCTGATATATTAATTTGTTAAAGTTGCGGATAATGGTTGTATATATCAGATTAATTAAGGGTGATCCAGGGTATGGCATCGTTCAGGCCGTCATTTGCTAAGTCAAGACGGAACACCCACCTTTGTTCAATCCTGTACAAAGCAGTCTGTGTTATTTGTTGGTGGGATTCTAGGATGACCCAGCGTAGACTCTCTGGGGGGTGTCCGAGTTCAGAGAAGTGGGTGTATAGTTTGGTGGTAGTTTTATGGCAACGAATATTGCTCTTATGCTCAGTGATTCTGACCTTAACGGGCCTCATGGTCATGCCAACATACCTCTTGTCACAAGGGCAGGTCAGCATGTACACACAACGTGGGGTGTTACAGTTAGTGTGTTTGATTAGCGTCCATGTAAATGTGTCTGATAGAACCAATTGTTTGGTGTGTCTGGTCTGTGGGCACACGATACAAGAGCCGCAGGGATAGTGTCCTGTCATGGGTGGGAGATCCCACAGTTGCCTCTGGTTAGGGATGTTGCTCTTCTTGGGTCTAGTGTGCACCAACATATCTTTCAAATTGTTGGTACGTTTAAACGCAAACCTTGGTTTGGGTATTGACAGAGTACCCGTGTTCAGAATTGCCCAGTGTTTGTTCACTGCCTTCTTTATTAGATTGGATCTAGGTGTGTACGTGGTCACACAGGTCAAAATGTCAGTGGGTTCTTTCTCATGTACCTCTAGGAGGCTTTCACGATTATTATTTCTTGCTCGTTTCATGCAAGAGTGAACCTGTTTCTTAGGGTATTGTCTCTTCAGCAGATTGTCAGCCAGTATCTCTGCTTCAATTTTGTAGTCCTCTGTAGAACTACAATTTCTTCTAATTCTTAGAAATTGGCTGAAGGGAAGGTTATTTCTCAGTGTAGCAGGATGATAGCTGCTGTACAGTAGCAAGCTGTTTCTGTCGGTAGGCTTTTTGTATAGGGATGTCGTTATTCTACCCTCTTGTAATCTGATGGTGAGATCTAGGAAGGCAATGTTCGTGGCAGATATAGTGTGGGTGAATTTCAAGTACTGTTTTTTTGTGTTAATCCACTCGCAAAATTCAGCGCATCTCTGTATGTCACCCTGCCAAAAGATGAGGATGTCATCTATGTACCTCTTCCACAGTCTCAGGTTAGCTCCGAAGGGGTTACTCGCATGTTGGATGGTCTCTTGTTCAAACGCCGCCATATACAAACATGCCACACTGGGGGCAAAGGTACTCCCCATCGAAGTACCCTGAGACTGGTGGAAGAGTTGGCTGTCAAACTCAAAAAAGTTTTCTGTTAAGGCCAGGGTGGCACATTGCATGATGAACGAAATGGGTGTTGCTGCTGTCCATTCACTCCCACTTAGTGCAGATTCTATTACTGCCAATGTCTCTCTCTGTGGGATATTGGTATACAGTTGTTCCACATCCAAGGTGACCAGGAGGTCAATATCGCCTGTGTTTTCTATTTCACCTATAACACAGAGGATATCTGTTGTGTCCCTGATGTATGATGGTGTCTGTTTGACCAAAGGTTGTAGGTAATGGTCGCAGAATTTTGAGAGCGGCTCTAAGAGTGAGCCGATTCCTGAAACTATAGGTCTGCCCGGAACAGGGGTGGTCCCCTTATGTATTTTCGGCAGAGTGTAAAAATAGGGTGTTTTGGGATGTTTGGTAATCAAGAAATCAGCTTCTTTACCACTGATCCACCCATTACTCTCTGCCTCATAAACCATGGTGGTTATCTCGGTCGTTAATCGAGTCGTAGGGTTTGTTGTTATCGGAGTATAGAATTTACTATTCCGTAGTTGGCCTGGGCACTCGGTGTTGTAATCCGAAGTGGATTGTATGACGTGGCGCCCCCTTTGTCAGCTTGCTTTATTGTAATGCTTTTGTCCTCAGTCAATGATCTAATCGCTGCATGTTCTTGATTAGAGAGATTATGGAAAGGAACTCTGGTATCCTGGTTCTTCAGTTCTTTTAAGACAGCTTTCTCAAAGGTCACTACCTCCACAGGTACCATGCCAACGGTAGGTGTGAAGGTCGAGGGATTGCGAAGGCCTGAATCCAGTTTGGCTGGTTCCTCAGTACCATCGAAGTGGGCTTTAAGGCGTATTTTTCTAAACAGGTTCTGGATTTCGCATTGTTCCCGAAAACTGTCCTCTTTGGGGGTGGGGACATAGCCAAGGCCTTTCTCAAGTACTGTTTGTTCTGTAGGTGTCAGTTGTCTATGTGACAAATTAACCACTAGACTCTCCTGCCCTGTGTTTTGCTCCTGGTTTCCATCATATTCGGTTCCTGGTCCTGCCACTGGACTTGTTTTTGTCCTCCTCTTTTGCGCCTCTTCCTCTGCCCCAGCCTCTGCCTAAAAAAGGTGGATTGCTGGCAGGGAAGTATTGCGGTTGGCCCTGGGGATACATCGGGAAAGGCCAAAAAGGAGGCTGCGGCCCTTGAAAATTCTGTACAGGGTAGTGGGGTTTTGTGGATAATTCTTTCTCCTCTGATTTGAACCCTTCCAGCTCCCATTGCTGGAGTCACTGCTAGCCGAGTCTCTTCTGTTGGATTCACTATTTTCATCAGAAGAGTAGCTAGTTTTGCTGTTGGTATAGTCTGCTTTCAGATAGGGGTATATTTTTTCTTTGTTAAATCTGCTTATATCCTTCTGAAGCTTGCTAACCTTCTGCTTCATCAGAAATTCCTTGTGCTCAGCAATCTCATGGTTGAGTTCTGTCAATTTGGTTTTAAATACAGTGCCATGTATGGTAGTCTTTATGGCCCCTTCAGCAACCTGTATTCTAATAAGGAGGGCATCAGCTATCCTCTTTGCTGAATTAATAATGAGGATAAGTAAGTCCCTGGTGCATTTCCATGCTACCAGGGACCATTCCTTTTTAAAGACAGCGTCATCCAGGAAAAGTCAAGGGAAGTTCTTGACTATTAGGCCGTTTGGTGCAATATTGGCCCTCAAGTACTCCGTCATCATTGCACCGTGGAGCGTTATTTTCACCCAGTCTCTTTTCATATTGTTAAGGGAGGTCCAGTCCTCAGATGGTGATCCAGAGGCTGATGAACCTTCACCTCCCAGGATAGATGGTGTATTCCTGAGAATTTCTGCAGCCATTGCATCATCAAAGCTAAGTCCGGGATTGTCATCCATGATGACTGGTATATCAGAGGATTTGGGGGAAGGCAAAATAGAAGGGGCGGGACTAAATAATAAGTCCCAGAAAATGGGCCAATGAAGGATATTATCCTTCTGGTAACCTGAAGAGTCCCACGGGAGATCCCGTGCAGTACTTAGTAAACAACAAGGGGGACAATGAGGGCTTGATAAAGGTCCACCGTACTTGCCCTGGGTAGAACTAGAAGACAAAAGAGGTACGGTGTTCCTGGGTGGCAAGTTGGCCACCTGGTTAGTACTCAGAGTGGTGGGGAGGTGGGGAATACCTCCTTTCTGAAGTTAAAAAAACATGTGTGGTTGAAAACATTAGCTGCACGCGTTTGCCTCCGAAAGCAAACAAACAACATTCCAAACACACAAGCCCAGGCAATCGGAAAAAATTGTTGGCCAGTTATCCTAAAAGGCGAGAAGCAAAAAGAAAACCTGTGACATGGTCAGTCGCCATGGGATGGAACACACACCAAAAGGGAGGGACAAATGGCCATGATTTACCAATGAAAAGTAAGGAATTTACTGAGACACACAAACCAAACAATTAATTTGCAATGCAACAGGTCTCGCATTTACATTAGTTTGAGCTATTGGCATTGTAAATGACAATGCCTTTTATTTATGTTTTGGTTTTTGAAACATAAATAAATGCATTGTCATTTACAATGCCAATAGCTTAAACTTGCGTAAATGCGAGACCTATTGCATTGCAAATGCTTGTTTTTATTGCAGAAAAGTAATGTAACAGGTAAAGTAGCTTACTTTGGAACTAAATTGAAAGCCTCATTGAGAGCATGCCTCGGTCCTGCAGTTGAGATCTTTTTAACACAGTGTTTTTGAGCTTGTAATGTGTCTCCCTCAGGCAAAGCTTAAGTATTTGCATGGCAGTGAGATAAGCATCCTTCGGGGGATTAAAAGCGGTTTAAAAGGAGACCGGTGTGATAATGACTGAGCACGGGGACGAAAACTATGGCGTAGACACACAAAATTATATTAGTTTGAAAATTTAACGAAAACATAGAGGTAACGGCTTAAAATCAGGAAGCAGGAGGCGTAGACAGATTGCCGCTGTGTTTGTATGTTTTCTACGAAAGCATCATGGATGGGGTCTAGTTGAATAACAATGAGATTTAGAGCTATTGACGCCACCCTGAATGGCAATATTTTATAGTGTTGGATGTGCGAGGATGCCTGTGTTAATACTGAGGGCACCACACAGGGGCTGACGGGGTGAGCAGTCTGAGACAGCACTGCCGGGATGCACACTTTATGCACACAGAGGTGGGGTGGTAGACTGGGGCTACGGAGTACGTGGAAGTTAGGATGTCCTGCACTTACTGGTAGCTGTGGAATGCAGCAGCAGCCCTGCTCCAGTCCCTATGTGCTGTGCGCAGAGCAGCAGTAGGCAGAGCCCCAGGCTGCAGCTTGTTTGCACGGGATGCTGGCGGGGGACGCCACGCCACCCATTGAATCTTAAGAATGTATCAACAAGAACAATTAAGGAGCGGATGGAACTCAGCAGCCACTGCCCCTCTGTAGTGAGAGCTACAGGGGAAGCAACCAAGGGAGGAGTTGCATGTCGCTGTGGAGAAATAAAGCTGTGTTTTGAAGCGCAGCTCTCAACTCTATCCCTTAAATGTAAAGTAAAAGTGGGGCTGTTGATAAATAAAGGCGCGTGCTGCATTGGGAGGGGCGTGCTTTTGAGGCAATCCAATAAACAGCACTCCAAGCAGACGACCCCAAAGTGAAAGCGGCACTGTTATTAAATAAATAAAGGCTCGGCGATTCTGTTTTTGAGGTGGGAGGGGTCTGCTTTGAAGGAAAGGCAAGAAATAATTTCGAAGTACATGGGCGCCGTTAATACATAAATAAAGGCTCACTGCCATGCTGTGTCGGGAGGTGGGAGGGGTTTGCAAGCGGCGCTGTTATTAAATAAATGAAGGCGCTCAACCATGCTGTGTCGGAGGTGGGAGGGGACTGCCTTGGACGAAAGGCAAGAAACAATTTTGAAGCACACGAGCGCCATTAATAAATAACAAGCGCTAAAACACAAGCGCGGCCCAGCGGCCGCGAAAGTTAACTATTAACTGAGAGGGGGAGCAGGAGGTGAGCCTGCGAGTGGTGCGCGCGCGCCTGGAAGAGCGACGGCTAAAGGAGGGGGAGCAGGAGGTGAGCCTGCGAGTGGTGGGCGAGTGGTGCGCGCGGGCGCGCCTGGAAGAGCGACGGCTAAAGGCCCTGAGAGGAAAGCCAGATGGCGCCTGTGCGCGTAACCGCACGCTCTAGGCCACACAAAAAGCTGTGGTCGGCTTTTTGAAGCCCACTTACTAAAAGTCTTGCCAGAGCAGCGCATGCGCTGGCTCAGGCGAGACCTAAAAAGCACCTCCAGAAACAACCGGCTAATGGAAGGGCACTGGCTGTGGACAGGAAGCTGTACTTGGTCCATGTTTCATGGAAGTGACAAGAGAAAGTGAAACCGGGGGCCGTTTGAAGGTGATGGCCAATGAGAAGCAAGGAAACGAGAGTGATGTGGAAGCCAAGCTATGGGTGTCTTATCATTTTCTCTAGGGTCTCGGCTTACTATTTTCAGTGGACAAAAAGTGTAAATCAGAATTAGTCACGTTGTAGCCAGGAAATGGTCCAATTATTTCCGCTCTTGGCATCTGGGCCAAGGAATAAGGATATTTTCTCACACCTGGTTCTGGGCTCTCTCTGGCGGAGTATCAGCAGAAAAATAAAGGCCACTTCCTTCCATACTGCAGCTCTTGGTTTCATCCACAACACAGTGGAATCTAGGTCTCTGTTGTGGTACTGGTTCTACTGAATATGTTCGTGGAGGGAAAAATAAGTTACAACGCAGAAGCATCAGCTATCTCCATGCACTTGAGGATGATGTGGATGACCAATTCAAACCCGACTAGGGAATTTATAAGAAAACGCTGAAGCCTCTGTTATACGTCAAAAACAATAGAGTGTATTTTCAAAATAAAATAATAAAGATCGAGGGGCTTTTTCTAGCACATCAATTTGAAGTGTCTTTATCGAATGCTCAGTGGCACCGTCCCTGCACTCAACCGTGACATTTCTGGCTTCTGAATCTAAATCAATACCCAGGTTGTGCTGCACGTTTACATTTTGTATATGTGCACTGTGGGGCTCCACTGCAGAAAAGGCCCCTTCTTTTCACGCCTCTATGTTTAGCAACATGATTTTTAATGAAGTAGAAATGCAATACTGAAAACCACTTGCTTCTGCTTTCTTATACTTTATTCAGAATACCCTTTCTGCAGCAACTTGACTTAAGAAAGAAAACAGTAGCAGGTGTACAATTCATAAAAACAGTAGCAGGTGTACAATTCATAAAACATTGATACAGTAGTAGACACAAATGTTACTATCGAAATATATCTTCACACGGCCGTCAACCCTGAAAATAAACTACTTTGCCAAGTTTTGGAAAGATTTTTTTAGAACATCCACTTACATATATGCGTTCACAACACCAGTGAAACATTCACCCTACAGAGGCCTTGATACCACAGTTTGCAGGTGCAGCATCTGTCTGCATAACGTGTTCAGCCTAATCCTGAGTTCCACTAACGTCCTTGCCAGTGTCGGCTGGCACAGATCGGGGGTGGTGAGGCGGAGGGCGGGGGTAAAGAAGAAAAAAAAAACGAACCCCCTCGCCGGGTCTGGTCTTTCCGCGTCTTCCCTCCGCTCGGCCAGAAAAGGAAGCACCCTGACTCCCCTGACCATTCACAGCGCTGCAATGCAGCATTGTGATTGGTCTGAGCGCCATGGTTTGGCGCTCAGCCAGGGAATGGGAGCCTGAGCATGTTCTCCACCCAGGCTGTAATGCAGCCTCGGTGGAGAACATAAGAAGTGTGCCTGACTGTTTGGTCAGCCCAAGAGGGCCAGCCAAACAGTCATTGCGCACTTACAGTGTGCCCACCAGTCCTCCCCACTGCTCTGAGAGCAGAGCAGCCCCATCCAGCAAAGACGCCACAGCAGGAACAAATAAAAAGATAACAACAACTAGTTATTATCATTTTGTTTTTCCTTTATTTACACTGTTGAAAGCAGTGGGGCGATACTCCTCCGCCTTTGCGGAGGAGCCCTCTGCCTAAGCGGAGGAGCCTCCACTGGTCTTTGCCCTCATTCATTCCCCATTGGGTGCACTTCTAACTGGAAACTGCACACTCATATTTATTGCTCAGTGTTTCCGTATTGACCAGAAGCGTAATTTGCTCGTCACTCCAATGTACGTACTTCAGAATTGGGGATTATGCACTAATAATCTATCTTAGTCCCCATTCCGAGGTGAGTAAACCGAAAATATGTGCTATTTGCATGCACAATTTGCACAAAGTTCTACCTGGTGAAAATCGTGCAGGCAAACATGCAAGCAGTGTTACTAGTATCCAACTTGGAATCCTTATTTAGGCGCAAACCAAAGTTTGTGCACATATAAGGACTTGCACCCAACTTGAAACGGGGGGCCTTGTATCAGCAGCAGTATTGGTGGGAATAACAGCATTCATTCTGGAAGAGCTGGTGGAATACGTTTCATTTCAATAGGCAGGAATGTAATAATAACTGAATATCTAGAGGTTAAAATGAAGTCTGTTTCCAATTGTCACTAACAATTGTCACGAGGCAACGGACTCATTGTCCGTACTATACCTGGGGTTTAGTACAAGTTACAATCTTGTTCATGGAGCTGGAAAAGGGTCCAGTTTCAGAGGAAAGGTTCACCTAAGAGGCTGCCTGAGAAAGATGTAGGGACATGATTGAGGGACAATTCCGATGTCTCAGTTTGGCTATGTGGAGAAAGAACAGAATAGTAGACAACCCTGACAGCAGACACTGTGCAACTATCTATTCAAATCTTTAATTTACTTATGTACCAGAAAATCTATTTCATGAGTACAGTAAAGGTCACTGTAAATTCAAATATTTCTTTGCACTTTTAAGAAACACCAATTAAATTAGCTCCTCCAGAAGAATTTAGATCAACACTGTTTTTGAGGGAACACATCTTGTCTGTTTATCGGTTGACCTTAATGCTGACAACAGAGGTCAAAAGTATAATCCATCAAGTGGCTAAAAGCCCCCAAGAAAGTGTGTTCAGTAGGACTTCCTGTGACATAAATTCAGGCTCAGAATGACTAAGCTTTTGCTTAGTCCTTGTGTTGCGCAAAACAAAGGCTTAAGTAAGATTTATAAAGCCAAGCAAGGGGCGATTTGAATAACTTTGAAGAAAGGTAACAATGCTACATTTTGCAGTGGTAGGCATTCCCAGGTTGGAGCATGGGAATTGCCAAGCATCCACCTATGGAATTTGAAGCAGTCCCAGATTTACTGAAATCAGTAAACCTGGATTGCGCCCAAATGGTACGCCACCTCAACCATGGAGTAACGAGGAGAAATATGTTTATTTTTCCTAGTTACTTCCTCTTTATATGCATGATGCATTCTGCCTCTCACATAGAAAGAGGAAATTGTCTCTTAGAATTGTTTTTGCGCAGGAAAGTATCCTTTACATCACAAAAACACTCCTGCCTATAACACAGGCATATTTGCACCATGATGCACGGGTGCCAGCATTGGTGCTAGGCAGCCTCAAGTGCGGCAGTGCAGGTTGAGAGCTCAAGAGCATCAGATCCATGGCCACTGGAATTATGCAGCAGGGGAGCACCAAATTATGTGGCAGGGTTGACTAAATTATGCGGAAAGAAAAGGCAAATTATACAGCATAGTGCAGCACAGTTTTTGATACTAATACTTCATTTTTTGGGAATTTCTATACATGGTAATTCTGCCTGGGCAAAGATTTCAACTCATTAGTACCAGTTTAAAAACTAAAATACAGACAAAATCAACCGAAGGCGGACCAGTTAACCTTTGCAAAGGGCCATCCACTCCACGCAAACCCATTTTGCCACTTTTAGTAACTTTTGATCTGCTTGAGCCAGAAACAATTTTTTTGTTGTTTAAATCAGCAGATCATGCAGTAAATGATGAATTATATGGCAAATGAGGCAAACCCATAATTATGCGTAAAAAGACACGGCTGCTGAATCGTGTAACTCGAGTGGCCCTGGTCATATCTTAGTAGATATTGCGCTGTTCAGCTCTGTCCTGTTCACGCAGTGCAGCTAATTTGCTTGCTGCCCTGCACTGCATAAACTTTTGGTAAGTATACTTCTTGGTATCAGCACATTTTGATCCAAACGGTGTCTTTGGTTTGCTTTCCAGAACAATATGTCTGTAAACCAAGGCAAATACAACCATTTTTGCGATAGATTCTTCGACTCCTACAGCGCTGCGGCAGCATTTACTTCTAGGACTCGACTTGCCTGAGTACCAGAAGAGCCTTAAAACCAAATTCTTCTGGGCCATATTTATAATGGAACCCACTCTCACATGCCTGATAGGCTCTCACAGGGGTGTAAAACTCCTAAGGTCCCTCAGCTAATCTTTCTCCATCATTTCACAACAGAACCAGAAACCTCAGTTGTCAAGAGGCGGCATGAGCGACAAAAAAAAAAAATCATCAAACTCATATAAAGAAATACTACTACGGTTGGTAGAGTAGCTGAATTCTGTACAATAATGTGTTGTAATCATGCTTTCAACTTTTTCACAGCAATTGTGTAAAGTATCATTGAGAATACAGTAGTACAAATGCAACAAAACAAATGATTTAAGCTGTCAGGTTTATGTGCAGTAATAAATACTCTGATGAAAGAGTAGGTTTGTAGAAATAGCCTGGAAAAGGAAGATTCTTCAAGGGGATGATAAGTACCCAATAATAGCTCAAATAATTACACAAAATACTGTGGATATGATCAAGAACTTCAAGACAATATGTAAATATTACGACATTTACCTATTAACTTATTTTCTGGGTACAATAGACAAGGGAAATTTGAGTCGTATTCAATTATTCTGTTATATATGGAGCTTGGAACACATTTTTCTCAATTTACTGCCAGTTCAGCTTTCACTAGTGGCCTTTCTCGAGCCAGTAAAGCCAGCATAGATACATGTGTAATTGAAAAAGAAGCCCAAACCAAAAATGCCTTTAAATAAGAGGTGAGTTTTAGCGCTCGTAGGCGTGCTGTCCTGTTTTGATGCACTGAGGTCTTCTGCTAGCATGTTGCCCTCAGCGCAGTGCACAGTACGGTGATGAACACATTTTTGCGACAGCCTCCCGTTTGAAACCCAAATAAGCATTTCAAGGTCGCATGCGTGCCATTCTCAAGCGTTCATACAAGCTGGCCATGGACGGCAGTAGTAGGCAAGTGTACGGACTGACCTTTGATTAAAAAACAGATTTTGAGTACATCGGAAAATTGAAAGCAACCATTGAAAACTATTGTGAACATTGCACTTTCTGACGATTTTTCAGCACATTTGCAACGTATAGCTCATAATATGTGCTTAATCATGTTAGTGTGTGTTTTGGTGCATACTGTAAAAAGACTGCGGACAGTGACGAAGGACTGAGCCCAGGGCGGGCAATCTGCAGATTCCCACTGAACTGATCGGCATATTGACCCACAGAGTGGATCATGCTCACCGCAGTGCAGTTTCGATGAATCACAACGTTTTGAGTTTTGGAATCTTGCCACATTTTTTTATTTCATTAAGTGTTGCTAGATGTACATGCAGGTAATGTCCAGCGCATGCTCATTCTAGATGGCTTCCATTTTGAGCATTAGTGCCTGGAGACAAAGTGCTTCTTGATGATGCTGGACCCTTCTTCCTAAAAGTTGCATTATTGTATGTACTTGCAAGTAACGCATCTCTGCATGGTAATGGGTCAGCTTACATTTAACTAGTGCCAGGTGAGTGTTTGAGTCATTTCGAGATAGCCTGAGAAAAAAAATATAAAATTCGAAGGTAACATGGGAATGTTTCCAGTCCAGGTAATGATTTACTTTATTATTTTTCAAACCTCTTCTCAGAAACAATCCTGCTGCATAATTCCTGAAGACAGCAACATCGCACAGTCTTGGCTGTAGAGCAGAAGTGAAAGCACTAGCCTTCATTGTGGCTTTGGCATTTTCTTTAGACCTTGTTGAAGTCGACTCTGCGGCCACAGCTGTAGATGCAAGACAGCGACTGGAAAGCCAGACATATTGGTAAGGGGCCAAGGAGAAAATGATGAAGACCCACATGGAGATTCCTACAGGTACATGCCATTTATGAGGTAGTCAGACTCCTCGGATGTTAGTGGGCGGGCTTTTTTCAGTTTCTGCTTTACCAACCGCAGTCGGCATATTACCATAAGCAACAGCAAGGCGGTGATGGCCAAGCCCAAGGCCAGAGGCAACACAGCACCTAGTAGAAGAGAAGATATGACAAAATCAGAACACTGAAACACAGGCATCACAGCCACTTTCATCACTTTCAGGTTAACCCCCCTTTACAGCTACATTGTACCTCATATAGTGTAGTGTGAAAAGCAAAATTTTATAATGAAGTGGACATTGTGCAAATAGTATTTAGTTCTTAGCTCAGATCTATTCCCCCAAACACATGGAATGTCCACAGCGCAGGTCAGATAGATTAGAGATATTTATGCCAAGCATGAAAATAGAAAACTTTAAAGCCTGGATGCAGTGTACCCCACTAAAGTCTCAACGGTTTCTTTCCTGCACTTTAAACCACAGAGAAGGTGGAAAAGTAGGATGGCCCATCTGAAGAACGTGCTGCTCTAATACGAGAGTTGAGTCACAAACTTTTATACTCATTAAAACGTGCAGTCGCCTTTCTCAGTGAAGTATGAAATATTAAAGAGCAACCAAAATTAAAAACTGGTGGCAGGAACGAGTAACACAAGGGTCAGTCGTTTACCAGCACACAGCAGAGTAAGGACCACAAGGCATCCAGATGTATTACTCCCATGTAAGAAGGCTTAAGGAAAAGTTTGCTGAAGCTCACAAAAGCAGAAATCAACCACTGGAAATCATAGCTGCAAACACTGCTCAAAATAATAGCCAAACCTAACTAAGAGTAAGCCAGCCCTTGCTTAGAGGAACTATGTATAATGCACATTTTACCAATGGTGGGAAGAGAAAGAACCAAGCAAGTTGGGGATACACAGGCCATTAAACAACGAGGCCAATTGACACACAGAAGAGAGTGCATATGTGGTTGTTTGGGTGTGTAAGTATGTGTGTGAGTACTTGTGTGGGTGTGTGAGTGCTTGTATGGGTCTGTGAGTGGTTCTGTGGGTGTGTGAGTGGTTGTCTGGGTCTGTAAGTGGGTTTGTGAGTGGTTGTATGGGTGTGTGAGTAGTTGTATGGATCCGTGAGTGGGGGTGGTAGTGGTTGTATGGGTGTGTGAGTGGTTATGTGGGTGTGTGAGTGGTTCTGTGGATGATGTAATCAGTGATGTCATTTGAGATGTCATCAATGATGTCACTGATCATGTCATGAGTGATGTAATATGTGAGATCATAAGCAGTGCATTGTGGGGGTGTAAGTTATAGTTATCTCAGGTAATTAGAACTGCTGAATTTCAGTGGTTTTGTAGGGGTAAAATCTGAGCCTAACTATAATGTCCCAGGAACCATTGTTTTTTTCAGTGAATTTCTAAGGGTTTCTTTAATTCCATTTCCTAACTAAAACGTCCCTGTAACCTTTGTTTTTTCCAGAGAATTTCTATGATTTTTTAACTTTTAATACTAACAGTAGCCTGTCACTTTTGAGAGTGGGTATGTAAGCGGGTGAGTGTCTGTGTGAGTCTGAGAAGGTGTGCGAGTACCTGTGAGTAGGTGTAAGATTGGCCGGGTGTGTCTGAGTGCCTATGTGGCTCTGTGAGTGAGTCTGTGAGTGCCTGTGTGGGTCTGTGAGTCAAACAATCAATCAAGTAGCATTTGTATAGCACAACGAATCACCCCGGGGGCATCCAGGCACTGTGCTGCAGGTATCATTCAAAGAGCCAGGTCTTATGTCCCTTCCTGAAGTGGTTCAGCGACGGAGAAGTGTAGAGGTGGAGGATGTTCCAGGCTTTGGCAGAGGTGGGAGTTGGAGCATCCTTCAGAGCAGTGGATACGTGGTGTCTGAGCAAGGGTGAGGTGTGTGGATCGGAGGTTGCTGGAGGGTTGGTGGAAGATCAGGCAGTGGCTCATGTAGTCTGGCCCTTGGTTGTGGAGGGCTTTGTATGCATGGGTCAGGAGCTTGAACTGGCATCTCTTCTAGACAGGGAACTGGCTTTCAGTTGCTGGGTGATGTGTATCCTATTTGGCAGGTTGATGATCAGTCTGGCTGCTGTGTTCTGGATTGTCTGGAGTCTTTGCATGAGCTCTGTGGAGGTGCCAGCATAGAGTGCATTGCCGTAGTCGAGCTGGCTGGTGATGAGGGCCTGCGTCACAGTTTCCCATGTGCTGATGGCGACCCATCAGAAGATTTTGCAGAACATGCGGATTGTGTAGAAGCAGGCTGAGGTGACTGCGTTGACCCGTTGTTTCATGGAGAGTTCACTGTCCAGTATGATGCCGAGGTTGCAGGTGTCGACTTTTGCCGCGGGGTGGGTCCGAGCTCCTCTGGCCACCAGGAGTCATTCCAAAGGGAGTTGTGTCTGCCGAAGATCAGAACTTCTGTTTTGTCCATGTTGAGTTTCAGGCAGTTGTCTTTCATCCATGTTGCTCCTTTCTTCTTGCAGTTGTGGAAGTTAGTCTTCGTCAAGGTGGGGTTTGTTGAGAGTGAGAGGACGAGCTGAGTGTCATCGGTGTAGGAGATGATGTTGATGTCATGCGATCGGATGATGTTTGTGAGAGGAGTCATATAGATGTTGAAGAGGGTAGGGCTGAGGGATGAGCCTTGGGGTACTCCGTAGATCGTGAGCTTGGGTTGCGGGTAAAAGGAGGGAGGCGGACTCTCTGGATGTGTCCCGTGATGAAGGAAGCCATCCATCTGAGCGCATCGTCTGAGGTTCCAATCAGATGTTGTGTGGTGGGAGACGGTGTCGAAGACTGCGGAGAGATCCAGGAGGATAAGGGCGGCTGATCCTCTTCTGTCGAGTAGGGCTTGGATTCCATCTGTTGCCATGATCAGGGCTGTGAGTGGGTCTGTGAGTGCCTGTGTGAGTGTCTGAGTGGGGGTGTGAGTGCCTGTGTGGCTCTGTGAGCGCCCGTGTGGCTCTGTGAGTGCCTGTGTATGTCTGTGAGTGGGTGTTTGAGTGGTGCTATGCATTTTGGGAATTTGCATACCTAGGGTATTTAAAAGGGAGAACCATGGACTCTACTCTCACCAGGAAACAACAAGAAGGAAACAATTCTGCACAGTCACTACCCATCAGATTGTGCTCCAATAGATCAACAATGAATTCACCTCCATTAAGCATTTCATATAGTTTTTCAACGTGGAACACAAGAAGAAACACACTTGATTTGCCTTCGCCAAGCACAAGAAGTTAGAGTAGTTTGTGCTTTACTGAAGTGGAGCTTCAACTGGGGCTCCTGCTATGTTTGTATTTGTAAGTGTCTCCTGTTGAGGTTTAATTTCTGTGAAATCAGCACCAGGGCCAGAATCGAACGCCATCTTTTCCAAGAAGAGTCCCCAGTTTTGCCTAAAACGTCTACCCAACTGGAGTACTTTCATTTGGTTAATTAGTAAGTGCTACCTCGTTGGGTAAATATCTTGTGCATATTTTGCACTACAGTTGCATAAAGGACCACAAGGTAATGTTTTCAGTGACCTTGTGTGCATGGAATTTCAGCAATATGTTTCAAAATCTTTTTATTGATTTTATGTCAGAACAACAAGATTGCAATTGCAACAAGCATGGTTTCCAGGCCAAGAGTTACAGATATCGAAGAAAATACACACATCTTGTTTCCAAGGTCTTAGCCTCTCTAACCTTCTTACATTTGTGTCCCTCTCTGGTTCATTCAATCGCTCACTTGTAACGTATCTCAGGTGTGGCCTGACGTGGGACAGTAGCTGATTGACTTTTGTGCTTCTTGCCCAAAAATTGAACTATAAGAAGATAATGCAGAGAAAGGAAAAAAAAAAAAGAAAGAAAAAGAAAACTAACATAGAATCAAAAAACATATGCATCATGGTGGTTACATAACGTCTCTGGTCGATTGGTGGTGAGGATTGGTGGACGGGACGGGGCACAAGTCTTCCCTCCCCACAGCATTCTTTATGAGAGGCCCCTAATCTTTTAAATATGAAAGAGTTGGAGAGCTCTTAATCTGGGGCCACATGCAAATAGGGGCAGACCCTCTGACAAGTATTCTACCAGTGGGGACCAAATATACTCGAACCCCCTTCTTGCATCATCCGCTATGTCCGTCATTCGTTCCATTGCTAGTGCTCGCCATAGCCTGGTGTGCCATTGCGTGAGGGATGGGGCCTCCGCCTTCTTCCAGGCGGCCGCTATCGCCATTTTGGCGGCACCCAAACACAACCACATAATGGAAAGGTCCCCATATGTTTGACGTTTCAGGTTGGGATCCTGGATCCCCAGAAGGGCGTGTTCTATAGTGTCTGGAATCGGGTAGCCTAGAATCAGTTTAATTTGAGATAGAATCTCCTTCCAGAATGGCTGGATAGAGGGACAGTCCCACCAGATGTGGCGAAAGTCTCCCAGGAGCCCACAACCCCTCCAGCATCTGTCCGTGGTGTTGGGAAATATTTTATGTAGTTTCGGGGGGTATAGGTACCAGACATACATAATTTTATAGTGGGCCTCTCTCAGATACATAGAGCGATTATGTTTGGCAATGTCTTTGTATAGGGAGCATTGAGAAAAACAAGGGGTATGCAGTTCCTAGGAGTGCAGGGAAAAATTCAGATCTTTCTAAAAAGTGCCCTCCCACACCCGAAGGATGTCATGCTTCATCATTGGGCCTGGTCCTCGTCGGGCCGGCGCTGCAATGCCCGGCGGGCACCCGCGAAGGGGCTCTTTGGCGGAGATCTTTTGTTGATGAAGCCGTAGGGTGAGTGCAGGTGTGTGGACTAGGTAGTGCGGTGAGTGTGAGAATTAAAATAGGTCTAGAGCAACCCTAACTAATGCTTTTATTCCCAGGGGGCACTAGCCTAACTAAAACATGTGAGCCCCAGCTGGATGTAATGATCCTATAGGGCTAGTGTGGTGCATAAGGTCGACATGTTTCATGTCAAGAGTAGCCCCTAACGGGTCTGGTGGCACTTCATCAGGACCTGAAAAAAAGGATTTGATTCTACTCTAGCACTACCGCAATACTGGTTCCAGGATTCGTATGACTGGCTGGTAACCAGATGCAGTTGAGTAAACCGGGTCCAATTGACCCCGAGAAAGAAGACCCCAAGGTAAGTGGGGCTGTGTTGACGGGGGTAACAGAGTACTTCGTTGCTCTGATGGCAAGGAGGCGTAGCAACTAGCTTCTGTCCTACCCTGGCTCCGGTCCCACAAACCCTCCAGCATCTGCCGTGGTGTTGGGAAATATTTTATGTAGTTTCTGGGGGTATAGGTACCAGTCATACATAATTTTATAGTGGGCTTCTCTCAGATACATAGAGCGATTATGTTTGGCAATGTCTTTGAATAGGGAGCCCCATTGTTTCTCCCCAAGGGGAGTGACGAGGATAGAGTCCCAGAATTTTCGGTGTCTTGGGGTCACCTGTGGGCTCAGTGCCCGGATGAGGGAATACAAGAAGGAGATGGTGCCTTTGGTAGAAGCCCCTGATTGTGCGAATTTTTCAATTGGGAGCAGGTCCCTGGTCGCGGCCAGCCACACCTGGGGTTGCTGCACCCAGTTTTTGAGCTGTAGGTAATGGAGGTCTTCTGCGGGTTGCAGCTGGAAAGCCTTAACACATTCCTCGAAAGTTAGGAGTTCCCCTTTTTTGTATAAGTCGGATATCGTAAGGCAGCCACCCGTCCTCCACCCCCTAAATGGACCCTCCTGAAGCGCCGGGGGGGGGGGAGTCTGGATTAAAGTGAATGGAAGAATAGGGGGATGGAAAGGTTGTCAAGGGCAACTCTCGTGTGAGTGCATCCCATACCTGGAGAGTGGTTGCCGTGGGGGTGCTGATGTAAGCATTTGGGGGCCTGTGTTGTTTCTTCTTCCATAAGAGATCCCAGATAGTCCTGCCTGTGATCTGTCAGTCCATGTGGAGCCAGTGTTTCTCTGATTCCCTGAGGGACCATTCTGTTATCACCCGAAGTTGGGCCGTTCTGTAGTACCCCAGGAAGTCCGGAAGGGCCAACCCCCCCTCTCCACGCGATCTAGTTAATACTCGATGTGATAAACGGGCCCTCTGTCCCTGCCAGATGAACTTAGTAGTTAACTTTTTCAGTTCTGCAAAGAGTGCCCTGTCCACCGGTACCGGTAACCCTTGGAATAGATATAGCAACCTGGGGAGGACATTCATCTTAAGGGCGTTGATTCTCCCTATCCATGAGGTGAAAGCAGATCCCCATCTAGTCAGATCAGCTTTAAGCTGTTGCAGCAAGGGGGCGGTAATTGGGCTTATAGAGGTCAGTTACTTTAGGGGTAAGTTTCACCCCCAAATATGTGATTTCCTTGCGGGCGCAGCAAAAAGGGGAGGTCTCCTCTAGCATCCCCATCACCTCTCGAGACAGAGTCAGGTTGAGCAGGAAAGATTTAGAGAGGTTCACCTTGAAGCCTGAGACTATTTCAAAACACTTGAGCTCCGCCTGAATGGCCGGCAGTGAGTTCAGCGGATCAGTGACGGGTAGCAGGACATCGTCTGCAAAGAGGGAAATCTTGTGCTGGTCTGAGCCAAATGTCACCCCCCTAATATTTGGATTTGCCCTGATCCGTTCTGCCAGAGGCTCTATGCTTAGGGCAAAAAGCAGGGGGAAAAGCGGGCAACCCTGCCTCGTTCCCCACGAGAGAATGAAAGAATCTGAAGCCACCCCATTTACCAGGACTTGGGATCTGGGCAGGTAATAGTTTGCCCTTACCATGCCAATAAAGGCTTCATTGAACCCAAAACCTCTCAGCGTTTGAGTAAAAAAAGACCAGTCAACCCGATCGAAGGCCTTTTCCGCGTCTAGCAAAAGAAGGGCCGCCGGGATGCCTTTTTCTATGATGTGCACTATTATTCGTAGGTTGTCGTGGGTCTGACGACCTTTGATAAATCCCGATTGGTCCGTGTCTATTAGAGATTGCAGGACGCTTTCAAGGCGACTGGCCAGTATTTTAGAGTATAGCTTTGCATCGAGATTTAGAAGGGCAATGGGCCGATATGAGGAACAGGCTTTGGGGTCCTTCCCCGGTTTAGGTATGACGCTAACCAGAGCCTCCCCCATAGAATCTGTTACCCTCCGAGAAGTTACAATAGTGTTAAAAAGAGTCACCAAGTGAGGAGTCAGCTCAGGGGCGAATGTACGGTCGAACCGAGCACTTAGCCCGTCCGGGCCGGGGGATTTTTGCAGCTTGAGCGCATCAATCGCCTTCTGAACCTCGTCTCCCGAGATGGGGCGGCTCAGTTCCTCGTTCATAGAGGCCAAAACCTGTGGGAGGTTAAGGGATCCGAGATATCTCTCTTGATTTTGGGCGTCTAACGGGTCAGCAGTGTATAAGGTGCGATAGAATTTCCCGAAGGCATTAGCTTTTTCCTCCTCGCTTAAGTGGGAGACGCCCGCGTCGTCCACAATTTGTTTGACATACTCTTTCTCCTGCTTCGCCCTAAGTTGTCGTGCCAGTAAGGTACCTATTTTGTTCCCCCCATCGTAGCCTCGGGCTTGGAGGTGCAAAATAGTTTTCTCAGCTCTGTTGGTATATATGGCCTTTAACTTTCCTCTCAGTGAAGTGGTCTTCCGAAGTGTCTGGATCGAAGGGGTATCTTTGTGCGCTTTTTCTGCGTTTTGCAGTTCCTCCTCTAACAGGAGTCTCTCCCTCCTCTGTTGGTTTTTGAGTGTGGTGGCTAACTCGATGCATTTGTCCCAATTATTCGCATAGGATGCGAGTGCTGGGTCGTTGGTGTTAAAATAGTCTGTGATCGCTTTTCTTAATTCGTCCCTAAGGAGTCTATCCCTGCTTAGGACTTTAGGGAAGTACCATCTCACATGTTTCGAGCACGGGCCGGCCAGTCATACCGTCTCTAGGGGGGCATGGTCCGAGAGGCAGATCGGGTGGAACCTAGCTCCCAAGACTGTATGAAAAAGAGATTGACTGATGACGGTATGGTCGATTCCAGAGTAAGTTCTATGGGAGTGGGAGAAGGAGTAATCCCTTGTTGTAGGGTGTACACCCCTCCAGGAATCTAGCAGTCCCATGCGGTGGAGGGAAGTTTTGAGCGTCTTGTTAAATATCCCCCCTGCTGTCCTGTGCGGGTGTGTCGTGTCTAATGCAGGATCCCATATTAGGTTAAAGTCCACCAGTAGGATTATGCCTCCTATGGCAAACCCCTCCAGTGTAGAGAAAAATGCCTCCAAGAAGTCATGTTGACCAGTGAATGGGAGCATAAACTGTGGCAATGGTACAAAGTCTTCCCCTTAAGTCTCCTCGAACTATCAAGAAACGCCCTGCCTTGTCTGTTTTAGTAGCATGAGGATTGAAGGGGACTGAGGAGTGAAAGAGAAGGGCCACCCCGTTCTGTTTCGTGAGGGCCGAAGAGCGAAGAATCTGTGGATAAAGCTTCTGTTTCAGACGCAATTCGTCACTTTTCCTCAAGTGAGTTTCCTGCAAGGCTGCTATCATGACATGGTAATCAACCAAAAATTTCCATAGGCTATGTCTCTTATTAGGAGAATTGAGTCCCCTAACATTCCAGGACAGACAGTTAACCGTCATTAATCAGATTGCGACCGATCTTCCCATCTCGTAGCACCTGGCTCTCCCTTATCCCGAGAGAACACATTTCCCCACCCGCCTCCACCCCCCACCCACTGCGCATAAGCAAACAAGTAAGCGAACACCATGATGCAAAACAGATGAACAAATATAGATGAAAACTTAGAGCTCTGCGACTCTCTCTCTCAGAAGAGAGACACTTTCTGAGCATGTCTAGGGGCAATACCATTTCCGCTCTCAGCGCCCCCTTAACGTAATCATTCAAATGCTTGACTGCTTACAAATGATTATCTCCTACCTCAAGTAGAGACTACACCCCTTCACAGCCCACCACCCTCGAGTTTTTCATCTTCTGGATATTCGACCTCTGGGCCTCCAGGTGGGGCCAACATCATAATAGTTTATATGTTCGAAGCTCACTACCAGTCTGCCTGGCCCGGGAAGCTCAATGTCCGGAGTCCATTGTCCTCCCTCTGGTCAACCCGTTGATTTCTTGCCTACTTGTCTCTGCGTCTGCCAGGGACCTCCGGCGCGCCGCTCCCCCTGGTGCTCCTCTTGTATGGCCCCTGAAGCTGCCGCTTTGCTTGGGGGGGGGAGGGGGGGAATCTTGATGCCCAACAGGTCTGCCTCCTCTTCCAGGTCCGTACAATGAAGGTGCTTGTTGTCTTTCGTGAATGCTAGACCGAAAGGGTAGGTCCAACGGTAATTTATTTGGCGCTAAGGGCCTCCGTGACTGGCCTAAACTGTTGCCGGCGGGCGAGGGAGGCTTGGGCAACATCTTGGAACAGTGAGCGACCTCGTGCTTTCTGTAGGACTTGTTCTTTCACTTTGAAAGAGCTGAATTTTGCTAAAATGTCTCTGGGCCTCCTGTTATCTCCTGGGAGCCATGGTCCTACTCTGTGGACCCTTTCCAGTTGGACCTCCGGACTTCCCTCTCCTAGGAGCGTGGAGAAGGGCTCCACCATAAACGACTCCAGGTCGGGTCCCTCGCAGCCCTCCTCCAGGCCCCTAACCCTGATATTGTCCCTCCGGGAGCGATTTTCAAGGTCCTCACATTTGAGTACCACGGCTTGCAGTTGGGTGTGTAGGTCGGCAGATTTTTCCTCAAGGGGTTTTACGCGGTCAGCCATTTCCTGACATTTGGCCTCAAGGTCTAACGTACGAGCCCCCACCGAGTCCACGTCTGCCTGAAGGGCCGTCATCTTGCCCCCTATTTCCGCTTTGAATGCGTCGAAGGAGGCCCCAATGTCTGCCTTGATGTCTTCCCGGAGCTCCTTCCTGAAATCTTGCAGCGATGCCATCAGGTCCTCCCTTGTTAGCGCCATGTCTCCTTTAGTCTGTGTCCTCCCCTCCTTGTCCGCCCCTGCCCCCGTTGGGGTAAAGTAGCTGGAGACTTTGGATAATTGGGACTTTTTGGGTGGCATAAGAAACAGGATTCATGGTCAGGACCGGGCCCCCGAGCGATCGGTTCCAGGATCCGGTCTCCACCCTTCAGCAAGGGGTCCAATGTGCTGTGGCTAAGGGCCGAGGTACCAAAGGCGAGGAGTTCTTCTGGGCCGTCTAGAGGCGTAGGGCTCTCGTTCACTGCTCTGCAGTAGGCATCCAAGCTCCTTCCTGAGGATGTCTTTTAGCATTTACCCCTTTTCAGCAATTCAGGCCCACACACGAGGCTTTCACGAGGCTAAAGGGTTGCCTGGCTGACGCCATCTTAAAGTCAGGCATTAGTCAATGGAGGTCCTGCCAGCAATTCGGCCAGCCCCAGGCTTCTCTACCTTTTATTGGGCCTTCTTCCTTATGTGGCTGCTGGCCCCCGCATTGAGCAGGTCTTCCCCCCTCTCCTCACCGAGTGCGTCGTCCGCCTGTTCTTTTCCTCGTTCGTGCCGCCTCAGGGGTGGGGGTGCTCTTCGATGAGCCCGCTCCCTCAGGCTGTGGCCAGGTATTAACTCCTCCACTCCCCTCGCGACAGAGAGCGGAGGACTCCTATAGCGCAAGCCACGGGACCACACTGCACGGACCCTCGGCCTGATCACGAGCCCCGACTGCGGTCCCGGGCTCCCTGCTCCGTGGCGGGCGCCATCTTTGCCGTCTCCACCGCACTGCCAGGAGTCTTCTTTGCCGGGCTTCGTCGGCGGTCCCCGGTCGTCAAAGACACGCCGCGGTCGTCCCTCAGCCTCTCATGGGGTCCTCCACTTCTAGGCTTGAGAGCGCAGAGGATCAAGCATGGGTTTTGTCCAATTCCCCGGGGCCTGGAGCGGAGCCGAACGGATTCGCGTCCGTTCGGCCATGATGGTTGGCCACGCCCCATTTCAGCAATATGATTGCCCCTCGAGCAACTTCATTCACAAATCTGTGATAACGTGAATCCGCTTCAAGAGAAGTTGACGAGACTACAAAGAGGTCAATCTGCATCAAACAGGGGTATTTTCTCTTAAATAAATGAAGTAAGTGCTTCTTTGTTTAGTGGAGATGTATCTTGTATTCCTCTGCATCAATAACGCGTCACCAAAATCGACTGGAAACGCACTCGGGGTCCATTTGTCAAGCTGTCCATCAACGTGGGGAAAGGCGGGACGACCTCTGCATACTACTAAGGAAAACGGAGCGTGACGAAACAGGCAGAGCTTGCAGATGATTTTGGGCATTTGTGTACTGAGGGTAACTGAAAGGGAAAATCATGGATTCTGCTCTCACCAGGAGATGACGAGAAAGAAATCACTCGGCACAGCCATCCCATATTAGATTGCGCTCCAATAGATCAACGATGAATTCACCTCCATTAAGGATTTCAGATTCTTTTTCAATGTGGAATACTAGAGAAAACACACTTGCTTTGCCTTCTTCAAGCCCAAGCGTTAACACTCCGTGTAATGAATAACTTTATCTTGTGTGGCAACGCTATACCTTTATGTATGCCTGGCCAGCAGGTTCTCAGCCATCACCGTGAAGATTCTTTGCAACGCTTTTGTTGTCTTCAACTGCTTTAAAGCGGCTGGAGCTATGCATTGACTCCACTCCACATGCATGGAGCATCGATTCTGTACTTCGACAGCGACAAAAGTGGCATGCACGAGCAGTTTGCTTGAACCATGGCAACTCTCTGGGAGAGGACGGTCATTCTTCGGGTTACTTATCCTACCGTCATCACCAGCTTTAGTGTCCTCTCCAGCCTGGGTACCCGTCAATGACTACGCCACATACAAAGCTTAATATTAGTCGTTATTTGTCTGCGTATAACTGTGAACTCAACATTCTAAAAGAAGCTTTCATTGCATTATGCTCTGACACCTACGTCACAGCTCTAAGGAGTCCGTTAGGAGCCAAAAGGGTTCTGCCATAAAACTCGCAAGAAACTACAATGAGGTTGCACCATTTTATAAACAAGCATTTGCAATGCAATAGGTCTCGCATTTGCGAGAGTTTTAGCCATTGGCATTGAAAATGACAATGCCTTTTATTTCTAAGTTTTGAAAACAAACACATAAATAAAAGGCATTGTCATTTACAATGCCAATAGTTCAAACTATAGCATTGCAAATGTTTTTTTTTTTGTAGGCACAGGAGATTAAGTGATTAAGTCGTTACCCAGCTCTAAAGTCGGCAGCTTTGGCTAGATTTATCCTTCATTCTGCCGGCGAGCTAGACGACGCTGGAAGTCAGTCGTGAGCTCTCTACATTTTGAGTCATCAATAAAGGCTCCTTCGTTGGTGTATCCTCTGATGTCTCGCCATGTTATTTCTGGGGAGAGCATGCACAGTACTTTGCCAACGCTACGTTTTTCGCAATAAAGCGATTTACTGCTTAATGGTGAGGAGTGAATTTTCTTAATTTTTAACTTATGTTAGTAACTAAGCACTGTTAGTTTAGAATTATGTTAATGTTTGTATTTAAATAATACAATGAAAAACCGAATGAAATTGTGTTATTTACGAGCCTCAGATGCCCAGTCCTGCAGAACGGCAACCAACAGAAAGTAAAAACGTTCTGTGTATCAGCAGCCTGCACTCGGGGGTCAACAGGAGAAGCGACGGGCGTGTGCCCGAATCGGCTCACGTTTTTACCAGCAACCAATGGTAGTCAACATACAGTGAGCCAATCCGAGCCTGTGCAGCCGTGTCGCCACCCCCACTTCCTTCTCTAGACGCTAATCAGGATTAAAAACATTGAGCGGCTGGCATGATTGAAAGTAAAAAAATAAAAAACAACGATTTGGGCGAGTTGCGCTCAAGATGACGCGCGGTCGCCAATTATTTAATGTGAAAGAAAAAAACAAAGAGTTGGGCGAGCGGGCACGGCTCATGTTTTTACCAGCAATCAATGGGAGTTAACATACAGTCAGCCAATCCGAGCCTGTGCTGCAGCCATGTCGCCACCCCCACAGCCCACTTCCTTCTCTAGACGCTAATCAAGATTTATAAAAATTGAGCGGCTGGCATGATTGAAAGTTAAAAAAAAGGGAACTATTTGAAAAGTGCAAGGTGACATACCAATATTTTATGAAACGAGGAGAAGCGACCGAAACATAAGTCGCCGCACAGCGCATTGCCTTTCACCGCACTTACTGTGTGCTAAATGAGCGAGCAGCAGAGTCCGTTCTTCAATCCCCTGTAGGGCAGGCTGAGTATGATTCACACACAGGGCTGTGTTCCCACTAGCACACAAGAAAGGAAATAACGCGCAATGGCCTCCGTGGCCGCTAAAGTCAGCGGACCGCGCTCCAAATCAATTAAATAAATAAACCTAGCGCGGCCGCTAAAGTCAGCGGACCGCGCTCCAAATTAAATAAATAAATAAACAAGCGCGAGGACCGCGCTGCAAATAACAAAACAAGCTGTCGCCATTGCGCGAATGAGGAAAAGAGTGCTCACAGAGTAATTGAAGGAGACTGTATAACGCCGCAAGTAAAAAATCCAGTCCAGATGGGCCGTCGAAGAAGGAGACAGGGCGGTAACGAAAAAGCCTCATTCTCAATCACCACACAGCATTTAACATAAACGATGACGCCAGCCAATAAGATCGATGGGCGGGGCTTCAAGTCCCCTTCTGAAATCTTATTGATCACAATAAGCCTCGCAGAGCGAGGAGCGCATGCGCGCTCCAGCGCTAGGTCTGCGAGACCTAAAAATGGAACATATTGGTCAAGATACACAGATGATATCTTCCTTGTCTTGAATGGAGACTACCTGCTTTATGAGTTGCTTAAATGGGTGAGCAGGTCTGAGCTTCACAATACAGTGGTCAGGGCCCACAATTGGTGGTGGCACGCGCCTCACAAATGGCTGCACCCAAGAGCCATTAGGAATGCTATAACTGAAGCTGTGGGTGGAGGTCTGTGCCTTCTTAATAGATGTCGTTAGAGTAATAATTTCCAAGACTCATTTTCTTTTGTTGACAGAATATGTCCTTTTTAATGACTTATTCCTAATGTGAGATTCTACACGAAAGACAGCCGACATGTGTTTCGCCCGGTGGCCAGTTGGCCGAGGACTTTCTCAAGGCTGGTTCAGACAAAACATGATAGTCATAGGGTGAAGGTTCAGATTGGCAGAAGATCATATATAATAGAATGCGAGTCAGGTATATAATAGATACCCATCAGTAAAGGGGGGGCAAGAAACACCGAGTTCATTGGGTGAGAGAAAGCATTTGTGGTGTAGGGGAGCGAGGGTAAAGTATATGGGGGAAAAAAGTGAAAAACCTTTAGGTTATTAGAAATGTCATTAACGTATCACTTTACAATTACTCATTCAAATACAGGGTTGGTCAGAACATTTAAAAAATGGCAGTATGACAGTCAAAGGTTAGTGGGAATATATAATTTGCTAAATCTAAAGAAAAAGATTACAATGTTATGATAATTTAACACTGTGGGCGGCATGTTACCGAATCATGCTCGCATACGCAATATCATCATACATCACAGTTATTATACACATGATTCAGTGATCTCAGGGAAAATTCATCGAGCTACCAAACATATATGTGTATATACATGTATTTGGAACTGGTTATGGCAGCGTTAAATTTAGACAATATTATCGATGCTACAGAGACACACCACATCAGGAGATATGTATAGAGTACATTAACAAGCCCACATATTAATGGCCACAATTGGTGTCATGCATGGTTATAAAAAGTCCCAGAAGGGCCGAAGTCTGCTAACATTACCAAACTGGTCGAGTCCTATGGTGTTAGGTATTGTGCTTACCAGAGCGTCCAAAGTGCGGTCTTAAATCCCGTGTTGGTGGTATCCTCGGTGAAGGTTTAAGAACTCGCGCAGCGGCGAACCTGGAACCATAATTGGGATTAAGAAAAGGAGACATCCCAGCAACCACCAGAGTGTGTGTATAGGGTTGCTACGACGATGGTATGAGGGATAATGGAATCGTTCCAAGTGGTGGTACCATCAGTTTAAATTAATCATGAACGCAGGCCCCCATATGCCGATAGGTCGATAGAGAAGTAGCCACATGCTCTGGTCAGAGTGACAGGTCATACTCGTCAAAGTGATGAGAAGACATGTGTAATGGTGCATTAAGGACAATGGGTAAATGTTCAGTAAAGCCAGTAATGCATTTCTGCATCCTTGTTGAGTCCTTGTGTCACAGTGTTCATGCGTATGATGTGTTCGCTCTCTTTTTGCCTCAGTAGGAGTTTGCGGTTGCCCCCTCTGGGGGAGGGTTTCACCAGTTCCAGTCCGAAAAACTTAAAGTTTTTTTGGTGAGGGTGATATTCTTGATAGTGTTCAGTAAGAGGTGGTCCCACTTCAGTTTTATTAATGTTACGATAATGTTCCAAAATTCTTGTTTTGAGGGCTCTGATTGTGCTACCCACATATAATTTCTTGCATGGGTAAATTATAATGTAGATTGCATAGATCGAGTTACAGGTAATCCAGTCCCTCATCTTGAGGGTGGTGTTTGAATTGTACTTGTATTCCAATTGTTTATTGATCCCCAATTTGCATGCATTGCAGTCATGGCAGGTATAGAATCCGCATGGTTTAGTTAGGAAGTAGATTTTTTGTTTTTTCCGCTTGTCGATGAATTCTGATTTACACAGGATTTGTTTGAGATTTTTCGCTCTCCTAAAGCCCATTTGGGGAAAGTTTTCCATCCGGTCCATTAGGGGTGAGTTGCTTGTCAGGAGGTACCAGTGTTTTTTTTTTAGGATTTTCCGTATGCAGTGGTGTCCGTTATGGAAATCTGTCAAGAATCTAATTTTGTTTGGTTTTTCTTACTTGCTGGTATCTTTTGGTTGAAGTAGGTCATCCTGTGATAAGTTCTCACATTCCTTTGATGTTTTCTCCAATAGTTCTCTCGGATACCCACGTTGTAGTAGTCTTTCTGTTAGGTTTTCAGATTTTTCTTTGAAAGTATTTAGGTTACGGCAGTTCCTTCTCATTCTTTTGAATTCACCTTTCGGGATGTTCTGTATTGTCTTTAGGGGGTGACAACTGTCTGCCCCAAGAATAGAATTCACCGATGTTGGTTTACGGAAGGCCTTCGTTTGTAGTCTGTTGTCCTCTAGTAGATGGTGATGTCCAAGAAGTCAATTTCTGTAGGAGAAATATGGTTAGTTGTCTGAATGTTCCATCTGTTCTTATTGATGTTTCGTAGGAACTCTTTCAGTTTTGCATCTGGGCCCTGCCAGATGCACAAAATGTCATCAATATACCACCCCCAGTATAGTATATGGGGGGTATATTCAGAGAACTTTTCATCCCACAGCCAGTATTTTTCCACTAGACCCATGAAAATGCATGCATAAGGTGGGGCACATTTGGCTCCCATGGCACTCCCCTGTAGTTGTAAGTAGTATTTCGAGTTGAATGTGAATACATTATTGGTGGGGCAAAAGTATAGCATCTCCAGGATCATCTGATTGGATTCATGTAATGAACAGGTTTGGTGGCCAGTGTTTCTCCTACAGAAATTGACTTCTTGGACATCACCATCTACATAGAGGACAACAGACTACAAACAAAGGCCTTCCGTAAACCAACATCGGTGAATTCTATTCTTCGGGCAGACAGTTGTCACACCCTAAAGACAATACAGAACATCCCGAAAGGTGAATTCAAAAGAATGAGAAGGAACTACAGTGACCTAAATACTTTCAAAGAAAAATCAGAAAACCTAACAGAAAGACTACTACAACGTGGGTATCCGGGAGAACTATTGGAGAAAACATCAAAGGAATGCGAGAACTTATCACGGGATGACCTACTTGAACCAAAAGATACCAGCAAGAAAGAAAAATCAAACAAAATTAGATTCTTGACAGATTTACATAACGGACACCACTGCATATGGAAAATCCTAAAAACACTGGTACCTGCTGACAAGCAACTCACCCCTAATGGACCGGATGGAAATCTTTCCCCAAATGGGCTTTAGGAGAGCGAAAAATCTCAAACAAATCCTGTGTAAATCAGAATTCATCGACAAGCGGAAAAAACAAAAAAACAACTTCCTAACTAAACCATGCGGATTCTATACCTGCCATGACTGCAATGCATGCAAACTGGGGATCAATAAACAATTGGAATACAAGTACAATTCAAACACCACCCTCAAGATCAGGGACTGGATTACCTGTAACTCGACCTATGCAATCTACATTATAATTTGCCCATGCAAGAAATTATATGTGGGTAGCACAATCAGAGCCCTCAAAACAAGAATTTTGGAACATTATCGTAACATCAAAAAAACTGAAGTGGGACCACCTCTTACTGAACACTATCAAGAATATCACCCTCACCAAAAAAACTAAGTTTTCGGACGGGAACTGGTGAAACCCTCCCCCAGAGGGAGCAACCGTGAACTCCTACTGAGGCAAAAAGAGAGTGAACACATCATACGCATGAACACTGTGACACAAGGACTCAACAAGGATGCAGAAATGCATTACTGGCTTTACTGAACATTTTCCCATTGTCCTTAATGCACCATTACACATGTCTTCCCATCACTTTGATGAGTATGACCTGTCACTCTGACCAGAGCATGTGGTTACTTCTCTATCGACCTAATAGCATATGGGGGGCCTGAGCTCATGATTAATTTAAACTGATGGTACCATCACTTGGAACGAATCCATCATCCCTCAGACCATCGTCGTAGCAACCCTATACACACACTCTGGTGGTTGCTGGGATGTCTCCTTTTCTTAATCCCAATTATGTTTCCAGGTTCGCCGCTGCGCGAGTTCTTAAACCTTCACCGAGGATACCACCAACACGGGATTTAAGACCGTACTTTGAACACTCTGGTAAGCACAATACCTAACACCATAGCACTCGACAATTTTGGTAATGTTATAAGACTTTGGCCCTTCTGGGACTTTTTATAACCATGCACGACACCAATTGTGGCCATTAATATGTGAGCTTGTTAATGTACTCTATACATATCTCCTGATGTGGTGTGTCTCTGTAGCATCGATAATATTGTATAAATGTAACACTGCCATAACCAGTTCCTAATACATGTATACACACACGTTTGGTTGCTTGATGAATTTTCACTGAGATCACTGAATCATGTGTATAATAACTGTGATGTATGATGATATTGCGTATGCGAGCATGATTCGGTAACATGCCGCCCACAGTGTTAAATTATCATAACATTGTAATCTTTTTCTTTAGATTTAGCAAGTTATATATTCCCACTAACTTTTGCCTGCCATACTGCCATTTTTTAAATGTTCTGACCAACCCTGTATTTGAATGAATAATTGTAGAGTGATACGTTAATGACATTTCTAATTACCTAAAGGTTTTTCACTTTTTTCCCCCATATACTTTACCCTCTCTCCCCCTATACCACAAATGCTTTCTCTCACCCAATCAACTCGGTGTTTCTTGGCCCCCTTTCCTTATGGGTATCTATTATATACCTGACTCACATTCTATTATATATGATCTTCTGCCAATCTGAACCTTCACCCTATGACTATCATGTTTTGTCTGAACCAGCCTTGAGAAAGCCCTCACCCAACTGGCCACCGGGCGAAACACGTGTCGGCTGTCTTTCGTGTATGATCTCACATTTGGAATAAGTCATTAAAAAGGACATATATACTGTCAACAAAAGAAAATGAGTCTTGGAAATTATTACTCTAACGACATCTATTAGAAGGCACAGACCTCCACCCACAACTTCAGTACCTGCTTTATGAATCTGTCTTCTAGCGTAATCTGTGTGATGAAAATCTCACGTTCAAAGTAAAAGAAACAAAGATCAGAAAATAATTGCCGGATAAATGGGTATAGTCCTTAATGAAAAATACATTGAAAGTAGAACTTTTCACTAAACCAACAGCATTAAATATGCAACTGCATTTTTCTACTTTTCACCCAGATGTCTGAAACGACGTATTGGTCACCGGAAAAAAAGAGATAGATTTCATTATATAGAATCAATATTCTATTTGGAGAAATAGAATCTGTGAGACCTCATTTTCCAACATTACAAATTGAATTAGGAATCTGAATATCTCTAATTAGCATATCTTAAATAAGGATGCAATGCTAAAACTTGAAAAACACTATTTGCCCTGCACAGGTACAGAAACATACAGGAGAGATGAGTCCACACCTATTGAAAAGAACAACTGGGTGGTTCAACCACCCTGTGGGGTATTCCACCTATTAAAGAGAACAACCATTGTGACTCTTGCCTTACATGTGCTGCAGCATGTGTGTCTGACGTTGTGGAACTACATGGCAAGAGAAACGTTCTTAAAAAGCTGACTAACAGCAGGACAAAAATGTTGCTTTCTTGATTCTTTTTACCTGAAATAAAGAATACTTTGAAGAGCCAGGCATAGAGATGAGGCTCAGATTTGGAGAACATAAATCATCCATAAGAACAAAGACATACACCACCTCTACTTATGCTGTGCTTGGAAGATGAACATACTTAAAAGAATAGCAGATAGACTACATTAGAAAAGATCTGGCCTAATGGTGGTGGTGGTGGGGTTGTGATATTGATTTAAAAAAAAAAAAAAAAAGATTTCTTATGGAACAATACTGGATATTAGAATTTGGTACTCATAAAGATAGACTGAATAACAAAATATCTTGGGGAGTTGGAGTACACTCATAGGTTTTGTTTGTAGCCAATTCCTAATATTCCTCTGTATAGCTGTCACAGCGGGTGATCTTTTGAAGCACAAAGTGGTGTTCGCACTATGGTGATTAGCTTATTCTCAAGATAGCTAAACTTTTACCATGCCACTACTTTTGCAAGATTATGTACCAGACAGAAAAACAGTAAATTTGTTAATCAGACTTAGTGTGGCTTAGTCTCAATATAAAATGTGATAATGTTTGACATCTGCTATTTGGCTAATTGTGCATAACATTTGAACCCAAGATACTATAATTGTCTCACAACTGTTTATAAATATTTGCGAGCTAATACCAGTTACAGGGTATCGTAACAATAATAGATGTAAGAGAACATTTTGCTTGCATGGACAGGGGCTTTTCTCTTGAGCCATATAGGCAAAACAATGTGTGTCACAATATCAGAGTTGCCACAAATAATAACTAATATGAGGTAACACAGCAAAATTGCATCAGTACTGGTTGAAGTTTTTTGCCCATTTATATGATTTATTGATCTAACTGGTTCAGAAATAGTACCGATTCAAAATGGCGGCCCCAATATGTGCACTCTGAATTACAATAGTTTGGGCTAGAGGCAATCTTCACTCTAAATTATTGATAGTCTTATAATTTATATATTTACCCAAATATATGTAATCATTTGAGACAACCACCTTAAGCATTTCGCGAATTAATGAATATGATCAAATGGATTTATGTTAAAAGTCAAGGTTTAAAGATGGCGCCGAATTCGCAACAATGTCCTGCACCGCTTCTAGACATCTTCTATGTCACTGAACGTTCTCAGGTGCTTGCAATTATGTGACCGTATATAAGAGTTTGATTAATGGCGTTCTGGTTCACTATTTGAAGCAGACGCCATGACTGATACCACCTAAGAGACCAACATTCCTCATAAGTTGCTCCATAACGAAAATCTTTACTGTTGTGTGTGAGAAGTTGGCCTGGCATATGCTGTCCACTAATTATAGTGGGCACCTTGCACCAGTCCAAATCGACTCTTATGGTAGGTAGGTTAAAGACAACCTTATTGAAAGCTATCCTAGTGGTAGCTGTGGAGAGCAGCCTTCAGGCTAAGTCTTGAAGGAATGTAAAGCAGCTTGTTTTACCAGTCTATAATCTCTTGAGTGACCAAATGAAAGAGCACCACATCAGGTATATATTCCAAAATATATGTATTTATTACTAAACACACCCCTCTAGTCTCTTTATGAGGCTAGAGTTCGAAGTACATGGGTTATAAGATCTTAAATCACAGTAATAGCACAAATACACGTTTGGGCCCCTAGGGGCGTACCAAACCATATACCAATAAAGTGGTATGCGAACCACGACTGAACTAGACACTAGGCCTAGAGCCTCTAGAAGTGCTTGGACCACAAGGAACCACCCAAGGTAGTGACACAGGGGACCCACGGGAGACGCGTGCAGTGTAAATACACAACCGCGATCGCCGTTAACTTCTATGGAGAAAGTCGGGATCGGGAAAATAGAGGAAAGGGACACTTTTAAAGAGGACTAGGACAAAACCCTTTGAGATCTAGGACTTTGAAGAGTCTCTACCCACGGGAGCACCGGAGTACTCGTGTTACCTCACCCAGGGAAGCCGGGTGCATAGGTGCCTTTCGGGGTCGGGTTTCGTCGTCGGTTCTTATGGCGATCTGCGGCAAAGTGCTGCTGGCGACCAGGAGAAAAGTGTCCGGGTGGATCCAAGAGTGGATCGGAGTTCTGAAGAACCTGAAAGCAGAGGGGACAGAGTCTGGGTCACTAGCCAGTGACCAGGGAGGTGATGGACGGATGCCCACCGATGTCGAGTGCTTCAGGTGCGTTGACGGTCGTCTCGTTTCTGCAGCCACGAGGTCCAGGAGGCGTTGTCGGCGACCAGGAGCAGGATTCGGGCTGGTACACGATGTCTGTCGAGTGCTGCGGTGTCGGCGACCAGATTGGACCCAACAAGCCTTGGCAATGGCAAGTCTCGATGTAGCTGAAGATGCGTCGATGGTGCAGACCAGCAAGGTCTGGGGAACTCACCCAGCAAGGGTAAGTGAGGGCAGGCCTGGAGCAACCAGACTGCCAAGTAAAGAAAAGATTGGCCTTCGGTAAGGGCTACTAGCCAACGGGCTAGCGACCGCGAAGGAGCCTCGTGGCGCCGCACGTGGAGCTGGCTTACGGGACACTCGTGGAGTGGGGGCCAGTGATCTTCGGTGCAGGTGGTGCTGGAGGCTAGGGCTACTCGGAGCCCAAAGCACGACTTCTTGGGAGACCCAGAAGATGGTGCACTTGCAAGTGTGCTCGGTGTCCAGGGGTCACGGTCTCACGTTACCCACGATAGCCACGGGCCTCAGCTTTGCTGGGGACTCAGGGGTAGCCTCGGGAAGTCTGAGAATCCACCTCTGGTGATGCGATGACTTCGGCGTCCGACAGGGAGCTTCAGTGATGCGAACCGGACAGATGCTTCTTTGGTGCCTGCCAAGCAGGGGAGTCACTCCTTGACCCCAAGGGAGATTCTTCAGTCCTCTAATCGTGAGTAGAGCGTCGAAGGTCCAGGATTCTGTGTCAGAGTTTCGTCCAGGTATAATCTAATCTTGCTGTGGCAAGGGTTCCCCATTTTAACCAGTAAAACAGGGAGGGACTAACTCTATGACCCCACCTATGGGAGGGTCAAGGGAGGGAGTGGCTACCCCACTTCCCTTTGTCCAGTTTCGTGCCAGAGCAGGGCAGGTAGCCCCTGAGCTGGTTTGAACTGGCATATGCACAGAGGAGCCTTTGCTCCCCCAGTGCAGGACTTCAAAGCACTCTAAGAGTGCACCCACCCAGCCCCAATACACATTATCCTGTCTGGGGAGGTGGTCACACCTCCCTGCAACAGGAAACCTATTGTCCAGGCCTCCCTGCCGGAGTTTCGTCCAGCAGCAGGAGGCCAGACTTGTGTCTGTGGCAGCAGCATCCATTTTGTGATGCCAGGGCTTCAGAAAGAAGTTACCGGGTAAGCCAGAGTTAACATGTCTTTCCCTCTAGAAGGGTGGAATGCTACCCCGCCGCCAGGATTGGCGGGGGGTAGTATTCCAAGATGTTTGACACCAAACACGACATGTTTAGGTGCAGCCATTCCAAAGTTAGCATTTTACCGCGAGGATATAATGCGCTTAAGAGTATATGGTCAGGCTGCACTACAAACAGCATCAGAGATGGTCTCCGAACGCTGCAGAGGGGCCCTGCTCATGCAGGGGCACCCTCTCACATAGGAACCATGCACTCTGCCTTTAGGATTGATAAGGCCTGCCTTAGGAGTGACTTATAGGTTTATATGTGTGTATGTATTTAGTGATATAGGTAACCTATATCACAGTAAGGAGTGCATGCACCACCTTACCCAGGCTGCAGTAGCAGACCTGTGGTGTCAGTTTGGATGGCCTTCCAGGGGTGGCATAATACATGCTGCAGCCCCTGGCAGGTCCTCTGAGGTACCTATGCCCTTGGTACATAGTATACCATATACTAGGGACTTATAAGGGCACTCAGATTCCAATCAGAGATGTGCCTAAGGCACATGGAAACCTTTTACAGAGAAAGCAGATAGACTGGGGCCCTGAATAGCAGGATCCCAGTCCAACTAAGTCATAAACCAGCAAAACACCATAAAAAAAGTGGGGGCAACCATATAGTCAGATTCCACCTTCCTACATTGTGTCCTTTTACATTGCTTAGAATAATGCTAACAAATTCGATTATTTTTTAAATGAAATGTGCTTTTTGCCATCTCATTGTTCCTATGCAATTATAACTGACTATTCAGATATATCGATATTACATAGAACAAATAACGCTAACTAATTCGATTCCTTCCTAAACTTAATGTGCTTTTTGTCATCGTATCGTTCCTCTGTAACTAATACTGACTATTTAAATATGGCGCTGATTTCGAAACAAAACTTGCAACGTTTTTAAATATCCTCTTCGCAAATGCATGTTCTCGCGAATCTTTGATTATGTGATAATCGATAGGAGCCCTATTGTTGATGGCCTGTCTTTTGACAGATGCCAAAATCGCTATCTGTTAGGTGTTTAGTATTCCAGGATAACGTGCTTCATAATGAAAGTAGATACTGCCATTACCATGTTCTATATTATACTGCATAATTCAGAAAATCTTAAATCATTTTTGATTTCAGTTTAATTTATTATGCAATTTGTCATTGTATTTATACATGTTAGTTTATATTGCACTAATCCTCATCGTACAGGATCTTGGTTTTTTAAAAACCTTAATTCTGAGTATTTAAAAAAAACCTCTTTGATTCGTTTATCAAAATCACGCGTGTTCTACAAAAATGTTCAAGCCACACTAACTCACAGTGTATGTGACGTGGTTTTATATGGATGTTTGTCTTTCCGAATATACATGAGCTTGTTCGTATTTGGCCTATCCCCTCTTTCCTTTGATACTTAAAAAAAATCTCTAAAACTTCGATTTCATGATTTAGAGATACAATTAAAAAAATTAAACTGTCTTTTTAACTGTTATTCATACCCTATGAATAGACAAAAATTGGGTATATGCATTATAGGTAGGCATGATCTATACCATGACCGAGATTAATATCGAGATAAATATGAAATATAGCTAGAAAAATATGTTGAATGTTAGACCCTTCTCTCTTTTGGATTAATTATGGATTTACACATTATAATTGGGACCAGGGATATATGGACAAAAAGTTTTAAAAGAATATATAAATTTTGTTCTTTCAGAACGCATATACTACATAGTTTGACAATTTTTAGGATGTACACAGCGCCAATAGATACTATGGATTTGGTGAATCCCACATACATTTTAGAGGTATGTCTCTTGAGCCTTTTGTTAAATGATTGTATAAGATCTGGAGACTCCAGCCACCACCATATAAAACATTACTAATTGTCGATTACAGCATGTACTGTCAAATTTATTTGAAAATTGAAATGGCGACCTGTTTGGAGCTGTTTTTCAGGATTGTAATTATATTAAATATTTATGTTTTGTCTCTTTGATCTGTCTAAATGTATATGTACATGTACATATTTTAAACATGTTGATTTATGTGTTGTATGTGTTCTCTGTAGCCCTGAAGAAGTCCTGTGTGGACGAAACGCGTTGGCTACTTGATTTTAACACTCATTTCATTGATGTAACTCTGATTGAGAAGATATTTAATAAAGAGCAAATGAAGAAAGAAAATTTCAATATTGGAGGTTCTCACTTGTTTATATAGGGACTGTGATCTTTGATGTTGGTGACCAAAAAACTGTTGCTATATTCTAGTATCTCATATATTAAGCTCAGAAATCAATAAAATGAACACTTGTAACTGCAGAGATTAGAGTAAAAAAGCATGGATGCTTACTAAGAATCAAACCTTTATTGATACCAACCAGGTACCTGTACTCTTTATGGAAAAAGTATGCAAAGGAGGCTATGCTTTGAAGGAACTCCTTCACCATGTTCCACTCTCTGGAAGGAAAACCACTGTCATCAGACCAGGCTTGGAGTAGCAGGGAGATCGAGTAGGACTAAGCTTTAAATAATTTAATATCTTGAATGTGGACGCCATCTGCATAATTACCATCACTATCAAAAATGGGTCCCAAAACGTGGGTGTACAAGTTCTCCAAAAACAACTATACTTCAGGGAAACCCAAGAAAGCTATGTGAGAATGTTGAGCAATAGCCCTTGATGGTCCATAAATCTGGCACTTGCTTAAGAGGATTAAAAGGAACCTAACCAGGAGTATCACCATAGGTGTGGATGACGACCTTATCTAGGGTGGTCACACATTTGGTGTGTCTTGAAAAGATTCCTCCTACCAAACTGGAGGTAAAAAAAAATCTTGCCGAGACTCCTGCAGTAGGTTAGTGTACTACAACTAAATTTGCCTGCAGATATGAGACTTGGGGCCAGATGTACTAAGCACTCCTCGCAAAATACTGGTCACCATTTGCGACCAGCATTTTTGCGACTACTGCAGTATTTTGCGAACCAACCTATGTACTAATAGCTCGGTTAAAAAATAATGATTCCTAGTGGGTTGCAAATCGAACCACCTCATAAATAATAATGAGGTAGGTCGCAATTTGCGGCCCACTAGAAATCGCAGTTATCATAGGGATGGAGGTCTGCTGTGGCCTGCAGACCACCATGTCTGATTGGTTTTAAATAAAGCAAGTCTTTTTTTTTTTGTCCGAATGCAGCCCATTTTCCAGGATGCGTTTGAAAAAACACAATAATAAAAATGGAACTACAATTTGTTTAAGAGTAGGAAATGGTTCATAGGACCACTGCCTACTCATAAAAAATATTTCTTTTTTAATCACTCTCAAAGAGTAAGGGGTCCCTTGGCGACCCCGTCCTGTTGTGAATGGCTTACCACAACATGTTTGTAGTAGGTAAAGTATCAATGTTTTGCGACCAGGTTTTGATCACAAAACATGAATACCTACCATTCAGATCGGTATTTGGAAGGGACGCTTTAAACACGCCCTTTCCAAATGCAGAATTGTTGTTGGATTGCAAACTCAAATTGCAATTTGGTAAAGTTTTACTGAATCGCAATATGTGGTTTGTACATACCAAAAGCCATTTTTGCGATCTCAAACTCCCCAATTCTGCAAATTGGGCAGTTTGCGACCACAAAAACCCTTCATACATCTGGCCACCAGAGGATTATGCCCAGAGCAGTCATGTCCATATGACATCCATCAAAACTGAATGCTTTACCATTCTAACCACTTTGCCTACAAAGGCAAGTCAATTTATTTTGTGGTGGAAAAAGTGTCTTAAGTCAGATCCCATTTTTAATTTTCACACTGGGTGTACATAAAAAGATGTATGTGTTAAGAAGTCTTTAGCTGGCTGTTCACAAAAAGCAATAAAAATGCAAAGCTCCATATCTTAAGATTCTCATTCACAACTTGCTCTTTATTGGGAATGGCTAACGTCTCACCTGGAAAAGTTCAGTGAGCTTCAGGAAGGAAAATGTCCTATTTTCCAGGTGATACAAGGGTGCCAAACCCAGCCACACTGTCAACTCTTTCACTGAATCAATGTGATCCCGCTTAGCTCATATAGTAGAACTCCATGTCCCATGACATTATTAATAGGCAAAGGGGGTAGATAGTGCAGAGGTGAAAGGCTTTGAGGAAGAGACAGAGACAAGGTGGCATCTAAGAATCAGGTATCCACTGAACCATAAGTCAGGGAGGACGGATGAAACTCACAGTAACAGAACTAGATACAAACTGAAAACCAGAGAAGCATGTCTTAGTTTACCATCTTCAGAATTTGTACATCTTCAGAATATGAAACAATAGCACATGCAGATGGATGGATAAGGCATAAATGACAGCAAAAGAATCTTGTGATATATACCCTAAAGCCGGCACTGTGTTCCAGACATAATCTCAGGAAAGTAAACTGCAGTGAGCTCTGATTGGGGTTGAAACCTCAACAGAATGGTGCCTTGTTGTGTGAAGTAAGCCTACAACGAGTTCCAGCAGAACTACCTCAAGGCAGCAAGATGGAATAAGTAGTGGGAAAAGGCGGGATACCCGAGACATCATAGGGAATGACCCAGTCTTTAAGAGAAAAATTCTTTGGGGGTTGTAGATTTTTAAGTGTTTTCTTAATTGATCATGATTTGATTTGGAAGCAGCTATTTAGGGAGGCCAAATATACAAATATCTCTTGTTAAACTGATAGCTCACTCTTAGATAGCAGCTCATTGATGAGCATAATAACCAAATGAGGAGATAAGCCTACACTACATGCGTTTCTGAAGAAAGAGACCCAGAGGTGGTACAAGAAGTAGGGCTCTACCTTGAGGGACTTGCAGTGGCACAGTAGCCATAAGAGAGGCACTACGACAGATATTCAGATACACTTCAACCTCGAGAAAATCTTCTAAGAATATCAAACAACTTCTCTCCTACAACTATAGTAAGGTAAAGATCTTCGGCCAAATCCAGGTGTGATGAATGGGCTAAAAAGCCCTACCTGCTGAAAGCTTCCCAAGCTGTTTGAGTACAAGCTTAACATGTATTGGCATTATACCGTAAGAGATCCCTTCAGAAATCTTATAAATGAAACCCAAAAAGCTTAATCTAAAAGAACCTATGAGCTATTATGCAAGTCTGAAATGCTGCTGCTGCAAACCTAAATCAGAGTGCACAGTTAGTTTCAGGTTGATAGGTTAAAGGAATCACTTAGTTTCTCCATTCAATAAGAGAAATGTTTAGAAATGGCCTAGAGAGTGACACAGCCAGGCACTAGAAAAGAAGCAAGGGGTGCACCACTGGAGTTTAATTCATAGGGGCCTACCACCTTCTGCTCAACTCCTGAATATTTTTCAAAACCCATATTCATGCGTGAGGTGGACTCAGTGAAAGGTTACCAAGACCTTTAAAATGGAAGTGGGCAGTTGCAACTCTATGGACAATAGCAGTTGAATAACATGATGTCAAAACATGTACAGTGCATCGTAAGTGCTTGGGGAGCCCCCTTGGCCTACTACCAAACAAGGGCTACATGCTGTTCGCGCCCACAGAATTCCAGATGTAAAACCAAAATTTAGTTCAGGCCACAGGCCTGTAAAAAGCACCTATGAGGGTACTGGACAAGGTAATGTTCCTTAAGGCACCTTGACATTTTTAGAACATCCATGCAGTTACACAGTCTTTCATGTTAAACTGCAAAGTCACAACTGTTAGTGTAACTCAATATAGTGGCTATGGCATCTCAGAAAAGATTCTGATAGACAGTCACAGTTGCATAGGTATAGCTGTTCTCATTTCAAAAGTAATGCAAAAGTAACCATGCAAAGGCACCCTATAGCATTATGTCCAGAACCTGCCCACCTGCTTCAGGGTCCTCACCATGCTGCTGTGGAGAAGACCATCCACGCCAAAATAACCCCTGATATGTTAGTATTGCATAAGGCCCTAAAGGGCACCTTGCAAAGCCCAAAGACATATCATGCGGGTGCTTTGTTTGACTAATTGGCTAGATATCATCAGATAGTTGCAAATACTTTTGATATATTCCAAGATGGAATTAATTGAAATAGACACTGGTTAGGTGTCAATGACTCATAAACGGAGTTCTTATTTATTGGGAGCGTGCACTGGCTCGAAACCCACAGATCTGCAAACTGCTCTTACCAGGATGGAAACTGATATTGCTTTGAAAGACAAAGTGAAAGCCTTCTCAGCCTATTTTGATCACAAACTCTCGATGGATAGCCAAGGAAATAATAATATCACCAAATTTTCTATCGCTTGAAAATGTGAAGAAAGGGAAGATGCTGGATTTCTCAGAAGGATATATCTTGTATGGGTCAAGCTGTTATTAGCTATGCTGTATCAGTGGAGACATATAAGGTCAATATCAGTAAGTTACAATTGTTGCAGAAATCAGATCAGCTATACAAGCAGTATGTGACTTGCCGCTATCTGCTCAGGTTTCCTCTTGCCGACGGATGTAGCACTGGCTAAAAGAAGAGGATAGAACACAGTTCAAGACTCTTATAGTAATTCATATGGCAATGTTTGGTAGTGATGTTGGGTATTTGAATCAACATGTCAATATCTACTGATCTGTTGGCAATCATCTGCTGGTCCCACCCAAATTCATCTGAAAAAAGGCTGAAGAGGGTCGTTTCTGTAATGACGCACACACTGTGAAATGCTCGGAATATAGAACTAAGGCAATTGAGCCAACATCCATCTTTTAGGAAAGCCTTAAATACTTATTTATTTGAGTGGATTGACTTCCTCTCAAATTCTACACACTGTTCTGTTGCTTGTCAAGTTTTAGGAGCTTTATAAATCAATTTGATAATGCAGCTCAGGTGGTCTGCATCAGCATTATGCTTCTGATAGATTATAAAACTTGCTACGCCATATAGTTGTTTGTATCATAAGTGGGGTGTAGATACCGTTTCCCATTACAGTATGAGCAATAAGCAGTGTGATTTTGCCCTTTGCCAATTAAATGGCAGAAGGATCAGTGGAAGGCACTTCTGTTGTCTTCTGTAAGGATATAAGTTTAACGACATTGCCACATTGAGCCACCCCTGCCAATCTCTTTTGATGGCGTCCGTTATGTGCAGTCTTAAGGAGGTAGTCTCCTGACACCCTCTAAACAGACCTTGATGGTGAGTGCATAAGTGGACTCATGGTGCTGCCTTCTGGATTCAGTATGTAAATTAAGTCTAGAGTCTTCGAGCAGGCGAGGACCTCTTTGTGTTGATTATCAGGCTCTCCATAATACTATTCATCACAGTTCCCGAGAAAGTGTGGAGCCCACCTCCCTGTGCAACAGATGGCCTTGTTTGGCAACAGAAATATGATGACCTTTCTTTCTTACCCACCATGATGGTCTCTACCATTAGTCACCTTATTTTAGATATGGCTGCACAAGCCCAGAAGTTGGGTATGCAACAGTATAATTTATTTCAAGTGTTGAGACTCGCAATAAGGAAAGAGATCAGAGAGAGATTGCAAAACCTTTTTCAATTAAGACACCCATCAAGCCACAGACAAATGTGCAGAACTGCTAGACACAAACAGACCCACAATGCAAGGTCTGTCAATGGCCTTCTTTACGTTCCCAGGACCAGCTAGCCAACATGTTATTCCTGGCCTGTGATTGGGCTGCAGAAGACTCTTCTCTTTTTTCATGGTCTATATGACTATGGGTCTAATTTGGATGTTGGTCAGAAAGACTCCGATCGACATCCCTGGTTTGACTTCCGACCGCCTACATTGTTATTAAGCGTTATTCCGGCTGGCTTCCGACTGGCTCAAGGAGCCTGTCAGCCATCCGGAAACCGCAACATAATGGTTACGGACGGCGTTTCCGACAGGATTTTCGTGTTGGGCTTTCCGACATGGAAAGCATGTTGGAAAGCGACTTTGGGGGGCCCCTAGCAGGGCCCCGTTCTCTCTGCAGCCTCCGGTTGGGGGCCAAGGGGGCACCTATGTTGTGCCCCCTATTAATCCCTGCACCGTGTGGCAGGCACCGTGAGGTGCCTGTCACGGTGCAGGGATTTACACAAACTCCCATTTTTCTACGGGAGCCTGTGCTGCAGGCGGAAACCACCGCAGCACAAGGTCCCATAGAGAAATGGGAGTTTATAATCGTGGAACCGCCGACCTATGGTCGGTCGGTTCCCACACCAAAGGGTGTTGGGCGGACTTACATCGTAATTAGGCCTATTTTCTATTTTCTCCCCTCTGGCTTGTAATTAGAGAATAATCTTAGAAACCAGAACATGCCCGGTAAGTATGGTTCTTCATCTAACGCGTTTCATTTTACTGCAGTTGCATTGCATACTTGGGACTCACTTAAATTAGTTTCTCACCTTAAAAGAGCTATAGCTAAAATAAGGCCCCATAGAAAAGCAATCTAGGACCTGAAAGGCCAAATACTTCAATTACAAACACAAGAATTCACACCTCCTGACCCACTAATACCAGAATTGAAAAATGACATATAATGTAAGCCAGTTGAAAAAACACACACTGGCCTGTCCCCGCATGAAGTCTCTGCTAGAGAATAAGGTCAAAGCATGGCTGAGATAAATTAAAATATATATATGAAAAGTAATTCAGGATCATGATATGAGTCTAATAAAGTTTCAGTGAATTGTGTAAAATAATAGTGAGAACATCCTAAGTAGTTTTCTTGAACAACTTCTTAATGAAAAGAGCGCTATTTTCAACTCAAAGACAATGAAAACTTTAAGGGATGAACAACGTATCTTGCAATGATGTTAAAACTTCTGGAAACGAAATATTCAAATGTGTTTATTAAAAATGTTGTTCAGGCCTTATAGAATAGCTAAAGCTTTCTAATGAATGTGGTATCCCAGATAGTGATTGTTCATCCACTGGTGCGTGGTACCTCAGAGAGTGGTAGGTCATCCACCTCCTAATAGAAAAGACTGCGATAAGGCACAGTATAGCAAGTGCGACGAGGATAAGCTCCCCACAACCCTCCTGCCCGATACTCTTGCAGTACGCAAAAGCCTAATCACATGAGAACCACTGACTCTTGGAACAGTAGCCCAAACCACTGCCCCACCTATGCCTGTCTCAGAGGACACCTGAGTTTCAAAATACTATAATGGAAAAAGGGGAACTGTGCACTGTTATATCCTACACTAGCAATGCCTGTCGCATCCCCATGCCCACTGCCACGCTAGGGTCCTTGGGCACGGCTGGCAGGAGTAAGCATGAAGTAAGTGAGAGTGAAGGGAACTATTAAAAGGAGGGTGATGGAGTGGTGAGGGGATCTCACTAAGCAAACAAAATACAGAAGGATATTAAGAAGCAGAACAGGTGTTCTAGCCACACTTACTATGTACATGTCTCAGGATGATGAAAGCAAAGGAATTGACTATTTTAATTGTTTTCTTTACACCTTAAAATTCACACGAGTTACCCTAAGAATATGTTAGTTAATAAATAATTGGATGGTGCAAGTTAGTTTCCATTTGGTCTCCAGATTTATTCCTTTGTTTGATGGTTGCTTTAACATTCAAAGGCGTGCTTCTAAGGATAATTGTTGGTTTATGCATATACGTATGCACATGTATTGCTATATATAAGTTTGTGTTATTGACATATGTAAGTCTTTGATGTTGTTGTTTGTAAATGGTTGCAAAGGTGGAGAAATTGTAACAAAGAGTCACAAACAGTATTATAACTATGTACTTTTCCCTAATATTGTAAATTTCCTGGTGCTATACAGAAAAGGAAACGCTTAGTTTAGTTAGTTCATTGTTATATATATATATATATATATATATATTGTCTACTGGCGGTCGCCAGTAGATAGTTATAGTTACAACCTATTATCCATAGGAAATCCGCGACATTCTATTTGAAATAACTCTCTTGCCGGTTGACGTATCTTGCGAAATTTTCAAACTTTGTGGCCCGCTCCGGTCCGCTCCTACCCTGAAAGTCTCGGGGGATTCGTCAAGCGGGGCCGAGAAAAAGGGGGTCCCAAAGGGGGTCCCCATGCATTTTTCCATAGGAAACTTTAGACACGGCTACAGCCCGAACTGCTGAACGGAATTACACCAAATTTGGCAAAGAGGTAGTTCTTGGTTCAGAAAGAACCCTTTTGTTAAATGGTGTAAATCCGTTCAGTAGTTGCTGAGAAAATGAAAAGTAAAAAGTTAGTGATATCTATGGCCGAGTAGGGTCCGCGTACCCTCAGCGCACCCTGCGCGCACCGTCCCGATCCACGAGCTGCATGTTAATTGGCTGTCAGCTGGCTGTCAACATTCCGATTCAGGAAATGTTGGCAGCCATTTTATCCCTCGGTAGAACCGAGGGACAGAAACTAAGTGCGCAAAGCGCACAAAGGGGGCAGGGTAGAAACACCCTGACCCCCTAGGTTTGCTCAGGGGTCCCACAAGGACCCCCTGGGCAAAAATAAATAAATATATTTTTTAAAAATCGGCAGGATGCGCTCAGGGTGCGCGAATCCTGCCGAGAAAAAAATCGAGCGCGGTCTCCGCGCTTCGATGTTAATTGGCCCCTGGGTGGCCCAAGTCCCGGGGGCATGGTGGGGGGATAATTTAATGTGTGGGGGCCTCAAAGGGCCCCCAAGCCCGGGGACCGCCACCCCCCGGGGCTTTTTAAAAATGGTGCGGGAGGGCTCCGAGCCCTCCCGCAGCCCCGAGGACCACCACCTCCCGGGGCTTTTTTTTTATAGATTATAAAACCTGTGTGGGGGGCTCCAGCCCCCACACGCCCGAGACCGCCACCTCCTTGGGGCACTAAACATTTTAATATGGGGGTCCGTTACGGACCCAGAGACCCGGGGACCACCACCTCCCCGGGGCTGTGTAGTGAATGGGAGGGGGCTGCGCGGCCCCCTCCTGGAGCCCTTGATGGCCCTGGGGACCACCACCCCCAGGGCCGGCTCCTCGCAGTGTCCCGGGGTGCCTACCCCGGGACACTGTAGTTTGCTATGGCAGGACGGGAGCCTCGCGGCTCCCGTCCTGCCATAGCAAACTGCTGGATATTGGAAGAGAGGCAGGAAACCTGCTCTCTCTTCCAATATCCCAAAGCCGATTGCTTTCCACATGGGGAGCAGCATGTCAGCTGCTCCCCATGTGGAACAGCAATGCCGGCTCCCAAGGGACGTGGGGAGCCAGCGGGACTGTGGGGGGATTGGGGACCCCCACAGTCCCCAACGGAGAGGGCCAGCCCCGGGGGATGGGGTCCCCGGGGCAAGTAGTGGCCCGGGAGGGGGGCCACGCGGCCCCCCTCCCCAAAAAAGAGAAGAAAAAATAAAAAAAATGGAAAGGCCGGCCCCGGGGGATGGGGTCCCCGGGGCCTTAAAATGGCCAGAGGAGGGGGGCCACGCTGCCCCCCTCAAAATACTAAATATAGAGGCCATGCCCCGGGGGATGGGGTCCCCGGGGCCAATACAGGCCCAGGGAAGGGGGGCCACGCGGCCCCCTTCCCGTTTTTTTTTTTTTTTTTTTAATTTAAAAAAAGGGGTAAGGCCCCGGGGGATGGGGTCCCCAGGGCCCAAAAACCGGTAAAAGGAAGGGGGGCCACACAGCCCCCCTTCAGGGGACAAACATTTTTTTTTTTTTTTTTAAACGATCGGGCCCGCAGGCCCCGCCCCTTTCCTTCACCACTCTGCAAACGCGCCCCCTGGCGCGTTTGCAGAGGAGAACAATTCCCCTTGAATACTGGGGGTCCCTGGGGGCCAACTAGCCCATCAGGAATCTCCAGTATGCGCCAGGGAGCTGCCTTGCAGAGACGTGTGAGAGGCCACACCCTTTTTACACCTCTCTGCAATGCAGCTCTGTGGCGCTTTTTGGAGGTATATGGTGGGCTAGTTGGACTCCGGGGACCCTCAGGATTCAAAGGGACTTAATCCCCCAACTTAAAACGCGCCACGGGGCGCGTTTGCACAGTGGTGAAGGGAGGGGCGGGGCTTCAGGTGACATGTGTGCAAACAGGCCCCGTGGCGCGTTTTAAGATGGGTAATTAAATCCCCTTCAATCCTGAGGGTCCCTGGGGGCCAACTAGCCCAACAGGTACATCCAGAAAGCGCCACAGAGCTGCGTTGCAGAGAGGTGTAAAGGGGTGTGGCCTCTCTACACGTCTCTGCAACGCAGCCCCTAGCGCATATTGGAGGTTCCTGGTGGGCTAGTTGGCCCCTAGGGACCCTCAGGATTCAAGGGGACTTAATCCCCCAACTTAAAACGCGCCACGGGCGCGTTTGCACAGATGTCACCTCAGGCCCCGCCCCCTCCCTTCACCATTGTGCAAATATTCCTCTAAAATCAGCCGAAATACGAATTCCGATTTACTCACCTGTTATAAGGAGAGACCTCAGTGCTGTATCTTTGAGCCCAGTACTGGTCCTGAAAAGTAATTTTAACCGTACTTACCAGTAACTTCAATTTCCTTCCATAGGCTAACATTGACTGGTTTCACTTGGAAATTCTTCTAAGTGTGGAGTTTTGGAACTTTAAAATATTCCTCTAAAATCAGCCGAAATACGAATTCCGATTTACTCACCTGTTATCAGGAGAGACCTCAGTGCTGCATCTTTCAGCCCAGTACTGGTCCTGAAAAGTAATTTTAACCGTACTTACCGGTAACTTGAATTTCCTTCATAGGCTAACATTGACTGGTTTCACTTGGAAATTCTTCTAAGTGTGGAGTTTTGGAACTTTAAAATATTCCTCTAAAATCAGCCGAAATACAAATTCCGATTTACTCACCTGTTATCAGGAGAGACCTCAGTGCTGCATCTTTCAGCCCAGTACTGATCCTGAAAAGTAATTTTAACCGTACTTACCGGTAACTTGAATTTCCTTCATAGGCTAACATTGACTGGTTTCACTTGGAAATTCTTCTAAGTGTGGAGTTTTGGAACTTTAAAATATTCCTCTAAAATCTGCCGAAATACGAATTCCGATTTACTTACCTGTTATCAGGAGAGACCTCAGTGCTGCATCTTTCAGCCCAGTACTGATCCTCAAAAGTAATTTTAACCGTACTTACCAGTAACTTGAATTTCCTTCCATAGGATATCATTGCCTGCTTTTTGCTGAAAAAGTTTCTAAGTGTTGATTTTTGAAACATACAAATATTCCTCTAAAATCAGCCGAAATCCGAATTCTGATTTACTCACCTGTTATCAGGAGAGACCTCAGTGCTGCATCTTTCAGCCCAGTACTGGTCCTGAAAAGTAATTTTAACCGTACTTACCAGTAACTTGAATTTCCTTCCATAGGATATCATTGCCTGCTTTTTGCTGAAAAAGTTTCTAAGTGTGGAGTTTTGGAACTTTAAAATATTCCTCTAAAATCAGCCGAAATACAATTCCGATTTACTCACCTGTTATCAGGAGAGACCTCAGTGCTGCATCTTTCAGCCCAGTACTGATCCTCAAAAGTAATTTTAACCGTACTTACCGGTAACTTGAATTTCCTTCATAGGCTAACATTGACTGGTTTTCAGCAAATAGTTTCAAAGTGTTGATTTTCACAAACTACAAATATTCCTTAAAAATCGCCTGTATGACTTAAACGCATTCTTTCAACTGTTTACAGGAGATGCACCAGTGCTGGATCCAGGATCCAACACTGAGTAAGAAAAAGTAACGATAACAGTTTTTACCTGCTAAGTGAATTTCCTTCCATAGGATAACATTGGTGATTCTATGAGAAAAAGTTTCTAAGTGTCAACTTTTAAAATACAATAATATTCCTTAAAAATCACGACTGTAACCAAAACGCTTTTACTCAACTGTTTACAGGAGATGTACCAGGACTGAATCTAGGATCCAGTCCTGTGGTTAGAAAAAGTAATCCATAAAGTAACTAATTGCATTTAACTAGAAATTCACATTGAGCTGAATGTTGCATTGTGTTTGAAAATGTGTTGCCCATTGCAACAACTGTAACTACTGTACTTAAAAGTCTATTGCCTATCTGCAAAGTATTTAAACTAAAGTAATTCATTCTGAGAAAGTATTTTTTGTAATGTATAATGTAATTACAATGTAATTTAAAAATAAAATATGTAAAAAAAATTGTTTCTAAAAATGTAGTAAATCAGTATGAAAAAAATTAATATAACAATTAATACATTTAAAAATTGTCATTTACAAAACCTTTGAAATTCACTAAAAAAACGTAGGTTTCAGGCACGTTATAGTTAGAAATTAGCATTTAAAAAACCTTTGAAATTCACTGAAAAAACCATAGGTTTCAGACACGTTATAGTTACAAATTAGCATTTAAAAAACCTTTGAAATTCACTGAAAAAACCATAGGTTTCAGACACGTTATAGTTACAAATTAGCATTTAAAAAACCTTTGAAATTCACTGAAAAAACCATAGGTTTTAGGGACAGTTATAGTTACTTGGACATTGCACTCGTACAAAACCCGTGAAATTCCCCGTTATAGTTAGTTCAGCTAACTATAACTCGCGCCCCATAATGCACTGCTGATGACGTCACATATTACATCACTCATGACATGGTCAGTGACATCACTGATGACATCACTGATGACATCTCAAATGACATCACTGATGACATCATCCACGTGATAATCTGATGCACCTCCTCACACCCTAATATTACCTTTGATACACCCACTCTAAATTACAGACTGCCATTCGCAAAACCATAGACACTCCAACACCAATAACTACATACCCACTCACTGATTCTTAGGTCTACACACACACATCCACTCACTCACCCGTACAGTCACTCATACTTACGGTCACTCAGTACAGGACTATCATATGCACTCATACTCCTATATAGACTCTCAAACACCGCCACTCATCCATAGAGGTACTCACACACCTAGTCAGTCATGCAAATAATTAAACACACTACCATTTACTCACCTATACAGTTATACACACACCAGCTCACTTACTCATACAAATACTAGCACATTCTTACGCTCTTATACAATCACTGATACAAGCACACACTCATCCATACAGCCACTATCACAATCAGTCACTCTCGCTTATAGCTATTTATATACTCCAACACACATATATACTGCCTTTCACATATGTAGTTACTCACACATGTACCACTGGGACATACATTCACTCACTAACACACTCTTACACACACTTACCCACCCATACAGTCTATCACAGATGCACTCTTGAAACCATCCACCCAGTGAATCACCCACTCACACATCTATGCACAGAGTCGCACACACCCCTCCCACACAAACACTCAGGCACCCATACAGATACTCACACAAGCATTCAATAACTCAAATAGACACTCATGTAGCTATTCACAAACACATGCAGCCACTTACACAGCAACAGACAAACGGATACAGACATTCACCCAGTTTAGTCACTTACCCATGCATTCAGTAAGATACGTTAAATCACTCACTTATACAGTCAGTCACGCACCTACTAAATCATCCATACAGACACTTACACACCCACTCATTCTTCAATACGTCTTTTCCTATATATATTAAAAATATTTAAACTTTAGAGAAACACACAGTCACTGGATGATGTCATCAGTGATGTCATCAGTGATGTCATTTGAGATGTCATCAGTGATGTCATCAGTGATGTCACTGACCATGTCATGAGTGATGTAATATGTGACGTCATCAGCAGTGCATTGCGGTAGCGCGAGTTATAGTTAGCTGAACTAACTATAACGGGGAATTTCACGGGTTTTGTACGAGTGCAATGTCCAAGTAACTATAACTGTCCCTAAAACCTATGGTTTTTTCAGTGAATATATATATATATATATATATATGTATACATACATATACCTACACACTCACATACATATACATATATATATATATATATATACACACACACATACATGCACACACATATATGAACGCTTTGTTTGTTTCCTATTGTTGTACATGATGAGACATACCGAGTCCTAATAAGGGTGCCAATGCACAATGTGATCATGCGCAGACATGTTTAAAAGCAATGTCGCTTAGGACTAAGGGGCTTGCATTTGTAACGGGATTAGGGTGAGGTGGGCAGTAATTAGTATTTCTGGTTAATGTATATCAAAGAGTTGTGAAACGTGTCAATTGCAAAATAAATTAAACATTCAGCAACACACAATGAATGACAGTAGCATGTGAAGATGGCTGGAGCAGTGCTGAATGAAAAAAAATGTGGGTGGGCACAAGGCACATGGCAAAAGTAGCGATAACAGTCTACTTAGCTAACAAAATAGCCAAAAACAAAAATACACTACAGCTTAATATCATCAAAGCGCCAAATGAAGGTTTAGAGTCAATCCCTGTGGAAAAAAGATCACCTGCAACCGCTCTTTAAAAAACGCAAACAAAAAAACCCGGAACACAACAAATAGCGATGGAAAAGAAGATTAAGGAGCGCCAGGAGAAATGCACCGATTTGGAAGACCGGTCTTGCAGGGACAATATACGCATCTGCAATGTTCATGAGAATGTAAAAGGCGCACAAATAATGGATTACTGCTGAGATTTATTTTACCACATTATTTGTGAAGATTAGTCCTACGCAATACTGATTATACGAACGCACAGAGTGGGTGCACTCAGACAAACGCCGAGTTTAGCAGAGGCCGCCCCCGAAGGGGGCCTCGAGGGCCGGCGCCATAACGGTCGCCAGTAGCCCGCAGGGAACGGATCCGGTCAGCGCTGGTTTGCGCCGCCAAGAAAGGCCGCGCGGCAAAAAGCGCCCGAGGACCTCTCCTCCCCTTCCCAAGAACAAAGGGAGGAGAGAAAGGGGGAGGAGGATATAAGGCGACGCTCCCCCTGGGCAGCTCACCTTTACATCAGGGAGCTGGAGGAGCGCGCCAACGGATTTCGAGTTCGATGGGGTAAGGAAGTCGCTTTTCCCCCATCTACTGTCTTGCCGCCGTCGCGACCTAAGAACAGCGAGGAGTGACCATCAGAGGACGGCACAGCCCCCGCCGGGGCATGGAAGGTCGGGGCGGAATGGACGGAGGCCCGAGGTCGAGAGAGGCAGGCATGACCCCCAGCTCCCCAGGCAGCGGTTGGAGATGAAGAGGCTCTCGGCAGCCGGCGCCGACCGCAGTGGCAAGGTACGGGCTCAAGGAGCGAGGAGTGGCGGCGCTGCATGCTGGCCACCTTCTGCTAGAATGGGTTAAATTTCAAACAAACAGCGGAGCGTACCGCGGTCCAGCGGGCCCGGCCCTTAGAATAATAGTCTTGCCCCGTCTTTATTAGCGCAGAACATAATGATGGCACACCGCTATGAACAGGGTGGTCTTGAACACGCAATAGCAGGGTTCGGCTTTATCACAAAACTCGTTTTAAGAGTTAGGGGCAAGGTATTTAAAGGAACCAATGTTAGCGCCACTTACCAGATGCAGGAAGTAGATAGAATAAAGCCGCTACTGCAGCTTTCTCGAGTAGGCGCGCAGTAGGTGACATTCACCAGCGCCTCTTGGAGGGGTTGTGCGGGAATTCCTGCGATGGGCTACGCGGACAGGCCTGAGGGAAGGCACCCTGGTCATCCTTCGGCTATACCCGTAAATAATAACAGCAGAGTGTACCGCGGTCCGGCGGGCCCGGCCGTTATAATAATTGTCGTCTATGACTTTATTGGCACTCATACCATGTGCAAGATATTTTTAAGAAACCAATAGTGGCGCCACACGCTAGATACAGGAAGTAGGTACACATTGGACAGTCACCAGCACCTTTGGGATGGGAGGTGTTGGAACCCTTGCGCTGGGCAAGACACTGTGGGAAGGCACCACTAGCGCCGGCCTTGATGGTACCATAGGCGCAATTACTGAAACACGATCCCGTCGGCAGGGAACATATCATTGCGGGGTGAACAATAAGCAGACCGGCTCGTGGATGGACATTTTTATAACCGCGAGAAAGTGGCATATGGGGCGCAAATGCCGATACGCTAAGTAAAAAATACAGGAAAAACATGACCAGGTAGCTAATGTTTATACTCGCGGCTAATTTGCTGGCTGGAACACATCGAATCCTTCCCACCAAGGCCCACTTTCCTCAGCGCCATTTGCGGGTCTAAAGGCAGGGGCTAAACACCTCACCGAGTGAGGGAGGCAGGTTTTTTCGGCATGGCTGGTTTGGCGGGTCTCTCTATGCAGGAAGAGCAGTCTGCAGTCCTCAACGGAATAAGTAGCTTGTTTAGTTGGCGAGGTTGTGGCGTAAGGCTAGAGCAGCCGACCTTTTAATCTGAGATGACATGTTTGAGCCCGACGTTCGTTTATTCAAAAGGAATATATCCTGTGTAATGTAACTGGTGCCCATGTGAAGCGCTCTGCGTTTGCGCTATACAAGCCCGAAACACGAGCTCCCTTGGAGTTGCATCCTCGGTGAAGTATATCTGAGGCAGTGACAGGCTGTATTATTTAGACAAAATGGACCGATGGAAAGTGTCAGCAGGGGCCTGCTTAACCTTCCTCAAATGACACAAGCTTCTATTTATTTATTTTATGTATTTTATTTAAAGCATTTTTGATATAGCGCAGACTTTACCCGAAGGTGTCAGAGCGCTGTTCAATACCGTTCTACCCGTGGGTGTCTCCGCAGCAACATGGTATGGTGAAAGTAAACTGGGGTCCAGCGGAGCGCACCAGAGAGTGTATTTCTGTACGCAGACCGACACATTCAGGGAACGAAGGTACTCGCAACGACACAGCGCAAGAAAGCACGGGGCACTGTGCCTACAGATGCCGAATCAAGTAATTCATTAGCTTTACAGCCTAGGGCCTTACCACCCTGAATTCGCCCGATCTCGGAAGCTAAGCAGGATTGGGCCTGGTTAGTACTTGGATGGGAGACCTCCAGGTGCTGTAAGCTTGAGTGTTTTTAGGAATTGGATTAAGAGCAACGTTAAAGCTGTTGAGAAAGGCCAGCAAGAGTCTCCCCAAGTCCAGGTATTGACAGCAGCTGAGATCTAATACAAGTGGGGAAAATTCTCTCACTAAGTTATTGGGGGGAGCAGGAGATACCTCAGGTCCCTGGAGCATGTTGGAGGAGTTACTAAGAGAGATTAAGTCAATTAAAACAACACAGACTAAAATGGCAGGTGAATTAAAAGAGCAGCGCAACATGATGTGGGTACAGTAGGGGAACCTTTCCTCAAGACTGAATGAGATGGAGTAAAAAGTGTCTGAGTGTGAGGACAAGATTCACTCACTTGAAGAAGTTAATGACAATTTAGAAAGGGAGATATTGTCTGTGAGAAGTTGGCCTGGTATATGCCGTCCACTAATTGAAGTGGGCACCTGGCACCAGTCCAAACGACCCTTATTGATGATTAGGTCAAAGATAACCTGTATGAAAGCTATCCTAGTGGTAGCTATGGAGAGCAGCCTTCAGGCGAAGTCTTGAAGGAGTGTTAAGCGGCTTGTTTTACCGGATCACAACCTCCTGAGTAACTAAATGAAAGGAGAACCACACAAGTGTTATATAAAATGTATGTATTTATTACTAAACACTCTCTACTAATCTCTACACGAGATTGGAACACATAGTACAGAGTACTGAGTCAATAGAACATTTGTAAAAAGCACAATACACAGCGGGCTCCAGGGGGAGACCGAACCATATACTAAGAAAGTGGTATATGAACCACGACTTTACTAGACACAGTGCCTAGAGCACATAGAATCGCTGGGACCCCCACCCAAAAAAAATAAAAAAAAAATAAATAATAGGGCGAATTCTCTCCTTACTAAATTGTAACTAGTTTAAGGGAAACACATTCTATCGTGATTGTGTGTGAAAGTGACTTCGAGCTAATATAAGAAATGTTATGGCAGGGGGCCCGCACCGTGCAATACTGTGTAACCCGTCCACCGCCCCCATGGGTCCCTGATTGGTGTTGAGGATACACACAAGTCCCAGTCCCCAGTAAGAGGATCCTAGTGCCTGCGGCACTCTGCCCAGTTCTCCAGGAGCTAGGGGAGGTCGAAAGGGGGAGGCTGTAGGCCGAAAGCGGCTGTTGATCTCACCGCGCATTGTAAAAAAAAAAAAAAAATGCGAGTCAATTCTGAACTGCGGACTGCCAATGTTTGAAAAAGGAATCAAGCAGAGTCCGAGCTTGCCCGGTGGCGGGGCTAGCCCTTAGGACGTAGAGTAACGGTCAGAGCTCCCGAATTCATAACTATGGAACCAGGTCCGAATCTCATGGGTGGCTTAACATCCTGTGATGCTGGGGGAAAATCACGTACTAACGTGTCTAGTAGGATTCTTTGACTCGGGGTAAGTTGTTATTCATGGTATGCAGCGCCGAGGGTTAATATGCCTGCTGCAAAGAACATGTAAAACGCAGAGCACAAAGGGAAGGTAATGGCAACAGGTCAGTGGGTACCGCCTTTTCCAGAGACTTCCTGTTAGTTCCAGTTTACAGCGAGCTATTAACTGTCAAAGATCTGCATGCAGATTCCAGTGCAGGTAGTGCAGATTTCAAGCACGCACTTCGCGCTGCTCAGGAATATTCCTAGGAGCACATTTTTTCAACCAGGTGGTGCGACACGGGCTGGTGGCATCAGTGTCACCGGGGCCAACGCAAGTCACGCTGATGACTTAGGGGCCATGCAATGCTGAATTTTTTCACTGATACGTATCAGCACAGGAGTCATCCAGTTGCATTAATCCCATGAATTCCAGTATGTTGTTTAAATAATGCATATGGTATCTCCCACACAAGCGGTATCTAACGGTCTCCCATATTTGATTTCATTTATGACCCATGGTGAGAGGAGACAGTGCGGCAAGACTCCGAACGGGACACAAGTGGGCCACTGCAGAAAGGCAAGAACGGAGCAGAGCACACCATGGCGTTGTGGGAAGATTGCCGTCAGAATTTACCAGATGTCAGCCTCCCGGAGACACAGCTAGAGGTTGGGATCCTAGCGCTCGAGCGGAGCAACAGCACAGGGCAGGCTCCACGGTAAGAGCAGCGGGAGGCGCAAAGGGACGACATAAGTTTGGGGGAGCCGCAGGAAGACGGAAGCCTCCCTGGCGGCGTGGCGGAAACAAAAGGTGTATTGGTTTGGTTACGGAAACACACCGACAGGGCGGTGTGTAGAAGGAGGGCCACTCACTCTGGGATGCCTCACGGCTGGGTGAGTGCGCCTGACAAAAATCGGGGTAGCAAACAGACGGCACTCGCAGCCCAGCCCCCGCCAGACGGCAGGGCGCAGGAGAGACTAGCAAGGTAGCGAGTTGGGGCCTGGCTCCGGGGAAAGGCTACCCCCACACGCAAAGGGGGCGTGGAAAACAACAAAGAACAATCTACGAGCTGTCAGGGTGATTTACGACCCTAGGATATGCAAATGAGCAAAAGACTAACCAGTGATTTATGACCAGCCGATGATTTATGGCGGATGATTTATGATGCCAATGCAGAATGATTTATGACAACAAAATGATGACAGATTTGACACAGAATGATTTATGACATCCCGATGATTTATGACCATGATTTATGGCTGCTGATTTATGATGATCAGGCAGAGTGCTTTATGACAGCAAATAATAGCCGATTGGCGGATGATTTATGATGCTCATGCAAAATTATTTATGACAACAAAATGATGACAGATTTGTGACAGAATGATTTATGATACCTGATGATTTATGACACCTGATTTATGATGTCCAAATGACACTGAGTGATACCCAATTGTGATAATGTATGATCATGATTTACGACCCCGGCTCCGAGAAGGTGTCCAGGGGAGTTGTACAAATATGACATATGTAATGAGTAATAAAACTGCGGCCAACAACCACCACAAAAATGACTGTTGGCTGTGTGTAGTAATACAGATACAGAAGTATGGTACGGTTCCCGGAATGGGCGCAGTGCGGCTGTTATGAGGCAGGGAGGCATAATTGCAAAATTAGGCTTATTTGAGCTGAAAGATCGAATAATGAGAGAACGAGATTCAGAACAAAATCACATTCAGAGATCAAACGCTGGATTTGTTCAAGACACCTCACAAACAACGCGCTATGGTCCTGATCACGGCTACAGACACACATCTGTTACTAATGGACATTTACTTTTGGATTATGGTTCCAACTGCAAAACAGATCACTCGTGGTTCACACAGTGGAGGAGCCCCAAGAGATTATAGGACCAGCGAGAGGGATGCCAGAAACCTCCCCAAAACATGGCGCAGAAGGTGAAGACCGCATAGCAAAACTCAAAGAGAAATAGCGACCAATCGTTGTTTATAAAGGGATGCACCACCTTCAATATTTGTACGGCGCTTTGATGCCAATTAGTCATGGTTCTTGTTTTACAAAATGATGTATGTGAAATGCAAATGTCCTAATGTTTGCTGCTTACCTGTTTCTGGGGCAGGATGGCCTCCTGCTACTTTGCCTTGTGATCTGATTTTACCATTGTCATTCGTAGTTTCTTTAACTTTTCCTAAAGAGCCGATATCTGAAAAACAACAGACAGGAGATCAGAGTAAAGCTTGCAAGGGACATGTGCAGCTAAATTGCTCATTTATTCATTTACATAGCTGGACATGCAAAAACAAAACCAAGTGAAACTATTCAGCAATTTTAACCTGAACAAGAGAAGAACTTGTGTTACACATCAGTGAAATACTCCCCCCCCTCAACATCTTACTTTGAGGAGATTTTCTCTATAGCCCTCCAATGGGCCCTTAAATTCCATTTGGTGATTGAAACTGCAATGAAGGTACACAGGACTTTACTTTTTGGCACTCCCTTTCAGCTTGGAGACAGAAAATATTATGGCATGGTGATTTTGGTAAACATTCCTCCGATAATGGGCAGTGCAGAAGAAAGAAATACAAGGCCATCAAGATCTTAAGAGACTTGCAGACTTATCCGGGGTCACAGAGAGGGCCATATGATTAAAACTGAGTGTGAGAAGCTGGCCTGGTATATGATGCCCACTAATGTACGTGGGCACCTTGCACCAGTCCAGACAACCCTTATGGTGATTTAAGAGGTCTTAGACAACCACAGAAAGCTCTCCGAGTGGTAGCTGTGGAGATCAGCCTTCAGGCTTAGTCTTGAAGGAGTGTAAAGCAGCTTGTTTTACCAGAATGCAATCTTATAGTATAGATTAAATGAAAGAGAACCACACTAGGTATTTATAAAAATATGTATTTATTACAGAATACTCTCTAGTACGTTACAGTATCTCCCACACGGAGATATACACAAAGCACACAATACTATAGCAAATAAATCACAGTAAATAGCACTAATACACAGTGGGCACCGGGGGGGGGGGGGACCAAACCATACTAAGATAGTGGTATAAGAACTACGACTCGAGTCAAGACAATGTCGAGAGGCTGAAGAATCGCTGGAGACCCAAGCAACCACCCACGATAAGTAGACAGGGACCCCACGGAGGACGCATGCAGTGTGAGAACACGACTGTGGGCTTCGTACAACTCTACGTGTAAGTCACGGTTGGATTTTTAAAGATTAAGGACCCTTCCCAGTGAACCCCGAAGAAACCCCTTGGAAGACAGAAGGTTGGAGAGCCACCCCACCCGTGGCACCACATTACCTACACCAGGGAAACCGGGTGCATAGGTGTGAAGTGATGTCGGAAACCACCGTCAAACCCAATGGAGGACTTCAGGGAAGTGCCGCTGCTGGAAGTGGAGAAAGTGTCCGTGGGAATCCAAACGTGGATTCTTTTTTTTTTTTATATATCTTTTTATTGATGACAACGTTATAACATTACAAACATCACATATTTCGTGCCATAAAACTACAACAATCCTGGTTTGGGACATACAGTTTTCACTTTGTGATAGGTACATCAAACGGTCGGACTGTCACTATGTTCTAAAAACTCTGACTCATCAAGGGAAGGTGGTGGAGGAAAAGAGGGCGGAACACATATGTTCCCTCTGTGTTCGTTCCATTTACCCCATATTTGGGTCCATTTTTTCGGGCACCCCTGGATACATACACTGTTTTTTCCCTAAACATGCACCAATACATGTCTTTCTTCCATTCAGCTACTGTCGGTGCCCCCCCCACATCCTTGCGATGTTTCGCTTGGCGACCATCTGACCCAAAGTTACCCATGTTTTCTCTTTACTGCCTAAATCTGTAGGCTCCCATATATTTAGCAAGCATCTTTTGGCCTCAGGCACCAGACTCACTCCCAGAGTTTCCTCCACACACCGGAATACTTCTTTCCAAAACTTACTGATGTGGGTGCACTCCCATATTATATGTAAGAACGTACCTTCCAGGCCGCACTGTCCCCTGCAACTAGAGTCTTCCACATATCCCATCTTAACCAGTGACGGCCCTGAAAAGTATACCCTGTGCAATATTTTCAGCTGTACCAGTTTTAGTCTGGAAGAAAATGCGACCTCTCTGGGCGAGGCCAATGCTTCTAACCAGTCCTCGTCTTCTAGTTCCGATAAGTCATTTTCCCACTTTTCAGAGTTGTGGGAGAGGGTCTGGTGAGTGGTTAATCAATTTTAAGTAGGTCAGAGATATTGTTTTTTTAGGCATATACCCGCCGAGAAGTCTATCCTCCAGCAGCGAGGCCTCAGGGGGGTCTCACCCCTTGGGACAGCTGCTTGCAGAGCGTGTCGTACCTGTAGATACCTAAATCTTTCTGTATTTGCCAATTCATACTCTTGATGTAAAATCGAAAAGGATACAACTTCACTCACACCTTTCTCTAAAGGTGCACCACCACCCCCTTTGTCAGTGTAGGCTCTGGACCCAGACACACCACAGTGGGGCGGAGCCAGCATTGTGGAAGGCAGGCACAGTCCCATTCAGCCCCAGGTGCTACTCCTCCCACCACTCCAAATGCAGGTTGGCCTATTCAGCCTAGTGCTGACTCACCCAGCCCCTGTCACTCCAGAGCCAGACATGCAATACACATCAGGCAGGCACAAAGACACATAGCACACAGAAATGCCCACTTCTAAAAGTGGCATTTCTAAAATAGTGATAATAAATCTGCGAACACCATTGCGCAGCATTTATTACCACTATTCCAAACATACCAAACTTGACCACTCTACTCCTCTCAGATCAGGATTTACCACTGAAGCACATAACAGGGAATCCCTAATGCATTCCTATGAGAGGGCAGCCTCACAGTAGTGAGAAACCAAAATGGCTGTCTGTCACTACCAGGACATGCCACACAGTTAAGGCACATATCCTACCTTTTACCTACAATGCACGCTGCCCATAGGGCTTGCTAGGGCCTACCTTAGGGGTGACTGATATGTAGAAAAAGGGGAGTCACAGACGTGGCACCCATTTTATGTGCCACGTAACAGCGGCAGTAAACTGCGCACGCAGGCCCTGCAATGGCAGAGGCCTGAGACAGGTTTGAAAGGCTACTTTGGTGGGTGGCGCAATCAGCGCTGCAAGCCCACCAGTAGCATTTAATGTACTGGTCCTGGGTATCTGGGATACCGCTTTACAAGGGACTGACAGGTAAATTAAATTAGCCAAACAGGTGTAGACCAATCTTACCACATTTTACCATAGAGAGCACATGCACTTTACACTGGACAGCAGTGATAAAGTGCCCAGAGTCCTAAAACTACCAACACCATGTCAAAAAATACCAGGAGGAAGGCAAAAAGTTCAGGGATGACCCTGCAAAAAGGGCCAAGTCCAACACAACCCCCTTCCAGCCAAAAGCCAGGGTAGACCAATCAATACCTTGATGGGCTTCCCTGCTTGGGGCGATAGAACACAGATGCGGGACCGCAACCTTCAGGGGCACACTCCGGTTCTACGCCAATCTGATCTCAAGTGGTTCTCTCTGTCCAAGCTCCCAGGACCAACTAAGCTACCCCACTGGGACTCCCTAGCTGTCCACGGCCAGGACCAGGCCCTAGGCCATCCAGATGTCTCTGGTTCTTGCCATCTCATTGAGTGGGGGGCAGTAGCCCCTGGTACATAGTATCCATTCTCCACTCTACCTCTCATCAGTGCAGTTCTAAACTGCCACTGATCCTCCAACCCAGGGTCTGCACCCTCAGGCTGACCAGAGGTCACAGGCGAGGCTCTCCTCCCCCTACCTCTCCTTCTTGGGTTCCGCACTCTCATCCTAGGAGAGGAACCCTCAGAACACAACTCTCCCACCAGTTAGGGCCTCCCTCATGCAACTGGTCTCCCAACCTAGGATGGATCAAAACCCTCAGGTTGAACCGGGGTCAGAGGCGAGGACTCCCTCCCTCTGCACCCCCTTCCAGAGTTCTGCACCCTCCCACCTGGAGTGGTACCCCCAGAAGACAAAACGGTAGGGACACTGGTTACAGATGTCCTTCCCTCCAGGTCAGGCAGAACCTGAACCTGGCCTCCCAACCCAGGATCTAAACCCTGCGGTTTAACCGGGGTCAGAGGCGAGGACTCCCTCCCTCTGCACCCCCTTCCAGAGTTCTGCACCCTCCCACCTGGAGTGGTACCCCCAGAAGACAAAACTGTAGGGACACTGCTTACAGATGTCCTTCCCTCCAGGTCAGGCAGAACCTGAACCTGGCCTCCCAACCCGGGGACTAAACCCTGCGGCTGAGCACCCGCCTGGCACACCAGGACTTCCTGGGGAGCACGCATACCACCCCCCCCCCCAGGGTAACACATACCTCATGTGTTGTGTGACAGTCTGCCTGGCGCTGACCTCCCGACCCCTGTCCATCTGACAGTGCGCGAAGACCCCCCAGGACAGAAGTGGTGTCACCATGGTCACTCCTAGGAGGCTCAGCCCTTATGGCTGGCCCTTGACCCACTGGTTCTCCCACTGGGGATTCTCTCCCCTCCATCCAGGCTTATGCACCATGGACTCTGGAGTGGCACCGGCAGACACCCGAACCGATGGAGCTCCGCTTACAGGCACTCCAAGTTCTCCTGACACTAGGAGATCCCCCTGAACGGATGGCCTACCAGTACAGCCTAGGCTCCCCACCTGGTGTTCCCTTAGGGAACCCTCCAGGCCCTGAGACGGTTTCGGGCACCTTGGGACACAGCCCACTCTCACCCCTTCTCCGCGGAGACAGGACGTGAGCCCCTACACCCCTCCCACTACACCGGGACCTATCTGGGCTACTAAGAACCTTTCCCACCACCCTGGGCTGGGAAATACATGAGCCACTCCTCTTAGGGTCACTCCCCAATGCCTCCTCAGACCCTCTGGCACTCACCAAGAGGTCTGCCTCCCGTACAAGCTCCCTGGGATCAGAGAACTCTCACTCCAACAGGTGTTGGCGTAACCCTGGAAAACAACAACGGAACATGTTCTCTCTGACAATCAGATTGAACAGCCCTTCAAAATAGTTTGCCGTGCTACCCATCACCCAACCTTCCAGTGCATCACAACACTCATCCACAATCTCCCCCCAAGACTGGTGAGGCAGCTTTCTACTGCCCCTGAACCTCAACCTATACCCTTCAGGTGTGACACCCTCTTCCTGGGAACTAGGTACCACGATCTGGGAGTGGGACTTCCTAAACTGGACTCACTTCTGCTGCCACCACTGGACCCCACCCTCACTGGTGAATCCAGACCACTAAAACTACACTCAGGGGAAATATCCTCAAGAGCTAGCTTTTCTCTGGCGAAGGCCCTCTCTGCCTCCACCATCCTCTCCTGAGCTAAGACCCTCTCAGTCTCTAGCTTTTTCTCTTCAAGGACTAACTCCTTGAGTCTCAACTCCTGAGCCAATAAGGCCTTTTTCTCCTCCACACCCAGCTGCGCTATCTCCTTGGCATGCTCTAACCTGAGCCTTTCCAAAGCCAGCTGGTGCTCCCTTTCTTCCCTCCTATCTACCAACTCCTCTGGGGACAGGGAAAGGGATGGGGCACTACCCCTGGCACTGGACCCAGCAAGGGACTCCCTCTCTATGGGGTCCTCACTATCTACTGGCGTCCCTGCCCTGTCATTTTCTTCCTTCTGTGCAGGCGCTTCAGGACCTCACGCAAAACCACCACTTAGGTATGCGGAGGGATAATCTGAAAGGTCCCTCCAGGGCTCTAAGGGTTCTTCCCTGCGGAGGGCTTCATAGAGGAACAGTTTTCTGAAGATGTTGCCTACTATGGGTATCCCCATTTCTCTGCAGAAATCCTCAAGCTCCTCCGTAGTGTACTCCATTAGGTCATCCTCATTATAGATTAACCCCATCTTGGCTAGATACACAACCCACAGTGCAACAGGAGTACACAATTCAAAAAAATGACACTTTCAGGAGAAAAAATAACCAGGACAACAAATCCCCAAACATGCGATTAGTCTAACTGTAGAGTTTGTAGTGCAACCAGTTGTCACTGTGGTATTTTGCAAACGCAAGTCCTATCCTCACCGCTGACAACCAAGGTTAGAAATGCGATTTCTGGTTGGTTAGAGCAAGCGCCTAAGCCAGGCAGAAACCACCCCTCTAGTCAGGGCAAGGGTGTTACACACTGAAAATAACCCCTGCTCACCCCATTGGTAGCTTGGCACGAGCAGTCAGGCTTATCCCAGAGGCAATGTGTAAAGCGTTTGCGCAACACACACACACAGCAGCGACGCACTAGGCACACCACAAAAGAAACTCCACACAAGGTTATATCAAAAATAGCCTTTGTATTACTCATAAAACACATTAGAACGTAATCACATATATACACTGTGCCTCCTGGCACTAGATATAACTTTACAGGGGATTATATACAGGACAGGGCCAATCGGGCCACTGCCATCACCATTAGAATCACAAGCAGTGAAAATAAAACAACCAGTAACTACTGGTATTAGCACTTAGCATATATCACATTATGCATAAAACACATTAGGCATAAACCACATTCTAATTCAGCAGTGCACCCCAGTAACACTGGTAGGGTGCTGTTAGACCTGGCATCCTTGGCGTGGGTCTCCCTTCCATTTTTTCACTATGCCTCCTCTGTTGTTGACATGTTTTTGCTGGTTTAGACGCTTTGGGCACTTTGCCACTGCTATTCAGGGCCAAAGTGCAAGTGCTCCCTATGGTAAATTAATGTGTGGATTAGTGACTCCATGTTTGGCCTATTTGATTCACTGTCAGACCCTAGTACAGTGCACTGTTTGTGCCCAGGGCCTGTGAATCAAATGCTGCTGGTGGGCTTGCAGCACTGGTTGTGCCACCCACAGGAGCAGCTTGTAAAGTGTGTCTCAGGCCTGCCATTGCAGAGCCTGTGTGCAGTCTGGTACTGCCACGGCGACTTGGTAAGTGCACCCACTTACCAGTCCCCAAACCTTCCCTTTCCTGCATATTAGTCACCCCTAAGGTAGGCCCTAGGGCAGGGTGCATTGTATGTGTAAGGTAGGACATGCCCTGGTGTGTGTGGCATGTCCTGATAGTGAATTACAGCCAATTTCGTTTTTCACTATTGCAAGGCTACCTGTCCCCATAGGCCAGAATGGGCAGTTTGATTATAACATCTTATAATCCTAACTGACCCAGGGAACATGGTAGAAAAACGAATTTAGTATGCCTGAACTCAGAATGATAAAATACATCTTTTAGTGAGGTTGGTTTTGACATTCTGTGTTTGAAAATACCACTTTTAGAAAGTAGGTATTTTCTTGCCTAACCATCCAGCCTGCCTCTGCTAGCTTGTGTATTGTATGTCTGGGTTTGTGAGTGACAGGGGCTGGGGGCTCCAGGAGACAGGGTGAGTCAGCACAGGGCTGAATAGACCTATCTGCATGTAGAGTGGTGGGAGGAGTAGCACCTGGGCCTGAATAGGGCTGTGCCTGCCTTCCACAATGCTGGCTCCACCTCCTGGGGTGCGTCTGATGTCCCTGGCCCACATTGACAAAGGAAAAAGGTGTGCTCTGGCAGAATGCACCCAGAACTGGTTTGGACTAGGTACAGGACCCTCTGCCTTCAGAGGACAAAGGATTTGCTAGTATAAATATTGGGACCCAGACCCCAAGATTTTAGATCACTTCTGGGAATCAAGACGAACCTTTGCTGAGGAGAAGGACCAGGAAGCTGAAGCAGGAGACTACCCCTATGCTGCGTGTTGTTGGGGTTGGCCTGCAGTGGTTACTTTATTGCCAAAGAAAGGAGAAAAGGACTGAGTGTGCTTTCATCATCTTGAGGAAGATCTCCAAGGGCTTGAACATTGAGCTTGCCTCCTGCCTGAAGTCTCAGGGATACAAGACTTCACCCCCAGCTCCCCTCCCGAATTCCCTTGCTGGGAATTGAAGTGCCTACTGCTGTTGGGCCTTCTGAGAGACTGCGTGTCGCTGGGAGCTGGAAGCGCGACTCAACGAAGAGGAAGCGTGTCACCGCCGCAGCAGTGTTGTCGCATCGCAGAGTAAGCGTGCCGCCACATCACCGAAGCGCCCCGCATCACCGGAGAAGCGTGCCGCCGCAGCAGTTGCCGTCGCATCGCGAAGTAAGCGTGCCGCCGCTGTCGCCATCGCATCACCGAAGCGCCTCGCATCACCGGAGAAGCGTGCCGCCGCCACAGAGGACGACGGCGCATCACCGGAGAAGCGTGTCGCAAGGCCTGTCGCGGCTCAGAAGATCGCCGAGTCGCCGCACGGCCGTCCACGCATCCCGTCTACGTTGTCGCACCGTAAGCAAGACGCCATTTTCTCGCATCGCACCGTCATCGCATCAGAGCGCCATCTCGACGCATCGGAACCGGGCCGCAGTAAGAAACAGACGCATCCTCCTTTCTGCGTGTAAGGAATCGAAGCATCACCTTCCCTGCGACCCTTTTGTTTGTTTTGCGTTACGCATCCAAAGGTACACTGAGAGTAAAGTGTCGCATTTATCATCTTTATTGAACTGAGCTATTTTCTACCATTTGACAGTCATATTTTTCGTATTGTATTGTGGATTTTTGTCGTTTGGGTCTTGTGTTAAGTCTATATAAAATACTTATTTTTATACTACAACCTGTGGTGTCCATCTGTAGTGTTGTCACTGGGTTACTGTATGTGTTCACAAATGCTTTACACACTGCCTCTGAGATAAGCCTGCCTGCTCGTGCCAAGCTACCAAGGGGGTGAGCAGGGGTTATTATAGTAGTGTATCCCCCTTACCCTGACTAGAAGCAAGGGTCCCTATTTGGGCAAAGGTACCTACCCCTGCCAACTAGAGAACCCCAGTTCTAACAGGTGCACACATCACCTGAGGGCCTTAAGCCCCACCAGAACACATAAGTAGCAAAAATCACAGCCAGTAACTACTGGTAACCTCACAGGTAGCATAAACCCATTATGCCTAAATCCTGAGCATGAACATCATAATTACCAGTGTGACCTGGTAAGGAGCATTATGCATACATCATCATTAATAGCAGTGCGCCACAGTAATCATTATTACTGCAAATCTAATAATCACCTCCTGCCCTTCTTAGGCATTTGCAGATCACCCTTACTGGCCACGTGCCCTTACATCCGGGCACAGCATTTGTTCACTCCTAAGCGGGGGCCCTGTCATGGGCTCGCCCCGCACTGCCCCTCACAACACGAGGCTCCAAACTGGCCCGTAGATAATGGGGGCGAGGGTGCCACTCACCCTTGTCTCCGGTCAGGAAACCACAATGCCCCCGTGTTGCAGCTGCCCGCATTCGGCGGCGCAGCTGTGTGAATAACTCGGCACCAACAGTGCCTTTCAAGCCCCACTCACCGGGACTTCTCTTCCTTCACCGGGCCACTCAGAAACATAGGGCGGGTGCGAGCCGGGAGCCCGCGAGGCTCGTCTGACTTTTGGCTGCAAGCGGGGCTCTCCTCAGCACTACAGGAGCCCTGCCTTGGACCAGGCAACCTCTGCCTGTCCTGTCGTCCGCTCCGGCAGCACTTCCTCTGGCCGGCCGCAACCGCCTGACTTCTTCTTTGGGCCCTGGACGCCCTCGAACGCGGGGTAGGCTTCCGCCCACCACCCGGCACAGCTCCGACCTGGCTGCCTCGTCTGGAGCACACACGGAGCGAAGTCTCCATCGACCCTGGCTCCCTTCCTTTCTCCGCATCACGGCCGTGGCCCGCCCACAGCCAGGCGTCCTTCCGACCTCACCTGACTTCCGGTTTTGGGGGCATCACGGAGCGAGGTTCCGTCGACTTCTGGGCAGTTTCCTCACCACGGGAGGCAGTGACACAGCGCTCTTCTAGCGCTTCCACTGCGGCACCAGTTCCAAGTAAATTGAACCTCTCAGCACTACGATGCCAAGTCTCCAGGGACCCTCAAGGCAGGCCAGCACACAGGGCTTTCCAGTAGAGGGGGAGTCCTTCCAGCTCCCCCAGCAGACGGCAGGTCAGTCCATGTGGCGGTTCCTCCTCACACTGCAGTCCACGCAGTGTCTTAGTCCCCAGCAGGTCCCAAGTAAGCACACAGCAGTCCTCTTCATGGGGTCACAGCCCCAATACTTAGTCCCCTTAGTGTCTTTGTTCTCTTCCTGCCACAGGGCTCTGCACCTGGTCCAAACCAGTTCTGGGGGCACTCAAACCTTTCTCTAAAGGTGCACCACCACCCCCTTTGTCAGTGTAGGCTCTGGCCCCAGACACACCACAGGGGGCGGAGCCAGCATTGTGGAAGGCAGGCACAGTCCCATTCAGCCCCAGGTGCTACTCCTCCCACCACTCCAAATGCAGATTGGCCTATTCAGCCTAGTGCTGACTCACCCAGCCCCTGTCACTCCAGAGCCAGACATGCAATACACATCAGGCAGGCACAAAGACACATAGCACACAGAAATGCCCACTTCTAAAAGTGGCATTTCTAAAATAGTGATAATAAATCTGCGAACCCCATTGCGCAGCATTTATTACCACTATTCCAAACATACCAAACTTGACCACTCTACTCCTCTCAGACCAGGATTTACCACTGAAGCACATAACAGGGAATCCCCAATGCATTCCTATGAGAGGGCAGCCTCACAGTAGTGAGAAACCAAAATGGCTGTTTGTCACTACCAGGACATGCCACACAGTTAAGACACATGTCCTACCTTTTACCTACAATGCACCCTGCCCATAGGGCTTGCTAGGGCCTACCTTAGGGGTGACTGATATGTAGAAAAAGGGGAGTCACAGACGTGGCACCCATTTTATGTGCCACGTCACAGCGGCAGTAAACTGCGCGCGCAGGCCCTGCAATGGCAGAGGCCTGAGACAGGTTTGAAAGGCTACTTTGGTGGTGGCGCAATCAGTGCTGCAAGCCCACAAGTAGCATTTAATTTACTGGCCCTGGGTATCTGGGATACCGCTTTACAAGGGACTGACAGGTAAATTAAATGAGCCTAACAGGTGTAGACCAATCTTACCACGTTTTACCATAGAGAGCACATGCACTTTACACTGGACGGCAGTGATAAAGTGCCCAGAGTCCTAAAACCACCAACACCATGTCAGAAAAAATACCAGGAGGAAGGCAAAAAGTTCAGGAATGACCCTGCAAAAAGGGCTAAGTCCAACAGAGCCCGATTCCACCGTCATACCACGATCTTACTAGCTTTGGAAATGATATCCGAGGCGGGCCATTTACCCAAAGCAGCGCCCTCTGCTCGCTTTCTATGGCCATGAAGTAGGTTGTGGGGACAGGATTAGGTAAGTTGTGCAGGACATATAGGAAGCGCGGTAAAGACATCATTTTAAAGAGTGCTGCTCTGCCTAATAACGATAGGGGAAGAGTTCTTCAGTGTTCTACATCGTGTTTTAGCCGCTGTAGCTGCGGCAATAGATTGTGGGCATAGAACAATTTTGGATCTTTGGTGATAAAAATTCTGAGGTATTTAAATCAGTCTGTGGCTTCCGCCATCTTGCAACCCTTGAGCAGGGGAGGAAAGCTCCCTCTTAGTACAAATATCAGAGATTTTGTCCAGTTGAAGGTGTAACCAGGAACCCTAAGCAGCGATCTCCCGGGTGACGGCAGGTACAACAAAATATCATCGGCGTAGAGGGAGATACGGTCCTCCCACTCCTCCGACCATGTTAAGTCCCTGTTAATGGGGTCTTTACGGATCCATATTGCTAGGGGCTCCAGTGTCAATGCAAATAGCAGTGGGGACAAGAGGCAACCCTGTCGGGTCCCTCTGCGAAGGGCAAAGAGGTCTGATTTTTTGTTATTCACGACTACTTGCGCCAGTGGATCAGTGTACAAGAGTCTAATCCAACTGATGAAGTTGGGACCACACCTGAGTTTTTTTAGGACGGCAAAAAGGTAGGGCCACTCAATGGTATCAAACGCCATGGTGGCATCCAAGGACACCACCACCGCATCTTCTCTCAGAGTATCCCATGACCCCATGAAGTCGGACAAGATTTAGTGATGTGTTCCTGGACGGCATAAAGCCAGATTGGTTAGGGTGGACCAGTCCAGAGAGGACCCGGATCACACAGCTGGCCAGCAATTTTGCTAGTATTTTGACCTAGGCATTCAACAACTAGATGGGTCGATATGATGAGCATTTGTTTTTGGGTTTTCCTTCTTTATGTATGACAACCAGTGTGGCTGTTCTCTGGTCTTGAGGAAGCTGACCCCTATCTCTGCTCTCCTCGTACATGGTTTTAAGGTAAGGGGCGATTCTGTAGGGTTTTAATTTGTATAACTCAATTGGGAGGCCGTTCGGACCCAGCGCCTTCCCGGATTGGAGTCCTCTAATAGCTTGTGCAACCTCCTCATTCGTGAGGTCGCTTTCCAGTAGTGCCCTATCATCTGTTGATAGCATTGGAAGTGTAATTTCGGACAATAGGGTCCTCAATTCTCCCCCCTGTTGAGTGGCATAAGATTCATATATTAGCTTATAGTGTTTAGTGAATTAGTCTGCTATTTCCTGTGTATCTGAGAGTATGTCTCCAGTGTCTACTAGTAGTTCTGTGACCAAGCGATTCACGTGTTCTCTCCTATCAAGCCACGCCAACAATTTCCCAGCTTTGTGGCCTAGCTCGTATACGCTACCTAGTTTGTCTCTACTTAATGTTTTCACCACGTCTGTAGCCACGCTTCTATATTCTTCTTTTTTGAGGTTGAGAATGTGTGTCGTGTCCTGTACCCCAGTTCTAGTAAGGTCCCCCTCTAGTTTCAGGATTTCCTCCTCTAATCTGACAAGTTCTGCGTTTGTCTCCTTACGTACCCCGGCAATCTGGGATATTGCATGTCCCCGTATAACTGTTTTGAAGGCCTCCCAGATTGTTTGAGCTGATTCCACCGATCCCTCGTTTTCTTTAAAGTAGTGTTCTATTTCTTGGGTGATATTCTTTTTAACCTTCGGGGTTCGGAGGTGCCAGGGGTTTATTGGCGCTATTCTTCCCACCTGTCCTTTCCAGACCACCACATGTGCCCATATTGGAGAATGATCGGATATTCCCCTTGCCAAATGCCAGATTTCCTTAATGTGTCCGGCCTGGTCTGCCGGGGTGAGGATATAATCTATTTGGGAGAGACTGTTATGTGCCCCTGAGTGAAATGTGTACTGAGCTTCGGTGGGATGGTGAACTCGCCATGTATCTACAAGTCCCATTGCGTCTAGGAAGCGACGGAGTATCAATTGTGTGGGTTTTATTTCTTGGGGGGATGTCGGTCCAGACGTGTAGTACTTGAAATTTTGGCTTCGTGTTCATAAGCATCGTCGAATCATGACGATTTTGGTATCAGCAGAACGACAATGACGAACATACTATATCCAGGCAATTTCGGCGTGTTCGAATGCCTGGATCACCTTCAAATCAGGGATTTCGTCCTGAACCCTCGGGTTCCATTTTGTGCATGGCAGCCATTTTAAGTGGTTGCCCTCACATAGGCTGATAACTAAGGCCAAAACGAGTCTGAAGGACACGTACACCTTTGTTGACTTTTGTGTGACCTGGGCAAGCTGACTCCACTGCCTGAAGCCAAACCTGTTCGACCAGTTCCTTTCCCAGTGACCGATCAAGATTAGTATCAAGGCACAGCAAACCATAAACCTTTCATCACATTCAAACCACTCCTAATCTCTCACACACCTGTCTATGTTTCTTTCTTTATGACTTGCTTTACGAGGAGGAGGTGCCCGATTTTATTAGGGGTCCATCTGATATCTGATGAGAATGTCGGGCCTTCCGGGAAATTGGTCTTGGGATGGACAAACTGAAAATGGGCTTGTCATCATGACTCTGCTTTTTCAATGTTGTAAATATCTGAATGGTAAACTGTAAAGAAGGAATGTTAGGTATTTTGCATGCTTGCACAAGCTAGGACTGCCCCTTACTTGTATGCTGAAGTTTGTAACCCTGAGAGCATATAAAAGGCCTCTGTTCTTTGTATTCCTGAGACTGCCTCATACAGTTGCTACGGCTTCTGTGTGACGTGGCCTCACTTATGTAAGTTTAATAAAGATGTCTTTTCATATTTCAGCTTCTGTAAAGTTCTTTATATTAATAAGATCCCTGAGTTGAAGATTAGATTTACTTCAAATGGCGCAGCCAACGCGGGGCCTCATCAGAGAAGTGGCTTTCTGTGGGAGATCTTGTCAGGAGACTGAAATCTACTGAGGAGGACAGAACAAGATTCTACTAAGGAGGTACTCTGTGCACAAGGATTCTGGAGATTCTTTGTTTCTGCAGCCCAGTACATTTCTGATCTTCCTGATTTTTGATCCTCCACATGACGTCACTCCTGACTGAGAACCTTTTTGGCGTGAGTATTCTAAAAGACCGTTAGGTCATGTAGAACTTGACAGATAGAATTTGGATAACCTTTTGATTAGTAAAAGTAAGAGTTAAGTATAAGTGGGTCGCTCCCAGTCGTTTGTTCTTTGGTTCCTTGGTTCCTTTGAGTCTTAGTTTGATTGGTTCTTAGTTTGTTTGGTCCTTAGTTTTATTTGAAGATTGCAATTTTCAAAAACCGAGGGTCTTGTATATTTACGAGTGTATCGATAGAGATAGCCCTTGAAGTTTGAAGCTAGATTAGTGAGCTATAAGATGCCTGATCTTAGCAAATTTGGAGCTTTATGTTGGCCAACTTTGTATACGTTTGGATTAGCCGGCTTCCCCTAAAGGGAAAATCTAAATAGGTTTAGATTTACAAACATATTTCTTCCTTGGTGATTTTGTATCCCCAGGGAATTAAAATATGACATAATACAAAACAAGGATCCTTTGTTCTGCGCAGTTTTTATGAATGAAGATATGCAGAACGATTTTGTTTGGTGTTCTGCTAACCAAAGCTAGTGAATTGAGTGTATTTTCGTAGTCTTTTTAAAAAAAAAAAAAAAAAAAAACACAATTGAGAAGCGTTTCTTGTAAATATAACTTACGACTAGTATTTACAAATGGTTTGGTTCTAGTACAGTCTGTGGGCTGTCCTGAGTATTGATAGGTGGGTTAAAATGTGTGTGTTTAAATGTCTGTGGTTTTCCTATTAGTGCAACTTCTGTAAGAGAATAGCGTTGGCGCTATTCATGAAATGCATGGCTAAAAGCGCGCCGTATTGTGTGTCCTGAGTGTTTCACCCCTTTCTGTTTATGTCTCAAATGAGCTCAATGTCTGTTCGTGGTTTTTCTTGATGTTTTCAGTCTATTAAGCAACATTTTGTAAGTATATTATTGGGTCTGTTGCTAAATAAAATTGTCCTTTTTAGAAAGAAAAATGTGGCGCCAAATTTTGTCATGTTTTAAGTTAGGCTTCTGTGTTTAGGCTTATAAATAAATGCGTCTAAAATGATAGGCAAGGGATGCAGCTTGCTCTTATATGTGGAATTATCAAAAATAAAAGGGTTTATTTATTTTTATTTTTTTATTTTTATTTTATTATTAATTATGAAAAATAATTATTAAAAATAAGTGCTACAAAATTCGTTTTTTACTATTCATGAAGCTTAAAGCTCATACTATGACATCCTAGCATTAAAATTTAATTTAAGTTGTGCTATACCGAATAATGACGACATTAGCATATGGATTTTCACTTGGCGCAGGTGTGAAAAACTCATTTTTCTAAAGATTTACATGAGATATGTCTAATATCTAATATCTGTAATGTGTAAAGAACATCCTGAGGATGATTAATATGTAACATACTTATGGGATATTTATTTTTAAGTGCCCCAAACATCAAAGTCGAATTTGGGTATTTTTGCCATTTAAAATAGCTTTAAAGTGCTTTAGGCTTCAGTAAATGAATACATTTAGGTATAAAACACAAATTTGCAGGTTATTCCCATTTTGGGTTCACTTGTTGCTGCTTATGATACTATTACAAGTTTACCTGTGTTGTGAAGGGATATACATGACGATGTGTATCCTGCAAACAGTTGGGTAGATTTGCTTTGACACTAAAATTCACAGAAAGACAGACAACACTTCACCAGTGTATGTCAAATTTGGCTTTAATGGTATTTGAAGGAAAAATAAAAAGATATCAAGGAAACAAGGTTTCATAATTTTTTTCCCTGAAGAAGGAACTGGAACATTAGCGGAGGTTACCGTATATGGTTTAGCGGCCAGCGGTAGAGCCAACCTTTTTGTCACCCCCTGTCACATCATGCCTAGTTATTGGGGATTTTAGCTGTGTCCTAGTTCCATTTCCCTTTTTCCATATTCTTTTCACCAGTTTGCCTTTTTATTGATGTATTGTTCAAGTTCACACTTCCAGACCGCAGTAATATATCAGAAACCCCCATATTATGTATAATTCCTTTTGCATCACCAGACTGGTTTTCAAGAATTCTCTTTAGGCCCACTGCAATGTTTTCCAGTCTGATTGTTAGGATAGTGATGGACTGGTTAACTGACTCAATACTATAACAAAACAAGTTTTCCATCTCAATAGGAGATACCTTACATTTTTTTTTTTTTTTAACATGACAAATTTTCAATGACTCTTTTTAATGTGGTATTTTTACCCTTTTGTTCATACTGCTTTAATTTTTGGTGGGATCAGATGTGTTCTAAATTATGGAAAGACCAGGACTCTCTAGTTCTTGTCTTTTGTTTCCACATTTTGATCATTAGCCTGTGTATTGCATAGTGCACCTGATGCACAACTTTTAAAGGGAGGTATCTACATGCCCCTGATAATCTGTATTATGCGATTTTTCTTTTGAGATGTTTTTAAGACAAGGAATTTAGGAACACCTAGACTTAATCATGTCGCTATCTACCATTAGATGATGGAGAATATGCTCTCACACGGAAACCCAATTGAAGAGCCTAGAGGCACTGTTGTGCCTACTGCCTTTGTCTTTGTATTGCCTTTGAGAAATGACAGTGTGTTCTAGACCAGAACTGTCTCATGGCATATGGCCATTCCCTCGCAGATTGCAGGCCACCTGCTTGCAGTCCCCTTGTTAAAACACAAATAAATTGTATTCGCATTAATTTTAAGAAAACAACTGCGTCACATTTCCTACTTCACAAATGAGAGGCGGACGTCTGGTATCTCCGAAGTATTATGCTTGCTTCATCAGAAGGCGTTGAACATCAAAAAGAAGCAGGAGAGTTTCAGTGCAAAAGAGCGAAAGGATTGAGGCCTGAGTTTTTCACCTGTCATGTGCTGGTAACCTCTGACAGTGTGCAGTCCCTTGAGCCCCTCGGCCTGAGTTTTGGCCACACAACCCTTTTCCTTTGCTCCAACGGAAGTGCAGTGCACCGGAAGATGCAAGAGTGGGAAAAGGCACTACATTATGGTGCCCATCAAAGAGCAGCCTGAGCGTCCTCTGACACTTAGTAATCAGTGTCGGAGCCTGAGAATGTAGACCCGGATCTGCATAAGATGATCTGTGCCCTTGATCAATGAGGAGCACACTATCTGTAGTGCCTGCCGCAGAGGAGAGATATCGGTGCACTGCCTTGAGACATTGAGACTTTCAAATGAGCTGTGAGTGTTTGCCAGGAGGGCACTCCAACGGATACTGAAAAACACTATTTTTCATATAAGGCCTGAATCAAGAGGCCCATGCAACAATGGGAGAAGATTTGATGGACGATGGAAGCTCGCCAGAGAGGCTTGAACGGACTTTGGACATAATTGATGCATAAAGTGGTTTCCGTGTGATTGCATAAAATAGGTGTTATGAGACTGTTTCTTATTGTTTTGCTGGCATTGTCTTAAAGTAGTATTTTGTTTAGTAAAAGCAGAATAAAGTCCATTCTCTGTGGAAGAGTAGTCCCTTTTCACCTCAGAGCATTGATGAGGATCACCACTGTTTCACCTGAACATGTAATAAATTACTGAAATACATAGGAGCCCTAAAAATGTTACTAGATAATTTTAGGATTTACTTTTTGCTTAGGGTGGTGAAAAATTATGAATTCGTTTGTAATAGTGGTCACTACTTTCTCCTGTTGTCTATATGTTCTTAACAATGTGTTTTCTAGTGTTTTTAAACATGACATTGTCTTTTATGGGTGGGATTGTTTTTCTACCCAATTGACATCTGTACCCACCTCCCAACCTATGTCTCTTCCTACTACTACTTCTTTGCATTCTTTCAATACTTTACCTGAACACGAACTGGTTAGGAGGTCAGAGTTTATGAATAATTCCTTTGTACCGCTTCTGCATCAACACCAGGTAGTAGTGAACATCACTAATTGTTGGGTGTGTGGTCTTATGCCACATACTACAGATAGAGGTATTCCCTATTTGGTCCTGCTATGTGTGGCCTCTGTGCTACATCGTGTGTAAGGAAGCCTGTATCAAGGTACGAGCTAAGCAATAGGATGATGCTACAGCAACATCTCAATGAATTTGTGAATATAGACCTGGACTCAGATTAGCGTGAGTATATATATTAATTGCCTATGTAAGGGCAAAAGGAGGGTCTGTAGTACTTGAAATTTTGGCTTCGTGTTCATAAGCATCGTCGAATCATGACGATTTTGGTATCAGCAGAACGACAATGACGAACATACTATATCCAGGCAATTTCGGCGTGTTCGAATGCCTGGATCACCTTCAAATCAGGGATTTCGTCCTGAACCCTCGGGTTCCATTTTGTGCATGGCAGCCATTTTAAGTGGTTGCCCTCACATAGGCTGATAACTAAGGCCAAAACGAGTCTGAAGGACACGTACACCTTTGTTGACTTTTGTGTGACCTGGGCAAGCTGACTCCACTGCCTGAAGCCAAACCTGTTCGACCAGTTCCTTTCCCAGTGACCGATCAAGATTAGTATCAAGGCACAGCAAACCATAAACCTTTCATCACATTCAAACCACTCCTAATCTCTCACACACCTGTCTATGTTTCTTTCTTTATGACTTGCTTTACGAGGAGGAGGTGCCCGATTTTATTAGGGGTCCATCTGATATCTGATGAGAATGTCGGGCCTTGCCGAGAAATTGGTCTTGGGATGGACAAACTGAAAATGGGCTTGTCATCATGACTCTGCTTTTTCAATGTTGTAAATATCTGAATGGTAAACTGTAAAGAAGGAATGTTAGGTATTTTGCATGCTTGCACAAGCTAGGACTGCCCCTTACTTGTATGCTGAAGTTTGTAACCCTGAGAGCATATAAAAGGCCTCTGTTCTTTGTATTCCTGAGACTGCCTCATACAGTTGCTACGGCTTCTGTGTGACGTGGCCTCACTTATGTAAGTTTAATAAAGATGTCTTTTCATATTTCAGCTTCTGTAAAGTTCTTTATATTAATAAGATCCCTGAGTTGAAGATTAGATTTACTTCAAACGTCCAGATACCACAGAATTAAAGTCTCCTCCCATTACTAATCTCCCTTCGGGGAGCGTTAGCATGACATTGCCTAGGTCTCTAAACGCTGCCTCTTGTAGGCCCAGAGGCACATACATCGACACGATGGTAAGTGCTTTGCCCTCCCAACATCCAGACACAGCAGCGTACCTACCCAATGAATAGGTTCGCGTTTGATCTATTGCCATTGGGAAGGATCGTTTTGTCATGATACCCACTCCTCCCGATCCAGTGGTGAACCCCGAGTGCGCCACTAGTTGTTAGCCCCACCTAGCCAGGGCCTTGCAAGTGTTACCTATTAAATGCGTCTCTTGGAGTAGGACCACCTCAGGGGAATGTCGTTTAATGAATTGCAGTACGATTCCTCTTTTAAGCTTGTCCCTTAATCCATTTACGTTCCAAGACAGGAGCCTAAATCTTTTATCCCCCGATGAGCCCATGTTTGTGTTTATTGATTACCTTCACCTCAGTGATCACTTCCTCAATGTTTAGCCGATTGTAACCAATCAAGGGGCTGGTCTGTGGCCAGTGTGTCCCACTGGACAAATCCCCCTCCCTGTGTCCCTCTGTGTCCCATGTTGTGGAATGTAGTTCTGTCATCTAACTGAAACAACAAAAATATCAAAGCCCAACTTCCCCCCTCCCTGCTCCCCTGCACTCTGGGATCAGAACTGCCCATATCCCCAACCATGCAGAGTGCCTGTCACCCTAAATCTAACCCATCTAAAAGTAATGAGGGGTGGGTGGGTCGGATTTCCCAGCTCCCACCATCTAGACTTATTATACACACATATCGGTATAAATAAATCGAACAATATTGATAGAGTCACTTAGCGTTCCTTGATTCTCACAGTCCGACGGCAACACGGCGCCTGAAGGTCCCACAGCAGTTTTCGCTATTCCCCAGGTCCGCTTTCACTGGTGGGCCTTGCCGCCCTCCCCTGTTGGGACGGATTTTTTACTGGAGAGTGCTCCTTTCCTCTTCAGGAGTTGTTCTCTTTCACCGGTCTCCATCCCTCCAGCCAATCCACCGCTGTCTCCGGGGTATCAAAAAACCAAGCCCTTCCCTCCGCTTCAACACGGAGCTTCGCCGGAAACCGCATCAAGTACCGGATACCTTTATCCGCGAGTTGCTTCTTGATGTCCAAAAAGGTGCGTCTTTGTCTCTGCACATTGATCGTGAAGCCCGGAAAGAAGGAGATTTCGCTATTTTCATACTTGAGCGATGGGGCCGCACGGGCAGATTGTAGTATAATGTCTCGATCTCTGAAATTTAAGAGTCTCGCCAACAGAGGTCGCGGGGGCTCCCAGTTTTGGTCTACCTCCTGGGATCCTGTGCGCTCTTTCCACCACGAAGAATTTGGACAGATTCTTTGGTTTTAAGTGGTTGCAGATTAGGTTTTCGACAAAGAGGTCTGCTGCCGGTCCTTCCGCTTTCTCAGGAATTCCGATTATCCTAATGTTATTCCGTCGTGACCGACCTTCGTAGTCATCCAGCATGCTTTCTGTCCTTTTACTGGCGGCTTGGAGCTCTTTGATTTCTTGTCGCATCTGTTTTGCCTCTCCATTTAGCTCTGTGGTGACCACTTCCATGGTTTTGACTTTTTCGCTCATTTTATGTAGGTCTGCCCTTATTAGTGTCACCTCAATAGTTATCAAATCCATTCTGTGTTCCAGAGAAGTGCGCACGCCCACGATGGCGTCCATGATGTCCTTTAACGTCTGGTCCCCATTGACCGAGCCCAGCCCCATCGTCGCGCTTCCTTTAATGGCTGTGTCTGACTGGTTTCTTGGTAGCAAATTTAGCCAATTTAGTCTGGAGTGTGCCTTTTGTTCCCTTGCTACCAGACATTGTGACCAATTCTTTGGAGCTCGGCATGGACCTTACTGAGTATTGCCCACTTCAGTGCCCTTGACAAATCTTTCGACCCCGATGGGCTCTTACGTTCTGCTAATGGTGAGCTGCCGGGCACCGCCTTTCCCTGCTCTTCTTGCACTTCTGCCAACTCTCCAGGCCTTGGTTATCTTTGGTCGATTAAGAGCCCACCTATTGGCATCCGCGCTCAAGTCCCAAACAACAGGCCGCTCTTACCCCAACACGCTGCTCAAACTTCACTTTAATCTCTGGTGATGACCCCTTTCTGCGTGCCGGGGCTTTGCGCCTGATCTCAAAACCAGAACCACCAATATCTATTGCCACTGAAGTCTTTAGAGTACCTCCGCCTCCCTTCCTTAGCTGCGGTTCAATCCACCGGGTTCCTATCTGCTGTTCTGTTCAGGCCATCCACCCTGAATGGCAGATGTTTCTATCTATTTTGATCACGTCCTCCTCTGTTAGTGTCCTGCGCCACGGCTGTCAGAGACGTGGATCCGGGCATTGGGGTGGCCCTGGCCTCACCTCTACTGTGACTCAGGAGTTTTCCTTCAGGATTGCTGTCTACCCCTACTGATATTCACTGTTTGGGCCATCAGGCACTCACCCTAAGTCTGCGCCATCCTGCTTGGCCGGGGCCGTCCACCATTTGCTCGCGCCTGCATCGGCGCTTCTTCCTCTGTGCCTCTGCTCTCTTGATGCATCTACTTATTTTGTGGCTGCGGCCCACAAGTGCGCTAGCCGATGGTTTCCCCCGCTCTACGTTTCTCGGCGTGCCCCCGTCAGGCCACAGCTCTTCCCCGGTGCCTCTCTGTGAATGGGCCCGTTTTCGTTCGTTCGCCGCCTCTCGCGGCTCCCGATACAATATTTATTGTTCTCGGACCCCCCGTATCGAGGACACACTTGCCTGTTCTTCTGGGGTGTGACGGCCGCCGCTCCACTATTCGAGGCACCTCGGCTGTCCGGGTCTTTTGTTGCCGAGGTTCTGACCGGGCGCAACCCACTAATCGAGCCCGGGGCTTCTCGGCCTCGCCAGGCCGCAATTCTGGTCCCGGTTGCACTCTTCTGCCGCCGCCCTTACTTATCCGGATTCTGTTTCGTTATTGTCTCTGCAGCTTATTCTTCTCCCTCCGACATGGGTTTCGGATAGTTTTAACGGATTAATTAAGGGCAGAAGCCCGGGGAATCACAGAGCCTCACTGATGTGCGGCCATCACAATCAGCGCCTAAGCCATGCCCCCCCCAAACGTGGATTCTTGATGAAGAGTACCTGAAAGCAGAGGGGACAGAGTCTGGGTCACTTGGGAGTGACCATGGGCTCAGCAGTTGAATGTCCACCGATGTCGGGTGCTTCAGGATAGATGTCGATGACCTTGACTCTGCAGCTGTGGGGACCAGGCGACGCTGAGGATGATCAGGAGCCGGATACAAGCTGTCCCACGAAGGATGTCGAGTGCTGAGGGGTCGGTGTCCGGTGGGAGCACCAACAAGCATTGGCAAAAGCAACCCACGCAGGAGGTCAAGAAGCTGCTGGAAGAGGACCAGCAAGGTCCAGGAGACTCACCACAAGCAGGGAGAGTCAGGGCAATCCCAGAGCAATCAGGGGAGCCCAAAGAAGACGTAGTTGACCCTCCACAGGACCCACAGGTCAAAGACACTGGAGTAGCAGGAGGACCTCGTGCAGCTTTACAAAACAACAGGCCACGGAGCACATGGTGCGAGGTAGTTGAAGATCTTTGCAGGAGAAGTTGCCAGAGGTTGGGGCTACTTGGAGCCCAATGCACTTGCTGCAGAATTGCCAACACGCATTTGCACTTGCAAAAGTATGCGGTGTACAGGGGTTAGGGTATTGCACCCCCCACGAGGGATTCTGGCCTCAAACACGGTGAGACGGCAGCTCTGGCCTTGAGGGACGTAGAAACCCACCTCCTGTGTTGTTGAACCCTTCGGAGTCCATAGGAGCTCGGGATCAGCAGACCGGTCAGCAGTGTGCGGTGCCTGTGAATGCAGGGGAGTGACTCCTTCACTCCAACGAAGATTACTTCGGTAGTCCTTGATGCTTCACAGGCCTTGGAAGGTTCCTGTATGTTGCACAGGCACAGACGATGCATCAGACTGAAAGAGAGACGAAGTCAGGCCCAAACAAAGTCCAGAGTGCCCAGACGGTAGAAGTGCAGTGGTATCAGTTCTGAATCTTATCCACGACAAATCTAGGGACCTACATCCAGGTAAGCCCTTAAGTACCCTAGGGAAAGGGTTGGAAAGATTAAGGGGACCCTCCCAGGGGAGGGTCTGGACAGGGGGGAGGTTACTCCCATGTCCTTTGTCCAGTTTCGTGCCAGAGCACGAGCCAACGGCTCCCAGGACTGGTTTGAACTGGACTATGCACAGGGACACCAAATGTGCCCCTTATGCAGACTTTCTGGTGCTGGCAAGCGCACCCACCCAGCCCCAATACACTAAATCCTGTCTGGGAGGTGGTCACACCTCCCTGTGACAGGATGCCTATCGTTCCACCTTTCTCTGCTCGAGCTTGGCTCAGCAGCAGAAGGGCAGAAATGTGTCTCTGGTCGGCAGCAACCATTTTGTGCTGTCCGGGTCAAGGAGGCTGGTACCAGGAATACCGAGAGCCTAACGGAGGGCTCTTTCAATGTTTGGAATCATACCTCCCACACCGTTTAGGGTGTGGGGGGTATGATTCCAACATGTTTGATACCAAACATGATAGGATTCGTTTCAGCCAGTTTCGAGATGGTCATCGCGAAATTACGTGGTGCCCCTCTATATAGTATATGGCTGCTTCACTGACAACCTGGGAGAATGGACTCTGTAGGCTGCAGGGGTGTCCTGCTCATGCAGGGGCACCCTCTCACTTAGAACCAAGCACCCTGCCCTCAGGATTGTCAAGGCCTGCTATAGGGGTGACTTATAGGTTTTAAGTGCAGTGGCCCTTAGATATAGTAAACCTATATCTTTCGTAAGCAGTGAAAGCACCAACTTACACAGGATGCAATGGCAGGCCTGTAGGTCCATTTTGAATGGTCCCTCATGGGTGGCATAATACATGCTTCAGCCCATGGGGGACCTCTGGGGTACCTATGCCCTGGGTACATGGGTACCATATACTAGGGACTGACAAGGGTACCCCAGTATCCAATCTGGGATGTACCTAGGTACTGAACACAACAGTTTAGGGAGAAAGCAGATAGACTGGGGTCCTGATTAGCAGGATCCCAGTCAGACTAGTTAAAAACAGTGTCACATCAAGCGAAAAGTGGGAGTAACCATAAGAAGCAGATCCTACTTTCCTACACTGAGTAAGGCCAATGTGTCATGAAGGATGAGACTCATTTTTGTGACATTCACTATCCACTGCAGAAGGAGAGACATACACCAGAAAAAGTCAGCACTGTATCCTTTTGGTAATGATATGGATCATACTCAGTTTATATTTATGTTTGTGATAATCTGGACAGATCGGAGAGGTATAACGAACCACTGCTCAGGGGATGTTTTGCTGGCCTGCATACTTAGAGGTATATCATCAAAATGGTCCTATGGGATCACACCTTGTGCTCAAGCATCTCAAAAAGAACACAATCCCACCTATTAAGCTGACTGATAAACTTTTTGTTTCAGTACTTAGTTTTAGTTTTGTTTTTCTCTTAGGGATGTCTTGTTTGGGAATGGAAAGGAGGACGAAGCATCTCATTTTCACACGCTATGTCACCTGGTAACCTAACTCTTTCTTAGCTAATCTCTCTGACATGATAATTATAACCCTGATATTGGCCTCTTCACAAATATAGCCCTACCAGGTTCGGGGTGAATATCCAACTAGTCCCCACAGAGCACAAAGAACAAATTACTTAGCCTTGGTAACGCTATTTGGGGTGGATACTTCCACACAAGGGAAATATTGCCCAGTGTTAGAACGGATCCGGAAAAATTCTAAAGCAGTACTCTATTTTGCTCTGGAAACGACGAACGAAGTTGCATATAGCACCACCCATGCACACTGTACCTTTAAGGAAACGCATCATGAATTGTGATTTGAACAAGGATGGCTGGTCCTACAAATGTGAAAAGACCGGAAGAGCTAATAACCTTTAGCAGTGCCCACAGCAAGTTCTTCTTGGATCAAAGACAAAACACACAACAATACATCTGACAGTTTGGCCTGCAAAGGGTCTGTCTGGGTGAAACCACACCAAACCATAAACTTGTCCCAGTGCTCTGCATACACAGATTTCGTGGAACAATGCCTTACTGCCAGGATAACAACCTTGAGAGGGAGATCAAATGGAATCTCCATGGATGGAGGTACGCTTGCGCAGGTCTGGATGCAGGCATCACTGGAAAACACTGTGCCAACTATGGCTGTAACTGCCATTCATGATCTGCTCGGTGTCGGTGGCTGAGTTTACCCACCCTGGCATTTAAAGACCCAACCAGGTGGTTCACAATCGGGGATATTCCCCGACGACTCAGCCAGTCCCAGTCAGAGAGCCGCCTGACACAGGACTCAAGACCCCACTCCGCTCTGCTTGTTGCATTATCACGTGGTGGTGGTCTTATCCATGAGATCCTGCACCCCTTGATGGTTGGCAGGAAGGTCTTCAAAGCCAAGCTGATAGTCCACAATTCCAAAAGCTTGATGTGGAGCGGGGTTTCTGATTGACACCAGACTCCTCTGAATTCCACCTCTCCTAGATGGCCTCCCAACCCAGCAGCAATGCGTCAGTCATCACCGTCCGGTCTAGGTGGGATAAGGAGAGGGGTCTGCTGCCAGTCCAATTGCGATTGAGCAGCCACCACTACAGATCTTTTGCAGTCTCCTACAAAACCTGGATGGAATCCGATAAGTTCCCTTGCAGCTGTACCAACTGAGAACTCACATCCTTTTGCAGAGCCCACATATGTCACCTGGCAAAGTTGATGAACAGGATGCAGGAGGCAAGAAGGCCCAGAAGTCTCAGAGCCACTCTTACTGAGATCCAGGACTGAAGCTAAAAGATCAGAGTCCGAATGCCCTGGACTGTGCAGTCCAGGGGAAAGGCACGGAATTGAATTGCATGATATCCAGGATAACTACGATGAACTGTAGCATCTGTGAAGGAGTCAAGTGTGTATTTGGCATGTTGGTAGTAGTACCCTAATGACGTTAGAAGGTTTACCATTGCCCGGAGGTGGTCTACGATCCACCTTCAACAGCCAGTTGTCGAGGTAGGGGAAGACTTGAAAACACAACCTCTGAAGGTTTACTGCAACCACCATAAATAATTTTTATGAACATCCGAGGGGCACTGGTGAGGTCAAAAGGGAGCACCACAAACTGAAAATGTTCCTGGCCTACTGTGAACCACAGATAGCTTCTGTGGGCCTGCAGGATGGAGCTATGGAAATAGGCATCCAACATGTACTAGGCTACCACTCAGTATCCAAGATCTAGGGCAGACCGAACCTTTGCAAGGATCATGAATTATCCTTTTGCAGGAAGGCATTGAGAGGTAAAAGTTTAAAATAGAACGAAGAAGTAGGAAAGGCATTTGGATTGATTTTGCTGGTGGATGCCTGAACCACCAAGTTCTTTGGCGCTAGATGCTGCGTGAAAAAGTCAGTGTCGCACCAGAGCTGGTTTGTGGCATTGAGTGACCTTGTCTATTGATTGAAGGGCTAGAACATGGTTTTCTCCAAGTACCCAAGAGAGTATCCACAATGGCTTCATTAAAGGGCAGAAGAGATTCGGTAGGTGAATGGCGAGGCAGAAGGACCTTTGTAAGGACATTAGTTGTGACCTCCATTATTGGGAGTGAGCTGCAGGTCAAGGACCTCAGTAGCCCTTCTGATCACCACTGCAAATGATGCACTCTCCTCTGTGGCAGCAACTGAATTGTGAAGGTGGTTAAAGGCATACATGAATTAGGTGACGTCCGCTTAAGACATGACGTTGAAACCCCAAGCTTGTACGATGGAGGCAAGGTTGGCAATGTAGACGTTAAATAAAGTTGGGCTCAGAACCGATCCCTGCAGGACGCCGCACTAAACCTCCTGAAATGCATTGGAAAGAAATGGTTTTAACCAGCTCTAAACAGTACAGACAATGCCACCCTCTTCAAGCTGTTGCAGTAGGATATCATGAGACACCATATCAAAATCTGCAGATAGATCAAGCACCACTACAATCGATTTTTTTCCCAAGGTCGAGCCGTGTTTTGATAAAGTCTTTCACCTCTAAGAAGGCCGATTCTGTGCTGAAACCAGGATGAAAGCCAGACTGCGAGGGATACAGAATATTATTCTCGTCTATCAATTTGGTGATTTGAAGATTGACCAAGGATTCCAGCCTCTTTCCTAGCACGGGGAGAAAAGAAATGGGTCTGTTGTTACTTGGGTTTAGTGGGACCAAGTTAGTTTATTTTAACAGGGAGAGCACCATTGCCTTTTTCCAGCTTGCGGGATGGATCCAAATTCTAGGAACGATTAAAGAGAGAGATAATCTGTAAATTTAGATTGTTACTCGCACGCTTTAAAATGTTCATCACCTTGTTGTTATAGTTGCTACCCAGACAGATTGCCAGTGGTCACTTTTTGTGTGCTTGATAATAATCATCCGTCTCACCAACCATTGTCAAACAATTGTTTCAACATTTACATAATGTATTTCACAGAGGCAATAAATAATGTATTTGATATAGGCAACACCATATATATTTACCATATAGGTAAAACAATGTATATATACTGAAAAAACCAAGGTTACAAGGACGTTATAGTTAGGCTCAGATTATATACACACACAAAACCATAGACATTGTTATGCTAACTTAGGCCCCCGCAATGCACGGCTTATGACTTCACATATTACAGTACTTATGACATGGTCCGTGACATCACTGATGACATCATCCATAGAACCACCCACACACTCATCCATAGAGCCACTCACACACCCCCTCACTCACCCATACAGCCATGCACTTACCCATACACCTACTCACACAGCCACTCACTCACCTATACAGCCACTCACATACCCACTTACCCATGCAGCCTCTCGGAGCCACTCACTCATCATCTAGGGTGTTAACATGCCATCTCAAACTTCAGATGAGCCGATTCGGAGTCTGGTCCCAATGCACCCTGCCTTTCCAGGTCCGTTGGCGACGTTTCATCAAATCAAGGCCTTTAGGGAGGCAATGCTGTGCATTTTTGGCACACTTCTGGCTCCCTCTGCCACACCTTCGGGCCCCAAGGATCCACAAGGGCCTCCAGTTGGGATACCACTGGCGGGTTTACCCTCAGCCTTGTCTGTGCCCCTCAAACCCACTTCGGGTTCCCCACTGTCTTTGGTGCTGGCTTTGGTCCCGGTGCTACAATTTGTGCTGCTCCTTTCAACATCATTGCCGCAGGAGGAGGATCCACAACCTATAGTGGTTTCTGATTCGGAGTCAAAATCCTCTCAGCCAAGGCCGCACCCTGATTCTATTGTGGCACCACTTGTTGGCAATTGTTACAACTCCATCGTGCTACCCTTACTACGTAGTTGCTCCCATACACTAAATCACATTTTCAGCTCAGACTCAGATCAAAGTCAGACATCAACACACAACCACTTACATATCCATTGACACACCCATACAAGCACTCACACATCCACTCACTCACCCTTACAGTCACTGACACAGCCACTCACTCTCCAATACAGCCACTCACACACCCACTCAGTTAACCAAATACCCACTCAAACAGCCACTCATTCACCCATACAGCCACTTACACACCCAGTCACTCACCCATACAACCCCTCACAGCCACTCACTCACACAGCCACTCACTCACCCAAATAGCCACTCACACAGCCACTCACTCATACAGTCACACACACACACACACTTATTCACCCATAGTCACACACACCCACACAACCAATTATTCACCCATACAGCTACTCACACACCCAGTCACTCCCCCATACAACCACTCACACAGCCACTCACTCACACACTCACTCAAACAGCCACTCACTCACCAATACAGTCACACACACACCCACTTATTCACCCATACAGTCACACACACACACCCACACAGCTACTCACACACCCACTTATTCACCCAAACAGCTACTCACATACCCATACTGCAACTCACACACAGATACAACAGTCACACAGCCACTCACATAATATATTTTAGAGATAGTATCACCCATTAGTAGTCCACTAAGTATGCCAATTCAACTTTTGTGGCACCTTAGTATATATGTTTAACACTTATAACTTTTAGAAAACACTCACAATCACTGGATGATGTCATTTGAGATGTCATCATTGATATCACTGACCATGTCATGAGTGATGTAATATGCGAGGTCATAAGCAGTGCATTGCGGGGCCGTAAGTTATAGTTAGCTCAGTTAATTATAACTGCTGAATTTCTATGGTTTTGTCCGTGTATAATCTGAGCCTAATTATTACATCCCCGTAACCTTTGAATTTTTCATTGAATGTCTAAGGTTTTTTTAATTCCATTTCCTAACTATAACGTCCATGTACCCTTTGTTTTTTTAGTACATTTTGAAGGTTTTAAAAAAATATATTTTATTTCCTAACTAACCTGTAACCTTTGAGAGTGGGTATGTGAGCAGCTGTATAGGTCGGTGAGTGGGTATGTGAGTGGCTGCATGGATCTTGAGTAGGTGTGCGAGTGGTTTTGTGGGTGTGTGAGTGGATGTATGGGTCAGTGAGTGGGTGTATGAGTGGCTGTATGGGTCTGAGAGTGGGTGTGTCAATGCCTGCATAGGTCTGTGAGGAGGTGGGTGAGTGCCTATGTGGGTCTGAGAGTGCCTGCATGGCTCTGCGAGTGGGTGTGTGAATGTCTGTGTGACTTCCTATGCGGGTCTGTAAATGGGTGTGGGAGTACCTGTGTAGGTATCTGAGTAGTTGTGAAAGTGTTTTTTTTCCCAAAGTGTGTCAAGATTCGCGGATCCACTGAAAATTTGCACAGGGGGTCACACTGAGCCTCACATGGGATCCACAGATTCCAGAAGTGGAAAAAACCTAGATATAACTCAATTTCATACCTAACATGGGTCCCTTTGACACTTATTCAACAGACCCAAGGGGTAAGGGTACGTCTACCCTGACCCCTTTAATCATTTTGCACAATAATTTTAAGACCATGGGATGTTCCCTGATAATTAAAAAGGCAGCCGCAACCTCCCTTGTCAGGTTGTGGTCAGCCAATCATGGCGTTGCTGCTCGTGCCCTGGATATACAATTTTGTTTTTCCTAATAACTCTGCAACTACTGAACGGATTTACACCAAATCACAAAAAGGGCTCTTTCTGGACCAAGAGCTGTCTCTGCCAAATTTGGTGTCATTCCGTCCAGTAATTCGAACTGTAGTCGTGTTGAAAATCCCTATGGGAGATTGCATGGGAAACAAACATTTCTTGATTCCCCCCGTTTTTCTTGGCCCCCGCTTGACATTTCAATCTGAAACTTTCCATGCAGAACTAGACTAACTGTGCCACTTCTTTTGCAAAATTTCATGAAGAGGCGTCAAACGGCGCCGAAGTTATAAGCAACGTCAAAAAAACACTTTTCCTATGGAAGCTAGGTACTTAAAAATGTGTACAATATAATAGCTCTTGTATTCTTTGTCACCCACTTCTATTATTTGTTTTAGTCCTGGTAAGATTAAGAGATATTCACTTCTTCATTACATATTCCTTTGCATGATTTTTTCATCAGTCTCAAAAGTAAATGTAAAGTACATTCAAATCATCGTAATTTAAGTCAGTGATCCCACAATTGTGTATGATACCATAAAGATTTCTAATGGGAGCCTAACAGATTAACTCTAGTCCATCAAATATACAAGTTACATTCCCTAAGATAACTAGTCCTTATATTCAACAAATTGACTCCATTCCCTGTAAATTCCATTCCATAGACAATAAACCAAGGGAAGGGGAGAAAGGGGACGAAAAGAGAAAGAAAGAGAAAACAATATGGGGAGAAAATAAAATAAAAATATGAACGTTGGAACCAAACAATATCAATCCATTACCATATTACAATCTTTCTTCTCATTTCATTGTCATTTTACTTCGAAGGTAAAGTACCCAAGTTAGGATCTCTTCTCCACACTACTGGAAATACTGCTTCTAAGTTCCTCACTATTCAATTACAACATAATCCCAAATCAATAAAGTGCAAATGCAATGGGAAAAGATGGTTGAGGCAAGTTTTCTTTCCAAATTTCGTCGTACCCTACAACTATCCACGATATGCAATTAACTCCTTGTTATGTCATTCATAATTGAATCACAAAAAGTGCTAAGTCAGTAAAAGTGCAAGTCCAATAAAGTGCAAATGCCACTAAAAGGAGCTTGTCTTCCAAACCTTTTCCAAATGTTTCATGTCTAGCAGTTCTTGATATAATGAGCTAACCATTTCACATGATATTGATCATGCAATGTCATTATTAATCATCATCTTTGAAAAATAATAAAGTGCACATGCTTAAATATTATCCGACCACCTGAACTGCTAATTCTTATCACATTGCTCACAAAAAGATCACAGAAAAGTACTATTTAAATAAGTTGAAAGTGCGATACAGTGCAATTGTAACTCAAGGAAAAACGTTTTTCAAAGTTCATCATGTTTAGCAGCTTCTCATGGTCCTATTTAAATTCAATTTACCAACTTAATTAATTCCACTGCACTTCCTATTTATGAAAACAAAGAATGACTATTCCAAACTTGGTTCAACTACATGAACCTGCATGGTTTCAACCCACAACTTTCAACCATCACAAAGTAAGAAAACAAGTTACTTACCTGTAACTTTAGTTCTCCAGTATTGGAAACTTTCATAGATTCACATGCTTGAATCATTCCCCGTCGTCGAGATGGGAGTCCCCGGTATAAATAAAATAGCAATGCAAAGCCATTACAAACCAGAACCAGGCCTAGGCCCATTCCAGTTTTGTAGCATATCCACCTCTTTTTGTAAAAGAGAATAAATAAAATCAACAACCAAGCATATCAGCCTCACCCTACAGAACCCTCCTGCGAGAACCTCAGACCTTCAGATTTTCGTAGCCGTAGTGCCACAGGATAACCATAAAGATGCAGAAGGTCGAGCTTTCCCAGGGGAGGAGGGTGGGTCGCATGTGAATCTATATAAGTTTCCAATACTGGAGATCTAAAGTTACAGGTAAGTAACGTGTTTTCTTACTCCAGTATTGGAACTTTCATAGATTCACATGCTTGAATCAGAGTAGCTAGCAGTCATGAGCACATTATTTGCTGTAAATTGTCTTGAATACACCAATGAGATTAGAGAAAGGAAAGAAAACACCTCGTCAATTTTGATTTTTTTTTTTTTTTTTTAAACTTGAGGACTATGAAAGTCTAACATACCAACATTCAAAGAAGTAGAAGGGAAACAAAGATATCATCAAAGTTCATATGCAAATAAAATATCCATATATGCATACACAACCAGTCAGAAGCAATAAACTTTATCAAAGAATGTGCGAGGAAACTTATGAAGGAAAAGGAAGGAGGGATGAGAGGGAAAGCTCACCGCTTACTGAAACAGGTTCCTAAGGACAGCTTGGCCCACTGCAGTGTCGCTGCATGTCAAAGAATCCAAGCAGTAATGTCTGGTGAAGGTATGGATACTTTTCCAGGTCGCTGCCCTGCAGATGTCCCGGATAGGTACCCCAGCAAAGAGGGCTGTAGAGGAAGAGATTGCCCTCGTGGAGTGAGCACGGACCTTCGCCTTGAGGGGTTTCCCAGCCAATTGATGACAATATTGGATAGCGCTGGAAATCCAACGTGCAATCCCCTGTTTGGAAAGGGGAAATCCTTTGCGAGGAGCGCTGTAAGCCACAAAGAGTTGAGGTGATTTTCTGAAATCTTTAGTCCTTTGGAGATAGAACTTCAGACAGCGCTGAATGTCAAGCGAATGAAGTGATCTCTGAGCCGGAGACGTAGGTTGAGGGAAAAAAGTCTTAAGGACCACAGGTTCATTTAAGTGAAAATCCGAAGGTACCTTCGGGATGAATTTTGGGTTGGTACGGAGTACTACCGTCTCATTCTTAAACTGAAGAAAAGGCTCTTGGATAGTGAGAGCCTGCAATTCGCTAACCCTTCTAGCTGATGTCAAAGCAAGAAGAAGGGCTACCTTCCATGACAGAAATTTTAAATCCGCTTTATGTATGGGCTCGAAGGGGTGTTTCATGAGCTGAGTCAAGACTACATTAAGGTGCCACAGTCGTGGAGGAGGCTTCACCAGAGGGAAGGCTCGAAAAAGCCCCTTCATAAATTGCTTAATTATCCTTGCTGACCAGAGTGAAGGGCCTGAAGATGTTCTTCTGAAGCGAGAGATGGCCGCAAGATGAACCTTAATAGATGAGTGAGCCAGGCCAGCCTTTGCCAAGGAAAGGATGTAAGGAAGGATTTCATGCGCCGAAGAAGAGAAAGGGTGAACCCCCGATTCTCAGCACCAGTGACAAAACCTCTTCCACGTCATCCGGTAGGTTTTGTTTGTACTTTGAGCACGAGCCTGAGAAAGGATGTCTTTACATTCTGTGGAGAGCTTTAAGTCGAGAAACTCTCTGTGCTCAGGAACCACGCTGATAATTGCAGGGATCGGGGATCCGGATGCAGTACTTGGCCCTGGGACATCGTCAGTAACGATGGAATAGGATTCAAGGGAACCGGTTGCTCCAAGGATAGGAGAAGAAGCTCCGTGTACCAGTACTGGCGAGGCCAGGACGGTGCTATTAGGATCATTTTGCAGGGTTCCGTTCTTAACTTCCTGAGAAGTCTTGGGATCAGAGGAATGGGGGGAAAAGTGTAAACAAAGGCGCCTGACCATGCCATCGAAAACGCATTCCCCGACGATCCCGGATGGTGATGCCAGCTTGCGAAGAACCGGCATTTGCTGTTCTCCGGTGTCGCAAAGAGATCTATGGACTGTCTGCCCCATAGACGGAAAATGTCTTCCTGTGTCTTCTGGTCCAGCGCCCACTCGTGGCTGACTGACTTTAGCCTACTTAGTGTGTCTGCTGTCTCGTTGAGATTCCTTGGGAGATGCTCTGACTTCAGTGAGACCCCATGCATGATCGCCCATTCCCAGACAGCCTGAGCTTCCACAGACAGGATCTTGTGCCGCCTTGCTTGTTGATATAATGCATGGCCGTAGTATTGTCTGTCCTTATTAGAACCGACAAATTTTTTATTCTCGGGAGAAAAGCCTGTAAGGCTAGGCGAACTGCTCTGAGTTCCAGTAGATTGATGTGCAAGAGACGATGATGAGGCAGCCATCGATCACTGATCTGGAGGTCATGCAAGACCGCTCCTCAGCCCTCCAGAGATGCATCCGTTGTAATGATCTGAGGAGCTGGAGTGACCATGAAGGAGAGACCCTGGGAAATGTTCTCCTTGTGAATCCACCATGAAGCGGCTTCTTTCATTGGCACAGTGACCGTGATCATGTCCTCGAAAGATCCTTCCACTTGACGCCACTGTAAGTCCAGTTGCTCCTGAAGAGGACGCATACGTAGCCTGCAGTGAGGAATTAGAGGAATGCAGGACGAAATGGATCCCGGAAAGGACTTGTAGAGGCGAACTGAAAGTGACCTTCTTTTCAGAAGTAGATGGGCCATCGACATCAGTTTGGCTTGACTTTCCAGTGACGGAAATGCCTTGTTTAGGGACCTGTCCAATATGGCTCCCAGGAATTTTGCGTTTTTGGACAGGCACAAGTTTGACTTTTCTTTGTTGAGGGTAAGACCCAGACTCTTGAACAGCGTTGTACAAGCTGCCACTGAATTCTCGGCTGCCGCCTTGGTAGGAGCCTTTAGCAACCAGTCGTCCAGGTAGGGGAAAACCTGGTGCTGCTCTTTTGTTAGGAAAGCTGCTACCGGAGCTAGCATCTTTGTAAAGATCCTTGGTGCCGACCTGAGGCCGAAGGGGAGGACCCTGAATTGAAAGTGGCTCTTGGCTACTGTAAAGCGAAGAAACTTCCTGTGTGATGGATGGATGGGAACGTGAAAATATGCGTCCTCTAGGTCCAAAGTGGCCATGAAATCTCCTGAATTTAAAAGCCGAAGTATGTCCTGCAAGGAGATCATTCGGAATGACTGTTTGATGAGATAGGTATTGAGCTCCCTCAGATCTAGAATAGGGCGCCACCTTTCGACAGTCTTCCGAACTAGAAAGAACCGGGAGTAGAAACCCTCTTCTCTTTGGGAGGCAGGGACCGGCTCTATCGCCCCTTTCTGCAGCATCTGTTGGACTTCTAGGAGCAGGAGACGAAGATGTTTTGTTAAGCTGGAGCGAGGAGGGTTGGTTGGAGGAGGATGAACAAATTCTAACTTGTGGCCAAATTGGATTATATTGAGTACCCAACGATCCGATGATATTCGTTGCCAATTTTGGAAGTAGCGAGAGATCCTGCCCCCCACAGGTGTTTGATGAGGGGGAGGAACAGTAGTCAGAGCCTGCAAGCCGCTATTGACGCCTAGAGGAATCCTTCCCCTGACGTCCTGCTCTGCCTCTGGGTGCCATCTTTGAATACGTTGCGGACTGACCCTGCCGCTGGTTGTACTGTGGCCTGTGAGACTGCGAGGCAGGTGTATACGAGGAGTACCGATATTGCTGGTAACCCCCTCTGTATGAAGAAAGACCTCTACCTCTTGCTCCCCGAAAAGGGACCTTGCGGTACTGAAGCGTCCCCAACGACTTGGCAGTGTCTGTGTCTTTCTTAATGTCTTGGAGCGCATCATCTACGTGCATACCAAAGAGCGCCTCTCCATCGAACGGAAGGTCTAACATTTTGTTCTGAACCTCCGGTCTAAAGGAGGTTGCTCGAAGCCATCCCTGGCGACGAAGGAACGCTGCTCCAGCCAGGGAACGGAACGCCGTTGTCGCAATATCCATTGCGCAATCAATCACCTCAGAAGAGGCCCTCTCTCCTTCCTGGAGGATCTTTTTCGCTTCATCCTTGTTGTCTTCAGGCAGTTGGTCGAGGTATGGAGAGAAATCGCACCACATCTGGCAGTCGTAGAGGCCCAAAATGGCTAAAGCATTAGCCGCTTTGACGAGCAGGCTTGACATAGATGAAAACCTCTTGCCAGCATTGTCTAAGCGTCTGCCTTCTTTGTCCGGAGGCGTTGTTAAAGGAGCTGCTGGATTTTTTGACTTCCTCTGCGTCGCCTGTGATATAACTGAGTCCGGCTTTGGCTGACTCACAAGGCAAGCCGGGCTATCCTCCGGGGCTTTATACTTCTTCTCCAACCGAGGAAGCACCAGGACCACCGTGGCTGGGGTCTTCATGACTTTCAGTCCCTCTCCCCATACATGATTGACAATGGGAATTGTTCTTACATACTTCTTAAAAGGTTCCTTAAAGTCATATAGGAAACATTACGACTGCACAGAAGGCATCGGCAGATCAAATCTTTTGGCTGCCTTTCCAGCAGATTGTGGAAACCGCCTATGTCCCCAGGTGGAGAATCTACAGGAACCGGTGAAGGGGAAGCAGGAGTAGGAATAATATAATCATCCCATTCCATATGTGGGTCCGGGAGATCTGTATCTCCCTGGTCGTCATCGGAGGTATCATCCTGGATAAGGGGAGCAGCTGGTGGTGGATCGACTATCAATTGCAGCGGTGGTGGTGGTAGCCGGGGGGTGGAAGGCCCCGCAGGTGGACCAGCGGGAACTGAGGCTTGTTCCGGAGCCGAAGATGGTGTCGGAAATCTCCGTTTATAGTCGGATAGCATAAACTGCAAGTCTGAAATCAAGGAGGATGGCATACAGACCATCTCCTCCTGATAACCTCTATGGTAGTCCTGGGGAGGATCATAGTCCTGTTCTTCTCCATATCCATCTTCAGAATCCAGATCTTGGCACTTGACAAGCAGTTCTGAAGGGCTATGTGCGTAACCAAATTGACCTCCTTCCTCTAGGAGGTGACTAGGTAGCAGAGGTGTCACCTTGCTAGGAGAAGTGAGTTCAGGAGTTATATGATGCTTCCTGATAATTTTCTCTCACGTCGACGAGGTCGTCGACGGTATCGCCGATGAGGTCGTCGACGGTATCGTCGACGATGTAGATATTGCCGACAGTGCCGTCGCCGATACCGTCGTCATTACCGTCGACGCCATTGCCGTCGCTGTAGTCGCCGTCGTCACCACAGCTGTCGTCGTCATACTCGCCGTCGACGACGAAATCTTCGTCGACACTGCTAACCCAGTATCCGTCGTCACCACCGTCGACGATGGATGTTGAACCGTCGTCGATGAAAGCAAGGACACTCTCTGCGACGATCCCGTCGTCGGAGCCGGAGCGGGCTGAGGAGACTGTACCTTGTCACTGCGAATCGACGATGACAGTTTCTTCGTCGACGGTGTCGTCAACAGCTTCATTGACGGTGGGACGTTTTTAGCCTGTTTCCCCTCAGTAGGAACAGAGGAGGGTTTTTTGAAGGCTTTCCTTCCCTCAGGAGGAGAAGATGGAGGTACAGAGCTTGATTTCCTCACCTCAGTCTCTCCTGTTGTAAGTCCTTTCCTCTCCTTTACACCTCGGTGAGGAGTTTTACATGGACTAAGCCTGTCAGACCTATTAGAGGTCTTTTTAGAGGCTTTCCCAGGACGTTCTTCTGAAGAAGGGTCAGATCTCCCTCTTTTCAGTGATCTCCTTGAAGACGAAGCAGATGAGGCCTCATCACTATCGTCACTGGAGACAGGCTCTCTCCTGGATTTTAGTTTCTGGAGCCAGGTGAGGAGACATCCCTCAGGATTTTAGTGGAGAAGGTACGACAAAGCTTGCAATCTTTGGCCTTGTGATCTGGATACAGGCAATAGATGCAGTCCTTGTGAGGGTCATCCACGTAAAGCCTCTTTTTAGAGCAGGTGGCACAAGCTCTAAAAAGGCCTTTTTTCTCTTTGTTAGTCAAGTTGAAACAGAGATGAACTCGAAGCTGTAGTAGTTAATGAAGAAAAATAGTTGAAAAATCTCTCAAGAGTAATGAATAAGGAAACAACTGAGCAGAGCTCAGTGGAGACTCCCTAGCACAACGTGCGGTAGAAAATCTGAAGGTCTGAGGTTCTCTCAGGAGGGTTCTAGAGGGTGAGGCTGATCTGATTGGTTGTTGATTTTATTTGGTCTCTTTTACAAAAAGAGGTGGATATGTTACAAAACTGGAATGGCCTATGCCTGGTTCTGGTTTGTAATAGCTTTGCATTGCTATTTTATTTATACCGGGGACTCCCATCTCGACGACGGGGAATGATTCAAGCATGTGAATCTATGAAAGTTCCAATACTGGAATAATACAGATTAACTCTCAACGACCTCTCGCTCAAGGAACACATCACCAAAAAGACCAGGACACCATAGTACCAGATCTCTCTCCTGATAAAAGTGAAACCATTGCTTGCAGAAACCTCCTTCTCACACCTGGATGGAGGCAAAGTCTTGCTCCTTGGCCTCCAAGACAGCACATTGGCACACCAAAATGCTGCAGCATACCTTAAAGGGCTGAAAAAATATGACCATATAACCACTACCCTTATGATGAACCTCTACTGGCTCAGCCTGCATACATGAATTTCCTTCAAGACTAGATAGATTATCTTCAAGCCTACCAAGGATGGCACCCTTGACTATCTTGCAAGCAAACTAACCATCTCTACCAGATCACAACACATCAGCAGTTAGGACAAAACTAGAATGGAGATGAAGAACTGTAAGACAGAAAAAATAGGAAACGGGTCTTCTCCATTCCTCGCTGTAAATATCAGGACTGCCATAAGAGTAAACTTGCTTAATGGACCACTACAGTAGTGACAAAGAATTCTACTAGTCCATTGCAAATAACGTGCACAGTAATGAATGGAGATCCACTGAGGAGATGGGCCACCAATGTACGATAATTCCTATTAACAGGTAAACTTTTTGTGACTACGGTAATCTTTCCAACTGAAAGCGCATCTATCACAGTTTCAAGCTATATTTATAATGGAAAGAAATCACAACGTAACAGGCTACAAATCACAGACCTTCAAAAAGAAAACTGTCAGCTAACTAAAATTACAGAAAGCCACAGAGAGACAGCTTAGCCATCATTCAAAGATTGTTTATGGATTAAATCATTTAAAAAAAAAAAAAAAAAAAAACTTTTAAAGAGCAATAGTGTGGCATTGGGTAGGGTGCTTCTAAACAATGCTGAGTTTATCACATACATTCAGGCTACAAAAATTGATTTTTTTCCATTGATTACAGAAACAAGACAGGGGGAGGCCTTAACTAAAACTAGGGTGAGCGCACTTTGGACGTTTGAGCCCATACAAAGCCATTTCAAGGGGTATCATAACGGAATATGCAATTTGCACAAGACGCACAGAGTGCCTAGAAAAAGAGAATTATAATTTCCAAAGAGAAATGTTGGAGAGGCAGTTGTTTTCTTTTTAAAATATTGAAAAGTTAGATTTGTGTGTGCTATTTGTCACATTAGGTTAGCTTTAGCAACTGTTATTCCTTGGTGAATATTAGTTGAGTCTCAGATACATTAATATGTATAATATGTTAGTTAGTAAAACTATACAATCTTCACCTCTGAATGTTACTTGTTAGGTGGCTTCTTCTTAGCCTTAATTCTGACAAAATGCAGATCAACAAATTACATAGAATGTCTTACCAGGTCAAATAGTTAGGCGTTATTATCCCACAATGGTGAAATTACATGATGAATAGGTTAAAATAAAAATAAATATGCTACATCAGCACCAGGCCTCTATTAGAAAAATAAAAAGCAAAACAATATTCCTGGAGACTAGTGGATGACCCCAATAGCCACCAATGTGGGCAGAAAGGCTTCCATTTTTAAAAATTGAGGGACAGCACTTGCCCATGCCTGTGGGGCCACTCCCACCGACCCTGGTATGTGGTGGGTGGATCCTTGCTTGTGAATCGCGGTCTCCCACGAAGGAGGGATACCGCTGGAAAGGGGACTTGCCCCCATTCAACCAGTACCTCTCGAGCTCAGATCGGTGGCAGAGTTATGCCCCCAAATGCCGATCAAAGTGACACCTGTTGCCACCTAATACGCACCACAGTGACAAAAAACAACAAATAATTTCAGGACATGAAAGGGAGCTCTTCCGTCATGTTCTGAATACTTTTGTATAGAGAAAATCCTTCTGCTGCTTGCACCAGAAGGATTTCCAACAGCTGTATGGAAAATAAACCATTCACGTCCTCTGCACTGTTGAAGTAATGCAGTGGACGTCTTGTCATCCGCATTGATGCAGTTATAGTCCTAGGAAACTATAACTAATAGCCGGCTCGTATTTGTAAAATACTTTCAATGTTTCAAAATTCTTCCAATTGTTTTTACAGAGTTCAGAGAAGGGCATGCCCTTTTTTTGCATTTAGAAAGATTGTGTGAAAATGTCAGTACCCAAAGATGAAAACTAATATTGCCATGGACATTAATACTGCTTATGCTTGTGGAGATGAATTAAAATGTTCTTAATCGCAAAGACTTGGGATACTCTCCTGGTGGACAGTAAGGTCAATATGACCTTTAAATCGTTTAAAAAAATATGGTTCAAAGGAGAACTCATATGATTAATAAAAAACAAATTCTTTTCTCATGCTTGAGCTTGCAGTTAAAGGTGGAAACTAACTCAGTAAGCTTTGATGGCTGGTATACCGAGCATATAAACCTAGCTAGCCAATTTTCCTTTCTCAATAGAGTAGGAGATGAAGCTTAACTGATGAGTACTGAAGTCTGATTTTAATGATCGCTATAACATTTGGTTTGAGCCCAATATGAATGATAACCCAACAGTTAGAGTTAAGGTGCCTAATGTACTTAAGGGACAGAGTGTTGTGTGAGGCAGATGGAACAATATACTTGGACCTTAATGAAGAGCTGTGAATGTACATGGACTATAGACAGAGGGAGCAGATCTCCATCTAAAATGTAGGCTGGCTAGGTAAGAGCAACCAAGATTAAGTTGTAATTGGGTGTTTTCAGTTTGTTCACTAACTGATAAAAGAGGGGAATAGTTGGAAATGGAGAAGCAGTTTCCTACACCAATTATTCGAAGGATTCTCGCGGTTAGCCTGCTTCTGGGAACACAGAGGTGATTTGTTTGATATTTTGCTCTTGTGGCGGAGCACAATGATCTACATAAAGCACGTTTCATTTTTTAATACTTTGAGAAGCTCTAAACCTAAATCCCATTTGTGATTTATTGGGGCCATCTGCCTTGTTTTCCCTTCTCCTGACAAGTGTTGAGTTGGCTGAAAAATGATGTGTGGGTGCCCATTTACACTAGCTTTGACCACGTTCCCTCAGCTTCTGGATTTTGATTATCACTAACAAAGAGAAAATAATGTTTCAGAAAACGCTACAAAAACCCCCCCAAAAGATCACTTTCCAGTGTTCCAGCGAGAAAAAACAGAATAGGGGTTAGCTGCAGAAATTGTTAAAAGATTGTTTTGGTGCCTATAGTTGCAAATCTGTGGTCCTTTTTTGTAAAAATAAGCTTATGGAATATATACTTTACAGATAAAAATCATGTGGTATGGATTACTTGCAAGATGCCTCAGGCCCTCTTTGCAATCTTGTCTGGCATCGCTATACTGAAGAGATACATGAGGAAACACACAAGTCCTGCTAACATTCCCCTTCATGAGGAAGGTTTAAAATCTTTTTCAAAGTTCATACAAAAATAAGGAACCTTATATTCCCTCATCTTCTAGTAGGTCAATTAAATGGAAAGATGTCTGCAACCTATCATATATTGCTCACAGGGGTGCTAAAAAATAACACTTTGTTATATATGATTGTGTTCCAAAGGTTAATATCAATCACCAGTCAAGGAGAGAGACAATTCCATCCCCCACACAAAGATCCCTCAAGGTATGAAGAATGAAAATATATAGATGTTTTGCTGTGATCTTTTAGCTGACATAGGGCAGCAAACTATTTGCTCTGCAGGACATTTGTTCAAAAAACATTCTCACCCACTCTTCATCTGTTTTTGTGCTGACCTCTATAAAATTAACACTAAGAGGACCTACAGAATACTGATCTCAATCCACCTTCCCTGCTGATATTCTTCTGTATAAGGGAGGTAGAAAAGATAAAGGATCCAAGTTTGAGAAATTACATTACACACTCAAAGTAAATTATTTGGAGGGCATTTTGACCAGCCAGTCAATACAAGGCATTTTAGCCTCAGGCAGCATAAACCCAAAAATATACAGTTGAACCAATTGAAAATACTACAATTGCTTCTGTGTTGTGCCTATTTTAATAGATGTGGCTGATATCTGTAGGCAAGAACAAGATCAGAGCAGCCTAGCATAAACTTACAGCGTTCCACAGATTAAGGCCGTAATGCTACTTCTGAATTGCCATCCAGAACTATAGCTAGCCCTTCATGATGGGGCAACACTTTACTGACCATGAATCCTTCAGATCTCTGACACTCTAGAGAAGTGTTCTCCATGCAGCATCAAATGTCTTTGGAAATTCAACTGAATAACTCCTCCTTTCATAAAACTCCTGGTGAATTGCAATAATTTCAAGACCTGCTACCTCCTCTTTTACAAGGCGAACAATGGCTCCCCTCTGTACCTTGAGACTGACATCAAGGTGGCACAGGGCTACACAAGATGTGCAGCGGCAGCATCGCCACACAGAAATCAAGATAGTGCCGAAAGGAAAGCTCAGACACGAGGGAGTGAAAGTTTATCCCATTCGAAATTCGCCAAGCTCCATGCTTTCTCTGCATCACAGAGCTTATTTATATTGGCTTTTCAAGCAGCTTTTTGGTTATCGGATGCAGCAGTTCACCTAAACCATGTTCTGCAACTTCTCCTCCCTCTTGGTCAAGCGTCTCCCAGCTAATGGCTTTCAAGCCCCACTCCAATGCTGCTCCTCAAACCAGAATCCAACCTCTCTTGTAACCCCCAGCACGGCAGCCCTGCTGTGACCTGCCTTTCTTAAGTACCATCCACTCCTCTATCTTCTCTTATTGCACTGAACCGCACTGCACTATTAGACAGCGCTCTATTGCATTGAAGCCTTTTGGAAAGGCGCCCAGCTATGGTTTCAGAAACATGTACCCCTGTGTTGAGTAGTGTGGTTCTCCGATTCTGTTGATTAAAGAATGCTTATTATACTTTAGCATGACAAAATCCTAACAAATGACTTACATCTACTTATAACTTCACATATACAGCATTAGTACTGCAATCATTAATCACATCAGATATTTAATTTGGTGTTTACAGTCCACCAGTGTGCATGCACAGTGTGCACAATAAAACTAGGAAGGCACAATCATTTAATGCACTTATTCAGTGCAAATAAAGTCAAATGTACATTTCACTGCACTGAAAACCCCTTTGATTTAATTACCAGTTCCATGACTGAGGTCATACAGATCGACATATTTGTTGCCATAGGAACATTTAATCAAAGTGCTAAGCACAGGTTCTTTAACATCTTAACTATCCGATTGTGGCTCTGTTGATATCAATGTAATAAATTTGCCTCCATTTTATACAAAATTCAAATCATACCTGGTTTAATGTTTTCGAGGGATGGGGTCTTTGTTTCAGTCTCTTCTTCAACTGCCCCTGGGGAAAAAAGAAAAGTACATAGTTTACTTTCTGTGCACTCTATTGAAAACTACCTTTGATGTAACGGTCTTTATTAATTCATCACATTCCTTGTCTGCCAGCCATTATAAGTACTGTATTTCAGGGCCAAGGCCTGGTAACATGGCTGACATTTGTGGTGCTCCAATAGAAGCCCTTGAATGTCATGCAGAATCCTCCATAAAATATATAAATCACAAAACTCAAAGCAGATCTGAAAGGCAATCTAACCTACTGAATTAAGTAAGAAAGGGCCCTCCTGTTCCCATTTGATGGTGGACTGGTAAGATATAGTACACTGCGAGACAACACCAAGAGCATAAGTAGCGCAAGGGAGTTAATAATTGAAGATTCTCTTTTGTCAAAACCTCAAATTTTAGAACTCTGAAGGGTATGTTTTAGGCCCTCATTGGTTGAGGTATGATATGCGGAAAAGTTACTACGTGATAGTGTCAACAAAGTGTGCCTACAGTGGTGCACCTATGGGAACGACCAAAACTCAAACTTAAGCAAAACAATAAAACAAAATTACACAGCTGCTGCAAAAAAGCAGAAAATCCTGAACAAAGCTGCTATCATAGGAGAAGAAACGATTGCCTGAGCCCTCACCAACAAACCTACTCAATCTCATCCAATGGTCTAGATCCAGCCTGGAGAAAAAAAAGATACAATGGCAATACAGATTAACTTAATTACACTGACGTGAGCAAGGTAGAAAAACACACAGATAGAAGCACCAATGGGAGCTGAAACTTAAAACGTAGAATAATGAAACAAGATTAGGAAGTTCAACGAAATACCCCAAATTTCGGATACGAGGGTGAAAGATGTGTTAGAATGGTCCCGGTAAAATAATCTGTGCTTCACACGATTTCCTGTGAAAGCAGAGATCAGGTAAAAATAACCAATTCCAGGAGAAATAGGTATTAACATCCTACAGCTAAAGGGATAATCTTCCTCTTTGGTTTAGCGAAGGCACAGTGCTGGCTCTCCGCCACCTTACACAGACAGCACCGTCTAGCACCATACTAATCCAGCTACTCCACTTCAGGGATAGGACGAGATACGTCAGCATGTGTGTAGAGAGGTGAAGATACCATCTGAAGGATACAATATCATATTATTTATGCACAAGGCATGACATGGTGGCCTTAACATAAGGGATCATGGAGTACTTTTGTCCATTCCCTCCTCTACGATGGGTATGGGGTTCCCATGCCATGGATTGCTTTAGATGTTTCCTATCTGATATTGTATTGTATTGTAATTGCATTTATATACAGCTTGCCACCCCTGACGAGGCGTTGAAGCGCTTTTTCGGCGAGTAGCATGCCTCTCCGGAACCCATAAAGGATTAATGGTGAATTAGTATAGTGAAATATGAAAGTAATTTGAGTGGTGGATATGTTGGTCAGTTATTTGGGTTGAGAAGGATAGTGGAGGGATAGAAGAGGAAAAAGGTTTGAATTTAAGACCCATTTTTAAAAAAACCCTGGCCGATCCATTGGATTTGCAAAATTATAGACCCATATCTCTTCTTCCTTTTTTTTCTAAAATCATGGAAACTTTAGTCAATAAACAGTTAACGGAATATCTTGAATTGAATAACTCACTTGACCCTTCCCAGTCAGGCTTCCGTGCGTCGTATAGTACAGAATCCGCACTAACTGAAGTAACGGATACGATTAAGTTGGCCTTAGACAAAGGGACACCAACTATGTTGATCCTCCTTGACCTGTCAGCAGCGTTTGACACCATCTCTCATCGAATCCTAGTGCATAGGTTACGAGAGATTGGTGTCAGCGGAATGGCATTAAAATGGTTTGGAAGCTTCTTGGCTGACAGAACACAGCGAGTCCAACTAGAGTCATTCACTTCTCAGACTACGGCTGTAGATAAAGGGGTCCCACAGGGTTCCATCTTAAGCCCCACTTTATTCAACATCTATGTGTCCTCTCTGGCCACCATCATTAGATCTTGTGGGTTTGATACCATCTCGTACGCGGACGATACACAATTGATAGTCACTATTGACACAGATCCCGCGACGACCAGAGAAAAATTTCAAAGATGTACGTTAAAGACGGTGGCATGGAAAACTGCGAATTTTCTACAGCAAAACACCAGCAAAACCGAGATTCTGTTGTTCGGAAAGGCAGAGGAGCTCTGGTCCACAGATTGGTGGACTTCTGAGCTGGGTGAACACCCTACGCCAGAAAAATGGGTAAAAAACCTAGGTGTTCTAGTGGATGACAAACTCTCCATGGAAGAACACGTGAAAAGCATTTCAGGCACTTGTTTTGGCCTGATGCGAATGCTTAGAAAGATATTTCCTTGGATCCCTCTCTCAGCAAGAAAATCTCTCATACAGGCATTACTAATGAGTAGACTAGACTATGGAAACTCCCTACTAGTAGGGATTAGGGAAGATCTATTCTCTAGGCTGCAGGTTGTGCAGAACACAGCCGCGCGTCTAGCCCTTAATCAGCCCTCTCGAACACCTTCCGAACCCCTCCTGCGACTGCTTCACTGGCTGCCCATCAGGAAACGAACAGTGTTTAAGCTTCTGTGTCTGGTATTCAAAACACTACAGGGGAGTGGCCCAGCTTACTTGAGAAAGAAGCTAAAACCGTATATTCCTTCCCGCCAATTGAGATCGAGTGATCGTCGGCTGTTGTGCCCCATGAGGATCAATAAAATCAAAATGGGTGGCCGCTCTTTCTCGTATCTTACTCGATTCCATTGGAACAAACTGCCAGACAACATCCGCGCATGTTCCAACCTCTGGCAGTTTAAAAAACTTCTTAAAACCTGATTATTCAGTCACTAATCAGCTGTCTCTGTTCTGCAATGTCTGATGTTGTGGCGCCGAGAGATCCCCTTGGGGATGATTAGTTTTGCGCCTAATAAATATAAATAATAAAATAATAATAATTTATATAGCGCTTGCTACCCCTGATGAGGTGTTGAAGCGCTTTTTCGGCGAGTAGCACGCTATTCCAGAACCTATAAAGGATTAATGGTGAATTAGTATAGTGAAATATGAAAGTAATTTGAGTGGTGGATATGTTAGTCAGTTATTTGGGTTGAGAAGGATAGTGGAGGGATAGAAGAGGAAAAAGGTTTGCATTTATATAGCGCTTGCTACCCCTGATAAGGTGCTGAAGCGCTTTTTCGCCGAGTTACTCCGGAACCCATAAAGGACTAGTGGTGAATTAGTAAAGTGCAATATGAAAGTAATGAGTGGTGTATGACACCAGTTGTCTCGATGTGTTCTCCCAGGTTGACCCACTTCGCCAATAAATCCCGACATCACTGTTCTTTAAGGTCTACATGGCGCTAATTGAAAATGTTGTCAGCCCAAACGTATGCTGTCACCCAAATGTAACTATGGGTGTCATCTGCTGTGGATGTGCACCACCTGTGTGGTAGTCATGCTTTTATCATGGATTGAGGGTTGCTTTATTTATTTGAATAAATATTTGATTTAAACTATTTTTTCTGTTGATTACACACCTCCTGCTCTCCTAACATTTTAGGCCTGGCTTTTCTCATGGTCTTAAATTAGTACTTGCCCAATGCCTATTCCTATGGTTAAATCTCTGTGATTTAGACTTCACCTCCTTTCTAGAATTTACACCTCACATAGATATACTGATTAAAACATATATTTAACAACTGGTTGCTTTGAGCTGTAACAAGCATTTCCTTGTCTCTTTGTATTTAAAGAAAAAATCAATGGGAGAGCAAGGGATGAGGCAGGAGGTGCGTCCCGTTCCCCAAAAGGATAATGAACTTTAAACAATGTGGACGACCCCACTATGTATCTATAATGTTATCACTGTATGTGGTATGAACATGGACCCATTAGGTATGTTTAAAAGACCCCTCACACACCAACCTAGTTGGTGTCATGCTTCATCATTGGGGTCCCAACCGGGCGGCCGAATGCTGCCCGGTTGTGCTATGACGCCTGATTACAGCGGAGCTGGTGTGGTGCAATTATGTGATGTGAAGTGAAATACTATAGTTAAAAATATCTTTGAGAATCCTTGCCCTTAGTTTTAATTTTGCCGGCTCAGGATATGATTAAAAACAATGTGTATAGTACAACTAATTTGGACTTATTACCGTAAGTTGACTATGTGTGACGGTCTACATGTTTCAGCCCGTAAAACAAGTGTGAGGGCTTTCTTCAGGACCAAGTGAGTGAAAGGTGAGTGGCAAAGGTAAAATATGCCACGTGAAACCGGAGTGGTACCTACACACGCGCTAAGGTGTGTGGTGTAAGCGTCGGTGTACTTACTGACACTTGAAAAATACCTGTATAGGGAAGGAAGAAGACATGACAAAACATATAATATATCGCAATCATAAAATGCAATCTTAGTGGCTAGGTTGATGTGCTATTGTCATTGTCAATAAATCACTACAGTGATCGGCATGTTGCCCATGCTGGTGGCGACATGCAGAACATTCTCTGCATGCCGTTCTGGTTGTGGTAAGTGCATGGGCTATTGAGTGAAGAGAGCGCGCCCATAATATCGGCTGTGCGCTGGTAAGTGACTACGACAACAATGGTGCGTGGCACGCTGAACCTCTGGCACCCAGTGGAGTTCGTATACTATGCTTAATGTTGCACGATGTCGGCCCATAAATCAAATGCCAAGTGGTCCTTATCGCACTGCAAGCGGCAATTTACAGATCTGTGCATGCGATCAAGTGGCAATTTGTAAATTGTAATAAAAACGTTAAAAAAGCATGCACGAGTTGTTTGAATCATAGTTACACTATTATGGATTTGTAAAAAGACCTTTTTACAGCATTTTGTCCCCCCTCTGCTAACAAACATTATGTATTGACCACTCCAAGATGGCCGCTATTTATACATCTCTTATCTTGACCGTGCTTACCTTTAGTTAGGCATCGGTCTGCTATTCCCCTTTTTCGGGTATTTTTGAATTGCCTTTTTTCACTAAACGATCTATTCAAAAGCATCATTCCGTTTTCAAATAGGTAATATCAACTCAATCCATTGAATATATCGTACTTTAAGATGGCTGCCAACTAAGACGTCTTTTACAACGACCGCGCATGCGCGTCTGTCATTTTCCATAGCGCATGCGCGCCTGTTAGTTTCCTGAGTCATTGCTAAACCCGGACATGCACTCCAGCACGTATCGGGTCCAGCTGTGGAGAGGTGTGGTGCAGCGGCCAGGGCAGCTGACTTCGGAGCAGCAGGGTTCACGGTTCGATCCCCGGCTCCGGCGGCAGCTCAGCTCAGCACCATGTGACTCTGGGCAATAGCTCACTTAATTTCCACTACGGCCCCCAGCGCCTTGAGACCCGTAAGGGTGAGTAGTTCGCGCTTTACAAATACGGATTTAGATTTTAGATTTAGCTTTCGCTCCATTTAAACCCCATTAACCACGATTCCCAGCACCAGCCGGGACTATGGGGGACTGACATAGGTTTGCAGCGGAGGACTCGCCAAGACCAAGTAAGATCATGTGTGCTCCAATGGCGTCACCCACGAGAACCTGCCAAAACCATGGTGCTCATTATGGCGCTCTTTCTTAATTTTTGATTCACAGATTGGTATCCTGGATGAGTACCTTACCCTCCTGAGCCTCGATAAACTGCCTAAAATCCATAATAGTGTAACTATGATTCAAACAACTCGTGCATGCTTTTTTAACGTTTTTATTACAATTCACAAATTGCCACTTGATCGCATGCACAGATCTGTAAATTGCCGCTTGCAGTGCGATAAGGACCACTTGGCATTTCCTTTATGGGCCGACATCGTGCAACATTAAGCATAGTATACGAACTCCACTGGGTGCCAGAGGTTCAGCGTGCCACGCACCATTGTTGTCGTAGTCACTTACCAGCGCACGGCCGATATTATGGGCGCGCTCTCTTCACTCAATAGCCCATGCACTTGCCACAACCAGAACGGCATGCAGAGAATGTTCTGCATGTCGCCACCAGCATGGGCAACATGCCGATCACTGTAGCACATCAACCTAGCCACTAAGATTGCATTTTATGATTGCGATATATTATATGTTTTGTCATGTCTTCTTCCTTCCCTATACAGGTATTTTTCAAGTGTCAGTAAGTACACCGACGCTTACACCACACACCTTAGCGCGTGTGTAGGTACCACTCAGGTTTCACGTGGCATATTTTACCTTTTGCCACTCACCTTTCACACACTTGGTCCTGAAGAAAGCCCTCACACTTGTTTTACGGGCTGAAACATGTAGACCGTCACACATAGTCAACTTACGGTAATAAGTCCAAATTAGTTGTACTATACACATTGTTTTTAATCATATCCTGAGCCGCCAAAATTAAAACTAAGGGCAAGGATTCTCAGAGATATTTTTAACTATAGTATTTCACTTCACATCACATAATTGCACCACACCAGCTCCGCTGTAATCAGGCGTCGTAGCACAACCGGGCAGCATTCGGCCGCCCGGTTGGGACCCCAATGATGAAGCATGACACCAACTAGGTTGGTGTGTGAGGGATCTTTTAAACATACCTAATGGGTCCATGTTCATACCACATACAGTGATAACATTATAGATACATAGTGGGGTCGTCCACATTGTTTAAAGTTCTTTGTATTTAAAGACAACTGCCAGCCCCTTCATTCTTTATACTTTGAATGGTGATCACCTTGTGGCAGGATCTATTTCCAGAAAAGTTCAAATTGTGCTTTGCTTGTCTTATTCCATGAACACTTGAATATGTCACTCGCTCTATTCATGAATATATGTATGACTCCAATGTTTAAAAAAACAGAAGCCAATCGTCAAACTCAATTATGGGGGAAAGTAACTGCAGACCATATGAGAAGAGAGACCGCTGAGCTCACTACATCAGGAGGAGGAACTTACAGTGCCAAGGTGCTGATACTCGTTTCTCCTCTTTCGTTAAGAATTCCAATATCATTCTAAATTATGATCAGACATTTGAAGGAAAACAGATAAGAAGGTATGGAAGGTAGGCCACTTAAATGAGAAATTAACATCAGCCTGCAACCAAATCTAAAATAAAATTTCACTGAAGGGTTGGCTTAAGTTGATGCACAACAGCAAATGCATGTTTCATTCCACTCTGCTAAGCAGTCGCTATCCGTTTCAACAGTACTCCAGCAGCGCTTGGCCCCCTTTAAGTTTTTGGCATGCTATAAATTCATAATGTATAGGATTAATGTATTGTATTCTATTGAATGCCCCATATTAGCTTTGGATTCCTTGCGTTATGAAGAGAGGAATAGTTCATGAATCTAGCTATATTACTTATTCTTCATGTGCCTTTATACACCAGTAAAATATTAATGTAAGAAATGCAGTATTCATATTTCGCATCATTCTCCAGTGTTATTACATCTAGTATGCACCACAGGAGAGGGGAAACATCATCATCGTTGGAAACTCAATGAATCCTTATTGTGAATGGAATTTGATTAAACAACAGAAATTCAAGGTTATCTTAGTAGAGAGGAGCAAATGTCATATGTCAGTCTCTGAACATTTACCTAATAGGCAATCTTATTGCATATGGTTTGAAGCACAAAACTAGCATATACAAAATCCTCAAAAATTGGAAAAGTATTTATGAGAGCTGAAGAATAGGTGCTTCAAATGCTATAGATACTTGAAGACAAAGAAGCAAAAATTAAATATAAAATAAACAATATATAAAGACAGCAGAATGCAAACTAGTTTGTCTGAATCAGAAATAAAGTCAACAAGACGACAAGTACTTGGAGATTACTAGCCTCAAATATCAGAAAGATAATACTAGATAAAACCACATGAAGCATTAGACAGGCCACAGGAGAGCTATTTGTGAAAAGGAAGAACATTTGTGACACTTGATCAATTTTTCACAGTAACTTGTATGCATCTAAAGAGTGCAGTTAGAGTACAGAAGAGGACTATTTGAAAAAGCAACATATCCCAACTATTAAAGAAACCGAGAGGAAACTGTAGCTCCAGTAACATATTTTGAAGTGAAAGAAGCAATAAAGAATTTAAAAAGGGGGTAATTGCCCCGTAAAGGTGGCTTCAACAGTCCCTTTTACAAAATCATGTGCAGAGAGAACGTTCTACTCTTGTTAAACCATATTAATATAGTGTGGAAATGACAAGTTTACAGTTGAGAGAAAACATCTGCTCATTTTTGTAATTCACAAAACAAGTAGGCTCTGCTGACTAAATGCTGGGCTTCAGGTATAGATCAAGTTGTGAGGAAAATATTAAATAAGGATCATTTAGTATTCACAAAAAGGAGGTATATTCATGATATGATTGGCTTTATTTCAGGTATTGTCAAGAACTGTGAAGAGGCGGAAAATCTGAGTGCTGTGGTGATTTAAATGAAGCTCAAAGAACTTTTCACAATGTAAACTGGAATCTTGTATTATCAGTTCTGAAGATGTAGTATTTAGGTGTAATTCTCTATGTCTGCGATCTCAACAGTGAATGGAATGATCTCAGATTGTTTTCTACAGTTTATAAAGGACGGCATCACTATTATTTAATATCACTTTGGAAATTTCAACTCCCATTTTGAGGAATGGTGAGCGTTTTTAAGGTAATGAACATGACCTTACAATGATTCAAACTCTGCATTACGGGGTTTGCAAGTAACTATTAACTTCTGTCTCGGGTCATTTAGTTGTAGTCATTATGTAACCAATATGCGACTTGAGAAATATTTCACAGTGTACAGTGAAATGGTGTAAAAGTGGAAAAGTTTCTATTGAAAGGGGATGCCAAACCCAAATATTGAACTTGGCCCTTTAGGTGAGATAAATACTTTGCCAAAGCTAGAGGTTAGGATTACAAAAGGCAGAGAAAAAATAACAGAACAAAAAAAATGTAGGTTCCTTAGTTGAAGGCATAAAAGTAAAAATGGAAAATCATAACATTCTAAGACCAGGTTTATAGGAAAAACTAAATTTAATAAAACAGATACTCCAATCAGAAATCACATAAATATTCACAATAACAGATAGTAAACCATAATAGCAAGTGCTAATTACCATTAGTAAATTGTTTACAGGTCTTTTGGGAGCAGGGGAAAAGAATATTAATCTTGCCCTCACTGGAAAAGGGGGCATTTGGTTTATGAAACATTAAAAGACATGAGATTTTCCTACAACCACAGACAAGCTGAATGTTTAAAAGTGAAGAAGATCTTATTGACACATGTTCTTAGGTGATAGGTTCTTGGGCGATAGCAGAAAATAAGTTAATCAATCAATAGCCATTAGAATTAATTTTCTTAGGAAAAGGGTTAATATCTCTAGTTTAAAGTTAAAATGAGGTGTATTTTACAAAAATGAAAAGAGTGAAAGTGCTTGACTACTAAGGTAGAGTGAGAAGTCTCATACATGTTATTTTAATGTTAAAGGACTACAGTCTTCCAGGACAAAACATCAAAGAAAATGTCTAGAGCTCTAGGAGAAAAGATTATGATGGATGAGAAGTTTGTTCATTTAAATGAGATTTCATGCATGCAACAAATAATTACATATAAAGCTATGGATCATAAAACATGTTATGGCTTACAAAAACAAATACAACATAAAATGAAAAGTTAAAGGCTATACTAAAATTGAGGACTGTATTAAGGAACTATCATCAAGTGACTCTAGAAAGAGTGACATTTTCAATGAGAAATAGGAGTCCCTTTATTGAAGGTACATTGGAAATATTTCAGAACTACCTTGGTTAGAAATAATATGGTGTTAATAAGCTAGACGTTACTAGCGGAAGACTGAATAATTTGCATGCATTTCACTGCACATTGCCCAACACAGTAATTCAATATTTATGAATTGTTGAGTAACCAAGAATTGACCGACGTATTGAGTATAGTCTCTGTGAAATACTACTTCCATTCTCTCACTAGGTATTAGGCATATTCTGCAATATCCATCACTTTTGGATGTATGAAAGGCCCTGCATAAGTCAAGTAGAGAGTATACTTTTCACTCCGGAAAACACTAATTTCTCCAGAACACATTTTTTTCTGATGAGCAGTAGGCTGCTTGGTAAGGTTTTGAATTGTAACCTCCACCATAGATTCATTTTGGTTCTCTCCCCATTCTCAGCGGTATTAAGTTAGGACAGCATTATCATTTGGCAAAAAGATCAGGAGAGAGAATATTTGCAAGATTCCAACTCTGAGTACTTTGCAACTAATGCTGGGGCAGTCAACTCACTGAATGGGATTTGTTTAAATCAACTCTCAGAGGCAGGCTCCCCCAGAAGAGTGTAAGAAAATTGGAAGCTGGGGAGGATCAGGCTGGATTCACTTGAGAAGGAAGTAAACAAGCTAGAACCTCCTTTAGAGGCTGATAGAGCTCAATCATTTTAGGCAAGTTGACAATAAGCAGCTCAAATTCTCTGCTGTCCTGGATAGGCAAACATAACAGGTTTATGAATCAAAAACTATACCGGTGTTTGAGTATCACTGAGTTCGATTGGGTATAAAAACTTTAAAATCTTCAAAGCAAAAGTACATCTGAAAGGATTCTTGATAATAGCAAGGGGCACTAAGATCCAGTGTGCCAGAGATTCTGAAAGCATTGTAAAAGCACTATGGTACGAGGTATGATGACAATGAGCCCCATCATAAAAAGCATTATGAATGGTTTGGGTTTTCCCCAAGGTGGATGGTTGGATCACTAGAGACAAGATTCTAGGTGTCTTGGCTTTTGAAGTCATTATTTAACTTAGTTAACTTAGTTTTGGAGGGAGTGTCTATAACAGACATTTGGCAAAACCTTTATTTTCAGTGAGTTACGTCGATGGCCTGCTCAAAGAGCCTAGAACGTATCATTCAATCACCCTACTAAACTGTGAATGGAAGCTCTTTTAAAAAATGTTAGGTGCTCAGCTCACTTAGGTATCAGGGGCCCTGGTGTACAAATATGAAGAGGAGTCTATTGCTTAAAGATGCCCGTCATTATTGACACATACCTTGATTCACTCCTTTGACAGATCTAACACAGACTTTCAAATTGTCTGTTTACATGAATGGCTCAAAGCAAACACTTGACTATGTACACTGGACTAACCTATCTATTCAAGAAACTAGGAAGGGCACTGACCCACTGGTAGCTTGGTGTTGGGGATTCACATTTGAAAATATTTTGCATTTAAAGAGGAATCCAGAAAGGTTGTCCTCTGTTGTAAATACTGTTTGCTGTGGCTATTAAACCCCTGAATTAACAGCTCACATGGAACAATAAAGCTCTACTCAAGACGTATATCTCCTATTAAAATATACATGGCCAATTTGATTCACGTAGTTGGTATATACTATCTCTGCTCTGCAGTGCTGATAAAGTGGAAGAATTGAAGTCTAAACACATTTGAGGAAAGAGAAAATGAGAATTTTAGATTATTGAGTAAGGAAAACCCCAGACAGAGGTTGCTGGGTATTAGCTTGTAAAGGAGGTTTTAGAGATCAAGAATGTATTTAATAAATAGAGCCCCCTTTGCTCTGTTTTACTAGGAGGATAAGTGAAACTTGTACTTGTGAAGTTTCCATGGCTAATGTTAGAATACTGGTCAGAGAGGCTGCACCATCCTGGAATGGTCCCATGGTCTGCAGGAGGTGACAGTGACCTTAGTGCTAACATACCACCCTTTTGCACCAGCAGCGCGCCTCAAGCAACCAATTCTCCTAAAAGTGCAGCCAAATGAGCAAGACTTCAGAAAACACAGGACAGCTTCTGTTGCCACAACTCTGCATCATCTGAAATGGGCGCAAAAGCCTCTTATTACAAAGTGATATGAAAATCTGCATGCACACATACACAAACGCCTTCCCTTCACATTCTCCACTCACCATGGAACAAATATAAATCATTTTAGTAGAAAATTAAAACAATAGGATTCTATGAGATTGATAAGTCACGTGCCGACCTCAAAAAAACTGCAAATACCCAAGCTATCTGATTGAAGGAGACGGAGAATACAGCATTTGAGAAATGTCTGATTAAAAATAAATGCATGCAATTCATTATATATCAGCATGATAGGTAAAATAATTTAAAGCGTAAATTTATCATGCATATATTTTTAGATGAGTAATGCAGAAGCCATACAGCCAGCAAATTAAAAAGGTGAGTGATGATTTAAAGTAGACATGAATTTACCATTAACATCTACACATTCACTGATGCAGTCCGCCTCTTGTAGGAAGTTGTTTTCATTGCCTTTGCAGCCACCATAGAAGAAATGCATGCACGTGCCAGAAGAGACATCGAAGTACCAGCGAGAGAAGAGACCCTTGCAGGGGCCAGTGACAGGGGGAGCTAAGCAGCGCTCTGATTTATCAGAGGAACACACAAGAAAAAAAATATGTTTATCATATCCATGGAGAAAACGTTGAAGCATGACAGTAGTAACTCAAAGTGGCAACTAAAATGCATACAATATAATCAACAAGCCTGTGGCAACAGAAATGGACATTTTAATACACCGTAGAATTAAACAAACATTAACAAGATGAGCAAGATGTTAAGTCATTCTTGTGCTAATGCTACATCAAAATCCCATCACACTTGGGGTGTGCATTTTAAAAGGAAAACAAAAGGGGGAAATGGAGTTTTAGATTTCATAGCAGAATTTTGAGTCGTGTCCGTTGTAATGGAAGAATTAAGCAGCATTATAATTCAAGTAAAGTAGGAAAAGAAAATTACTGCCCATGCTGTAGGTTTACAAGTCTCTTAGCAACAACAATCTTCAGTATGATACTAGACATTCCCCACATCATAAGTGTTACGTGTAAATTGGCACAGCAGAATGGTTCTTCTGCCTTTATTATAACTACCAATTACAAGAAAGCCACTTTTAGGCAGGGGCAGTGGAAAGGGGAAATTCCTACATTAGATAGTCCAGTCCAGTAATAACTTTATTTCGGCACTAGGCCATAAAAGTACACATAATTTAAAACATATATACAATATATGGTTTTAAGATATTTAAAAAGAGCCATCCGAGGTCTGTGAATATCTGATTTACGACAATGGTCACATATAATTTCATTGTACAGAGACCTAAAACACATTCCAAGATGTAATAAGTTAAAAACTAAATAAGAACAATCCATTATTAAAAAACTATGGACTATACTACCATAAAAAAAAAACAGTATCAGACTGCCATGTTTAATACTGGATATTTGGGTTCCCCAATGCGATTAATTTTTTTTTGAGCAGCTCGCCTGGTATACCACTTGCTATTTAAAAAACAGGATACAGCAAATACAGTTGGTAAACAGGTGTCATACTTTAAAACTCTGTATGCCTCAGTGCAGCGCGCAAAACCCAAATTTTTACATAGTTGAATTAACCAACGCCTGCACTGCATTCGGTAGACAGGACAGAAAAATAAAACATGCAATTCAGATTCCTCCTTAAAGTTGCATACAGGGCATTCCCTCTTTTGTTCCTAAGCCCATTTACTTGTATATGCTAGAAGAGGGAGAGTCCCTAATCTAAATTGAATATATAATTTCCTTGCCAATGGGGGTTGGATAAAATCCAGAAAATGTTCCTTGCTATACACATCTTTTACTAACAGGAACTCTACTGTTAATCGGCCGTGTGAGGAACTTTCTTGTAGTAACGTTAATTTTACTGCTCTGTAGTGTCTAACAAGTTCCAACCTGGAGGTCGTGGCACATGACGTTGCGGGAAATTTCCACAGATATGGTTTGTTTAATGTCATTGCTAAATCCTTAATATGACAGAACCATGGGATTTTCTGAGTGGGGCAGTGGGACAGTATCTCACTCAGCTCGTCCCTGTAGTCAGACAGCTCAGGAGTCACCCATATCCGCCGCCAAAACGTAAGTGGTCTCAGTGCTATCTCTTCGACAAGAGGCCTAATACCCAAATCCATACGGATAGGGATGAGGGGAGTACTGCGTGGTAAACCTATCAACTGCCTTATAAAGTTATTCTCTACCTTCTGTAAGTTGATGGCAGAGCGATGACCCCATAGCTCCACCCCATATAATGCCGCCCCCCTTGCTTGAGCAGTGTAGATTTCTAGCGCGGGCGCAATAGGTTTAAGGGCAGAGGTTCTGTGTAACTTCAATATACCTCCCGCTGTCTGCGTTAGCCTGAGCCTTGCTTTAGACAACTGCGGCTCCCAATTGAAATGCTCTGTTAGAGTGACCCCCAGATAGTCAAATGTCTGCACTCTCTCCAGGGGGGTGCCATATAGTGTAGGGTTTCGTCGTTTCAGTTTGGGAGGATTGAAAACCATAAACTTGGTCTTTGCCAAGTTTATCTCCAACCCTCTTAACTTGCAGAAATCAGCAAAACCATCTAATGTCCGCTGGATACCCATTGGTGTTTTTGAGAGTAGCAGGGTATCATCAGCGAACATCAGTGCGGGGATCTTCCCTGAAGCTAGCTTTGGGGCATCTGTATCCTTAATATTCTTTAAAAAATCAATGAGCCCATTGATAAAAAGACAGAATAAGGTAGGGGCAAGAACGCATCCCTGTCGAACTCCATTGAGGACAGGGAAACGGGAGGAGAGCTCTCCAAGTTTACCGCAGCGGACTTGCGCAAAATTGTCTGTATGGAGCTTCTCGATAATTGCAAGGAGCTGTACGGGAATCCCACAGTCTCTCAAAACCCTCCAGAGCTTCGCCCTGGGAACCATATCAAAAGCAGACTTCAGATCAACAAATATCAAGTAGAGGCTGCCACCCTCTACCATAACCGTTTTCCAGAATAATAGCTGTAATCTGAATATCTGCTCTACGGTTGACATCTTTGATTTGAAGCCGGCCTGGTATGGACTTAGTATTTGTTCTTGCTCCATCCAGTCCATGAGACGGTCTAAAAGCACCCGGCCAAAAAGTTTTTGAGAAATGTCGATGAGACTAATTGGCCTATAGTTGGAGGGCATAAGGGGGCATCCTTTTTTAAATATTGGCACAATCTCTGCCCCACGCCATGTGTCCGGGGGATCCATACCCTTGGCAACAGCATTAAATAAAGCACAAAAGTATGGGGCCCAGATCTTGGGCTCTTCTCGGAAAAGATCCTCTGGTAATTTATCTAAACCAGGCGCTTTGTTATAGTGGAGTTTGTTAATGGCATTACCCACTTCTAGCAAACTAATCTCCAAGTCCCCTGCCCATGGAATATCTGGGATGTTTCTATTATCACTAGTGTCGTTACCTTCATCCCTTAATGCATACGGTGACCCAAAGTGTGATTCCCACGCTTCCGGTGCTATATTGGGCTCAATGGCTGGTCTCCCCTCCCTGTCGCCCGAAGTCACTATAGCCCAAAAAGATTTCGTGTCTTTCTCTTTTAGGGTTGATCTAAGACTTTCCCACCTCTCCGCTTCATACTTATTTTTGGCCTGCTGAATGGACCTTTTATAGTTGGCCCTCGCTAATTTTATTTGCGATGCATCCTTCTCTTTCACTGCCACCAGAAGGTCGTGTTTTACCTTACGGCAGTCACCATTAAACCAGGGGCATCTATTGCAGGTGCTTTTTCTATGGCTCTCGGCAGGGAAAAAAAACCCTGCCAATTTAAGGGTTAATTCTGCATGAATTTTCCCTGCCTCCTCCGGTTCCTGAATAGGGTCTTGTGCCTGCACAAGCTCCCACATCTTATTTAGCGATGGAATTGCTATCTGGTATACTTTAGCCAGCTTTTGGGGGCAGTCCTGAATAAAGGCCCATCTGACTTTCCTTCTGTTATTTGAAATGACTAATGCGCTAGTCGCATTAGTAGGGCCGTGAACTGAATTACCAATACCCAGATCCCAGGGTTTTAGAATCAGACTCAGGGCATTGTGGTCATTGTCCTTCCTCTGCGTGATATAAAAATCAAGAACCTTGTCCCAAAGTCTTGCTTCTACCATGATGTAATCAAGTAACGAGGTATGACCTGGTCTATTAAATGTGGCCTGCCCCGGCCTATCAGATTTAGTCCGCCCATTGCATGCCCTTAGAGATAACGCCAAAGTAAATGCGTTGAGCTGCAGTGCCAAGGGTGACCACACTTTAATGGGGGTAATCTGGGGGTCCGGGATGCCCCAGCAGAGATCTTCTTCCGAAGGATCGAAGTAATTGGGATCAGTAAGTGGTTCAAAGTGGCAATTAAAATCGCCCCCCACAATCAACCAAATTCCTGGATCCAACGTCGGAATAAACTGACCTAAATGGTCGATAGTAGCCGACTCTTGGCTATTGTTGACCGGCCGGGAGTATATATATTAATTAGGGCAATTTTTGTCTTGGAGGGGAAGGTAAGGAGTACACACTGTATGTCCCTCGAAGGAGTTAACAACAAGTCTGCTCTACAACCCAGGTGGGTACCCACCCAGATGGATGATCCGCCTGATGGTCTCCCCCTGCTCCCCTTGGTTGCCAGATTGTTAAATGTAGCATAACCCACCCTCTGCAGGTCCTCTGTCACCCAGGTCTCTTGAAAGATGCAGATATCGTATTTGTCTATAAAGGCACCCCATTCGGGGCAGGGAAATTTATTTTTAAGGCCTGCCAAATTCCATACTAAGATCTTTAACCCTTTACCTTGCCCTGGTTCTGCGCTCATACCCATGATGTCCCTGTCACTTGGGACTGGGGAATCATCTATGCAGGCCTTACACTGTCCATCCGCCACCTTACTGGTTTCATCTACACTATTTGCGTCGTCCATTGAAACAGGAGAGGTGCTATTGGGGGCCTCAAGTAGTTGACTCCTTGCTCCTGACGGGTCATACTGCTGCGGGCATCCTGGTCTACCACCAATTGGAGTTTGATTGGGAATGCACCCAACTCTGCCCATGGAGGCTCGCCCTACCATTTCAACGTTCCCTATCTGAGTAGGCCCCTCCCCCAGTCAGTCTACCTCCTCCAGGACATCAAATCTATTTTGTACCGGTACTTCAAATAGATGAAACCTGTTGGGTGCAGCCCAACTACCCTCCAGTAATGATCCCGGACCCTTAGATGGTATTAAAGGTGATGCATATCTCCTTTGACCTGAATACTGTTGTGGATAAAAAAATTCTAAGCGACGCAAGTTCATTCCTGAATAAACAATATGGCTATTGGAAGAGATTTTAAACAAGTTTGCAACAGTATCAGGGTTATTAAAATTAATGACTATGCATTCCCCTGGTTCACTTTTCCGGCAATTCCCTACCCACCCAACTCTTCTAACCGTAATGATCTCACCAGCTCTTGCATAATCATAATGCTTATGCCTGGCGAGCCAAAACAGACATTTGTTCCTCAACTCGAGGTATGATTCTTTTGCGTTGGGTTCAATTGGCGGAACGCCTGTCAGGATTGCTACGTACGGGGCACATGCTGGGGGAAGATTTATACTGGGCAAATTGAAGTCTGGTTTTGAGTACAACTCTTCTCCTGATTTTTGTATTAAATGCCTACTCCCATTTCTATTCAAGGCTTGTTCAGAGGGGCTAGGAACATCATGTTGCATGTAAGGGACAGATCTGTTTTTAGCTCTAGTCTCTTCCCTAACATTCCCACTTCTCTTCTCCCTGTGTATATTCTGGTGGCCTAAGTCATAACTAGTAGAAGGGACCTCCTTCCCTAACAACAACTCCCCTAGTGGCAGTTGTAAACCTACACTGTCCGTCTGGCACCCTCTGTTGATCCCCTTTCCTTGCTTGTTGGCAGGGGGATTTGGTGTATCATTTGATCTTACTTCCCCTACCACCATCACTTTCTCCAGATTGACCAGACGGCCAATAAGGGGGGCTAACTCGTCTTTAATAATAGCCCTTAAATTATTCTGTAGATCTACCACCAGATTCACAGCCCAGTCTGGACAAGGTTTGGCTGGATCAACTGCATTAGGTCCGTCAGAAGACGATACCAACTCGTCACCCCCCTCCTGGTTGTCAATATTTTCCTCATGGAATTGCTTCTTTTTACAGCCAGCCGCTATGGTTGTTTTGCGCTTAGTATTTCTGGATATACTGATAGTGTTTTTACTTTTGCGCGCTGCTCTCTTAGGTGCAACCACTGGGGAGATGACAGGGTCTGGACATCTCGATGTATTTGTGGTGTACCTATCAACGTGGTTGTTTCAGGAAGCGGGATAAATAGATCAGGGGTGAGTGAAAGCCGCCTTTCAGTTAGCTCGATTTCAGTGTTCACCACCCCTATGGCCCTCTGTAACATTTTATCTATAGAAGTTTGTGGCAGTGAGGATGCTATGGGAGTTTTAGCTCTCACTGCACCTATCCTCTTCCCCATTATAAATCCTTTTTCACTCGCACACCCCAGGAGAATCCTAACTTTGTCTCAACAACAATCTTAAGAATTCTTAACATCCGATAGCTGACACCACACGAACCAAGGTGTAGATGCGGGAAAGGGTTGCAAGTTGACCCGATGTTTCCCCCAACTTAGCAACCCCAACCAACTTGTGTCAGCTTTATTTAAGTAGGCTATAGGTCGGGGAGCCCCACTAGCTAATCAGTTCTTAGGGCAAAAGCTAAATGAATGAATGGATTTGTTAACACACAAAAGGCTGGATTACTAAAATCAAACAGGAAAACCAGCTCTCTATATCTGTTAAAACAATGCAAGCCTCTTTAACAATTATTAGTCCTTTCCCAGCACCATTTTAGTGACTTGTGTATCCAGGTGTACCTTGTATAAAGCGTCTGTGGTTTCAGTCAATTGTATAGACGGGGTAGTTAGTCTTCGTCTTACCCGCTAATGTAACTGCCTCCCCCTCAAGGCAACCAGGGGGGGTGGCCCTGCCCTGCCTCCTCCTGTCGCTGACGGGCGCAGGACGGGCGCAGGACGGGCGCAGGACGGGCGCAGGACGGGCGCAGGACGGGCGCAGGACGGGCCCGCCCTTGGCCCGGGCTTCGCCCGCGCGCGTCCCGCGCTGCGGGAGATGACCGCTGCTTTTGTAGCGCCTCCGGGCGCAAATGCAGCGTCAAGAGAACATCAAGGCTGCTGGGGGATGAAGTTTGTTGGCCGTTCCCCTCACGGCGTATGCTACTGCGGTGTAAAGCCGTTCCCCTCACGGCTGTTCAGGCATCCCGCGCTGCGGGAGATGACCGCTGCTTTTGTAGCGCCTCCGGGCGCAAATGCAGCGTCAAGAGACCATCAAGGCTGCTGGGGGATGAAGTTTGTTGGCCGTTCCCCTCACGGCGTATGCTACTGCGGTGTAAAGCCGTTCCCCTCACGGCTGTTCAAGCGTCCATTAGATAGTAACTTTTTGTCATCCACGCTACAGTACTGGATATTAGGTGGAATTTTTGATGCACATTTTTGAGCAATTGTCATAGCCCTAAACATTGTTTCAGATCTCAGATTGCTGGGTTTATAAACTTGCGCATCCCTCAACAGAAAGGTCCTCCCTTAAATTGTATTTTCCTAACTTTTCCCCTATTAAGTTTTTTATTTAAAGTAATAAATCTAATCCTGCAAATATACAATGATCACATTTGTGCTTCATGCATAGATGTATTTGTTTACAATACCTTGGCAGGACATCAATGCTCAAAGTAATCATGCTCCTATGATCAGTTTCGGCCAATGTTACCTTCCCCTGCTCTCATGCCATCTTATATTATTGCAGGTCTCAGTTGTACGGACACTTTGGCTGACAACTCACATCCCTCTCTAAAATGGATCCCCAGCAAACGCAGAAAGGCAAATGTAGAGTTTTGACTTCTTACCTGGTATAAACTGCTCACTGTTTTCCTTCATTTCCGGTATTCTATTCTGCTCAGACCTTTCTTCACTAGGTGACACCAAAGGCTGCTTTCCTGCCCTGGTTTGTTGGTCATTTACTATGTTAGCAACTTTATCCGTTTTAGCTGATTCCATGGTCTTCTTCTCTATGTTGCTGTTCACTGAATGAGTCACTGTTTTTCTATCAGGACCAACTGAAGGAAAAAGAAAACACTGTTAGCACAGTTCTGAATCTATCTCCACAAGTGACACTCTCATGCCTATGAAGGCCTATCTGAATCTTTGCATCTGTATTTTTCAGAGACGCGTGACCATATCATCAGAACAGTGCAAAAGCAGCCCCTCCATTTTTGCTGCTATCTCTCTGAATCAAAAGTCATTGCTGAGAATCTTGCGGTCAGAGACACCAGCAGTGCCTTCATGTGAACATATGCAAATACTACTGCTACTGTGAATCAAAGCCGCAAGGCCTCCTTCCACTAATTTATTACAGTGTGTGCTGCCGCAGTGGTAGGTCACAATATTGAGGTTGTAATGGTGACCTACAAAAAAATTACTTCCACAATATCGACTACCACTGTATGTCAAGGCAAGTATATACAGGTACCTTGCAGCGGCGGCTCCTCCACTAAGGCAGAGGAGCGTCACCCCACTGCTTCAACTGCAAGCTCAATACAAAAAATAAAATGATAATAAAGCTCAGTTATTATCAATTTATTTTTTGTTTTGAGCTTGACGTTGAAGCCAGGTTAGGTTAGGGCGGGCGGGGCTGGGCTCCTGTAACCCAGAGGGAGGAGTAGTAGCTGCACCTTAAATGCGCATGACAATTTAGTCCGCCGTCTCGGGCTGGCCAAACAGTCAGGCGAGCTTTGCATGTTCTCCACAGGCTGTATTGCACAGCCTGGGAGGAGAACATGCACAGCCTCCCAGTCCCTCTATGAGCACCGAACCACGGCGCTCAGACCAATCACAATGCTGCTGTAAGGCAGCGCCATGATTGGCTAGGGGATTCTGGGAGGCTGTGCGCTTCCTGCTGCCGGAGAAGAGGACACAGAAGAGGCGGCCGGCGGAATGCAGGTAAGTGCTTTTTTTTTTTTTTTTATTCCCCCACACCCTCTACTCCCCCCTTCCCCACCACCCCCGTTCGGTAGCAGCCGCTACGTGTACCTTGAAGATATAATAATAGACTATACTGTAGATGCAATATTTTGGCAGGCCGAACTACAATACAGGTCAACTACAATTTGGTGATATAACACAGACAGTCACTATCTAAATACGACCCCTATTGATAGTCATGAAAAAATTGTTCAAAGGGCCTTCATCAGCATATAAGACTTTAATAATGGATGGAAGCCTGTCCCATGTTGGTAAAATATCGACTTGCTTCACTTTGGTCGAAAGGGGGGGGGGGCACTTTTATTTTCTTGCTACTCACTTGTTAATGTGTGACATTTCTGTATTTGCAGTGTGTTTACGTGTGGCATCTCTACATCATACGTATGTCATTTTGAGTGACACCCAACTGCTACTTGAATGTCGCACCAGTAATTGTAAATTGTAGCATGTTTTGTTTTGAGTGTAAGGTTCTAAAGGGAGTGTAATAGTGCCATGAGCTATGCTTGAGATGTATATTGTCTTTGTAGTTATAGGCAAGGTGCCCAAAATAAACTGTGTAATAGTGTATCCTGAGTTCCTTCTTCAAGAGAGCTACAGGAAAAAGCACCTTTCTGACCTCTGTTAGCCAGTGCAGCTCTCTGCGAAGCCCCCGTAAACAAAGCCTGCCTCCCGATTTTAGGTCCCACTTGCTGACACCTCCATAATGCATTCCCTATAGTGTGCCCATCACAGCAGCCCCTCTCTTGGTTCACCACCACATGTTTAGTAACATCCCTGCAGCAGTGCCATGCAAGAACTTCTTAATGACTCCAAGAGTACATAAAACCAATTCTTTGGGTATGAGTAAGGGGTCAGCTTTCAGTCTCTAGCTAAGAAACTGAGCTGTTCCGCAGTGGTCTAGAGGCAAAACCAAATTGTTGATATTGTTTCTCTGTCCTGAGGATACAAAGGCCTAAACTGTCATAGCAGCAGCAGGAACAAACAGCACTGGAATGCTGCTGCAACAAACACACACTTGCGTGAACACACTCGCACCAAAGCTGTCCACTGCCTTAGTCTCACAACTTACATGATTAATGGTTCCAAAATAAGTGCACTGTCAAACTTTCTTTTCTGTTACAGTAACTGTAGCTTTCAGTAGCACAGGCTTCCACCAGAGGAGGTCTCAAGCTGCTTCTTTACACCACATTAAATAGTGCATCCTTCTGTCATTTCCTTGCATTTCGGAACTTTCCTTTTCATTTTCCCATCATAAATGCAGCAGTACAAGATCCCGATTAAAGAAATACATCAAATGATGTATACGTTTGAGAACTCTAAAAACTCACATTTTAAACAGCCTTTTCAGTACTGGGGTGATTTTAACTCTTCTTTGATGCAGCCTCACATGGAGGCATGTGGACTTGACTAAAATACATGTTTTGTTTCTACAGAACTCTGCTGTCATATTTTAGTTCTGACCTTTGATTTATAAAACTTTCAAATAAAAAGGAAAAGGTGCATGTATTTGAACTCAACCTTATTTCGCTACACCCTGTTGCATAATATTTTACCATAGTGATGGCATTCAATTAATTTTACGCAATGCTCTGTAATTTTTATCATTAACTGATCTGGAAACAGTCAGTTAAAATTGAGTAAGAAAATCCATCTTTGTGAGACCCGTGCCTAGCTGATCTGTTCAATTCGGCTACTGTAATCCACTTAATACAGCTTTAAAATAGACTGACTGATTTCATTTGGGTATTTAGCTTTTTATCCATGTTCCTGATATCCACACTAGGTCACTTACGCGATACCAAAAAGATAAATAGTCCTGTGGTGTCACCTTCTGTGATGACACTTCTTCTGATGTCACATGCAAATTAGAGGGGCTTCACATCTTCCCCAAAAATCCTAGGACTGGCCCTAAGCAATGCTACCTCTCGGCAGATGTGGATACTCCAGGGAGCGCGTACACCTGTTTGAACACTATGGTGCACTGGTGACTTGAAGCACTCCTAGACTCCGCCATGTGCCCCGGCTGCCACACGTCATATCCCCTTCAAATCAACATGTATACTCTACAAAAACAGACTCCCCTTGTGCCTCGTTGTTTACTGAGGAAATGAAGTCATGATTGTGACAAATAATGACATTTTGAAAGTGATGAAGAAGCCTCTGCAATCACTTCAATCACTTTCTGAAAGGTAGAGAAAAAAATAAAAAGGCGAAATGAAACATTTAATCAGGACCCTTCTCATAACACGATGGTATTATTTACACGAAGGTTGGAAAATGCAGAGCGGCCTACTGCGTTCGAGCATTATAACTATGTCATCACTGTATTTTAAATTACAATTATGCCAAGTATTTTATTTACTAGTTTACCCAAGATGACACACAAGTGCATTTAAAAGTAAGATGTTATGAAGTGATAGAAGACAAACTAAAGGCACGCACAGTCACTGTCTGCATCAAAATACACCCGCCCACCAATTGGTATCTTTGTTGTTCAACGGCTTATAAAACAAGCATTTGCAATGCAAATAGATCTCACATTTGTGAGTTAGAGCTATTGACGTTGTAAATGACAATGTTTTTTACCTATACGTTTTATTTTTGTAGTTTATGTATGTAGTGTGCAAAATCCCTTGGCAAGGTCCTGCACTTCATAATAAATATATTGAAAGACGCAAAGTGTGCATTGTGTCAACAAGTGCTTGGCACGTACCTCATGGGTGAAGTGTCGCCACAATTTACACAAAAATTTTGTGTCAGGGGTGCCGCCTTGGAGGAGTAGTCAATTTGTATTGATGATCGACACTTGTGTTTCCCTGACGTGTAATGCTCAGTTGATGTCTGCACTGCTCCCCAATGTGCTAATTTTTACATGGAATGGTACTGTATGGTCTTATGAGCACTATTAATAATAAAAAAGATTTTCAAAAAAAAAATTTTTTTGTGTCAGTCTCTTTGCCGGTGAAAATGCACCCTGTGTTACCTGATGCTGAACGCGCCCCTGCTCTTCACTGCACACGGTGACATATAACCAAACGATTGGAGTGCCAAAGCATGGAACTTTTCTGTCAGGATGGCTGAGTAAATGGAAAAACCTATCACACAATTCTTGAGGGACAACTCCACCCAGACCTTCTTTGGCTTCTGCCCGTCATTCTTTCTAGCCCTGGTTTTTCCTGGAATTACTCCTGCATTAATCAAGTCAAATACATCACACTATTCACATCTATGGATCTTTTCTTTAGTTTCCGCTAGGACATTCCAGGCAATAGCAAAAGGAAGGGCCAAGTTGGGTGATTTTGAGCTAAAGAGCATGCGACTGATGGTGAGCAGTGACTGCCGTGTTTCCCACAGAAGGGGAAGGGGAGGCCTCTGGTTGTGCCCAGACCTGCACGGCGGTGCGACCATGTCCACTTCCTGGGGCTACCTGACTAGGTGTGGGAGCTGCCAGCAACCCTCTGACACCCCCATCGGTGCAGTTGATACAAAGGGCGTGCTAGTGACAGTGACCGCGGGTGGAGGTGAGATCTGTGAGGTTCGCATCACTGCGGCCGTCTGCGCTAGCATGGGAACCGACCCTGCCAGGGGGAGATCATCACTCTGGACTGCTGGAAAGATGGCCACATTGCTCTGAACCACCATTCCAACGTTAGCACTAAAACCGGGCCCTTCTGACTCGCCCTCCTCTGTGGGCATGACTGCGGCTGAGAACCAGTTTCACATCGTGGCGTAGGGAGGGAGTCTTTGTAGCATGCCAGTACTTTCCTCTGTCACTTGAGGAGAGGTGTGGATGGCTGCTGCTCTTTGTCAGGTCCTTTGGACAAAGGTATTGAGTGCCTAATTGATGCCATGGAGCTTTGCCACTTTCCAGAGCTCGCTGAAGGAGCAGAAATCTTCTTGTGTAGCAGGGGTATCTGCAGATGGACGCACGCGTTTTGGGGCCATACAAAGTGGAAGGCAGTGAGGTGTAACTAACCCAAGGCCTAACGGGCGAAAGAACCAGCCCTCCTAGAATCCTGCAGTGCAATGCATTGGAGCTGTGGGACCCTCCCAAGGTTGGCTTCTGCCCCCCCTCCCCTCCCCCGGAAGAGTATCCGAGCATGTGCCTGCACCCCCCGTCCTGGTGTTGAGCCCCCTTGCTTGTTACCTGCAAAATCAGCAAATCAATGGGATACTGGGAGGAGCGCAAACTAGTATGCCCTCAATGGATACTATGCTGGGTATAGAAACATGAACACATTAGCATTGACGCCAAACAAACAATTTAATGTGAAGCGCACTGGCCAGGATCCGTACCTGTGACCTTCTGGTCACACTCCAATCTCACATGTGAGCAGGCACCCCAATGAATGTGGAAAATAACTACAATACCCTTCATTGATGAGATAAACTGTCTCTAATTATACAGCACCAACAATATCCTGAAAGAAAAACCATGCAGGTATTCAACAAACTAACTAACAACAAAGCCTAGTCTCATTGAGCACACCGTGAAGAGTGTGTAAAATTGCCCAAGACGTTCATATATAAGCAGACGAGTGGCAAAACGAAATGGTGCTGTTTGATACTTTGTCCGATGTATATGCCGGGAATAATATTGAATGATATTGCACATTGGACTCGTCAGAATCCCCAAATGCAAAATGTATTGAACACTTGTAAAGAAAAAACGCTGGAAAGCGGCGGCCACCCGCTACACGCAGTCGGCCGCGGATAACCAAGCCAAATAAATTGAGATAACGGCTAAGATTAGACACACAAGATCAAGCGCTTATTTCCCCGGCAGATTGCAATGTTGCACAGCAGCAGCTACTCCCATCGCCAACTGGAGAGACTTAACTGCTACCGGCTTGCGCGAAAATAGCAATTGTATTGTGGCCGCCCGGAGAGACTTCCCGGCTCCCGAACGGCATGGCCCGGATCACGCGCTAGAAATAAAACAGACCTCAACACGCAATATGCAGCGACCGCCTGGCAAGACTTACCCGCTACAGAGTGGTGCGGTCTGCATAGTAATGACACAAACAGCAGAAGCGACAAAGTTCATAAAGCGCGCATGCGGAACCACAAGAGCATGCACTAGAACGAGGCATGCCGCACGGGGGCAACTTACCAACTTCCAGCAGCACGGCAAACAAACAAACGAAACAAACAGTAAAGCATATCCACATGCAGAAAGAGGCTACACAGTGGCGACCCCCTCCAATGCGCCCAACACCCTCACTTCACTTATCTGGAGAGACTGAAGCTGATCAGGTGACCAGTTCTGCAGCTAATCGAACGCGATGAAGTGGGGAAACAAGCATTTGCAATGCAATAGGACTTGCATTTACGCGAGACCTATTGCATATTGCATCACGGACAATGGGGGGAGGGCACAGACAATGGGAGTGCGGGCAGGAGGAGAAGGGGGCACAAAGGAGTGCTCACAGTCCACGTACCGAGTAACACTGGAAGTAAAGGGGCCAGTAGCCATGGGAGGTGACAAATGACGACATAGCCACTCCATACTGAATACTGCATGCCTCGCAAAGCGAGCAGCGCATGCGCGTTGCCGCTATAGGCTCGACCTAAAAAGGTATTTTTCGGGTAACATCTCCAAGTGTTGACTAACAAGTGTAAAATGTGTGGGCACGAATTTCGGACCAAGGTTTCCTCTTTGTACCAAGTCGCCACTGTAACTTTACTTCAAGTCGCCAGTGTAACTTTACTTCACCACTTGCACTTTATCAAGGGGATAGTTTTGGTACACTTAAATAAAGGCGAGAAGTGGCCTAGTGGCTAGAGCTGCAGATCTTGCAACATGGGAAACCATGGGTCTGTTGTAAAGTACTTCAAAATCCCTGGGCCAGGGTCGAGCTATAAAAAATGCAATAAAACGTAAAGACTATCGGTATGATCCAGCTGTGAAGACAAGTCATGTAATGGCTATGACAGGGGATTGACATGAAACATAATGGCAAATACTTTTGAGGGTATGAAGGTACTACAGGCCTGGATAAATGCATTTACCTAAGTGGCAAGTGACCACTTCAAAGGCCTAGATCTCCTCATCTCCTAACTATAAATGTCTCAATTTGAGTAAAAAATGTTTGAATTGAGCCAAAAACGATCAGCTGTTTTGAGGGATAGAGGTTTAAAGAATGCTTAATTTATTGAACGAAAAGTTGATAACACAGTGTAGAGGAGGTCTACAGTAGTATTCTCCTTATCAGTATTTGAATAAAGCAGAATAGATGTATGCCTCCATCGTGTAACTAACTTATTTCAGGAGGGTCTCAATACCAAGGGTGACGGTGGCCTGTGGCACTCAACAGGTCATCTTGTGAGTCTAGAGGTTCAATGGAGGCAAGACCACCCCCATTATACATGCCTGGAATAAAGAGGGCATGGAATGAAGAGGGCATTGAATAGGTGGCACAGATGATCACTCACTTTTGTACCTCATCCATTCTCACATCTTGTGGGAAGCACTAGCACACACACTGCTAACGAATGGGTCAGAGATGGGTAGGGACAATATAAATGCCATTTGTCCTGTTAGTCATTTGTTTACTGATTATGAAGGACCAACGGATCTGTGTATGATGCTTGAATCATGGCTGCGATGCTTGATGGCACACACTGAGACCACCATTCTGCTCCCTTTCTATTGAAGCCAAAATGAAATCCAAGTTCCTTACAAGGAACCGCAAGACCGGCACTTAAACCAAATCGTGAATTTCCAGCGCAAAACAAACCCCTATTTCCTCTTGGGTATATGTATGCGATTACCTTCCTATTCTGGTGTCCTTGGACGAACAAGGTATCTGGTATTAGTTATAAACAAAGAAGTAAACAAACAAAACAAAACACAAAGGGAAAATGGCAAAAAAGTAAAAAAGTAAAATATAGCCAAAAAAGAAAATGGAGTAATGGCAAAGAGAAAAGGCAAAGCCCAAAATAATAGAAACAAAAATAACACTGACAGTAGTCACTAAAACATATTGTAAAACAGACAGCTGTATACGACCAAAAGGCTACATTTTGATTGGCTCCTAGATGGTTGATGTCTACACAGGAGATTCATGGTTTGTACCACAGGACAAGTCTCTTTTTGTGTTAACACACGTCACCTTATTCACATATCAGCTGCCAGTGAAGTTCACAGAGTTCTCATAAAGCACCAGGACATAGAATGTGCTTGAATTGGGAGACAAGTTGCTGGAGAAGACATACTTTTTCCTCACATGGATGAGGAAGGCATTTATGATTTTATTGAAAATGTGTTCTCTTTTTAGTTGAGTATTTTCTCGAAAAATGGTTCATCAAATAGCACCAGAAGATTAGCATTTTTCACAGATGGTAATCACTTTAAAACTCACCACAATTCCTAAAATTAGTATGGCAGAATCAATAATACAATACATCCCAACAGAACAAAAACAGTGGAGCCTTATCTCACACACACACACACACACACACACACACACACACACACGCACACGCACACGCACACACACACACCTCCACCCCGCCCCCCCACACACCCCCTACACACACACACACCCTCAACCCCCCCACCACCCCCACACACACACACCCCTTCTTGTTACCATTCACCTAAATAGTAACATGAAAAATACATCATCTAATGAACAAGTTATGTAGCTGCGGCAACACTTTCTGGTGGATGCTTTATTTAACATCAATTCCTCACCTTTGGCATATCCCCAGGATCTAGAGAATTCTTTCAGCAATGCTCCCATGCGCCAGTAGGTGACTACATACCACCATGATAGTTACGGAGAAGAGTCACCTCTGCGTGTTGATATACATTTCTTGTAACTTTCCCCTTCCGCGTCTTCATATGTGGAGCGTAAAACAAATTGTCTGAGAGAATGTGCTGAATTCCCAACTTGGAACCCTTTTAGATGGTAAAGAGACCACTCCAAAGAATGGGGAGACTGAAGGGCAGTGAAGAATCTGCGGTTATAAATAGTATCCACCAGAAAGAGCATTGCCAAAACTTCTAACCACAAATTCCTCACATTTAGAATACATACCATAGCAGTGCCTCCCAAAGATGAAGGGTCTGGGGAGTGGATTCAGACCAAAAAGCCCTGCAGAACCAAGAGGATGAAGTGACTTTCCCACCAGACCTAACTGTTAAGGCAGTAGTGTTTCTTGAACATATGCACCGACGCCCACATTACAACCTGGCAGACGTCCAGAACAACACAACTCACGCTAAAGCTATCTGAGCAACCTTGGCCCTGGTGGAATAAGTCTGCAGCCCTTCCCGGTGGTACTTCTTGTCCAGTGCGTAGCAGATTTTGACTATCCACCTAGACAGGTTCCTGATTTGCAGCGTTTTGTCCTATTTTGCCCCAGAAAATCCCACCAAGATCTGGTCATCCATGCAATGGACTTTTGTGCGGTCGATCTAAAAGCTCATCACCTTTCTTTCTCTTTTGAGGGGTGAGGAAGGGAAAAAAATGATGCTAGAGTCATCACACAGGTCCTCAGGACCAATTTGTCTGGAAAGAAGGTGGTGTAGAAGCTTACACCTAAAACACCTGTGGTTCATTCATGCACCCCGCAGATGTAATGGCAATAAGGAAGACAGTTCTTAGTGTTAAGAACCTTATGGAAAGGTTCATCTCAAAAGGCATGCACAGGAAAAATGTCAAGACCAAGTTCAACTTGGTCTTGACATTTTGAAAACTTGGTCTCAGGCAACTCCACTGGCTCCCCGTACAGAAGAGATGACAATTCAAGCTGCTGATTCACGCGCTCAAGGCTATACACAACCAAGGACCCACCTACATTAACCACCGTCTAAAATTCCACCAACCGCCGAGAAGACTACGCTCCGCCTCCCTTTCACTTGCCCAGACTCTCCGCATCTACCGAAGGAGAAGTGGAGGACGCCCCTTCTCCCACATCGCAGCAAAGACCTAGAACAGTCTCCCCCCCACACCTCCAGACCATCACCTCACTTATGGAATTCCGAATGGCCATTGAGACCTGGCTGTTCGAATAAGCCTCCGGGACCTACAAGGGCCTGGATACCCTATTGGGCGATTCGTTGCATTTTATAAATCCTGATTGATTGAACTCCCATTAACGCCGAACAAACGCTTTGGGGGTGGGAAACAAGTGCCTCAGACCTTCTATAAAACGCATTACAACTGGTGCCTTAAACAAATTGGTAAGGCTGGTAAACAGAGAAAGGCTGAAAGGGTCAACAAAGTACCATTCCCTTTGTACACTACAAGGCTTTGCTGGGATAACAAAAGAATTTGAGGATTGCTGCCCTGCTGCCGAGGCAGAAGTTCTCCTGAAGTGAAAGCTTGATCAGAGAACAAATACTAAGGCTCAGGTGCTATAGGTACCACACTCTGATGGCCAACTCCGGGGTGATGAAAATTAATTTGGCCCAGGCTGGACTAATCTTCCTCAGAACTATAGGCAAGAAAGGTAGCGGTGGAAATGCAAGTTCTCGATAGATGATATCTAGCAAGAGCATACCCAACTAATCAAAGAGGCCATGAGTCACTCAGGGATGGAGATGCCACTTGTAGGCCACCAAACAACGCCTGCTCAATTAGTCCACTTTGGCATTCAGGGACCCTGCAAGGAGATTAGAGACTTGGAACATATTTTCCTGCTCCAGCCGCATCCAGGTGGGTAATGTCTTCTGGCACAAAATCCAGGACCCCATTCCACCCTGCTTCTTGCAGTACCACATGGTGGTGGTGGTGTCAGTAGGGACCTGCACCAGCCCCCATTTTATTGATGTCAGGAAGGCTTTTATAACCAGGTGAATCGCCAAAGTTTCAGAAGAAGGATACAGAGCTGGTGCTCTGCCAGAGACCAAAGGCCTCTGATATCTCCCTCCCAGATGGCCTCCCCAACTCAGCAGATGCATCTGTCTTCACTGTGAACTCTGGGCACGGAAGCAAGAGTGGCTGGCCGCAAGTCAGGGCTAGCACCTGTCAGCCACCACTGTAGATTCTGTGATGTCTCCTTAGAGATCTGAATGGAGTCTGAGAGAAAGCCCTGATCCTGGGCCCACTGGGATCTCAGGGTCTACTGAGCACCTGCATGTGTCATTTGACTTTTGGGATGAGGTGAATTAATAGGCCAGGAGACCAAGAAGCCTCAGAGACGCCTCATAGAAACCAGTACTTATTCCAAAATATTAGGATCATATTATGAATGTCCTGGAATTGGAGCAGAGGAAAGGTCTCGAGCGTCACTGTGCCAAAAACTGCCCCAACGAATGGCGCCCGCTACAAGGGGCTCAGGTGGGACTTTGGCTCATTGATGGTGAAATGCAATGACGTCAGGAGTTCCACCATTATGCAGAAAAGCTAAACTGACTGTAGATAACCTATCTTTAGCAGCCAGTGAGTCGTGCCCACTTGAGGGGCACAACTCACTGCAGAGTCCAGGTGCTGGGGTCAAGGAAATTGGAGCCTTTTCTGTCCCTGATGGTCTGATCAGGAGGCCAGCCAACAAGCCCTTGCAGTCACTTTGGTGATCCTGGGTTCAAGATGCAGGTCCAGTCCTTCTCACTCAGGCAACAGGGCAGCAGAGTAGCAGTCCTACTTGAATAGCAGCACAGTAGTCCTTCTGAGTCTTCCACAGGTCCCTTGCTCGCTGTGCCACTGTATTCAAGCTAGCCTGGCTGATGAGGGGTGATACCCCGAAACCGTTCCCAGGATGCTCGTTTCTGGTCCAGAGAGGACCCGGCTTGGCAGTTCGGGCTGGACTGTTCCCATGAGGTGCAGGGTCAAGATTGATTTGCATATGGCTGGGTCCAAACTGGGGCGGCGTAGTGAGCAAAAGAACGATGGATTTAACCCAGATCTCTTGACTGAGGGTGAATGTTTGATTTATTCAGCATTCGGTTCATCATTTGTTGCTGCAGCAACTTTTTAAAAGTGGCATTTTCAGGATTGTGACTCAAAATATGATTTTACTATTAAAGAGGGTTTTAAATTTCACTTCTTTAGACATCAAACTCGTAATTCTTACCTGCTCTAAATTGAAAGATATCACTCATTAAGTGCAATAAGGTATCCCAATGTTATCCTATGGGAGAAGTAGGCCTTGGAGTGGTGAAAAACGAACTCAGGAGATTTTTATTACCAGGAAATACAAAAGTTAAATGTACATGTCCAACTTTTTAAATACACTGCACCCTGCCCCCTGGGGTGAGTAGGACCTACCCAAGGGGTGACATATGTATTAAATAGGAAGGCCTAGGCCTGGCACAAGGTTTATTTTGCCAGGTTGAAATGGCAGTTTAAAACTGCATACACAGGCTGCAATGGCAGGAGTGAGACATGTTTAAAAACCTACTTAAGTGGGTGGCACAAATTGTGCTGCAGGCCTTACTACTAGCATTTAATTTATAGGCCATTGGTACCAGTTTACTAGGGACTTACAAGTAAATGAAATGTGACAATTGGCTGTAAGCTAATTTTATCATGGTTAAAGGAGAGACGACAAGTACTTTAGCACTGGTTAGCAGTGGTAACGTTTGCAGATTCCTAAGGCCAACATAAACGAATTCAGCAAAAACAGGAGGAGTAAGGCAAAAACTTTGGTGGAAGACCACCCTAAGGCTGACAGGTCTAACAATAGCCATTTGTTAATTGAATTCTCTTTTTAGAGTAAATATTAGGATAGTTTGCAAATAGAAGGTAATTAGGTCTGTAAGAAATCAGTAATAAACTCTCTTATGGGAAACCAAGGCTTAAAATAACGATCTTCTCTACTTATTGGTTGTTCTAGATCAAGAACTCATACTTTAATAATTTACATTGCATTACTCACAGTTCTGGCAAAATGCTTCATCAGAACCATCAGGACACTGAACCACTCTGTCACAAGCCAATGTGATGTCGATGCAGCAACCGTCATCACAGGTAAACTGATAGCGAGAGCAAGATCCCGTGCAGCCTGTTACAGCAGAAAATACAAATAACAATCATGTTCAAGTGTTCCAGGACTATAGGAAAAAAACCTTTTACATGTTAAATAAACGGAGATTCAGTGGAAAGAAGATATATGAACCAAGGTACTTCTGACTTCCATGCAAAGATATGTAACTACCAGAAAACAAATAAAAGTTCTAAAAAGTTTACTGGTTAGGATTTCCTAAGATTCTCAAATCTACCTCAGGAAATGTGCAATTTAAAAAAAAAACGATGTTCCCCATTTTTCCCCTCCCAGCCATTACAGCATTTCTGACAGATTCATCAATTGATTTTTGATTCTGCTTGACCAGCTTTGTCTTGCGCTTATAGAGCTTCTTCCTAAGGATCAAACCCCCCCCTGCAGCTCTACTAGGTATTCCTGGGCCTGAATCTCAGAAAACACGAACTCTTTTTAGAATTAGGACGTGCAAGATCGAAAATGCACTGTCTTAGTAAAAAGTTGCCAAAAATACCAATACAGCCAGAGGATATGCATTACTGTCTGCCTGCTGCTTCTTAAGGGTTAAGGGGAATCGGTGTACCCTCTGTATTTCCTTCTCCCAATCCCAGCCCGTAAGTTCAGGGAATGCACCCTTTAGGAGTTTGATTACATAGTCCCTAGGATTCCCACCCTCTGCCCCTTCTGGAATACCCAGTAGTCTCAAATTATTTCTCCTTTGTCTGTTCTCATGTTCCTCCAACTTCCACATCATCTCGGCAAGCTTAGGGTCTTGAGTGGTGTTCAAAGTTTTTAGTTCTGCCACCTCGAGTTCAAGGGTTTGTGTCTGAGCCTCCACGCTGGTCATTCTGTCAGGGATCTCGGTACAGGTTTTACTTACTCTCCTCACTGCGCCCTGAAATTTCTTAGAAGCCTCTCAAGCCCGTTCATTATCTGTCCGGACCGCCGCCTGCATCTGTTTGATTGTGGCCAAGATCATCGAAGGTGGGGGCTCCAGCACTGCTGTAGTCCCAAGCTGTCGCGGCTGATCCTCAGGGGGTACCTCCTCCATACTCTGCTCTGGATTTGTCAAGAAGTTGAACGGCGGAATAATCCCATTAGAGCATATGGGTTTCTTTCCGTGGAGAATCTTCGTGGTTTTTGCTTGCTTTTTTGTCCCTTGCCGTCTGTTTCTTTTTTAAACTTGTAGATTTTTTCTTATTTCTTGATCCTCCCGATCTCTTCTTTTGACTAGCAAGGACAACAGATTCGTCCAGCGAACTGCTACTGCTTGATATGGATAGCGTGGAGGTTGAGGAGCCTAGCTCGGGCATTGAAGAGTCTGAATCGTCAGAGAAAAAAAAATCTCTCGCCCCCCATAATATCAGGTGACACCAGAGGCCTAGGGTCACCCAGAAAGCCAGAGCCTAACACGACAGAATCCAATTTCACGAGTTGGGTGGAAGGGGGAGACATAGGCCCCTCTAGGTCGACAGACTCAAAAGTTCCAGAGCTGGGCAGATTCAGCTCGGGTTGTAATTTCTTCCCTACATCGTCCATAGGGGTGGCTGCGCAATTCGCCTCATCACCAATTTTTGGGCTCTTGGAAGAATCTGCCACAGTCTCAGGCACCACCTCCGACACATGAGTAGAAGCAGATGCGATGACTGATAGGGGGCGGCGGTAATGACATCCTGATTTTTACTGACCTGGGGAGTTTTAGCGGAAATAAGTCAGAGATAGCCGGTTGACCCTCCACTGCTACCGCCAAACTACTCCCTCGAGTTGATTTCTTCCCAACGATAGCGATGGTCTCATTCCCCTTTTTCTTGTTCCTCACTTACCTGCCAGCTTCTTTTAGATTCTCCTGATGCATGCTGGTCTTTGTAGTCCTAATCAGCGGACCAGCAGCGGCAGCAGCCATAGCAATTGAGGTTTTCCCCTTTGAGACTTTGGATCCTCTGCCGGCAATCAGTGTGGCACGATTGTCCTGCCCAGCAATGCTCATGAAGCAGGCCCGCCTGAGCTTTTCTCCTGACGCCACACGGAGCACCGCAGCCAAAACAACCAAAGCTGCACGGCGTCTTCTGTCTATACTCCGCCTCGGGATCGCACAGCTGTGACGGTCCGCAGAGCTCCAGTCAATCCAAAGCCACAGGTCCTACAGCATCACTCCCCTCCTCCAGTGCTGGATCGCTGTTCGGGATGCGCCATAGTCCGATAATCCGATAAAAGGTAAGGGGTGCGGAGGGAGCTCTGAGTCAACGAGCCGCTAGCCAGACGCCATCTTATTTAATATATATATATAAGGTGCAGGGGTTTAAAAAAAAAGTGTGGAGGGGGAACATATATATAGCAAGCATACAGCCCTGCACTCATTTCATATACAGTTAAACAATTTTGTCGATCCATATAAGATCCGATCAGTGTCTAATGAACAATTGTTTCTCCAAGAACAAGTCAGACAGGTCTTGCGTTGTTTTGAATTCATTCTTTATTCATATTCTTTAAAATCTGAAACTGCCAACGCGTTTCGTCCAGAAACGGACTTCTTCAGGGCTCAAAAAGTAAAAACAAGGCTCTTCATACATATACTAGGTTTGCCTGTGTGTCACGTCATCTGATTTATTTACTGTGTGTATCCAAATGTATGGATCATATCAATTCAGGCGGACTCAGAAAGTGCATCAGCGAGTGTTACACCAGTCTCCGTACGTGTCATCTGGTTCAGTCAAAGAATCTCAGCGGTGCAGGTGTCTATGCTTTGATCCCCAATTCCGGAACATATATATAGACAGTGTTAAAGTACATGGTGTTATATAGGGGGTTGGTGGAGGGGGTTCTGGAGCGGGTTCTGACTCTTCAGACGGCGTCATTCAGGCTAGGCCTGGTTGCTCAGTGGTTGGGTGTGGGAGTGGGGTGCTCAGGGGGTGGGAGGGGACCCGCGATCAGGGTGAAAAAGGGAAGAATGCGAAGGACTGGGTCATGGTCAGTTGGGTGTGGAAAAACATTTCTGGTACATCGTTATATTATCGTTATTATGAATGCTGAGGGTTTGGAGTCGAGGATGTGGGGTAAACTAAGGAGATGATTGAAAATCAGACGATTCGTATTGCTTCTATTAATATTTGTGGCCTAAATGATCCTAGAAAAAGAGCAAGAACTTCCCTAGGCCTAAAAACCCTGAGGGCGGACATCGTCTGCCTACAGGCAACACATGTTGAAGCATCGCAAAGGGATATTTTAAAATCCCTGAGATATAGACTCATAGCTGGCACCTCACAAGGTGCTCGCACTGGCGGTGTTGCAGTTTTGGCCCAAGGTAGCTTGCTAAAATTTACTCAAATAGGGTCCGGCACCAAAGGTAGATGGGTAGCAGCAGTTTGTCATCCTCCATGTGGAGGTAAATTCATGCTGTGCTCAGTCTACGGCAGTATACTTGATGATCCTTCCATTATCAATCAGGTATCGAAAGAGCTAACCCACCGGTCCTCTACCTATTGTTCTATGTGGGGACTTTAATAATAGCCTTCCAAGTAATTTTGATATAGGCGGACAATCAAAATATACCGGGAGGAAACCAAAAGTGTTTCATACCCTTAAAGGGTTGTGTAAGGATCATGACTTGGTAGATGTGTGGTATAAAAAAAAATCTGTCGGGCATGGCTACACTCATTTTTCTGCACCGCACTCCACACATGCACGCCTAGATTAGTTTATTATGTCTAACAAGTTCATCATGACATGTAAGATCGATAGATACCCACGGTTCCTCTCGGATCACAATCCTCTCGTATTAGAACTGCAGGGAATAGGGGGAAAACCACCAAGTACATTCGCGTTCAAACGCGCCCTCCTCGCTAATGAAGATTATTGCAAACATATTAGCAGGTGGATCCCAATATTCTTTGAAGAGAATAATGGAAGCGCTTCTCCGTGTACGGTCTGGGATACATTCAAGGTCTGTCTAAGGTTGGAGACCGTAAGGTTCTCTCTGAACAAAGGGAAGCAGGACAGAAAGCTGATACAAGCTAAACAAGATAATCTGGTGATAGTAGAGGAAAATTTAGTGAAAGCGATCCAACAATCAGACGATATAAATGAAGCACAGATTAAGGTAACAATCGCAAGGGCAGAACTAGAGGGGATATTCGCAAATAAGGCAGCAGAAAAATGTTACTTGGAAAGAAAGAACATACGAGTGTAGCGAGCAGGTTGGACACCATCTGGCAGTAAGAGCAAGGCAGAGGTGCACAAATAGCAAGATAAGAGAAATTCGGGATCCTGTTCTTGAGGTGGTCACTGATGCAAAGAAAATCAAAGAGGCATTTCAAGTATACTGTCAAACTTTGTATACTGAAGAAATCAGAGATTGCCCTCGACAGGCCAAAAAGTTCCTCCAAAGAGGGCCCGCAAATAAATTATCATTAGACGAACGGGAACTCTTAGAGGAAGAGCTATTATGTGAAGAGATCTCACTTGTAATCTCCAATCTTCCTTCGGGCAAAGCTGCAGGTGTGGATGCAATCCCTCCAGATTTTTATAAAACCTTTGCCCCCCCAGCTGAAAGATCAGATGCTAGCACTTTTTAACTATATATTTAATGCATCTATACCACCAGATTCTTGGTCGGTGGCCAAAATAGTCGTTTTTCTGAAGAAAGATAAGCCACCAGCAGAATTAGGCTCATATCGGCCAATTACATTGATTAATGGTGACTCCAAAATTTACTCCAAGGTATTAGCAGTTCGTTTAGCTCAGGTCATTAAAAGTTTGGTCATGGATCAACAGCATGGCTTTATCGCAGAGAGGGACACTACCTACCACACCCGGAGAGTGATCTCACTTTTTGATGCCGTGGAAGTGTCAGGAGACCCTATGGCTTTGATTTTGTTAGTTGCGGAAAAAGCATTTGATAGGGTTTCCTGGCAGTTCCTATGGCATGCAATGTATGCAAGGGACTTAGGCCCAAGATTTACTCAAGGAATTAAGGCCTTATATTGCAAACCTGCTGCAAAGGTCTGTATCTCAGGAAGTATGACAGGACCAGTGATGATCACTCGTGGAACCAGACAGGGGTGTCCTTGTTCCCCACTCCTGTTTGCGCTGTATAGCGACCCATTTTTAAGAAAAATAGCGCAAAACACTGCTATCGCCCCAATAATTATGCATGGACATGAAACAAAAATCTTGGCGAATGCAGACGATGTGGCAGTTTTGACTCCTAACCCTGAAGCTGCTATAAAGGCAATAGAGAGAGAAGCCTCTGTTTTTGGTGATATTTCCGGTTTCTCGCTAAACAAGGAAAAGACACAAATTATAATTAATGATAAGATTGCACTGACTGACAAAAGAGTAGTTAAAAAAGCAATATATTTAGGTGTTGTTATATCGTCTAATGTGGGGGCTATTGTTAATCTAAATCTGGAACTACTGATAGATAAATTCAAGAAAGAGCTAGCAAGATTAAATAATTTGCATCTTACAATGATTGGTCGTTGTAATCTTATAAAGATGATTTATTTTCCTAAACTTTTACACTTTCTTAGATCAATTCCTTTAGATTTTCCCAATGAATCCCTAAAAATCTTTGACGCCGTATTTTCTAGATTTTTATGGGCCTATTCTAAACCGAGAAGAGCGCTAAGGTATCAATCACTCCCAAAAGAGAGAGGAGGGTGGGCTCTCCCAAACCTTAAACTATATTATTGGGCCACAATGCTGCAATATAGCCGGATCTTGCTAATGACACTCCCAAATTCTACGCCTTCCATATTTGAATTACTGATAGGAAAGGAGGCTTGGGGATGTCTTTTCCGACAAGTCGAATATGGCTATTACAAAAAAGTATGGTTCAAGCGCCTTCTGGGTGTGTTTAAGGTTTGAGCCGCTATACGGAAACTGCTGAGTCTGGGGAGATTGAATTTCTATACTCCGATTTCGAATAATCCAAACCTACCCGAAAGTTTTAATGATGGCTATATGCAAGTCTGGTCCTTGGCAGGGATAGATAAATTAGGTACTTTTTTCTCCTTTTGGCTTTGTCTCGTTTGATGAGTTAAAGACAGAGTCTGATATTAAGAATAAGGAGTTTTCTAAGTACCTTCAAGTCAGGTATTACCTTTAGCGAAAAGCGGGCGGGCCCAGCGGTTTTGATAAAAATGCCTTGGTGGAAAGTCTAATAGCGCAGAACAACATTCATATTGGGACAGTTTATCAGTCCCTGAATAATGAAATGAAAGATGACCTTGATAAAGTGTTTGTTAAGTGGCAAAATAAGATGGTGATCTCGGAAAATGAATTTGTGAAGGCTCTTAGCTTATCCCAAACTGTTTTAATGTCGGCCAATTTACAAGTGCAGTTTTTTAAAACTTGTTTTATGCTATATTATACACCTGCGAGAATTGCAAAATAGTGTTCAGGCCAAGGAACTAATTGTCCTCGCTGTACCACCTCCTGCGCTGACATTGTCCATATGTTTTCAACCTGTCCTTCTTTAAAATCTGTTAAGAATGAAATACAAGATTTTTTCCATAGCAAACTAGATATTAAAGTCTTTGCAACTCCAAAACTTATTTTATTAGCGGTGTTCGAAGAGAAACAGACTCCTGATATAGATTATTTTCTTGCTGTCGCAATGGTGATTTTTAAACTTGTAATTGCTACGGCTTGGCTCGATCCGCAGCCTCCTTTGTTTCAACATTGGCTTGCCCGGTTATTAGCCATTTCTAATCTGGAGAAAACGATTTATTGCAGAAAAGGCTTCAAAGCAAAGGAAAATGGGCAGCTAATATGGTCACCTTCATCTAGATTGGAAAGTTGATTTTTTCTTTTCTTATGTTAAGTTAGGATAGATTACTGGGGAATGCTTATCTGTTCTAGCTCCATTTACTCTGTTTTTTGCACACTGCACTTTAAATAATGGTCTGATGTTTACATCTGTTTTACCTGGATTTTATTTAATGTTGTATTTTACGACTCCTTGATTAATTATGGGATATTTGTTGCTGATGGCTGTATTCCAGTATCTCAACTGTATTATCATGTGACGATTTTTATGTACGGTTCTTAGGACTTTATTTATTCCCTGATTGTGGGGGTGGGTGGGTGTGCATTGTTAAGGTGGAAAATGCTTAATAAAGATCTTAAAAAAAGGAAATGTGCAAAATACACAAGCTAATAACTATTAAGGGCAAGAAAAAACGTCAAAAATTTCAAAACTACTGTTAGGCTCAAAAGAATAAACTGATTTTTTATCGGCAAAACAAGCTTTCAGTATTCTCAAAACCTGGTTTTACACTCATGAAACGATCTATTCACGCAAAGATTTTCTAGGAGTAAATCTACAATCAGGGCGGGAAGTGGGCATCACATGCCTAGAATGCCCTGTAAGCTTGTCAACACCCACAAACTTACAAATCTGTCTCCAAACCTTTGTCACCTGTGAAAGGCAGGAGTAAATCTCTATCCAGGATGGAAAGGTGTGGGAAACACCCACAAAATTGGTGGAGGTGTCGGGAAAGGTGTTTCTCCAATGAGAAAAATGTTTTGAGTTGACAACCAAAGGAAAAAGTGCATTGAAACTTATGATGCCCATTTTATTGATGCAAAAATATATGCTATGAGTTTTTCTCAGAGTACATCATAAAACCTGAAGCAGCCTTAAGGTTCCAAGCGTAACCTGGAAACATTTTGTTAATGCCAAAAAGTCACAAATCTATATTTATGCAAGATCAAATACATGCAGCTGTAGAATTATTATCTTTTTGAGAACAAGGCCCAAAGTATTTCTTTCTTTAAATATGTATAAGAAACAGCATACATGACCAACACCACCACTCCCCATTGATGCCGGGGTTTACAATACATTTGCTGGAAGCGTCTACCACAAATAAATCTGATTAAAAAACTCAACATATCTATGTATTGCTAGCTGCCATGCTACATTTTCTTCAAATATTAATATTTTAAAATCCCTCATACTAACTTATCCAAGTAAAGATCTCAGTAAACATGGTGTAAGTGCTCAGTCTATGGCACTTAGTGGATAGCAATACACAAAGGAAACAGAGCCCTTAAAACCTATAAGCAGGCTCTGCAACCACACAGGTGACTACCAGGCAAAGGAAGGACCCACATATGTGTCTCCAGCACAGACTGACCTGGAGCAGCTAGCAAATAAGACTGCTCACAGATACACCCTCTACCCTTAACACAGTGGTATGAGACCACGAGCCATAAGAACTATGGTGCAATGCTAGCATGAGGCCTAGGCTTGCAGGGTCTAAGGGTTCTTTGCTTTCACAAAGAGAACACAATTATTATGCTACCTCTGAGGTGGTCTAGAATACATCTGTGGTTGAACGTACTCTGAAACTTCTTCAACTTCTATGACTGAAGAGGAAAACATCAATTACAAAAGTCACCTTGAGCACATGAGTAAAATCAAAATAATGCCAGACAGAAATTATCTATGTGCAAAGGGTTTTCCATCTGTTTTCTGCACCAGCAAAAGGTTATGAAATTGAACAGTGGTTCCTCTTGTTATATATTTAGTGATGATTCAATTAGCAAGACATAAAATATTTGTAGGAAAAAAGCATGCAAAACACATACAGTTCAGTGATCAGAGGAAGGCACTCCTCCTTTAAGCTCCAGCATCACTTTAAGGTGCAGGTTCTACTGGCATGAGTACCGGCAAGAATTCTTTGTGTCGATCAGCAAAATAAGCCTCCTAGCACCATGTTTTGTCGCAGACCCATCTTTATTCAGGTACCTGCAGGCTGCCAGGCGGTGCCATGAACCTCATAGGTTACTGATTAGGAGATGAAACGAGGTAGTAAAAAAGCACTGTAGTTCAGACTATGATATCCATTTCAAAAAGATTTAGCAATACTACACCTGGTAAAACTGATAGCGTGGAGCAAATCCGCACACACCACATGTAATTAAACACCAGATGCGCACCTTGCAGTATCGGTATTAACATGTGGAATCATTGCACATGGTGATTTTTCAAGTTTTGAAATCAACGATACATATAAAATTAAAGCATCAAATACATCTTGGGTTATGATTTCGCCTGCGCAAGTATTTGAAGTAATTTACCACTAGATCGACTCCCGCTACATCGTTCCTATATTTATCTCAAATTATTTTTCTATTCAATTTTCATTTTTTTCTTTAGTGTCAATTACTTTTTAGTGTTAAAGAGTTTTAATGTGTTTCACCTTTGTTCATTTTTTCAACTTATTTAATTTTCTGCCTTATTGATTCTCGTATACTTACTCTTTTTTATATGTATTGCCCTTCATCCTCACAATTATACAACCATCTGCATTTTATTTGATTAAAATTAGCTTTCATCTGCACATTACCATTTTGCAATCACTTAGATATACCTCTAATTATTAAGACCATTTTTTTTTTATTAATAACCATTTGAATTGTTCAATTTTGGGTGCTAACCCCAAAAGCGCCCTTATTCTAGGCCTGGGCGGTAAATTCCGTTCCGCTCGCGGAATTTGGGTAATTTGGCGCTCCGCAGAGAACGTGGAATTGCCTAAAATTCCGCGATTTGCGGCTTCGCGGAATTTTTTGCTTGTTCGCGCTTTCAAAATGCGTGTTTGCGAGATAATTCTCCCCGAGCACGCAAACAGCGTTCGCGAACAGGAAAAAAGCATCGCGAACGGGCGGAACAAGCAATTCCGCGTGTTCGCGGAACTTTTGCGTGCTCACGGAGATTTTTTACCGTTTCGCAGAGCTTTGCGTAGCGCGACTACGCAAATTCCACCCACCCCTACCTTATTCATGTTTCAGCTTGTTTGCAATATGTTGCCTTTAATATTTGTATTTGTAAATGTTGTCATTACATGTAATATTTTAATAATGCCTTATTGTTTGTGGGCAACTGCCTTATTTGTATTTAAACCACTATTGAAGATATTTTTAATTATAACAGTCACCTTTTTTTAATTAATTTTAATTATTTATCATCCTTTAATGTTATTAAATATTATGCTTTAATTTATATGTTATTTGGAGGGAGCCCACCTAAAACTTTCCTTCTAGTTTTTAACATGTATTCAAAGTAATTTTGAAATGTAATATTTTAACTTCCTCGATTTTTTAATTTTGAATTAATATAAATAATATCTATTAATATTATCTGTAAGTCGTGTATTATTTTGATTATACTTCAAATGTTTGGTAAACATATTTGTATATGAGATAACTTGCATTCCTGTACAGTTTTTAGGTCGAAACCCACCAGAAAGGCACAGCTGTCTGCTAGCAAAAGACATACTGGGGACATGCCAAAAGCGTATCTAGAAATGCATTTTGTCCATTGCTTAAGGCAAGGATTTGCCTTCTGTCATTCGCATTTGCTTACATTCTATTAGGTGCCTTTTTTTTTTGTTGCCAGAGAAGCTTGTGTTTGTCCCGCCTGTGGAGCAGCCTGTTTACCATCTCATTGGCAGCTTCTATTCTTCCCCTAGTGCAGACTCTCCAGGAACATTTTATTTTTAGTGAAGCACTCCATGAGAATGCATGTCATTTCCAGTTGTCTCCCAAGTATGCCCTTCACCCTCACACCCCCTCTTGTGTTTCATGTCACTCTTTCGCATCCATGTGGCTATTCGCCCACCTTCCTTATTCCTCCGCATTCACAAAAAACACACTTTTGCACATTTTTTGTGATTACTATCTCTCTTATACTAATTGTTCTTCATTTACTCCACAGTTTCTGATTTTATTGGAGCTTTTGCAGAACATTTCCCACTCTGGCTTGCGCTATCCTGTGTTAGCTTCCACTCAGTACTGAGATACGTTATTAATATCTCTGTAAACAAATCTCTCTCTCGCTCTGATCAGTCAGTAGTCTGGCCACTTTCCGGGCTCCTCTTCCTCAGCCAAGTTGGAAGCAGCACACTGTGTTCGGATTAGGCAATGGTTTTGCTGTGTCCAGCTGTTCCCACACCGCCTGGTAGAGGATTATTTTGTTTGCAGCACACAGACGTTTCTTTCTCTTTTGGGCTCCTTTCGACGGCGGTACACCACCTGAACAACACATACAATGACCCAGCCCCGTCGCCTGTTACGTAGGAAGCCAGAGAGGTCAGACATCACCAAACCACACACAAACCCGCAGCCACAGGAGTGCAAGGAAAACAGATTTACATTGGTGGGTTTTGAATAGACATTATGGTAGAAAATTCACCTACATATGGAACATTGCTTTGTGCAGTGAATGCCGCGAAGGAATTATCAGCATTGCTTTTTGATATGTTCTCGTTGTCTGCGGATTCACATAAAACAAATGAAAATGGTCCCTAACAGGCAACCGAATAGTAGTTTCTGTGCTATGCTTATTACTCCTCTATGTAAGTAACTAATGCAACATCAATGATTTTGCATCATACCACTAATATGATTACAATTATATCTATAATTTTATTTGCCATTATTATTGTAATTGGTATTATTAGTTGTTGTAGTAGTGCTATTATTATTCGCTTTCATTATATCTTTTGTTCCTTTTTATTTACTGATCCAAATCTGATCGACCGGTAAAGAAAAAAAAGCATTGCAGTCATTAAAAAGGCGCATAAATTGCATGGCGTGCATAGCATACCTAAAAAGGACGCAACTGGCAGTGTCCTAGGCTTTTTTTTAGGTTGAGCCTAGGCTGCGCATGCGCTATCTCTGGAGATATGCAGTATTCACTCTGTGGGCTTACAGCCGCCCTCTGCCTTTTTATAGGTCCCTTCTTTGTCCTTCAAAAAAGCGTGTTTGCTACTGTATAATCCATCGTCTCTGTCCCTCCTTTTTTAGGTCTCGGCCTGCACCAGCGCTTGCGCTGGTCTGGCCGAGAGTTTTAGTAAGCGGGTTTTGGAAGTGCAAACACTGGCTTTCGGCTGGCGACCAGCTTGAGTTCACGATGGCGTGCACGCGCAGCTGGCATCTGGGTTTCCTATCTCTTCCTCATTTCCTCGTCATGGCTCATTAACTCTCTGGACTCTGATGTTTCAATCACAGCAGCAGCTCACATTACCAACTGAGGGCCCTGGACTACAGTCACATGAAAAACAACAGCGATTAGCATTGAAATGCAAGCTTTTTTTTGTCTAGTTAGAAATATTGCTTCGGTGGGTTGATTTCACCTTATATCGCCATTTGTTTTATATTGGGAGTCACAGCCTAATTACCAGTATTTTTGTCTCTCACTGTTTTTAAAAAAATATTTATTCGCGCAAAGCACAAAGCTATATTTAAGGTTACTTTTCCGCGTCACTTCTTCACTCTATTTAAACTCCACACCCCCACTCTTATTGTCTCTCTCCTTCTCTCTCTCTCCCTCTCTAATTCTCTCTCTACTTAATTAACTCTCCCTCTCTATCTTTTTTAGCCTTTCATTCTCTCACCCCTTTATCTGTTTCTCTTTCAAACTCCTTCATTCACTCTCTCTCTTCTTCTTTCTCTCTCTCTATCCCGCTCCACTCTTTATTCTATGTACACCCTTTCTCTCTCTTTCTCTCTCACCACCCTCTCTAATTGGGCATTATATCTTCACTCTATCTCTCACTCAGCAACACCACAGCATCACTCAGCGTAACCACAGCATCAATCAGAGCCAGCACAGCATCAATCAGAGCCAGCACAGCATCACTCAGCACCAACACAACATCTCTCAACGCCATCACAGCACGGGACGGGTGCACCTTAGTGCGTGCACACCCCCCGGTCCAGACATTTGGTCCTGACGAATACCTGGTACTATCACAGATAGGTTGAAACATGTTGACCAAAACTTTCTCACTTATCACCGATACTTTTTGGTCAATCTAACCAATTTTACAGTATCACACCTGATTTTAACCTTGTCTTATTGCTCTACAAATAAAACTATTCAGAGAGTACAATAAAGACAATTTTAACTTCACTCACTTATACATATTTTTTTACACTGTCTCACAAAAAAAACCCAGCTCCGCTGTAATCCAGGCGTCGAAGCACACCTGAGTGGCACTCGGCTACTCAGGTGGACCCCAATGATGAAGCATGTCACCAACTAGGTTGGTGAGTGAGGGGTTTCTTAAATAAGAAGAATATCTTCCTATGCTACGTCCCTCTCCATTGTCCCTTGTCACTAGGACCTCTCTTGGTCCGTGGGATACTCCCCCTTTTGTTTTGATATGCAGTCACTACTCCCTCAGATCACCGGGGGGCAGCCTGAATCAATTAAGTGGGGAGCCTTGGTTACATATGTACTGAGATTTTAATGGCGAATTTCCAGCCACAAGCCACCACGGGCACAGTCAAAAATGAGGAGTCCGTAGGGCGCAGCGGCGGCGCCTGTGTTAAAGGCCTGGCCCTCAATGTTGCATTGCAGCTATATGCGGTCTGTTTGTCAGGTGTCCACCCCTGCAGTCCCAGTCGCACATCCAAAGTGATGTATCCCCGGGGGCGCTGGATATCTCCAAGAATGCAACTCACCCTCTGCAAACAGTCACCAAGTGGGCAAGCATCTCACTGCCGGGAGAGGCTGAGGGCCACCCCCGCGTATCGGTTGTGTCACCGGATAACCGCAACACAGGGGGGCTGCCTGTCAGTGTCTCTAGCTCCCAACTCTCATCGTGGCCCTCTGCTCGTACCTGTGGTACTTGTACCGCGGGCAGGGAGCACCAGCACACAAAGCCACCTCTCGGAAGGCGCCGCAGCCTGGACTTAGTTCTGGCCACCCGCACCAATGTGCGTCACGCCGATGAGAACGCCGATGCAGAGGCAAGGGGCGATGCTTCCTGTGGCGGCGATCGCGTCGTCGTATTGGCCGCCCACCACCCGAAGGTAGCTGCGGGCTCAATCTATCTGAGGAAAGGCCCCAGATGTAATCTTGAGATTGGGCCTCTCCTCCTGCCACATCCAACCGCTCAGACCAAGGGTGATCGCTCCGCGGCCCGACACAGCCACCGACTGCTGGACGCCAATCGCTCCCAACACGGCTGTGGTGCTTCCCGCATCCCAGGCACCGGTCCCCACACCTTGCAAGTGCCATACAGTAGCACCGCGGCTCCACAGTACGCAAGGTCTTCGTCACGGCTGTGCATCGGACGCCCAAGCTCAGGCGCCGCCTCTCAGCCGAGGCCCCCCAGGCCTCAGCAGCGTCACCGCTCTGGGCCGCTTTGCCAGCTCGGGGAGCAACTCCAAACCAATTTTAGGGATCAGCGGAGCATAAGTGATATCTGCATAGGGCAGAGGTGTAATTTAAAGGGCCGATGCGACAGGATAATCAACAGATTTCTGCAGGGTTACAGGAGCTACTTTACGGCGCGTCCACCATGTTGGACCACCTGGCCACGCCCCCTCTGGAGCTCACTCTTACCCACTTATCTAACACTGCTGTTGTACATGGTACTGGGATGTAGGGGAGTCTCTGTAACGAGGGTGCACAAGTTAAAAGCAAAATTAAAGAGTTTTTTAAGTCTGTGCTGGAGAAAATGCTGGAATAGTGGTACGCTGTTCCACTTCTTATGCCCTTGTAGAAGGGGACAGCTTCCAAAAACTAAGGAAGCCAATAGGTCTTGCCTCTGAAAGGCAAATGCCAACCTTACTGGCTTTGCCAGTGCTTATTTGCATAAGCGACAGGCATCAGCAGACAACAGCATCATGGTAAGGGAAGTTGTTTGCAGGATGCTAATCCTTCTAAAAGAGCCATGGCTTTCATTCAGGGCCACGACCAAAGGTGAACATGATTTTCAAACATCCTTTTCATAGAATTGACCGCCCTGCTTTCAAAGTAGTGATGGCGTTGGGGGTTTAGAGGTCCAGAGAAACTGTGTCTCTTTGTAAATACAGCGGTTTGCAAATGAATTCTATGCATCACTGACTCTGACCAACCTAGGAATACACATCTTCAATAGGTGAGGATGACACCCAACTGTTCAACCCCCCCCGCCTCCCCCCTTTCATTACACCCCTTTGAAGATACACCCCTGCTCACTGGTTCTAGCTGTCCTGTATTTGTAGAGGGAAACACTCAACTGCAGGTTGCAGAATGCCATAAATAAATAAACCAGCACTCCACAAGCTATAGAACCACATCCCACTTTTTAGTAGAGCAAACGTTTGTGAGCCACCTGGCTTTAACGGACATGAGGAGGGCGGTTTTTCAATGTTTCTAAAGCGTCATGTGATAGCACACTGTCCTTTTCAGACAGCACATTTATCCATTGAGATGGTCACCATATTGCACAGACATACAGTATTATGGATAAAACTATATTGCACACAAATGATAATGTGTGTAAATCGGGTTTCAGTGAATATTTATCTTTTGTGCATCACCAAGTAAAATGTCTTGGTTTGTTTTGATTTTATTAAAACTTTGGTTTCTAACACACTTCAAAATTACAAAAAAAATTATTTCTTTTTGCTTCCATAACTGCTAAATGTGTACAGTTCATTTACAGGCATTTACCTTTCCTTGTGCGTTCTGAAAAAATAACGTCCTACAGCATATCCTTTCACACTTCATGTACCACCAGGGAGTTTGTCATATAATTCACTTTACTTTTCTTACTCTGACTGCAAAGTGAGAGGAGTTTATAAACACCAGTCTCCATGTTAAACAAGCATTTGCAGTGCAATAGGTCTCGCATTACTGAAAGTTTGAGCTATAGGCGTTGCATTATTATTTGCAATGCCAATAGCTCAAAACTTTCAGTAATGCGAGACCTATGGCATTGCAAATGCCTGTTGCCTTTTGCCTCCTATTTTTCTGACCCTGTTTTCATTGGCTATAGGATTCTGGACACTTAACCACTGCTGATCAGTGCTAAAGTGCACATGCTCTCTGTATAAATTGTGACAATGATTGGTTATCCATGATTGGCATATTTGATTTACTGGTAAGCCCCTAGTAAAGTGCACGGTGTGCGCCATGGTCTGTAAATCAAATGCTACTAGTGGGATTGCAGCACTGGTTGTGCCACCCACATGAGTAGCCCTGTAAATGTAACTCAGACCTACCACTGCAGTGTCTGCGCGTGCAGTTGTGAACTGCCATGTTGCCCTGGCAAGTGCACCCACTTGCCAGGCCCAAACCTTCCCTTTCCTTACATGTAAGGCACCCCTAAGGTAGGCCCAAGGCACCCCCATGGGCAGGGTGCAGTGTATGTGAAAGGTAGGACATGTTCTGATAGTAAAATATTGTGTATTTCGTTTTTCATTATTGAAAGGCTGTCTGTCTCATGAGCTTATCACTGGGGCTGCGCTGTGACATTTTACATGTGTATCTTTCCATAGGGACAAGATAAAAAAATGGAGTTTAGGCTATCTGAACTCAGAATTTATTAACGCACCTTTCGGTAAAGGTAGTTTTTTAATTCTGTGTTTGAAAATGCCTCTTTTAGAAAGTGGGCATTTTCTTACTTTACCATTCTGTGTGCCTCTGGCTGTTTGTCTATCCAGGAGCTGGGATGTGCATTCACTCTAGACAGTCACTGGGGGAGGGTTGAGGTGTGTCCTGCCTTGCCTGGGTGACTCATCTCGGGACTGAATAGACCTGGTCTGCATTTGGAGCGCTGGGAGGAGTTTCGCTTGCACCTGAATAGGCTGTTTCCTTTTTCCCAATGCTGTCTCTGCACCCTATGGTCAGGCTGCACCAGGGAGGACAGGACTGGTTTGGACTGGGTTGGGAGACCCTTAAAGCAAAGAGAACAATGACAAAATGGGGTACAAGTACTACACCCAAAACCCCAGGACTTTAGGATTACTTCAAGGAACAAGAGGACCCTGCCAAGAAGAAGAGCGGAAGGACTGTGTGGGGTGTGCAGCCTTTTCTGAGTGAGGGGTGGGTTGGCCTGCATTTGCTGCTTCGGTCTGTGGTGGAGGAAAAGGACTGACTCTTTTTACCCTGCTGTGGTATCCTGCTTGTGAACAATCTCCAAGGGCTTGTGTGTGTGCTGGCCTCCTGTTGGAAGTCTCCGGGAAATCAAAGATTTCAGGAAAGAACCTTGCTGGATCTAACAGTAACCTGCTTGTAGTGGAGAAAGTTGAAGACCTGTATGAGGAGCACTACCCCTTTTCTATACTGTAGAGGGTGGGTTGGCCTGCAGTTGCTGCTCCTGCTGGAGATGGACTGGACTGTTCTTCACTACTTTTATTTGAATGCAAAGCATGTGTCGAGCGCTTTAACTGGCCACCCAGCGCCTAGAGAGCGCTATTTGCCAGTCCCAGCCCTGATTCATCAAAGCGCGTGCAGCGCTGCACTGTACCCGTGTGGTTTGCGGGCCCAACGAAGCACCTGCTGGGCACGGAGTCGGGGTCAGGAGAGAGCCTGCAAGCAGAGCGTGGGGAGCGCTTCTATTGTAGTCTAAGGCTAAGGACCGTGCAACAGAGATCACAGGCACTGTTTGGCTCTCCTGGAGGCAGAGCTGGGGGCTGTGAGCAGAAGTTGCTGAGGGAGCCAAAACAAGGAGAAAGCCCTAGGCCGGAGCCCCCCCATTGCTAGGCAATGCTGACGCCTCCAGCAGGCTGGGCTCAGCTTCCGGAGACGAATGGAGAAAGGAGCTTGCTGAGAGCAGCCGCGCCCATTTCCAGTGGTGCGGGAGATGCAGCGAGTTCGCTCTAGCACATGCAGGGGACCAGGGGAGGGTCTCCCCGCCGACTCCACAGTGTAGGTAACCTTTCTCCTTTCTGATAAAACGTACCTGGGGAGCACTGTTACGAGTATGGAGCCGGTCGCCCTCGAGGTTGACTTTTGTTAAGAACAAGGCTCAGAGTTACCGTAGTCTCCAGAATAGGCACGCAGCACCTCATGAGCTGCACGGAGCTCAGGAAATTACTGCGCAGCCTACGATAGGAGCACAGGCAAGAAGTCAGCAATTACTTCAGGGTGCACCAGGTTATAATAGTGATATCTGGTGATTCATGTGTGTCTCTCCCTACCGAACGACTACATCTCATACCTTGATATAATGATGTAGCTCTGGATTGTAGGATATGCACCATAAGGGTGTCCTTCATGATGTTCGTATGATGTGTGCAAACTAATGAGTATTTACTTCAGTGTTCTAAATGTGATGTTGTGCCTAATATTTCTGTGACAGGTGCAACTTCTAAGCATTGCTCTATTGCACTAACTATTATGTGTATGACCATAAGGGGTGTATGACAGAGCAGCTGGGCATGGGATAGTTTGGGTTAGGGCAGTAGGTGAACAGTGTTATGCGAGTACAACCTGGGGCAACCAGTAAATTACTGTAAATGGCTGGTGCAAAAAACCTTGCTATGACTGCATCCGCTATGTGTGATGTCAAGGAAAGAGAATAGGCCAGTGAAAGAAACTTTGGAAAGGCAGGCTGCGACATGCCATGCAAAAACCCCACTGGGTTCTGGTGAGCACCTCTATCAAAGTAGTGCAGTCCCTGCAAAATAATGCAGTTGCTACATGATGGGAGGTTGGCAGTCCACACGCCAATGTTTGTGCTCGGTGGATCCACATTGGAAAAGAAGTGGTGTTGGGGGCCACGCATATCCCAAAAGGAACAGCGATCTCGGATAAAAGCGTGTTCAGGTAGCTCATCCTTGGTGTGTCAACAGGACAGCTTCCTCTGACATCTTTGGACCAGTAGTGCCATTTGTGTCTGGGAGTATGCTCCTCCACAACCAACAGGATGCCATGCTAGATCAGAAATTGTTTCTGCTGTAGCTCGTTATAAGGAAAGGATATGAGGTGCGTCCATGGTTGTGCTTGAAAGTGAGTGTTACTGTAGACTAAAAAGGGCTGTGCTCAGGTAAACTGTAGCGTGGAGGTATTATTCCCTGTTGAGAAATTTCAGGCAGTTGTACATTTTTTTTTGTAAGTGATGAAAAAAACTACGACCTGGCAATTACTGGGTTCAATAAATATCACTTTACTTCAAATTGCGAGATTAATGTTAGAGGATAACTTTAGCCCTATTGACCCGGTTCACTCTCTGTCTGGAGTTACTTTCCTCACCTTATAATCTTTGCCCTGCACCGCCTATCCTTCTCCCAACCAAGCCACAAATCCAGGCATAAATTCCTCCCGATCTGGCACCAACGTCGAGGCCAGTAGGCAACCAAAAACTGAGGGTATTATAATATTTGTAAACTTTATTTTCAATCAGTTTTTTAATTATTATTTTTTATTCTTGACGCTAGTCTCTGATCCTACAATCTCTTTCCAACAAGCGCACACTATTAATTGCTATCGTTTCATTTTCCTACAACTACTGGTAAACTCTTCTGCATTTACAGAACTACACTTGTATTCACTGCAAATCTGTTTCTCTGGTAGCTGCCTGTGGCTGCTTGTCACTGACCCTGCTTTAGATAATGACAATCATTTTGCTGCTGTCTTTCAATATGTGCAGCTTGCTGCTGCTTTCTGCCTCTGCTAGGGCGTGTTCCTCTTTGTCAGTAGGTTCATATTTCTGCTGTCATGTCACTAAACCTCATATAACATGTTTCAACAACTGAGATTGCCCAATCACAGCATGATCGTGGAGCAGCTCCAAAAGAGCCACTTACGCCATTCAAGGTACGGGGTGCGGTTAGCGCCACCACGGAAGGAGAAGAACATAGCGAGCATGACAGCCTCATTTCGAGAAAGAAGTAAAATGCCATGAAATAATGTAATCTACTGCTCATGGTGCAAAAAGAAACTTGATCCGCCACCATCAACAGAAGTCCCATTAACGGTGCCTACTTCAGTGACAACTCTCACTGTGTGGTGTCAGCCAGGGTACAATATTTCTCGAACCCAGCAAATCTACTGCAATGTCACTTCTGTGCACAGTATGACCCAGTGTGCAGTACAATTTCGCTTACAAAACATCTATACAAAGTGTACACATAAGCACACATTCTTATGTGACCCACAAAATAAAACAAGCATTTGGCAAAGCCAATAACTCTTGCATTTGGGACCTATTGCCTTTGCCAATGCTTTTTGCTGATGCTGTGCAGCATCGGCCAAAAAATAAAAAAGCGTCATGAAGTGATGTGTGCATGTGTACTGTGACGCTACTGGCACCCGCGATATTCAGTGGGCGTCCACATGCATGATAGACTGTGCATGCGCGCTAACTGAACAACACAGCCAATCCAAGATGCTCATCAACGTACTTGAGCAAGCGGAGTGGCATAGCAGCATATGGGAGCTACTATGTCCTTCAACAAATGTTAAAAACGTGATATTAAATAAACAAAAATAATGCCGGGTGGAGGGGATAAAGGAGGGGAAAAGCAGCACACAAGTCAAGAGCAAGACAGAACATGGTGGATTGGGAGGGGGTATTTCGAGGGGGAGAAGTGCACGAAGGTGTGATCTGGAACACATGTACTCTCCTGGAGTGCTAATGAAAACGAAAAAAAGTTGTTTCCGAAAGTGAGCAGCGGAAGGATACAAGTCAGCAAATTGAAAGGATTGTAAAAAAGCTATGCTCTAGGGAAGGAACAAACACAAAAAGAGGACGGAAAGTCACTAAGAAGCAAGCAAATTGGAGTGACAATAAAGCCAACCAATGGAAGCAGTGGGTGGGTTCTGAGCCTACAGTATGTTCTTGGTATAGCCCACAACAGGCAAGGCTTAAAAATAACAAAATGTGAGCGGTACAGCAGGGTGTCATGTAGCTGCTTCATTTTTCTATCAACCAGCCATCCAGTCATTCAAGTCCATTAATCTTAAGAACTTGAAGCAACACCATTGTTACTTGACAGTTTTAATGTAAACTCTCGGGCAGGCTGCACCTTGTCTGTAACAAGGGGTAACCCTTAGTCGAAACTGAGGAGGCCAACACATGCAGCCATACTCTCTCATGTTCCAGCAAGGGGGCTTTTTGTAAGGTCCATCCGCAAACAAATGGTTGGCAGTCTTTGTGCAGCGCCCTGAGGAGCAGAGGAGTTGTTAGGATCTGGGCGCACTCAGGGAAAGGTCATAGTTTGGGCATGCACTGAGGCCTACACGCCCAGGTGACCTCAAGTTGGCCCTCTTTGTTGCTGCTCTCCACCCGGAACACTCAGAGAATGGCTGTTTCCCACCGACTGGTCCCTTTAATTTAGTTATAATAGAGGTTTCATATAGGAAATAAGGTAGAACAAGGGACCTACTTATTGCACCTGCTTCAATTTAAAAGTGGTCTAATATGAATTTGAGGTAGGTTTTAAGCATGCTTGAGGCGAGTGTGGACTGATGGCAGCCTTTACCATTTAGCGCTTCACAGGTTTCATCACATTGCAGCGTCTGATAGGAGGGATCGGATTGTGCTTCTTCACGGGTGGCTCGCCATCAGGGCCGGACTGGCCATATCGGGCATTTCCCTGGGAGGCTGGAGACAGTTTTGGAGCAGTGGGGCCGGTTTTGCAGCAGTGCTGCAATATCGGCTCCCAGTAGCCAACCCAGCAAGCGTTTCCAGCCTCCGGGAGCCAGGCAGTGCTTCCCCTCAGGAGCTGGTCCGAGAAAACTGCCAGGGCTGCTTTGGGTTCACAGTCAGGCCCTGCTTGCCATAATTATTTGAGGTCAAAGTTTTTAAATTTCCGGATTTGTTAAAGTTTAAAGAATATACATCATATGCACATTACATTTACTAGTGGTGAATTATGTTTGAAAAAGTGGTTAAATCAAAATGATAAAACAATGCTAGACGCATTTTGTCATGCTGTTTATCTATCATGCATCTTTTCTATCATAGGTTACAGGGTATGCACAAAGTGTTTGTGGCAATTCTTTTACCTGGTACTTCTTAAGTTTATATATTACGTAGTATAATAGGCTGAAGCAAAACTACCAAATGGTGATCCTATGTGTGAATAATACCGAGGGCCTACTAATAAGTGGTACTGCTGGACTTTCTGTATTTCTACGAAATTCACTTGCGCGTCTGTCTTCCAGCATTGTTTTTGTTTTAGCCATGTGTCCCAGGGCACATCCTACCAGTCTGGCCAGTAATGCATCTTTCACTGTTGCAGATTATTATCTTCACTGTTGCACGATGAGTGAAAAGTCTGGGTAAAAGCAAACCCTATTAATATAGTATTGAATGTCTCCTATTTCTCTGGCTGCGTGCTCTATGGTTTGCCAGACACTGAGATTTTGCACCTGATATTTTTCTCTTTAGTTTTAATACAAAATGCAGCCCAGGATTAGGTTTCTAGACCCTCTAGCAAAAGTGCAGGCTCAATGACAATTTACCACCTTGAGACAGTAAACTCGATGGACTGTATCCCACAAACCGCCTGCGCCAGTATTTCAGAATGTCCCTGCATTGGAAAGATGGAACCATTCCCTATTCTCCAACCCCCCTCTTCTCGCCTCCAACTATGTTGTCTTAGCACCAAAGGGGCCTCTTTGAGTTTCTAAGGCGGCCTCTCGCATACCTTTGCGGAAAAACAAATGTGTTGTTCTGTATTGAGAAGGTCGTTCTCTCAGCAAGCCAATAAGGCCAGGCTGGCTCCAAGATGCCTGCCTGTGGCCCTCATGAAGGATGTTTACAGCTTCTGCTTGCTTAAACTGAGTTTCTCAGGAAGCCGAAGATTTCCTCTCCACCTTGTACTTGCCTGAACCTGAACCCAGCTTAAATCACTTTTCTGATTATTTTTTAAAGGGCAGGCCTCACATCGAATGCTGTCAAATGCAACAATTAACATGTTAATCTAAAGTTAAACTAAAGTGGAGGAGCTTGCTAACGCCCTCGAAAAGTCGAAGGACAATGCTCTGAGAGGCCCAAGTTGGGTCAGCTGTGGAGGAGGTGGTGCCTCTGACGAGGGGTGGTCCAAAGAGCAGAAAGAAAACATCAGTCCTGTGGTTTTTTAAGAGCTCAAGGAGCTCCAAAGACAATGTAGGAGGCAAGAGAGTAAATGGAGACTAGCTCCGGAGCCGGCAGAGAAAATCAAACTGATGGAGCACACTCTCAAATATAAAAGTGAGATTAAAAAAGCCAAATCTGGCTATTTCTCCCTTAGGATAAGGTCGGCCATCAATGTCCCAAGAGAACTTGTTAATACTGGACTTCTCTTGATGTCACCTCTCATGAATCAGGGGGTCACAAATTCCCAGGTCTTCTGCAATAAAGTAGCTGAATTCTTCAAGGATAAGATCACGGGGCGTGGCCAACCGCTGAGCAGGATTGCCGCACACTAGCGCGGCTCGGGCAGATCGCGCCCTATAAAACTGAAATTCGTATATTGATCCGGTGGAACTAGTGCTACTAACGCCTGCAGCGAAGCCGGAATCCGCTGGGAAGGACCTGAGGCCAAAAAACGTGTGAATTGAGCGTGTGGATGTAGAGATCCGCTTGAGTTCACGGACAGAAGGCCTAGCAGCGCAGACCGCGGAGAGGAGGAGGGGCGCTCGTGAGTCCTGCAGCCGGCGTGAAAAGCAGTGAGCTGGAGCAAGGCAAGAATCGGCGGCGCAGTCATCCCCCGTCCGACGAAGTCAGAACCCAGAATCGGGCAAGCAGAGCGACCACGAACTGGAATTGCCCCAAGGTACGGGTGCGAAGACCAAACGGCGCTGAAGGCGATTTGAAGGAGGGGCAACCATGAGACTGTGAACGTCAGGCTGAGGCTACGGAGGAGAGCGCAATATTAGCAGCACTGACGGAATCCGCTTGGCGGCCCCCGAGCCCGGGAGTGCCGAAAGATCAAGAGTGTCAGCCCGCCCCTGGATGCCAGCCGAGAAACGAGTGCAGAGCAGTAGTTGGACTGAAAAGAAACTGCAGCAATAAAGTAAGGAGTGTGGTCAGGGGGGAGCAGTGACCATAGGTGCCAACAACTGCCAGCGTACGAAATTGACTCCCCCACATAAGTGCAGGTAGCGTGACCCCGTGCAACTGTGGCCTAGTCGAGAGGCCGAAGAACACCGCTGGGGTGGCAAGACGCTGCACTCCCTGAAATGACGCCATAGACCTCGGGCAGCAGACGAGATCATCCAGTGGCTCGTGCACGCAGCACGGAAATTAGTAAGTCAGCCCACACTGCAAGGGGTGACACTTTCTGATACCCTAGCAGCTCGAAGAGGCCCACAAACACTGGGGAACAACAGCAGATACCTGGTAGTATGCGACGGGGACGGCGCGCGGCTGATGCGGACTAAACACTCCCACACACAGGCCCAGCGGAAATCCGGATGGCACATCAGAAGAAAACGTGAGAACTAATAAAACCAAGGCTGTGGTGCGGCGGATGGGCACGGGGAGAGCACTGGATCGCATACCAGTGTAGACCAGCAAAACCCGACAGGCCGGCGAGGGCTTATAGCCCCTGGCACGCGGCGGAGAGTAGCTGGCCGAGGATCAGCACTCAGACATACCCAGTGCCCACCGGAACTCATAATGGCTGGAGGGAGAAGTGGTAAACCGACAATGCAAACGAAGCTGGAGAAATACGCCTGGCAAAAAGGATCGGACGCACAAGAGAAAGAGACTGATGAAATGCCCGGAAAAAAGCAAGCGCCAGACAGACAATCAGAACTGACCTTACAGGACATAATGACGGCAATTACTACGGTAAGATCGTCGTTGGAAAATAGAATTGACTGTCTCAGCAGAGGTCTCTCTAATTAGGGCAGACATACGAAACATGAATACTAGAATTAAAGATGTAGAATCAACAACCAGTTCCCTAGTCAGCCCTCAAAAAACAAATAAATGACCTCCAGGTCCGTAACAAAAGGATAGAAACGCAGCTGGACGAGTACGAAGGGCGGTCACGATGGAACAATGTTCGAATCCTAGGAGTACCGGAACGGGCAGAGGGGCAGGCAACAGACTTGTTTGTTGAGGAGCTGGTTGTGAAGCATCTACAGCCCAAAAGTTTGTCAAACTTTTTCACGATTGAACGGGCGCACAGAGTGCCGGGAGGAAGACCAAAACCCGGAGTGCCCCCTAGACCCATAGTAGCCAGAGTATATAACTACCGAGACAAGGACACTATATTGCAAACGGCTCGAACGGCGCCACCAGTCGACTTTGAAAATAGCTAAATAAATTTCTTTTCTGATTTTACGCTTAAAGTTCAGCGTCAAAGACGTAACTTCCTCGAAGTGAAAAGGGCCTTGCGAGAGATGGAGATCAAATACGCAATGATTTTCCCTGCCAAACTGCGTGTTGAAGCAGAAGGGAAAGTATGGTTCTTCAGCAATCCAGAAGAAGCATGGGACTGGCTCGAAGAGTGGCGCACAGTGAGGAAAAAGAACCAAACAGACCAACGAGAAAGACCGGGTCAGTCCCGAACAGAGCAGGGTACGGGGTTTTTGTCTGGCGACAGCCTTCTGAAAGATGACAGCAAAGAATAACTGCACTATATCCTTTATTGACTCAGAATAATACACTTTAGAGCCTCTCCTCCGGAACACAGTGAGACTCGTCTCCGACAAAGGACAAACATGCGTCGAACAGCAAAGTTGCAAGAGATCGTCCCCGGAAGCCACCGTAGGGGATGCATAATGACAAGATGGGACAGGTCCCTACAGGTTCAATAAACTGTAATAGCTTTCACAACTAATAGATGGTTATCGGGTGCGGGGTTGGGCCACGTACTACAGTACTTTTGGGGTGGGCGATAGGCACTCTGCAGAGTTGGGGAGCCGGGAGGTTCTAGTCCCGCCATGCAGGGAGGCAGGGAGGGGGGAGGGGATAGGGTTTGTTGGGGGCGGGGGACATCCTGTCAACAAGTAACTTCGCCATTGTAAAGATGGAATGGGACAGTTCACAGCCCAGACTGCAAAGAGACAAGGAGGGGGGTCGGGACACTTGTTAAGTTTTGTATATAGCTTAGATGACACTAACATGAGACTGAAGGAAGAGATTAGTAATTTTCTTACACTTTGCACTGGTAAGCAAGCGCTAAGGGGTGTTGGAATGCTGTCTGTAGCAGAAAACGGTCACGTGTGGCCTGCGAGGACTCCCTCGCCGGGACAGGATATCAATATAAATAGGAATGGGGCCAACGCTAAAACAGGGAATTAGGCTATTGTCCTGGAACGTGAATGGGCTGGGTGACAAACTAAAGAGGGGCATAGTATTGCAATACGTAAAACGACATTCACCAGATGTGGTTCTACTCCAAGAGATGCACTTAATAGGGAATGCATGCAAGGCAATGACCAGGTGGGGTTATAAGTTAGTAGCACACTCCGCGTTCAGCTCTGGATCCAGGGGAGTGGGTATTCTGGTGAGAAAGAACTTTCAGATGGCAATTGACCATACATGAACAGATAATTTGGGTAGATTTGTGGCGACCTCGGGGAGGTGGGAAGGCCGAACACTAAACCTGGTGTCATTATATGTACCACCTGGCCTCCAAGCCCTAGCTTTCAAAGACCTGGGTGAACTCCTGCTCACCCTCCCTGAAGGGAGGCTCCTTGTAGGGGGTGATTTCAATTCAATTTTTTCAGGCCATCTAGACCGTTGCCCTTCGAGGGAACTGCTGCCTGTCTGTACACAGATCCATGATTTTCTGGGAGCAATGGGACTAGTCGACACCTGGCGGGCGCTCCATCCCGTGGAGACGCAATATACATTTTATTCCGGGGCCCACCGCAGCCTTTCTAGAATAGACTATATCATAACACCTGCACACCAACTAGAACAGATTAAAGAGGTGAGCCATCTAGCAAGGGGCATATCAGATCACCCTGATAGAGGTAGGGGAGCCGCGGTTAGGGATGACAGCCCCAATAAATCCATGGTACCTTAAGATCCCCCTGATTAGAGTAAAAATCACAAAAGAAGCCGAGCTTTATTTTCGTGAGAACGAGGACTCGGTTGAATCCGCACAGATATTGTGGGAGGCCTTTAAGGTAGTAATCAGGGGCTACGCGATCTCCCTGATTGCGGGAACCCGGAAAGAAAAGCACGCAGTGCTAGTCAGATTGGAAACGGACATACTGCATTTGGAGGAGAGGTTACGGGATACACACACAGAAGAGGTCAAGCATTCCTTAAAGATGAAAACAAAAGAGTACACGGCCCTAGCAACGGACGCTGCTAAAACACAACACAGGGCAACGCTCAGTAAAATTTATAAAGTCGGCGACAAAGCAGGAAAATTGCTGGCCTGGCTGAATCGCAGAGAACAAGCCAATAGGTTAGTGGTGGAGCTAATAGACGAGTCCAGTAAGCGACTTACTGAGCCGCAATAGATTGCGGATGAATTTGGGAACTACTATAGCCAGATTTATAAATCCCATACGACATCCACGGAGGAGGAAGCGGACTCTCTATTGTCCGACATGCCCCTACCCACACTCTCGGAAGAGGATCGAGCGAACCTTGAAAGTGAACTAGTAAGCACAGAGGTAGAGAGGGATAAGAGACCTGCAGGGGGGGAAAGGCGATGGGCCCCAATGGCTTGCCTATTGAATTGTATAAGCTAGCCCCAAGCAAGCTAGCTCCGTTTCTCACAAAAATGTTTCATTAGAGTCGAGAGAAAGGGACTCTCCAGATAGCCCAGAGATTGGCCACCATAGTTGTCATCCATAAAAGTGGGAAACCCAAGAATAAATGTTCCTCGTATCTGCCAATATCATTGCTTAACGCAGAAGCCAAGATCCTAGCGAAAATATTGGCTACTCGTCTACTACAAGTCATAACAAAACTTGTGCATCCAGACCAGTCCGGCTTCATGCCAGCTAGAAATACCTCTCTTAATTTGCGACTGTTATATGGAGTGATAGGGCGAGCTGACACAATACGGGAGGACGCAGTGGTGGTATCCCTCGATGCTGCTATAGCGTTTGATACGATTGAATGGCCCTATATGTTCTCAGTTCTTAAGAAATTCGGATTTGACCCCGGCTTTTTGAGCTGGTTTCAGCTCCGATACAGAGATCCACTGGCCCAAATAGTTGTAAACAACCGGAAGTCCCCAGTGTTCACCCTTGAGAGGGGCACCAGACAGGGATGCTCCCTTTCCCCGCTGCTCTTTGCCTTGATGTTAGAGCCTTTGGCGATATGGATATGGAAAGATCCCATCATGAGGGGCCTTAGGTGGGCTGAGGACTGGGAGGACCGTGTCTCACTATACGCTGATGACATTTTGTTATATATGGCGTCGCCCAGAACCTCACTGAATAGAGCGCAGCATATTTTTACTAACTTTGGGAAATACTCGGGCTACAGTATAAATTGGTCTAAATCAGTCATCTATGTTCTCAGCGGCAAGTTCCCCTCCCTGCCTAGGGGTGCTACCATTAATGAAGCAGTAGAGGTATTCAAATACTTGGGGATCTATGTTACTAAGGACTCGACTCAGTTCTATGAGCGCAACCTCTTACCCCCGTTACAGAGACTCAGAAGCGATGTCAACCACTGGAAATCACTCCCACTGTACCTGCTGGGACGCGCAGCACTTTTTAAGATGATGTCCTTGCTGCCCTTCTTATATGTCCTACAAACCTCTCCAGGCCCAGTAGGGACAGAATATTTTAAGGCCATAGATAGAACCCAGAGAGAACTTTTGTGGGAGGGCAAGCCACCCCGAATGTCGATCCAGAAGCTCACAAGGGGGTGGTACAATGGGGGAATAGGCCTCCCGGATATCAATAGATATTACTGGGCCGCGCAACTGGCTGCCATTAACCAATCCATATATAGGCCCCAAGGGGACCCAGGATACCGAATGGATAGATGGCTGCTCCCGGGGGGGGGGTTTCGCAAGAGTACTCTACACCAAACCCACTAAACTGAAATTGACAGGCCCCACAGTACACGCTGTCCAAGTATGGCAGACAGCTACTAAGTGCTTGGGTTGGGAGGGAAAAGTCACGCAGGCCACCCCGCTCTGGGATGCGGAAATGGTAGGCAATTTAAGAAATACCAAGGGCTTTGACCGGTGGGACATGATTGGCATCTCTAAGGTTGGAGATCTGTGGAGGGCGGGTGAGGTAGTTACCTTCGCTCAGCTACAAGCTGAGTTCGACCTGGCAGGTACAGAGCACTTCAGGTACCTACAGATCAAACATGCACTGCGAGCGGTAATTACAATAGGGGAAACGCCTCCAGAGTCCTCTCCACTTGAGGACAGGGTCCTAGATGAGTACATGCTCGAAAAATCCATCTCTATGACGTGTAGGAAACTAATCAACAACATGTCTGACCCCCTCCTCCAGCTCCGAGCCCGATGGGAACAAGATGTAGCGGAGATGGAGGAGAAGGAATGGCTGGAGGCACTCGCCTCCCCCAGGGAGATTGCTATCTCCTGCAGGATGAGACTTGTACAGTTAAAAATACTTCATAGAACTTATCTTGCGGGCCCGGCATTGGTGAAGATGGGCTATAGAACTGATTCAAGGTGCGCAAGACGATGCGGACAGGAGGGCACCTTCGTGCATATTGTCTGGGAATGTGCACATATCCAGAAATATTGGTCTGAGCTGACAGTGTATGGAAGAAGTGATGGAAGTCAAAATAGAATCTAATATTAAGATGTGCCTCCTGAATGTATGGGGTCCTACTGACAAACAGTAAAGAGAGAATATGGGTTACAATGGGAATGATAATCGCCAAACGGAACATTGCCAGACTGTGGGGAGCTCAGGAGACACCGACAGTTGTAGCATGGAAAAGAGATATGGACTGGTGCATGTTGACAGAACGGACAATATACAAATCCAAAGGGCGCCCTAAAAAGTGGTCGCAGATTTGGGGGAAATGGAACGAGTTCAGGGGAGGACTCTGTGAGCCCCCGCAAGTGGGACATGGACAGGAGCCGGGGCAGCATGAGTATAAGTTGATCGAATAAGATATTACCAAAGAACTTGTATGAGCTATGGTCAGTGGCCGAATGTATCGATAAATATGTACTCCTTGGCGCTTATGTTTTTATAATGCTTGAAATGTGTGAAGTTGTCAACAAAAAGAATAATTAAAAAACAAAAAAAGAAAAAAAAAGAAAGGATAAGATCACGAAGATCTATGCTGATTTTCCTCTGATCATTACTAGCCCTGTAAATTCTGGGATACTGCCGCCTCTTAGTGAGGAAGGTGGAGCCCCTGGGTGTTCTAACCTTGAGAGTTTAGCCAGATTCCCCCTGCTGACGGCACCTAAAATTAAAATCTTGTTAGGTGGCACTACTTCGGGTTCTCCCGATGACCCCTGTTTCCCCAGGGTACTGCGGCTAGTTCCAGATCTTATGGCAGAGGCCTTGTTGAAGACTTACCGGGATGTCCAGGACCCAGGGGTGTACCCCCAGGGCTGGAAGGAGGCTGTTGTTGTTCCCTTAAAGAAACAGCCAGAGGGAGACTCATGCAATTTGAAAAACTAGTGCCCTATTTCCTTATTAATTGCTTGTGCTAAGATTTTGGAGAAGCATTTAAACCAGGAATTAGCTAAGTACCAATTGGATCAAGAACTCCTAGACCCTTTCCAAAATGGGTTCAGGAGAAATCCTATTACTGAATCAGCGCTTATAGCAAACTCTGATATTATTTGGAGACAAGTAGATCAATGAGGTGCAGCAATCCTGTTTTTGCTTGACCTGTCAGCAGCCTTTGACACCATATTTCCATCTTTATTGGTGCAGAGGCTGCGACAGGCAGAGCTCAAGGGGGTGGCTCTTAGACTGTTGGAATATTTCTTATAGAATAGAACGATCACAGTCAGCTGCTGAGAATTTAAAGCACCCCCCCCCCCCTTTCAGCTTCCCTGAGGGGTTCCCCAGGGGGTCATCCTTGAGCCCCACTTTATTTAACTTGTATGTCGCCCCTTAAGCAAAACTAGTACGTTCTTTTGGTTTCTAGGTATCTTCACATGCGGACGATACCCAGATCATCGTGTCCATGTCTAATGGCTGGGATGAGGTGGCAGAGAGGTTCAGGGCTTGTATGTGGGAGATCAGCAGATGGATGAGGGAGAACTGGCTGAAAATGAATGGGAAAAAACTGAGATCTTAGTGTTTGAAGCTGACAGCTCTATCTGGACTAACCATTGGTGGCCAGAAACAGGTGGAATTCTCCCCACTATGGTGGTTGCGGTTAAAAATCTGGGTGGGATTTTTTATAACACCTTGTCGTTCGACACCCAGATTAATAGAACTGTGAGCTCCTGCTTCAGGATCACTGGTATTCGGAAGAAAATATTACCTTTTCTTCCAAAAGAGCTGAGGGTGTCAGTGGTCATTGCTCTTATCACCTCCCGCTTAGACTACTGAAACACCCTTTATCTAAATGCCGACCAATATTCCTTAAATAAGCTCCAAATCATCCAGAATGCTCCCGTACACCTGGTTCTGGGTATACTAAAATTCTCCTCGGTTAGGGAAGGACTGAGATCTTTTCATTGGCTGCTAATAAAGAAGAGACTGTGCTTTAAAGCACTCTGCTTGAGACACAAAGCTCTCCACTCTCAGGGTATGTCCCTAAGAGACCATTGTGCTCGGCTGGTCAGTATATGTGGACGGTTCCTCGGTGTAAGAAAGTTAGGTGGGGGGGAACAGGCCTTCACTGTGGCAGCTGCCAGGCTCTGGAACTTCCTTCCGGCGCATATCAGGAGCCTTAGTTCGAACCTGCGGTTCTGTAAGCAGGTGAAACTTGGCTTTTTGCAGATTAATCCCTCTTCGGGGAAGGGGAGGTAGTTTTCTGAAGTTGCTGAGCTGATTTCTTCTTCTCGGTTCTCCCTCCTGCATAACGCTTTGATGACTTGACTGGTCTAATGCGCTCTATAAATCCTACAAATAATCTTATTGCACCTTCATTTAATTCAATTCAACATTATAAATCATGTGGATACATACATGAATAATTGATGAACTAACAAACTATTGCATACTTTATACATGTGCAAACAATACTAATTGAAATATGCATTTTTAAATGAGAAATGTGCACTCAAATAAATAAATAAATACATTAAATATATGAAATGCAATGAAGGAGTGTACATAAGCAGAAAGCATGAAGATTACGTCAACCCATTCCACTGAGTAGGAGTAGAAACCTAGGGCTGCTGCTTGGTACTGGATTTGGCACCAAGTAGGTGTTAGATCTTTCAGTCAGAAACACCTCTATCAAGTTAACTTGAGGACCTTCCCGATGGATTTCTCAACATATTATTCTATGGTGTGAATTCTTATTTTCAGGAAGCCATAATATATGGTGGTTGGCCCAGTGAGTTCTCCCTTCCTACTGAGTTCACTGGTCTTCCATTTCATTAACTCTTCTCGTTAGGGCATTTTATCTGTTGGTGAATAAGAGTCAGTGTCCACTTTTCTCTTGAATGCATCTTTTTCAAATACTACTTCAGGCACAGATGCCAGACTCGATTCTGTCGTATCTTCGGTACTTTCTTGCTACTTTTCAGGACTGATGTAAAGGACTGCCTTAGGGGATTGTGGGCAGTGGGTCCAAGTAGTTTACATCCTTTAAGCTCTTCCATTGTCTTCTGTTTTAAATCTGACTCTCTAGTGTTGTGTTAAGGACGGGCTACCACATTCAAACCTCCAAATATTTCACAGTTTCCATAATAACAAGAAGCTTCAGTATTCCGTTTATCATTCAGACATACAGAACAGTTGTGATAAATCTGCTTAACCAAGAGGTTCAGATGGACTGAAGATTTCATTCTGTGGCAGTAAAATGGTCCCGAGTTGTGGCGGTGGTTAGTACTTGTAAACGTAGAATAAAATTAAGTTAAAGATCTTTTCACCATTTCTTTCTTCTCCCCTCATTTTTCAACAAGGTTTTTTGTCACTCTCTTTTGGAAGGAGTGTTTTAGGAATTATCCTATATGTAATATTTTCTTTGCACTAACATCAATTAATTTAAAAATACAGTTACAATTGCTTGTGGATTTGTAATGAAAGAATGGAATGTCCTCAAAATGCCACAACGAGTTCATAAACGGACATTTGAGATTTGCAAATGATTTTCCTAGCTTATTCAGGAAATACCCAATACAAGACTCTGGGATCAGTAATAATGTGAGGTAACATTTGTTTTATTAGAAGTGAATAACAACTGCAGCTGGTTGCAAATAACTTAAGACTATAAGATGATATGAAGGCGAAATACTGGTCATAATGACTATGGATTACTAGTTAACTATTTAACACATTCCAAAGAGCGAATGTCATGTTTAACCTTCTTTGTTCTATTAGCTGAAGATATAAATAAATATATGAATTATATACATAGGAGATTTAACAATCAGTGGAAAAGGAACTTGGAAAATTATTTTTTGGACATTGGTTCTAAAGGTGAGAGAACAAAAGACCAGTATTCCAGCCTCTGTAGGGTTCGTCGATTGTCTAACTGATATGTTTACAACTGCATGAACACTTTTCACAAGGGCAGGCAATTATCTGCTGCTCTTAACCTATGGCGAATTAGGAGATTCTTTGAAGTTGCACTTAAGGACAAACGTTGCATTACATTTCTCATGCGGGTAACTCTTAAACTGTATTGGGTACATAGAAATGTACATTGTCGTAAAGATCATGAAAAGACATCACCAGGTTGATTTCTGGTTCTCAGAACGCTACACTAAGGGTAAAAACAGTTTATGTGTATTTTGAAAACAGAATTACAGTACAATACTCTTGCATTAAGCGAGATCATTTTGTTTAACAATAATTTACAACTTGTGCATATGTATAGTGATGTGTAGAAAATGACATACATCTTTATAGATTATAGCTCACTGTAGGACCTGGCACTTTCTGCAGGGTCACCCCAAAACCTTTTTTCTTTTCTCCTCCTTCCTTTTGCTGAATGCGTTTTTGTTGGGTTTAGGACTCTGGGCACTTTACCACTGCTAATTAGGTCTAAAGTGCATGTGATCTCTCCCTAAAATGTGTTAACATGGACTTATCCACAATTGGCTAAATTAATTTACTTATAAGCCCATAGTAAAGTGCAATGTATGTGCCCAGGGCCTGTAAATTAAATGCTACTAGTGGGCTTGCAGCACCGATTGTGCCACCCACTTCATTAGCCTTTAAACAGGTCTCAGGGCTGCCACTGCAGAGCCTGTGGGTGCAGTTTAAACCGCCATTTCGACTTGGCAAGTTAGCATACTTGCCATGCCCAAACCTTCCCTTTTATTACATATACGTCACCCCTAAGGTAGGCCCTAGGCAGCCTTATGGGCAGGATGCAGTGTATTTAACAGGTGGGACATGTACTTTTTAGTTTTACATGTCCTGGTAGTGGAAAACTGCTACATTCGTTTTTCACTACTGCTAGGCCTATCTCTCCCATAGGTTAACATTGGGATTGCCATACAACATATTTTAAGTGTAATTTCCAATTGGGAAAAGATAGAGCTTTGGAGTTTGGAGTCTCTGGACTCACAATTTAAAATCACAATTTATGGTGAAGTCGGATTTTCAATTATAAGTCTGAAAATGCCACTTTTAGAAAGTTGGCATTTTCTTACTTTAGCTATTCTGTGCCTTTGCCCGTCTCTGAATGCACGTCTGGGTTGGGTGACAGCTGGGCTTTGTGCATTCCCTCTAGACAGTCACACAAGGGAAGCTGGGGTGTGACATTTGCATTCTGATGGTCCATCACCAGGCTGATGGGCCTTCCTGAGGTAGACGACGAGGGAGGAGCGGACACTTGCACCTGAATAAGGATGTGCCTGTCCCCGCACAAACAGCTGCATACCCCCCTGTAGTGACTATGGAGCCAGGGCAGGAAAGGCAGGGACCTTGTGATCTTCAAAGGCCTCTTTAAAGTCCCTCCCCCCATTTCAAAGGCACATTTGGGTATGAATTTTGGACCCCTGATACCACCAGAATCAGAACTTTGCTGGAACCAAGGACATTCTGCCAGGAAGAAGAGATGCTGTGCTGTAGGAGGGACTGCCACTTTGCTACCTAAATTGCTGTGTTGGCCTGCTACCTGCTGTGCTGTAGGAGAGACCGCCACCTTCCTACCTGATCTGCTGTGATGGCCTGCTGCCTTCTGCCTGGAAGTGAGAAGGACTGGACCTGTTCTCTACATCCTTGAACCCAAGTTTCTCCAAGGGCTTGCTAGCTTGCCTCCTGTTTTCTGAAGTCTCAGGGTCATAAAAGACTTCTTGCAATTCTGCTGGACTCTGCCATCTGGGAGTCCTACCCTTGCCTGATGTGCCCCCTCCAGTTCTGGACCTCAGAGGTGGATTCTGCAGCTGTTTTCTGCAAAAGCGACACACTGACCTCTTTGCGCTGATGGGAACAAATGCAGTGCCCTACGATGCAGTGCCGATTCGAAAATGATGTGGGTCTCGAATGTGAGGTTCGACAACACAGCACCGATCCAAAGACGCTGCTGTGAGGCTCAACTTTGATGCATCGAACCGACTGAGTGATTCGGAACCGAGGCAGGGAGTCCTCGACGCCGACACTTCACCATACAAGATACTTTTTCAGTGGGCCTTGCGTGGGTCCTGTAGCCGGCCAGCCTGCCCTTCATCGTGGTCAGCCTGAACTTTGGATTTACCCCGGTCTAGCGCGATCTCAAGTAACCTTTTAGTGCTATTGACTTCTAAGCACTGTTTTTGGATTTAAATTTTACAAATTCATATCTCGACTTCTACTGATTGGACTTTTTGTCATTTTGGTTTTGTTTTACTCAGAAAAATATTCTCTATTTTTCTAAGCTGGTGTGGAGTCTTTTTGTTGTATTTTCCCTGTGTTACTGTGATTTAAGTGTTGCACAAATACTTAACACATTGCCTCTTAAGTTAAGCCTGACTGCTCTGTGCCAAGCTACCTACCAGAGGGTGAGCACAGGTTAATTAAGGTTGTGTATCTGACTTACACTGACTAGGATTGTGGTCCCTACTTGGACAGGGTGCATACCTCTACCAACTAGAAACGAAAACCATTTGGAGATGTCTGCAGATCAATTTGAAATTAGTTTCATGGTTCCAGACTGCCAGACACTTGAGTTGTACTAGAAGAACTATTCCTGCATTCCTTATCCTCGGGTGACAGTAAAATAAAGTGTGGGCTAACCAAATAGTTTTGATCTTGGGCATTCTTGAAGGACAATCCAGTTGTTTTAAACTGAATGTTTCCCTATTTAAACCACAGTCTGCCTTTCATTTTGGAATGTGTCGACTTTTCGCTGTACAGACAGAAGCTGTGCATTCTGCCCATTGATTATTGTGAGACTGCATACATTTTGGTTATTGATATAAACAAATGTGTTTTGTTTCATTAGCAATTAGCATCCGTTATAATTTGTGTTTGATGCCAGCGGTCCCTTGGCAATTCCCCAGAGGAAATAAGTCTCTAACATCTAGAGCTGTTGGTATATTGACTATCCACTGATCGGAGAGTCCCATTGGCATATAATTTAGATTTCACCATCAGGGAGGGGCTGCAATTAATTGGAAACTGTAAGAAATTGGGTTACTGGCTGAGGGGATTGGAATCCTACTCAAGTACCAACCACAATCCTTGTCAGAGTGAAGTCACAAGCAAACCCCAAATTAACCTGTGCTCATCCCCCGGGTAGCTTTGCACAGAGCAGTCAGGCTTAACTTTGAGGCAATGTGTAAAGTATTTGTTCAACACTTCAAACAGTAATAATGTGAAACCAGATCACAAGAAGAAAATGTGAGGGCCTGTGTTGAAGATGCGCAGGGGCAACTGCTGTTCTGTTAAGGCTGAAGAGTTGGTGTCTGAGGTCCAATATTTATACCTGGTTCCTCCTTTGACGTGGAAGAAGCTTCTAGAGGTTATCCTTTGAAGTGCACAGGTTCCCTGCCTCCCCTGCCCTGGCTCCAGACTAACTACAGGGGGCATGTAGTCCTTTGTGTGGTGGCAGGACAGAGCCAATTCAGGTTTAAGTGGGAATACACAAAGACCAACTGCCAGCTACACCTAGTCATGAGACCCAAAAACAGACTGCAGGTAAAAAAATGGATAAGGCATAAAAAAGCCAACTTTCTAAAAGCGGCATTTTCAAAATTGTAATACAGAATCTGACTTTACCATAAAAGAGGATTGTTCATTACAATTGCAAAGAACTGGATACCTGTTCCCATTTGGAAGTTATCCTTATTCAATGCAATAAGGTAACCCCAATGTTATCCTATGAGAGAGGTAGGCAACAGGTAGGCCTTGCATGAAATTAAGAGTTTTTCACTATCAAGTCATGTTAAACTTAAAATTACATGGTCTACTTTTCAAATACATTGAACCCTGCACTGTAGGCTTTTTAGGGCCTACCCTAGGGGTGACGTATATGTATTCAAAAGGAAGGGTTGGGCCTGGCAACAGGTTTATTTTGCCAGGTCGACATGGCAGTACAAAACTGCACAGACAGGCTGCAGTGGCAGGCCTGAGACACGCTAAAGAGCTACTTATGTCTGTGCCACAATCAGCGCTGTAGACCTACTAGTAGCATTTAGTTTGCAGGCCCTGGGCACAGGTAGTACCAGTTTACTAGGACTTACAAGTAAATTAAATACAACAATTGGGAGAAACCAATGTTACTATGTTTTAAAGTGTGAACACATACACTTTAGCAATGGTTAGCAGTAGTAAAGTGCAGAGAGTCCTAAGACCAACAAAAACAACATCAGAAGAATATGGCGGAGTAAGGCAAAAGGTTTGGGGGAAGACCACCCTAAGGCAGACAGGTCTAACAGTAACAAATGTCATTGCAGTCACATGGACTCAGCACAGCAGCCAAAGAGACCTCAACATAGAGACTTAAATATTTTCAAGGCCTGTAGGCCCATTGTAGATAATGTATTGGTAGATCCAGCAAAAGGATAGGCTCAGGTAAACAGAAGGTAATGCACACTTATTTAAAAAACCACAGTGAATAGGACATGCAACTAGAAAATAGGTACAGAAGCTATAGCAAATATCATCAAAATTGAGGAACTGTAAAATGACTTTAAATGGGGTGAGCAAGGCAGATAATTTCACTTGAACATGTGCAAAATGATCATGTGAAGAATGAACACAGAGGGGACGAAGTGGGATAATGTTATGCTATGTTATGTTACAAATTGGGAGAACAATAATGAAGGACCTTCTTTAAGGTTACTGGCATGGTGAGCAGCAGATTCACTCACTTAGAGAAAAGTAAAAAGAATATTAATGGAAGTAAAGCCAATAAAAATAAGCTAATGCTCAATGACTTTTTCTGGAGGAGAGAGAACTCTACGTTGTTTAATGCAACTAAATGTACACTTAAGGACGGAGATTGCTCTTGGTTTGGATTTACTTCAAGTGATAGGAGGGAACAATGTCCTTTCCTTTATCATGTACAGATGGAAAGACACACTTCAGTGGCTGACGCAATGAAAAAGGCAATATGCCATTAAAAGTAGAAAGGCGATAACCACAAGGTTGGTTCAAACTGCGTAGTGACTGATGTAAACACTCCAGGTACAAACATTACTGTCATCATCCGTTGGCCGTTTGACTACTAAAACATTTTCAACTCCTCCACCGCTTAACACTTTCTGAAATTCTAGCCACCTTTTGTCCCCAAAGTTTGTCTAACTCGGAGCTCTGTTCCCTCGTGAGAAGGGGAAGGACGGATGGCCATGGAGAATCAAGGAGAGCGCGAGAGGAACGGGGATCGCACAAATAATGTTGATGACATGACTCCTGCATGTAAGCAGTTTGTAGTCTCAGCTCTCTTCTATCTCTGGCTCAAGCTAATACAGTATCTTTTGAAACCTTGGATGAACAATAAATAACATTTAAAACTAGGAGAGTTAGCCCATCTCTGCCAATGCCGAGATCACCTGGCAGAAGAAATGGAATTTCCCTTTGTGCAGTGAAACCTTCCAAACTACCACATAGCTGCTTTCAAATCCAGTCGTTCTTCAGGATTTGTTTGAAGATCTCGTCGAAGCAGTGTGTGCCCGCTCTTTTGCGCCGGACGTTTGCCTCTCTCGTCTTGGATTCTGTTTGAAGGGCTAAACATCTCTCTTCTGCCTTCGTCATGATTGCTATGAATGTGGCCTTTTTTTGAGCTACCACCTTGAAAGGGGATACAAAATGAGTTACGACTTCAGTGGTCACCAGCAGCCCCCCAGGACGTCTTCCAAAGATAAGGAAGTATGTAATGAACTATCTCAGATACTTCCTCTTTTGTAAACTAGAGACATATAAGATCCTATGTTTGGCCAATCTCACTGAATTTGTCAGTTGTTTACAGATGTGACTTCACACTCCTGGAAGTCAGTGTCTCTTTTGGTTTTCGCCATCTATGTGCTCTAGAAATAAAATATCTCATGCTGGTACTCATTACCTGGACATATCTCTTTCACCGGTGGATATTTTTATGCTCCTATTTTTAACCGCTTTTTAGCTTGGTCACTTTTGTTTCTATGTTTTGACTCATTTTCCACAAATCACTAAGAGCAATCAGTAAGAGTAACTCTCCCTTTATAACTACCTCAGCATGTGTGTTGGGTCCTACTTTTCACCTCAATGCAGCTTAAGACCTGTTCCACTGTCATTCTTCAAACTGGTGGTGATACTTGCCGCCAAGGAGCAGGAACAGCCCCATTCAGCTGTAGCACCAGTGAAGGTACTAGCTCTGCCGGGCGATGCGCAGGCAAGGCCTGCAGGTTGAGGGACCCGCTATGCTAATGATGACAATGGAGACAGTGGGTGCCCTGGCTTGATCATGTAAGGGGCATGGCAGAGACCAGGAAGTGCTGTGAGCACAAAAAGGAGCAGATACGGGTAGGTGCCAGATGGCATCAGTGGTTGTGTGTGGAGTTAAGGCCCACGGTGAGAAACCTGACACCTGATTTTGATGGGTTGCTACATATGTGGATGCGTGTAAGAGATTGTGATGTTGTGGGGTCCGGATGCACAAGCAGTGCTAACTGCACCAAATCCAATTACAACATGTTGTTGATGCATTGACTTGAAGTAAAATATCATGCCATGCTGTAATGTGATGCCACTGGTATGACTATGAGGAGGAAGGAATGTTTTGAAGGTAGACAGTAAAAGACAGCAGACGGAGGAAGCTCTTTCGGTTACTTCAATGACTCGTGGTTCCTCTTGTTAATACAGGTCCTCGTGCCAGCTCCCCCGTGACAGTACTCCTGTCCAGCTTGCCCACAGTCTGCTACCTTCTGCTGCCTGTCTACCTGCTGCCCTCTGTTTGTGCCTCCTCTGCTTGTTACTTTGTTTTGCCTTCTGCTCGTTATTCTGCCCTCTGTTCAGCCCTCTTCTGCCCCGTTTGCCTTTTCTGCTCGCTCGGTTTTCTGCCCTCTGTTCTGCCTTTTTCCACCGTTTCTTCCCTCTTCCCGCCGTTTCCTCAAGACCTGGCTTTTGACGGAGACCTCGCACCCAGATACCGCCAGGGCTACAAATGCTGATTGATTGATACATACATCTGATGCATCGTGGCTACACAACCAGACCTGACACATTAAAAAAGGTGGTAGATGAAAGTGCTCTGTGCCACGCATTCATTTCACCCCACACAATATAATTAAGTAGGCAACAGTGGCCACTTGAGTACACTTTACAATATTTGTTTTTTTCATAGTAGTACATTTCGCAGAAATGGTTTAAGGAAAAAACATTAATATTATTAATCAATGTTATTTAGATCACAGCAGAACAGCAATATGTACTATGTATTGCAGTGGTTAATTACAAGGTCAGAACGTGCAGAGGGGAACCGTCTGGTGTTTATCCAGTGACTACAAAATATATTTGCACTTTCTTTCTGCTCTCCTTGAAATAGTTCCACCTGTCGTCATCTTATCTATGCTGGCTGAGGCTTTGAAGAAAAAAAAAGTCTGTCGGCAGAACGCAGGTCCACAAGGCGCTACACGTAATGTGCTTTTCGCTGCCCACTCCAACACCTACTTAGCACTGCTTTCTATTATAATGTTTATACTGTCTGGGGGAGCGAATGTCAGCCAGGGTGCAGTCTTGGCAGAGGGCAGTCTTCCTTATTTAGAGATACCCATCTGCCTCGAGGGGATCTCTGTGCTCTAAAGGGAGTCCCAAGGGGTTTGCATGTTTAAAGTGCCCGCTCGGCATTTTTTTCTATTGAGAAAATAAACTCCTAAAGCAGGAGTTGTTTTATAAATAAATGGCCCTAACAGGCGTGGAGTTTTCTTCCTGTATGTGGGGGTCACTTAACATTTTCCCTCCCCATGTCGCCATGCTTAGGATGGTGGACACACCAAGGGAAAATGAGTGAACGCAATCGTGTCTCAAAAGTGCGAGGCTCCGCAATTGTGGCATGATGGCCCTCGACAAACAGGCCGCCAGGTCGGAGGATTACATTGACAGAGCCAGCATAGGCACTACTGATGTAAGAAAGTGCTTTCCCCCTCTCAGCAGACTGTGGGACCCGTGAGCTTCGAAGGGAAGAAGTATCGCCGATTCGCAGCTGTGCTCCTATTCCTCCAAACACTTGATGGGGGCCTAAGTATTCAGCAATGTTTGTGAGCTGATGTTAAAATATGCCTGCACTTTTAAATCCTACTTGTCCATGCAACTACGTGGATGCAATTTTTTTTGATCAGAAGTAGTCATTTTCTGTTGGACATGGTTCTTCTCTCGGACACGGTTCTAATTTCTTAATGTGCCTGACCTTAGGTACACTCCTCTCAAACAGCTGCCATTACGACTTTATAGGAGTTACTGTTTGCTCTAACAGATCATGTCAGACCACATATCCGTTGTTAGGAATCCTGAGTATACAGTCATTAACAGATGTGCAAATTCCTGTAAATTAGTGACCGATTTCTCCGTTTACATGGGGAGAGGATGTGGCTTTACGGCCAGGTAAGTCTGGGCGGTGAACTCCGCTCCTTACGCGGAATTTGCGGAGAATTCCGCACTCCTTACGCGGAGTTCGAAAAACTCCGCTCAGCGTAGCAGAGTGGAGTTTTTTTCCTCGCTCGCATTCGTCAATGTCAAGTTGGCGAGCGAGGAAAATCCACCTCCCGGCGAGATTTTTCCTCGTTCACGATCGTCAACATCAAGTTGGCAAGCGCAACCATGGAAAATAAACCTCCCGGCGAGATTTCTCAACGCAGGTGGTGAGATTTCTCATTGCGAGTGGTCACGAATGCTCGCGACCGCTCGCATTGAGAAACTGTCCGTTCGCGTTGAGAAAGCTGCCGCTCGAGTAAAAATCTACTCGAGCAGCAGAAAGGAAGCAGAGCCCGCTTCTGCTGTGCATGGTGCCATTCGCGATGATTGCACAGTGCAGACAAGCACCTGGCACTGAAAATCACCGCAAAGAGCATTTATCCAACGCACTCCGCCACTTGCGGAGCTCCGCGTAGCACGGCGGAGGTTTTTTTTGCACTTCGTGGAGTTCCGCGTAGCATAACTCCGCAAACTCTGCCCAGGCTTAGAATCAGGTTCGAGCTTCGGCGTCGGCTGATCACCCTGTGATTCTGGGCAAATCACTTAATCTCCCTGTGCCTACCAAAAATGAATGTGTCCTTGTGTAACGTAACTGGTGCTCATGTAAAGCGCTCCAATACCTTCGGGTCGAGTTTGCGCTATATAAATATGCAAAAAAAAAAAAAAAAAAACGGGAGGCCAAAGGAATTCAAAATTAAACAATGTGATCAGTTTAATGAGGTCACCAACTCTGAAGCGGCACACAAATGAACCGTGTTGACTTGCCGATAGCGTTTCAAGAGAATCACCTCAAGCAGCTGCCCCAGCCATTAAAATGTAAACGGAGATATCGGTCACTAATTTACAGGAACCGCTTTTTGGTGTCTCCATGCTTGGCGACCTTTGATCCTCTTGCCAGTAACTATTAAGCTACCAATTGGATTGGGACCTTACTTTTGTGCTATACAGAGAATTAGAACTTGTATGCTTTCATTCGGAGCCACCCCAGACAAAGATTGCCCAAAGATTGGCTTTAGTTGTCGCTTCAAGGGCCCAAAACATTTGCTTCTTCAATTTTGATTTACTGATCAGCACTGTATTATCTACGTGCATTATTGTCCTGATGATGATCCTCAGTAATTGGGGTCGAAATGACACTTGAGGCGGCGAAATTTGTTCCTCTTGACTTACTACATAATTATATAAATTCTTTACCTTATCACTGTACTCATGTACTAAGATTTCTTTAAAATCTTTTTATGTATGCTGCTTTTTTTTTGAATGTGTTTTACATAGTTGTTCACAGGCACTGTTTCACAACCACTTAGTGTTCACTTTGTTATATTCACTGCACCTATTGTTGAGTAACGTAGATGCTGCTTTTCATTACTTTGTGCTTTAAGACATTTATATAAAACGCAGTGCTATATTTGGTACTTCCTTTCGTGTTCTTATTAAGTGTGGAAATGTTTTTGCACTAATACCCGTTTAGACCTTGTTGCAGATATTATAGATTACCCCAGTCTCAACTGGGTCTACGGGTTTCCCTGTGGTTTATTTTGTCAATATACTTTAGGCACAGGTACGTTCTCTAAAGGAGGTTTCTCGCAGGAGCAGCTCCTCTGGCTGGCAAATGGCTGAAATCGGTTTACATTTAGCGGATGTAAAATGATTATGAGTTACCTCTTCAATTCCTAAACAATAAAAATGTATATGCGTGAACAAAAAAATCAACTACAAACCAACTGGCAGAAATAGTTGTACTCCTGTAATTAAATAATGGATAAACAAAACTTTGTGTTTTATACCGATTCAGTAGACATTATAATTATATGTATTTCGTGTCATCTGGTAAAATTAATAGAAACACAACTTCTTGGGTCTGCTCTAGAGTAAGCTTAAGCTGTCTCGCTAGTTTCATATAATCAAAATAAATTAATAAATATTTTATTCATTTTCTAGCTATACCTCTACCACCCATTATTATTGTGCAAGCACATTACTCTTTCACAATATACACTGCATCAAACAAGTGCAGAGGAGAGGACACCAGAGTGGCAGGCACTGCTGCCTCTATCCTGATGGCCAGGCCACACGACTCTGCACTCTATGGGGGCTGAATAGTAGAAATTGTGTATAACTCACTGTTTATTTATCTGGTGTTCTGTATGAGACATCACAAAGGCACATTATATGTTCACAGTAGTACTTTGCAGTACACAGTTTATCTGGTAGGTAGTCACCCGAGGTCACAAGACTAGACTGTTAACCAGGAAAATGTTAAAGCACTGAATGGATTACGTAGCCTGGCGGACCCCTGGACTCTGCATGAAACTTGCCAGGTTCACTTCATCCTTTGCTCTTTTTTTTATTGACTTCACAACTACTACCACGTTTATATGCAGCCTCCAAAGAGTCAGCTCCATGTTATTTCTACTAGCCACACATTTCACTTTCAGAACAACCAGCTTCCACCTTGTCATTTCTGCCAGGCTACCATAAAACCTCAGTGGCATTGACATCCAGTCCAGATAGACAACACTATAGGGCAAGGCGATTATCAATTCCATTTCAGTTATTTTTTCAATTTTGTTGAAGTCCTTCATAGGTTCAACTTTATCAAATACCTTTAGCTAGCCATCCTCTAGGTGCCGGCGTTGTTGCTGTGCCTTCTGCTACTGACAGCTGGGTCTGATGAACTGCCCATTTTTAGGTCTCGCATAGGCAGCGCTTGCGTTGGCTCTTCGAGACATTCGGGATATGGGCATTCAAAACGCCCAGCGCTTCTGGTTGGTTAGTTGGCAGTCCTTTCTAAATTCCTTTACTGTGGTTGAAAAATATTGTCCATCTGTCACGCCTTTGTATGCTTGGTTCCCTCCCAGCGGACATCACCAATAGTTTTTTTGGTTGGCCATCTCTGGCCATCTGTTGCCTCCTCGCTCGCACCCCATCCCTCCCGTCAATGCTGCCGTCCTTCCTTTGCCGCTGCCTGTGATTATAATTATGTCTTTATCTTTGGGTTTCAGGCTTGTTTTCCCTTATGTCGCCCTTTTATTGCTCCCTTTCCCTGCCTCCTCGCTCACTCCTGTTCATTCCTACCTCCCCACTCGGTGTCTTCCTCATAACAGCAAGTCCTCTAGCCTCCCTTTCTTCGCTTCAGTATATCATGAATTGCACCCAACATAGTTTCGATGTTTTTATGCTACATAATTCAACTTTTAATTCTTATTCCTTGTGCGCCCTCTTGTGGCTTCTTCTAGTATATCGCGCTCCTGTATCGATGCACTAAGAAATCAAACATATGTAAAGCTTTCCATGTAAGCATTACACTGCATTTACAGCTTTTAATAATGTTCTAAAATATCTGTATAAAATGTAAAGAATCACGCTTCTGGATGCTATATTATCATTTTGTAAAAAGCATTTGAAATGCAATAGGTCTTGTTACTGAAAGTTTGAGCTATTGGCGTGTTAATAATAATGCAACGCCAATAGCTCATACTTTCAGTAATGCGAAAGCTAATAAAAATGTTTTTTTAAATTGATTGTTTTGGCAATCACGGCACCGCGCTTATTGCTTAAAAAATAAATAAATAAATAAAAAACATTTGCACTGCAATAGCTCTCGCATAACTGAAGGTTTGAGATATTATCCTTGTATTTTTATTAGCAACACCAATAGCTCAAACTTTCAGGAATGCAAGACCTATTGTACTGCAAATGCTTGTTTTATGTTGGCCACAAATTAGAGCAGATACTAGGCCAAACGTAACCCAATGCTTCATCAACAAAGCAGCATAAAACAGCCTTAAAAAACACACTTTTTGAGCGCTCCTTTATTTTGTATCTTCATAAATAACCAGTGAAGTATTTACACACACCTGTCAACTTACCGGCATTTCGCAGGTGTCGCACTCTTTTCAATGTGCACATTACTAAAAAGCTAAATGCCTCCCTAAGCTTCAAACAGGCACCCTCTTTGCAAACCTGCATCAACATTAAAAAATATATGGCTTTCCTCCATGCATATTAATAGTATCACCCTCTTAAACACCTGGCCTTGCCCTTATTCTAGAACCTACTGGTAGACAGGTATGTTTACATGTACAAAGCAATAACCGCTGCAATAACACATGTATATGGCCGCAGGGAAGCCCAATCATAGCCTCCCAATAAACAATGCACTCACCGGCATTGGTCTGGGATGGCATGAGCAAAGGGTGGTAAAACAAACCGCATGAGCGCGTCACACATTTCAGTTAAGGGCTCTCTTATTTTCTGGATGAGAAACACCAGCCTATTTCTTTTTCTTTTTGCAGCATGAGTGAATGAATATAATTGTACCTTTTCTGTTTATTTATGTGCATTGCAAGCTGGCATGAAGCAGGCTGGCAATATTTGTGTAGTTCTAGGCACCGCTGACTTCACATTGACTGTAGCACAAGTCGTCACACACTGAGCCAGTCCTGCTCTTACTTATAAAGCCATTGCACATATTCTCTAAAGTTATGTATGTGGTGCCTGGATGGAATAGTGTGAGGCCATGTCTTTCTGCAAGGTGACAGCATGGGCGGTCTCTGTGATGGCATGGTGCAAAGACTTTAGGAGGCAAGTTAATGGCTTACCATAATGGAACCTTGCCATACATCAGCACCTCTAAGCTGAGTGACTGCAGCAGCACTTGTGTGATCGCATTAGCCAGCACTTGAGGCGAGATGCACCGGCCAGGTCCACATGTCATCCGCGAGGAGGACACAACGCAATGCCAATTCCCCCCCCCCTAAAAGGTGGCATTCATTGGATACGAGAACACCTGGATGTCTCTACTCCCAATTCTCTGTGACACGTGGACTCGCTGTAGCTTCGCCGTGGGTTAGAAGCCACCAGTGCCAAACAATTCAGATGTCGGATCCCTACAAACTTGGACTTTGCCTTTTTACATTTTTGGGATTTCTGACACGGTACGAGAGTTGTGACAAACAATGTTTGGGAAGCTAATGAACAAACCTGATGCCTATGTAATGTGGCCCCTCTAAAAAAAAAAAAAAACATTTAAGGAAGGAAAACCTTGGATTTCAAGAGTGAAGAATTCAGGAGTGTGAAGGCATATATTAACAGACCAGGTGTTGTAGGGATTCTGCACATACACAGAGCTATGCACAGGATAATTGGACCTCCGAGTATAGTGGTGAGCCAACCATGCCCCTTAGTACACACAATCCCAATCCGACTAGCTTTAGCGTCTCATTCGCAGCGCAGCTACCAATGATTTGACAACCCAGAACACGGTCTCTCTCAGGACTCGCGGGAGCAAGAACACTCTTTCATAACTCACTCATACTTGTCCACAACGTGAGTAATAAGAGACACTGTATAGTTTAAAATGTTTATTTCAACTATCGTGCTCTAAGATACAATACACGTGCCAGTACTATCAGCATAATGCATAATGATAAAATAATAAGCATGGTTACAATTCCATAGAATACAAACGGGGACAGCATTTTGTAAAGCAGTGGATATAGGGCTAAATGGCCTGTCCACCCTCCCCGTGCTAATAACTAGTTTATTATAAAAATAGAAGACCTCTGGGCTTTTTCTGGCGGACCCCCATACCTCAATATCTAGATGCAAGGTTTACATCATCAGACGAGCACAGCTCTTCTCCCTGGAAAGGTTTTTCTCCAAGTGCCCCAGAGAGAGAGAGCTCACCATATTAAAGCACACAAATTTCTCCATTGCAGCTGTATTTGGTGTTATGTCTAAGTGCGAGGGGCTGACCAGACCTGCAAGAACAAGGGACGTTGTTTTTCGACCTTGTACATGTTTTGCAGACAAAACCCACAGGGAACAGGAGAAAAGGTGAAAGGCAAAAAGGCAGACAGTTCTAATATAGCCGGGCACAAGCAGAGTCTGGAAAACAAAGTAACGTGTGCAAAAAAGGCAACATGGCTGCCAGGCCTAAGCCAAGTTAGCAATGCAGACCAAGAGGCCACAAACCACACGACACCCTCCCCATGTCAGTCCATTGGTGAAGACAGAGTTCAAGTAGACGGAGCAGAACGGAAACGTCTGTTTTGGAATAGTCCCCTATGAAGGACAACGATTGAAAAAAATAAAAACACATAAGCAAAAGTAAAATCCATTGAGGCAGGACGCCGAACCTGGAGGCCCACTAATCCAGTGTGTAAGTGCAGAAAAACGCCACACCATCCAAAAGGACATCGTTGGAATGGTCAGAAAAAAGAGATGCCATCCAGTTCAACAGATCAAAACTGCATTCATGTTCCTCGTAATAGGGAGTAGCGATCAGCATTGCGGGACAACTTGCGTGATACTCAATATAGCTTCGTTGTAGGAGAGACTGAGCACCCGCCCAGACATCCCATTGTGCCAAAATGCCAAGTGCAGCCACACGCGCCAGATAGCCAGCACCGGAACAGTCCTGCTCATGGGCCGCTAAGGGACCCATCAACTGGACAAAATCCGGGTGAGACAGAGACGTATTGGAGAGGCAATAATCCAAGGACCATGAGAAAGGACATCGGATGCAAGACATCACAGGTTGCACGCAAGTGAAATACGCAAAGCAAAAAGAAAGACTGTAGGACACACCAAGTGTCGCCAATGGCAGGACGCCGAAGCCAGCGAGGATGCGCTCACGGAGCACCCGAAGGCGACCGTGGTCGAGGAGGGCCCCCTGAAGTGCAGCCATTGCGTAGCAAACAGACCAAAAGCAATATACCAGCCGCCAAGGCGAGGATCAACGGAAAGCCGCTGGAAAAAATGGAATGAATAAAAGCCGGTATTACACCAAAGATCGTTTGAAAGGAGGTAACAAGGCCAGAACACCCAACTTTAAAAAAGTGCACAAGTCCTTCAGTGCGCGATGCATTGAAAACACGGTGAATCAGTTCACCGAAATGCTGTGGGAGATTTGTGTTCAGGAGGGCCTGTATCTCACTGTGGGTACTCGCCACCTGGAGAATGAACGTCTCCCGGGCTGATGTAAGCATAACCTCCTGATTCAATAATAGCGCCTTTATTCTGCTCAATTTATTGAAATCTGACTTCAAAGTTGGAATGGAAGGCCAAATAGAACTATCTACGATGTCGTGCGGAGGAGGAAAAAGCACATTGTTGCAGCAGACAACCCTGTGGGAAACTGTTACAATATATGGTATGCCGGCTAGCATGCCGCAGCAGTCCTAATTATTTAGAAGGAGATAGCTACCATTTGCAAGCACAGTGAAAGTAGGAGAGATAGAAGGAGCAGGAATGCCCTTTAAAACACAAGCAAGATTCGGAGCCGAAACATTACAAGCTCCGTGCAATTTAATGTGTTTGCAAACAAGGGAATGACCCACAGTAGAATCGCATGACTCCCCCGTGAGAAAAACTTCCTTCCCGTCCCTAAGACATTTATACATGAAAGGCAGGGACCAAAGTTCATGCAGGAAAGCACTTCCTAAAGGCTGAAAGCGGCCCACTGGATAATGCTTCATGCATGAACTGAATTCAAATAAAGAGAAAGGCAATGCGATAACCCCGTGTACTAACCACACTGCAGAATCTAATTCCGCCACAGAGAATGGTAATGGTTCTATTTTTTCGATATGTAACAGAGTGTATGTTGCATTTTTCATGGACATGAACTGCTGTTTCTCAGTCAAATTAAAAGGTAAGAATAAGGCAGAGGTGTTCAAAAAGTGCCAAGGAACCGTACCCATTTTAAGTGTTTGCAAAGTCCATGCAAACTGCATTACTGAACGCAATTGGTGCTGACCATGATATAACACAGAAACATCATCTTGTACAATATCAACAACAGATGAAACAATATTCTCTAATGTGTAAATGCGGGAATGCAGGGTATTAATACTATTGTCAACAACAGCAAGTACCTTTTCTAGATTTGCTTGATCTATTTCCCGAAGACGGGAAGCAGCTTCAATTTGTGAAAGCTTCCAGAGTTCATTATAAGTTTCATAAATGAATCTCTTAGGTCGAGGACCACGAGGCCCCAGCACAAAATCGGACAGATCAATGTTGCCTGATAGGAGGGATAAATGTTGTTTAACAGAATCTAAGGAAGAGTGCTGCAACCACTGTTTACACAATTTACCAACAGAATATGTTGTAACAGTACGAGAGTCAGAAAACCTGGGGTCCGGCCTATCCTGTTTGTAGCCAGGATCCCTGTCATGAAAACGCAGTTGGCAGGCATTAGATGCTATGGGCCAAGCCAACCAGGGTGACTGACCAAACGTAGAGACATTAAACGAGTTGTTGTGAAACAAAACTTGCAAATCCGTAAGGGATATATTGAAGTGCAAGCTTTCGTTGAGAGTGGAAGACAATACAGGAATGGATGGGGCATTTAATTGTTTGGACGTAGCCAAACCCCAACATGTTGATTGAGAGATGGTTTGATTTAAAAATAAAATCTGGGCCGGGATGAGGCAAGCACGGTGCAAGGCTTCTGTGCCTTGCACCTGCCATGCTTTGGAGCCCCAAATAGATTTCAAGTCAATGGTGTCCCGCCAATGTTCATATCCACCCACAGCTAAGGCGTTCAAAAAGGAACCTGAATACAGCAATTTAGTGTGGGTCAACATAATTTTATCAGTGGACGAAGTGTTCAATTTAAAATAATAGGACCCAGGGTTCGATCTATCAAAGTCTGTAAAATAAGTAAACTTATTTCTAAGAGTCTGGGAGCTGCCTGGCAAAGGGGTCGGACAATGTTCCCATTGGGTGTAATTAAAAGGACCCCGAAGGGTACTTGGTTTATGGAGAAAGTGGTTGCCCCAATGCTGGTAACAATATAAGTCGGCATAACTTGCAGAATTTAAATACAGATCCTCAGCATTAAATGCAGCATACTATTTCAAATCAGAAAATAATGATTCAACGGCATGCACATGCCAATCGTCAGAATGAATATTACTGTTTACGACTTCACCCATTGAAACACGGAGGTCATTGGGTACATTAATAAACTCGGTTGGTCCATGAATTTGGAAATTTACCGCATCCCATACGATGCCATCAGCGACTGGAAAAGCTGAAATGTTCACAAATGTGTGGTCACGCTTCATGATGTGAGATGAAGAATGCGGAGCCAAAGTTCCAGCGACACAGTTCACAGCAGAGCGTTCGGGTAAATAGTGACCATTGATGAGTAAGAAAAAAACTGTCACAAAGCCAATGGACATGAACAGAAAAATCAGGAATAGTACCAACCAGATGTATGTCCATGGTGGGATTAAAAAATTGTCTCTGAACCAGGATACAAAAATACTGAATCTGGACGGGATAAGTGCTGAGGTGGAATCCGAGTCAAAGGAATAACGTGTTGGGCTCAGTGGCGTTGTTGGCAGATGAGCCACGGACTCGGTGGCGGGGAAGGTATACTCGGTCTCCTCGTTGCAGGGGGAATCTGGGTAGTCGAGCAGGCGATCAGGCAAATCTACCATCTCAATGGCAACATCAGTGACCGTTCGAGCTGGAAGGCCACAAACATTTGTCCTGGAAATGACTGGACAAGAGACCGCTGGTGTTACACTATTCAGGATCGGCCAGATGTTGTAGCTTGACATTTTCCACTGAGATGTGTCTGTTTTCCTTGCGACTAGGAAGCGATGGTAAAATAACTGTACGAGTACCCTTCAAGCCAAGGACTGGAACCGGTGCACGATAAGAGGGGCCAAATTCTTTTTTGTTCTCCACTTTCTCTCGGACCAGGTCTCCAACTTTCGGAAGCCAGCCGGCAACCGGAATCTGCAGAGCAGCGTCTGTGGCTGAAGGTAAATGTTCAATTGCAAGTTTGTCTCGGGCTTCTTGTAGGTCCTGTAACATAGTAGAATGCTTATCTACATCAAAGATTGCGGATTGCGCCGCCATGTCTAGACCATCAAGGTCGGGCACAAACATTCGTATGCCAAAGAGCATTTCGTATGGGGTCCGCCCACCCAGAGGTCTTCTAGGGAGATTATTAAGTGCACGTTGTACAGTATACAAGTGGGCCAGCCAGTTCCTGCCAGTACCTAAGACGCTAGCTGTCAAGGATTGCTTTAAGTCACGGTTCATTCGTTCAACAATCAAATTGCCCTCAGGCCGATATGGAGACGAAAATTTCACCTGCACCCCCAGTGAACCCATTGCGTCCTTGTAGGCCTTAGAGGCGAACGCTGGACCTTGGTCAGAATGGAAGGTGCCGCAGGCAAAAATTCCCACAAAGACACGCAAATCCCTGATGACATTTCGAGCGTCAGCACTCCGTTGTGGCCAGACCCAGATGAAACGTGTGCACGAATCCACTGCAACCAAGATGTACTTATATACAGTGTCAGAAGAAAATGGACCGCAGTGATCCAGGTAAACACACCCAAAAGGTCTGTTTGAAATGCAGAGCGGGGTTTGCGGTGGTCGTGTAACCGTAGAAGGCTTAATCTGCTGACAAACGTCACAAGAAAGCACATAAATACGGGTTTGTTTATATAAACCACGCCACCAGTAACGCTGCTGCAAGATGGAAACCGTCGCAGACACTCCAGCATGGGCCGAAGCCATGCCTTCGTGTGCGGCTGTTATCAAGGAAAGTCTGCGCTCCGCGTTGGGAATCAGCCGATCACCAACGTCTGGAATTCTTACGTAAGGAGCCTGTTCGGGACCTAAGTGATAAGAGTACTTGGAAGGGAAACCCCTTGGGAAATTAGCACCTTCCTTTGTCGCAGCAATAGCCGCCAAAATATCATTATCTATTTTAGTCATGGATCTTGTAACTGCTGCTACTGTGCACGTGGCTACTGCTGATTTGGCAGCTTCATCTGCCAAACCGTTACCGACAGCGTGTGCGCCCACACGCTGATGGCCAAGAGTGTGAATTACCTGTGTGAGAGGCAGACGTTGTTTCAATTCTGCCACTCGAACCCAAAGCATCTTATGCTTGATTGTGCTGCCTTTAGCGTCTCTATAGTCGTTTTGCGACCAAAAGAAGAGGTTGTCATTAAAAGACTGAACACAGTAGTAAGAATCGCACACAATTAAAGTTGTCACGTCTGGATTCGCAAACTCAAGAGCGAGCACCAAGGCACGCAGCTCGGCCAATTGAGCAGTACTGTCTCCTAGTGCCTGAGTGTGCACTACAGTTGATTTGAACTCTCCGTTCACCATAGTACCTGCAACAATAGCACACGCTGCGGAATAAGCATGCTTGGAACCCATGGCCGGTTGTGCCGAACCATCGGTATAGATAATACATTCGTATTCCTCAAGCGGTAGCAAAGACAGAGGAGAAGGATGAACAAATTCATACTGTAAAAACTCCTGTGTCTGAAGTGAAGAATCAAAGATAAACGTGACATCTGGAGACGTCAGAGATGTAGCCCATTGTATCCAACGGGGGTGCAATGCCTTAGAGTTCGGTACACTTGCCTTCGTCACTGCCTCAAGGGCAGGATATGGTGTTACCACCAAAATGCGTTTTCCCTGTGCCAGTGCGCGTTCCTTTAGAATCGCCATTTGCACTGCTGTCAAAACTTTCTCCACAGAGGAAAAGCGCAACTCTGCCGAAGTGTAAAGATGTGACTTGTATGCAATAGGTACTGTGTCACCTTCGTTAAAGGTTAAGTACGTGAAACCCACTGCCCCTGGCACAATTCTAATCACCAGGTTTGTGTGGTTATCACGTGTCAACAAGAATTTAGATTCAAGTAGATCAGACTGCAAAGATTGCAGTATAGAGGAATGCTCAGGAAGCCAGAATGACTTCAAAAAGGTAGGTTGTATCAAGGCATAAAGAGGCTTGATACGCTGGGCATATTCGGGAATATAAGTACGCCCGAAGTTTAGAAAACCCAGTAATGACGGAAGCTTCTTCAGTGTGGTTGGAGGGCACAAGATCGAGCAGTTCTCAAAAAATGGGGTGCTAAGCCCTTACCTTCATTGTTGAGCTCATAGCCCAAAAACAAAACGGTAAATTCAGCAATGTGAGATTTGGCAAAATTAAATTTGTATCCTAAGACCGCAAATTCAAGAATAATGCGGTCCACTCGGGAAAGATGCGGCCATAATTCGTCGTCTGTCAGATAGATATCGTCGACGTACGAACACGCATCTGGGTCTATGCTGTCCAACAAAGAGACAACACGGGCGGCGAATACACCATTGGATAGGTCAAGTGTCGTTTTGTATTTTTTACGAACAAGACTATCTACAAGCGCAGAACTGTGGGTATTTTGCACTGCAAAGGTCCGACAATGAGAGTTCAAATGTCGGTAATCCAAAACTAGGCGGTACGATCCATCAGGTTTAGAAACCGCGAAAAGGGGATTATTCATGGGTGATACGCATGTTTCAATTACTCCTTGATATTCTAACTGTGTCAGAATTTCTGAAACGGGACCTTTAGCTTCCCGCTTGATGGGATATTGGGGTTGTGGCTGTGGCAGCGACCGCAAAGGAATATCATGGAGGGGAGAAGCCTCATCCCAGCCCACGTGATTGTGGTATAACGCCGGAGCCAGGGACACAGCCCACTCAGCTGCGAGAGCCTCCGCTTTGTCCTTGGGGACATGACGAGAAAAGCTCGGAAGGATTACCTCCTCCCCTCTACGCGCAGCAATCACGAATGGGGGCGGCCAATCCGCCTCAGCTAACAAAATGTCATAAGAAGAGGTCAGATTCTCCCAAAAAATCCCTTTAATAACACGCTCAATGTCACCTTCAATTTGAATGACAATATTATATAGTCTGTCAGGGGGTGCCACTCTGGTGTCTGCTGTCTCGACAGTAATGAATGTATCAGTTGCTGTCGCCTCCACATGAGGACGTAGTGCCTCCCACACTATGGTAACTTCCGCGGCGCTGTCTAGGAGTGTCACTGCCCACGTCCAATTCAGGAGTCTCGTTCTCACCGTCTGTGGCATACCTCGCTGTTACAGCTGCAACTTTTAGCTTCTGAAACTGTGGGCGAGAACGTTGAAATTCTTCTGGTTTCCCTCGTACTTGTTGTCGAGGTTGGTCTCGTCCCTGTGGAGCCTCTCGACCCCTGCCTCTATCCTGGCGATCACCTCCACCTGTCTGGGAGGTCGATGGTGCCTGTGAAGAACGAGGAGAACGCTGATCAGGGACTTGAAATCTCTCTGGAGATTTTATTCTCGCTCTATCGCGCAAATCATATGTGCGTTCAGAAGATACGGAAACCGGGGATGCGCCTCGCGACCCTGGCTTCTTCTGCTGTTGCTTACCCTGTTTTTTCAACCTCCAGCTCTTTTTTAGTAAAGAACGGTTTCTCATCTTTCTCAGATTGAGTTTTTGGTTGTGGTTGCGATTGAGTTTGCGTTTTAGCAAAAGGCTTGACTCCCAGGCTATTACGCCTTATGGTTTTGTAAGCCTGTGCAATAATTTTCGGTAATTTGCGTGGCTTGTCCGGTTCTGGGATCAAAGCCAAAGCATTAGCTACTTGGAAGTTAACTGCATCGCCCTTGACATTCGCAAGGATCAAATCAACCACTACATCGAACACCCCCACCAGTCTCATCCCTAATTCCACAGCCGCCTCTGGGCCATGCTCATCCTGCTGTGGAAATAAAATCTATAATTATGCCCCTTCGCTGCCCTCTGCGCGATCTAATTATGCCCCTTTGCGCGATCCCCTTTGCGCGATTAATTTGCCCACATTAAAAGCCGGCACCATTTTGTTTTTAATTCACCCTTTGGTGTCCCAAGACCCCGAGCACGAGCACGACACCCCTGCACCTGGTTTTCCTCATTTTCACCATCTGTCTCTGTGGTTTCTGCCAAGTCCGGGAAACCAGTACATGAGTTCCTGCTCCCCCGCAGAGATGGTTCATGTTTCTGACATGAAGCACGAGCACAAACCCCCAAATGAGGAAGCCTTCCCCTTCCAACTGTCAGACTATTTCACATCGCAAGTCCCCTCACGAAGCCTAAGACACGCCCCCATTTCTTCACACTCTGCTCCTCTTGCTGAATCTTTGTTCCTCTATCTGCCACGACCTGTTTGTTCCTCTATTTTGCCTCGTGACCAAGACTGTATAAATATTCTGCTGTTGAAAATAAAGAACCCCCACTTAAAGAGAGGGACTTGAGAGATTGCTCCTGTGCCCGCTTGGTGCTGGAAGCGCTCCCTTTAACTCGAGTTATTGGTCTTCTCCTCCTTCATTTGAGCACCACGGACTCCTCGCTTTGCATTGACAAGAAATGATGATTTATTAAGCATAGAAATTCAGAAATGAGGTAATAAGTAAATTTAATTTACCACAGTAATTGGCGCCCGAACAGGGACCTTCCCTTTCCCCACGCGCCGGCGATATTGGACCCGGTACTGTCCCCTCCTGACCGTTGACGGACTTCAAAAGTGCACAACGCGGGGAATTCCCGCTAACTCCCTCGAGGCGAAGAGGGGGACCGACTGCGGCCCAGCATCCACACGAGGCGGTGAGGAAATAGCGGAACGTCCTGAACCAAAGCCCAACCTGCGAAGCAGACGAGTCCGAGGTTCTACAAATCCCACCTTGAAACTGCGCGCCGCGTTTTCCCAAAATCTTCAAGAGGCCTTCCAGTTACTTTTCGGTGAGTACTGCTGAAAAGTATAAAAACGAACCCACAGCTTTTGTGGGGGCGGTAAAGATACTGCGTTTTTTTGGTTTCTCACCTATCTTTGGTGAGGACTACTAAAACTAGTATAAAAGACGGACTCACTACCTTGTGGGCACGGTAAAGATACATGTTTTTTGTGGGTTTCTCACTTATTTTGTGAGGACTACTAAACTAGTATAAAAGACGGACTCACCTCTTTCGTGAGGTGCGGTAAAGATATTTGTTCTGTTTATGTTTTTCTCACTTCTAAAATCTTTGAAAGTCTTGCCATCATGCCTATTTTCTCGAAAATACGTAAGATGGCAACCAAAGGAGTATTCTTGAGAAGGAAATTCCCCTTCCTCCTCGGGATACTCCAGGACACTTCATGTATGCAAAACATGGTGTCGGTGCACTTATTTATTGTGATCTATGGGTAGAATATACTAAAGACCTAGAACTCAGATATAGATGGCCTGAAAATGGTAGTTTTGATACGGAGTGTATTATGAAATTAGAGGAACAGTTATGGAAGAAAAAGAGAGTCCGCCAGTCACAGAGTGACTCAGTAGAATTATGGAGAAAAGAAGCCCATAGGAGGCAACAGAAGGAATTGCATAAAGTTGAAAAGGGTAAGAGAATGTCAGAGCAGGCCAAGAAAGAACAGTTACAAGAAATAGGGAAAGAAGTAGTTAGTGAAAGGAATAAAAGGAACAATCAGCCATTTCTACTGGTTTTTATCCTGTATTGCCATCTGCACCTGAAAACCTTAACATTGCATCAGCACAGCCTACAGCCCCACCACCAGAGGATACTTTTACTAATTTTCTCTTAGATACTCCACCACCCTATGAAGTTCCAGTCATTCAACACCCTCTGCCTCCGCCACCCCTTTCACAACATAACGCACCACCTCTCACTCCAGAAGGGGTGCCGTGAGGTCCAGACCCAGGTAAAACAATTCCCGACTGCCCCTATGACCCGACTCCGAGCAACACAGGGGAGGCGGGCCGAATAACTAAAATACTTCATGACTCCTGGGAAGAAATAAGACATCTACCAGCAATTGACACGTTTCTTCAAGCGGCCTCTGAGTTTCTTCGTACTGGAGAGAACTCACGAGCCATTAACGCTATGACTACAAGAAGATCACACCCTGTAAAAATGCACATGTATAGGTTCCTCCTTTGCTGTTTCATAAAACACATACAAGCAGAGGAAAGAAATGTACCAGTTTCACTTTTTAACTTATTAGATTCCGCATCCGACCACACTAGTCTAGAACTTATAAATGATGCACTAGACAGGTTCACCCGTAATGTGACCCGTATTCTGCAAAACTTGCAAACAAATGAAGAGAATAAGAAACTTGAGGAGTAAATTACTGAACCTACTGAAAAAGTCCTACCCGTTCGTTCTTCCGCCCCTAATTCACGAACACCCTCGCCTACATTCCTCCAAGGTCACTCTGAACGGTCATCTCCAGATGAGTTATTTGAAAATACATCCAATGCATTAGACTACTGGTTAGACCAGGAACCTCCGCTTACACCGGAGGAGGAGGAAATAGCCAGAACTGCGACCCTATGGGTCTCTCAATATAAGATATATGACAATGATCTCATAGCCCAGCTTTTTCTAGCATTACCACGCTCACATCAAAGATTAGCAAGTCTCTACATGGTACAACATCTCATCACACTCCATGACACTCATTTTAAACATGATCCAAGACTCGAAGATTTTCTGTCTGACTGCGCTAACATGTTCCTCCACAATAGTTCAGTTTTTCTTAACACATTTATAGATTTTAGACAGAAATACCAGAAAGTGACTGGATATAGATCTCCCCATAATACGTGTGGATCAACTAATAGACTTCCTCAAACACGCCAGTTCCCCATGAGAGAGGTCCACCCCAGAGCTGACACGAATGGCGCGCTACAACGCGTCTTTATTTATGTACCCTTGACAAAACTTGAGTTACTAAGGATGAAAGAGATGGTTCCCTCCCACTCAAAGGATCCTGTTGGATTCTTTAAGGAATTAGGAGATGTATTAATGATGGGAACATATACTCTTTCTGATATCACAGCAATTCTGAAATTATTGTTGCCATCAGGTATATATGACAAACTAAGAGAAAAAGATTGGGAAGTAGCAGGTGAACACATTAAATGGACTGAACTTCAGAATGACGAAAATACTAGAGTAGCAGGTCAAGGTATAGGAGACAAACTAAAAGCACTTCCTGGCACTATTTTAAAGGTGCTACCACAGTTACTAACAGTGAAAAAGGAGGACTGGGATGCCATTTCCTCCTGCAAACAGAAACATGGTGAAGACATAGGAGATTATTACACTAGACTTGAAAAGTGTTTTGCGGTAAATAGCGGCCTTACGCCAACAAGTGAAGCTTACCCGCATCGGTTTGTTTCCAAATTAGTAGATAACGCCTTGCCAGCCATTAAGGACAGAGTACTAAAAGTAGAAAGTACCTGGCAAGCACATACACCTCCACAGGTGTTACAAATGCTACAATATCACCAGAATCGCATTAGGGATGAAGAAGAAAATGATAAGAAACGCATGAAAGACACAAAGATGAAAGCATTAGTAGCCCAAACTGCACCCCAGCGTCAACAGACACCAAGTAGCCAGACAAATATAAAAAGCACTTGTAATTATTGCAAAAAGATGGGACACTTCGTTAAAGATTGCCCTGTCTTAAAGCACAATTTGGCTACTGGTAAGACCCAGCCACGCCCATATCAGCCAAAACAGAATGATTCCCTAGACAGTTCAACACCTTCAGTTCCACTGACAACACAAATGGCCCAAATGAATATTATAGACAGCGCCTACACTGAATATTACCCAGATTTCTCATGATGTTGCCCAGAGAGAGAAGATGACAAACTGCCCCTAATCCCCATTCCAGTAGATCAGACAGGTCCATTTATAGAGGTCCGACTTCTTGGGGAGGATAGGAAGTTTCTACTAGACACTGGGGCCAGTAAAACAACAATAAGCCATCAAGAGGTCCCAGAGGCTCCTCTCGGGTTCAAAAAGTATTTCTCTGGGTTTCTCGGGACAACCTGTGACAAACGTCACGTCAAAGCCACTGCCCTTGCAGGTTGGTCCCCTCATGACAACTACAGATCTTATATTGACAAAATCATGTCCAGAAAACTTGCTTGGTATAAAAACATTGAAAGAATTAGGAGCTGTCATTGTTTGCTCACCTACAGATGTCAGACTATTTCTGCGAGATTTCAAGGGCCACTACACAAGTAGAGAATTAGATGAGCGTTTGAAAGATTTGCCACACACCCTGTGGGCCACTGATTCCACCACAGTAGGATGTATGGAAATAACACCTCACAAGGTTACACTGAAAGAGGGAGCCCAACTACCACGCATAAGGCAATACAAAATTCCACCTCAGGCTGAACAAGCATTAATGTTAATTATTCAGGACCTAATACAGTCAGGTGTGATTAAGGAAACAACTTCTAACATTTGCAATTCCCCTGTTTTACCAGTTCATAAAAAAGTGGAACCAGGAACACCACCTGTCTACAGACTAGTGGTGGATTTGAGAGAGCTCAATAAATGTGTCGTTCCACAACACCCTGTGGTTCCAGACATCTCCACCCTACTCACAGCCATAGATGCGGAAGCAACGCATTTTTCAGTCATTGACTTGAAAAACGCATTCTTTAGCATACCTATTCACCCAGACAGTCAATACCTTTTTGGCTTCTCCTTACAAGGACGAAGTTTCCAATTCACAAGAGCTCCTCAAGGTTTCACAGAGAGTCCAAGCGTATATAGTCAAGCATTAAAAAGACAACTAGATACTGTTCAAATGCCCACGGATACAGCCATACTACAATATGTTGATGATATCCTCATTACGGCCAGATCTGACGCAGCATGTGCTGAAGCATCACTACTAGTACTAGAATTCCTAGCTGCAAATGGCCATAAAGTTTCCCTGGTAAGCTCCAATTTTGTTTACAGCAAGTGGCATACTTAGGGCACTTGCTGTCAAAGGAGGGTAGGCAGCTTACACAGGAACGCATTCAACTCATACAACAAATACCACAACCAACAACACAGAAACAAGTTCGAGCCTTTGTTGGTCTCACCTCATATTGTAGACAGTGGATCCCACAATTTGCACTCATTTCCAAACCGTTAGTGCAGCTGACAACACTCGAAGCTGGCGCTACTCCACAATTACCCTGGACAGATGAACACACGCAAGCCTTTCAGTCTCTTAAAAAAGCTATGTGTCAAGCCCCAGTGCTGGCAACACCTAATTACACCAAAGATTTTACATTATTTGTAACAGAAAACTCAGGTACAGCACTATCAGTTCTGACCCAACTTCAAGCAGACAAACATAAACCATGTGGTTATTTTTCAAGCACATTAGATCCAGTAGCACAAGCATTGCCTGCATGTCTAAAATCAGTAGCAGCTACTGCACAAGCTATTAGACAAAGCGATTCTATTGTATTGGGACATCATCTGATAGTTCAGGTCCCACACGCTGTAGAACTTCTGTTAAACAGAACACAAACACAGCATCTGACAATAGCCAGACTCACCGGATATGAGATGACACTTTTTCAGCCACACATTGAGATTAGACGCTGCAACATTTTAAACCCAGCAACACTGTTGCCACTGACCTCTCCTACTGAAGAAATTCACGATTGTATTGACATAATTGATTTAGTGACCAAACCAAGACCAGATTTACAAGATACTCCCCTTGCTAAGGCAGAAATGACACTCTTTGTTGATGGTTCATGTATGAGACTCCCCACAGGAGAATTAGCAGCAGCCTATGCCGTCACAAATGGTACAGACACTTTAGAAGCACACAAGATAGAGATACTGTCGGCACAGGCAGCAGAACTCATAGCCCTAACACGAGCATGTCACTTAGCAAAAGGAAAGTCAGTTAACATCTACACTGATTCACAATATGCCTTTGGAGTTGTACACAACTTCGGTACATTATGGAAAGAGAGAGGATTTCTCACATCACATGGGTTCAGAATACAGCATGCTACACTCATCACTGCCCTATTAGAGGCCAGTCAGTTACCAGAGAAAATCGCAGTGCTAAAATGTAAAGCGCACACAAAAGGAACAGATGAAATATCAAAAGGAAATGATTCTGCAGACAGTGCAGCCAAGTTAGCAGCAAACACAGAATTAAGTATACCACACCGCCAATATACAATACGAGACCCCTTTTCTGACATCCAGGATGTCCAAAGTCACGCCACACCACAGGAACTGCTAGAATGGAAGGAAAAAGGAGGGGTCCTTACAGATCAAGGCTGGATGACACCTGAAAGAGCAGTATGGTTTCTACCGGACGCCATGGTACAAGTTATGGTAAACACCATACATGGACCAGCACATCTGGGAGAAAAAGCAATGTTAGACAGCATACAGAATATATGGCACAACAAACATTTGAGAGCTGCAGCCAAACAAAAAGTTAAAACGTGCATGATTTGTAATCAGTTCAACCCAGGAAAAGGCACAAAGGTGGAACAGGGAGGATTCCAACCCCTGACCATCCATTTGAAGTTCTCCAGATGGACTATATCCAGATGGAGAGATGTAGAGGTCACAAGTATGTGCTAGTTGTAGTGTGTGCTCTGACCAGATGGACAGAAGCCTATCCCGTCCCAGATTACACTGCAACGACAACTGCTAAACAATTAGTTAGAGAGTTTTTCCGAGGTATGGGTTGCCCCGTGTCATCTACTCAGATAACGGCCAACCTTTTTCCTCTGAACTCATGAAGCAAGTGTCTCTTCTGTTAGGGTACACTTGGAAGTTTCACTGTGTAAGACATCCTCATGCAGCAGGTCTAGTAGAAAGGCACAACCAAACTTTGAAGACAAAATTGGCCAAGATATGCACTGACAAAGGCGTGGACTGGATGGTAGCCTTACCGGTTGCCCTCTTCTACATGCGTATGGTAGCCCATTCCAGAACTGGCTTCTCTCCATATGAAGTGGTGTTTGGCAGACCACCAAATATGTGGGGTACGCCAAGGCCTAAAAGAATAACTGATGTTGACAGTACTATGCTGACTGACTACCTGGCTTCCTTGATGTCTGCACTCCAATCTTGTCGTTCTCAGGTTGCTGCCACCTTCCCTGACAAAACCAACCCGGAAGAACACGCCATCCGACCCGGGGACTGGGTCCTCGTGAGGAACTTCGACCGGACCAGTCCCCTCCAGCCCAGGTGGAAGAAGCCAAGACTCGTACTACTAACAACACGGACAGCAGTGAAGGTCGAGGGCAGGAAGGGCTGGCTCCACGCAAGCCACTGCCGGAAACATTTTGGACAAAAAGACACTGTTGCTGATGGCCCTGCCAATCCCACTGACATTGTGACTGAACAATCTTTATTGCCTTTGGAACTAACCCCACAACAGGATTACAAATCAAAGTTAAGGTCTGCCATTCGGACTCTGGCTAATTAAGTCCATTGGGCGTCGGTCCAGTGGTGAAGCGGTTGGAGCATGGGAATGGATTTTAACACCTTGACTATGTGGGAGAAAAAAAAAAAATGAACTCTAGAAAAAGACATAATGGTCCTATTATATGTTTGACAGTATTATTTTTCCTCATGGCAGTTATGACGTGTCTTGGTTGGATTCTCCACACTGTTTTTCCCCCAACACAACACACCTCTCATACACCCAACAGCACTCAGGAACACACCTATCACGACCTACCCCCTCATGAACAAGCCCATAGACTAGCCTTGCGAAACAATACCTTCATACAGATGCTACACCACACTCAGCAAGCCAGTAATAGCACCAATTGTTGGATATGTGGCCGCATCCCACCTCATCAGAAAAAGGGAGGGATGCCTCTTTTTCTTTCCCATTCTCTTATAATGGAACTTGTGAAGCCTGGTTCGCCCTAATAACAGCTGACGCTACTACCCCCACCTCCTGCCCTGACGGAAATAATTCATGCAAGAATGGGTGGCCTTGGGGGATTTAAACAAGGTACTCAATACTGCCTGTTACCCTAATAAGGAGGGAGATCCTCAGGCGACCGGTACAGTCCTAGAAAGTGAAGAATACAAGCAAGGGAACATGACCATGTCCTACAAGATGTTAAATACCAAACCTAAAAAGAATGCTGGTTCCCCTTCCATCTCGGTCTCACCAGTAAAAGGACACCTGTGCATCGAGAAAAATGGCTCTGTTCCATTAAGACACAGTGACTGTCATACCACTATAAGTTTTGAAGACAGAGGAAAGTCCTCATTTCTAGCATCTCGCCATACTTATTTCATCTGTGGCCAAACGGCCTATGTGCAGCTGCCCTTGAACTGGGGGGAACTTGCTATATAGCATTCCTGTTACCCCCTGTCTTTGTGGCCCCATCCACTTACCACAGAGACCTCCTAGTGCCCCATGTCAGACATAAAAGAACGATCGATACCTCCTTGGTTGACCAAACGGAAACCTCATGGGAACAGTATACAGATTTTAACAAAGGGTTCTTCTTCTTTGTTGGCCCTGTACAGAACAGCAAGCTTATACGCAGGTTGACAAGGACCTTAGAGGCTGTAGTAAACCAGACGGCGTCTGCCCTGGGGAGCTTAACCCAGGAGCAGTCTGCCATACGATTGGTTACTCTCCAAAATCGCCTTGTCCTTGACATCATCTTGGCTGACAGAGGCGGAGCCTGTAAAATTATAGGCTCTAGCTGCTGTATATTTATTCCTGATAATTCCCCATCTGTATACACGGCCATAACAAAATTACACAAGATAGCCGTAAGTTTACATCAAGAACCTGGCACTTGGACGTGGTCTGACTGGTTCTGGAAGATAATATCGTCCTGGGGATGGCAACTGCTGTCAGCAGCAGGCATAATATTCCTGATAATAACTGGATGCTGCCTTTGCATCCAATGTGGTCCTGCCCTATGCGGTCTATGCGCTGCAAAATGCATTCCTAAACCACTTGTCCAGCAGAGAGAAAGGGAAAGAATCATGTTACAAGAATGTATAAATGATCTCATGCAAATTGAGATATAATGTAGGTACACTCTGGGGCAAGGAGGGAATGTGGAAATAAAATCTATAATTATGCCCCTTCGCTGCCCTCTGCGCGATCTAATTATGCCCCTTTGCGCGATCCCCTTTGCGCGATTAATAATTGCCCACATTAAAAGCCGGCACCATTTTGTTTTTAATTCACCCTTTGGTGTCCCAAGACCCCGAGCACGACACCCCTGCACCTGGTTTTCCTCATTTTCACCATCTGTCTCTGTGGTTTCTGCCAAGTCCGGGAAACCAGTACATGAGTTCCTGCTCCCCGCAGAGATGGTTCATGTTTCTGACATGAAGCACGAGCACAAACCCCCAAATGAGGAAGCCTTCCCCTTCCAACTGTCAGACTATTTCACATCGCAAGTCCCCTCACGAAGCCTAAGACACGCCCCCATTTCTTCACACTCTGCTCCTCTTGCTGAATCTTTGTTCCTCTATCTGCCACGACCTGTTTGTTCCTCTATTTTGCCTCGTGACCAAGACTGTATAAATATTCTGCTGTTGAAAATTAAGAACCCCCCCACTTAAAGAGAGGGACTTGAGAGATTGCTCCTGTGCCCGCTTGGTGCTGGAAGCGCTCCCTTTAACTCGAGTTATTGGTCTTCTCCTCCTTCATTTGAGCACCACGGACTCCTCGCTTTGCATTGACAAGAAATTATGATTTATTAAGCATAGAAATTCTGAAATGAGGTAATAAGTAAATTTAATTTACCACACTGCACCCGTTTAATTACAGAGGGGAGAACTGTCATGGCAGGAGTGCCGAAACACTTCGCATATACTGCTGCGAATACCTTACCCCAGTTGAAAAGTGAGCGTAGTCCTGGGCACACGCGGTGAGGGTATTAGTAATATAATTTGTAGAATTGATGCGTTATTCAAATACAATGGTCAACATCAGTATTTGTCCAAATAGGTATTTTATTATTTCAACAACAACTGTGTTGAATATAGTGAACCAGCCGACACGTGTTTCGTCACTGGGAAAGGTCCCGTGACTCATCAGGGCCGAAGACCGGATAAGAATACAGCAACCCTGTAGGGGTTAACTCGAGATCGGGAGTAACAAAATTATGGTGCAGAAGAGGCGCTGCGCTGGCATCGAGGATGCAGCGAGGAGGGAAACCGCGGGTGGTGGTCTCCCTCTGTTGACAAGCGTGATCGCACTGGGGCGGGTATGCCACGGCAATCGTGAAAGGCAGGAAATGGGTAGCGGAAGGAGGCTGTCCAGTAGCTACTCGGTTTCCTTGGCTCCAGTGTGTCCTCGCAGCTCTCCGATCCGGACCCCAGACAGGCGTCTGCTTTACACAGCCTTCTACAACCTTTGATACCCTTGTTAGTACTCAACTTCCCGTACCCGGGCCTACCTGTACCTCGCCTGCGCGGCTTGGTACCGCATCCACTGAGCCGGACACTGGACAGCCTCCTTCCGCTACCCATTTCCTGCCTTTCACGATTGCCGTGGCATACCCGCCCCAGTGCGATCACGCTTGTCAACAGAGGGAGACCACCACCCGCGGTTTCCCTCCTCGCTGCATCCTCGATGCCAGCGCAGCGCCTCTTCTGCACCATAATTTTGGTACTCCCGATCTCGAGTTAACCCCTACAGGGTTGCTGTATTCTTATCCGGTCTTCGGCCCTGATGAGTCACGGGACCTTTCCCAGTGACGAAACACGTGTCGGCTGGTTCACTATATTCAACACAGTTGTTGTTGAAATAATAAAATACCTATTTGGACAAATACTGATGTTGACCATTGTATTTGAATAACGCATCAATTCTACAAATTATATTACTAATACCCTCACCGCGTGTGCCCAGGACTACGCTCACTTTATAACTTGTGGATCCCTTGATTCACAGATTCCCCAGGGGTTATCGGGTTATTCCCCTGACCTGGCAGCACCGCATCTCTAAAGGTCCGTCGATAGCACACGCAATAGTCTGAGCGCCATTTCCTGACTAAACACAAAAACCCCCATTCTAACCTCCACCTTACCCCAGTTGTTGCAATCTGCCAACTCAGGAATTAAATCTTTTGGCAAACTAATCGTCAAAATCCTGTGTTTTTCCACAGGAGAAGTATTTGGAAAAACTGCCTCCAGCTGGTCAAATTTCTCTGCAAGCCAATAAGGTAAATCGTCCTTATTTTGTGGGCGCTTGCCCATCACCGAATTAACCATGACGGGACTTATGGTTACGCCGCCAGGCCCAGCTGGATGTGCCGCAACTCCAGGAGGGGCTCCCTGGATGATGCCTGTAACATACTGTACTAAAGCTCTATGCACAAGTATCAAAGACGAATGCAAATTACGCAGGTCAGCGACCGGAAGCGTCATATAACGCGGATGTGGGGTATACCCGGCCAAAACAGGCTAAGTGGCCCCTTCAATCGATAAGGGGCCTAAACGAACCGAGGTAAGCGGTTGGGGGAGGGCGCCATCAAACCAAACACGGTGTTGCCACGCCGTGAGCGGTACTTCAAGATTCCTATAAGGCCTATAGACATTAGGAAGTGCGGTGGCTGTATATTCATGGAACAAATTATCAGTCCCATCCACCGCCGGAAAGGTGATCCAAGAGTAAAATACTTCAAAGTGGTAAGCAGGATCCGCTTGTACCACAAAGATCAATTCGACACCCGCGTCAGGCACTCCATATGCTGCCAAATGAGCTTTGAGCGCTGCGCGGCTATGTGCCGCAATTTGGACAGCCATTTAAGGCTAAAAATATTCGACAACCTAGTAGTAGGAGGCAGCACAATATAAGGTTGTGTTTAAACACCTTTTAACAACTTCAAGCTTGAAAGAACCTATAAAAACGTCAATATAGGAGGTATCACCCTCACACCCGTTTCCGGAAACGTATGCGAAGGGTGTTGTGGACAAGCACAAGCACTACTCAAGCGTCTCGCAGATAAGCAGCCCCACGTTGGTGGCGCCATGTTGTAGGGATTCTGCACATACACAGAGCTATGCACAGGATAATTGGACCTCAGAGTATAGTGGTGAGCCAACCATGCCCCTTAGTACACACAATCCCAATCCGACTAGCTTTAGCGTCTCATTCGCAGCGCAGCTACCAATGATTTGACAACCCAGAACACAGTCTCTCTCAGGACTCGCGGGAGCAAGAACACTCTTTCATAACTCACTCATACTTGTCCACAACGTGCGTAATAAGAGACACTGTATAGTTTAAAATGTTTATTTCAACTATCGTGCTCTAAGATACAATACACGTGCCAGTACTATCAGCATAATGCATAATGATAAAATAATAAGCATGGTTACAATTCCATTGAATACAAACGGGGACAGCATTTTATAAAGACAGTGGATATAGGGCTAAATGGCCTGTCCACCCTCCCCGTGCTAATAACTAGTTTATTATAAAAATAGAAGACCTCTGGGCTTTTTCTGGCGGACCCCCATACCTCAATATCTAGATGCAAGGTTTACATCATCAGACAAGCACAGCTCTTCTCCCTGGAAAGGTTTTTCTCCAAGTGCCCCAGAGAGAGAGAGCTCACCATATTAAAGCACACGAATTCCTCCATTGCAGCTGTATTTGGTGTTATGTCTAAGTGCGAGGGGCTGACCAGATCTGCAAGAACAAGGGACGTTGTTTTTCGACCTTGTACATGTTGTGCAGACAAAACCCAAGGGAACAGGAGAAAAGGTGAAAGGCAAAAAGGCAGACAGTTCTAATATAGCCAGGCACAAGCAGAGTCTGGAAAACAAAGTCACAAAGTAACGTGTGCAAAAAAGGCAACATGGCTGCCAGGCCTAAGCCAAGTTAGCAATGCAGACCAAGAGGCCACAAACCACACGACACAGGTATGTGTACGTTTCTTTTCCTCCCGAGCCATTCACACATTCAGTTCTAAAGGTTTCAGATCATCAATGCCAATAAGAGAATGAGTTGCAGAAAAAGAATCATACAATCTAAGCCATCCAATAGGAGAAACAACAGGTTTACGAAGAGTAACCTGAAAGTTAGTTGAGGCCCACTGTAGTTTTTTAGAGCAACCAGTGCAATGCATTTTCTGCATTTTAATGCTATGGTCACAAAAGCCCACAAGGTCAACTCAGCATTCACCCTTCAGAGGTCAACCATTGAGAAGAATTACACCACCACCAAAGAACAGCTTTAGCTGAATGAGTGCTTTACAGACTAAAGGACTTCATCACTGATTATTAAGCTTGTGTGTGTGTGGATGAGTGAATGGGATGCGCTTAGGAATGTATAGATGAGTGAGTAGAAGGATAAATGGGTGCCTGAATGGATAAGACAAACATAAAGGGCCTTATTTAGAGTTTGTCAGACGGGACAGTCCATCACGAACATGGCAGATGTCCCGTCCTCTATATTTCAAGTGCATTATAGCCTGGAACACTTGTAACACAGCGGACAGGCTAGCTGTCACCTTTTGACAGAATATCTCGTCCGCCAAACTCTAAATAAGGCCATTTGTCTCCAACTACTGAAAAAGATTTTTCCAGTCAGTTCTGCAGCTTCTCTTCAGCCAGGTGTCCTGGAGCATCTAATTCTCTTTAGTCAGCTTGGCACTCCTGGAGTCAACAGTTCTTCTGCTCTTTGTTTCCCTAAATCAGGTAAAGAAGAGGCCAAACACTTGACCCCTAGAAGGCAGTTCCAGTCTGAGCATACCAGCAGGATTCAGGAGCCCTTGAGTCCTTATGCGAGTCCTCCTCTTCCAGCAGGAGCCCAGAGTCAGGACATCAGAAGTATTCTTCTAGCAGAGCATTCTTCTTCAGATGAAGTCTTCCCAAGTTCAGGAATATTCTGAGGAAGTGGCAACGGTGGGGTTGTCAGATCTTTCCTCTGCAGTAGACAGTGAACTGGAGAAATTCTAGCACCCAATCCCAACTATTTTATCATAGTCCCCCAAATTTACCCAGGAATCCCTGTTTAAAGATGATGAAACTCAGCTGCCACCAAGCAGGCATGCCTTCACCTCTTAAGCCACTCCGCTATTTAGATGAGCTCTCCTCTAACCTGACAGGGGCAACACTGGTTTTCCATCTTACTGTGACTGCAGCCTGTCTGTCTTGGAGGGTCCTGAGAATGAATAGAAGAATCCCCCCTTGGCATCTCCAAGTCAAAAGAGGTCATGCAAATGCAAATCTTTGTTCTGACACCTGTTCCTGTGCACTCTCAGATAGCTAATGCCTGCTAAGTGGTCAGTGGTTAACACCAATTGCTCCTTCCTAGGCTCAGGGCAGGCCATTGTGCTCTAAGTCACAGTCATTAATTCTCCTAGCCAAGTATGTGTATTCTAGCTCTAGAAGTGTGATGAGAACTGGATTTAAGCAAGTTCTAGTCCAAGAAGCCTATAGCACATTTTTATTAAGTCATTTTTCTGCTTAAGTTATCAAAAATGTTAAATTAAGCAGGAAATATTTTAAAAACATATTAGTAGTCTTCTTTTATTACGAGATGGGGAATTAAGATTTTAATCCCACTTACGCTTACTCGTGGAAACGTCTACCAAGGCCTACATAGCGAAATAACTCTTGGGTTTTATTTCAATGTGAGGGCACACTAACCCCAATATGTAGCCTGCCCTGGCTTATAAGGTACACCTTGGGGGGGGGACTTGTGAATATATAAAATAGGCTTTTCCTACACGGCAAAGGTATTTTTACCTGTCCTGTATCCCTGCAGTGTACTCAAACTGCAGATCAGTAAGAGCACAGTGGCGCTCCTAGCAGACATATATTTTTCTCATATATGTAGGTGGAGTAAATGCAAACTGTAACTTGAGGCACCATTTACAATGGACTTATTTGAAAGTTAAATAAGCCAAAATAGGGAATTCCAATGTACAGCGCACATTATAGAGGGTAGCACAGGCAATATGCACAAGTTACTTACCTTCGGTAACGATATATCTGTAAGAAACATTAGTTAGTGATAGATTCCTTACCTTAGAATTACCCCCAGGCGTCAGACTGGATCCGGAAAGTTTTCGTTAGCAGTACCTCTGCGCGTCGGAAGGTGGCGTCGGTCGGCTCCGCGTCAGTCGTCGGCGTCGTGGTCGCCGGGATGACGTCGCGGCAGCTACTTAGACGCCGCCCTCGCGCGTTGACATCAGTTCTGCACACGACTTTCCGCGCCAGAAACGCAGAGCCATGCAAGATACTGACCACTGGTGCACAAAACTAGGGCCCTGAAGGGATGTCCTTAACCCTAGAAATCAGTTCGCAGAACGGGGAGGATGGGTGGGGCGGTAAGGAATCTATCACTAACTAATGTTTCTTACAGATATATCGTTACCGAAGGTAAGTAACTTGTGCATCTGAAAGAAACACGTTAGCGATAGATTCCTTACCTTAGAATAGATACCCCAGCAATATCAACCCCGGTGGTGGGTCTGCGAACCAAGATCACACCAGAAAGTCCTGGAGAACAGAACGGCCAAAGAAGCCATCTCATCTCTCCGGACTTGGCTGTCCAGGCAGTAGTGCTTGGTGAACGTGTGCAGCGATGCCCACGTAGCTACCTGACAGATGTCGCTTAGAGGAACTCCCCGTCCCAAAGCAGTGGTGGCTGCCGTCGCCCTGGTGGAATGGGCGCGCAACCCAACTGGAGGCTCCTTTTTAGCCAAAGAGTAACAGGCCTTGATGCACAAGTTACTAACTTGTGTAACGATATATCTGTAAGAGACAGTAGTTAGTGATAGATTCCTTACCTTAGAATATCCCCAGGCGTCAGGCTGGATCCGGAAAGTTTTGCGTAGCAGTACCCTTGCGCGTCGGTAGGCGGCGTCGTGCGGCTCCGCGTCCGTCGTCGGCGTCGTGATCGCCGGGATGACGTCGCGGGCAGTACTTAGGCGCCGCCCCTGCGCGCTGACGTCAGTTCTGTACACGACTTTCCGCGCCAGGAACGCAGAGCCATGCAAGAAGCTGACACAGGTGTCTGAAAAATACTAGGGCCCTGAAAGGGATGTCCTTAACCCTAGAAATCAGTTCGCAGAACGGGGAGGATGGGTGGGCGGTAGGAATCTATCACTAACTACTGTCTCTTACAGATATATCGTTACACAAGTTAGTAACTTGTGCATCTGAAAGAGACACGTTAGTGATAGATTCCTTACCTTAGAATAGATACCCCAGCAATACCAACCCCGGTGGTGGGTCTGCGAACAAAGATCAGACAAGGAAGTCCTGGAGGACAGCACGGCCAAAGAAGCCGTCCCTCCGGACCTGACTGTCAAGGCAGTAATGCTTAGTAAACGTGTGCAGCGAGGCCCACGTAGCTGCCTGACAGATAACCGGCAGCGGAACACCGCGGCCCAAGGCCGTGGTAGCAGCCGTTGCCCTGGTGGAATGGGCACGCAGCCCAACAGGAGGCTCCTTCTTGGCCAAAGAATAGCAGGTCTTGATGCACAAGGTAACCCAGCGGGAGACGGTCCTCTTGTGCACCGCCCGACCTTTTTGGCGCCCACGTAGCCAACAAAGAGCTGGTCATCCACCCGGAAGTGTTTTGTGCGGTCGATATAGAAGGAGAGCGCACGTTTTGGGTCCAGACGGTGGAGCCTCTCTTCCTCTCTGGAAGGATGCGGAGGCGGAAAGAAGGTGGGCAAAGTGATGGTCTGCCCAATGTGGAAAGCAGTAACCACCTTTGGCAAGAAGGACGGACGCGTCCGAAGAACAACCTTGTCTGGATGAACAGACAGAAAGGGAGGTTTGCAAGATAGAGCCTGGAGCTCACTCACCCGCCGAGCGGAGGTGATGGCCACCAGAAAGGCAGTCTTCAGAGTCAGAAGACGAAGAGGACAGTTATGCAGAGGCTCAAAGGGAGCGCACATTAAAAAGGTAAGAACCAAGTTCAAGTCCCACTGAGGCATTACAAACGGAACAGGAGGGAAGAGGTGAGTAATGCTCTTTAAGAACCTGTTAACAACAGGGGACTTGAAAAGGGAGGGCTGATCAGGGAGCCTGAGGAAGGCCGAGATAGCACAAAGATAACCCTTGATGGTACCCAGGGCAGAACCCTGTTGGGCCAGAGAGAGAAGGAACAGAAGGACCTCAGAAAGAGGGGCAGAAAGGGGATCCACAGCCTTTGCTGTGCACCATGCCACAAATTTGTTCCACCTGCAGGCGTATACCACCTTAGTGGAGGGACGCCTGGCTGCCAGAATCACATCACAAACTTCGGGAGGCAAGTCGAAAGGAATCAACTGCCGCCGCTCAATCTCCACGCAAGCAGGTGTAGACTGGACAGGTTCGGGTGGAGGACCGCCCCCTGCTGCTGCGACAGAAGATCCTCCCGAAGAGGCAGACGGATCGGGGGATCTATGCTCATACTGAGTAGCTCGGGATACCAAACTCTTCGAGCCCAGTCCGGAGCCACAAGAATGACTTGGGCCCGGTCGTGCCGAATTTTCTTCAACACTCTGGGTAGAAGTGGTATAGGCGGAAAGGCGTACAACAGACCGCAACTCCACTCGCGACGAAAAGCGTCGCCGAGCGAGTGCCGCCTTGGAAATTCCAACGCACAGAACTGATGACATTGCGCGTTCTCTTCGGTGGCGAATAGATCTAACCAAGGCTCTCCCCACTGTAGAAAGAGACCTTGCGCCACTTCCGAGTGAAGACGCCATTCGTGATCCATCATGCACCTGCGGCTGAGTTCGTCCGCCCTGGCGTTCAGAGAACCTGCCAGGTGTTGAACCATCAGGAACATGCCCTGATGTTCCAGCCATGTCCAGAGGCGCAGAGCCTCCTGACAAAGGGTCCAAGACCCCACCCCGCCCTGTTTGTTGCAGTACCACATGGCGGTGGTGTTGTCTGTGAACACCTGCACTACCTTCCCTTTGACAGAGGGAAGGAATGCCTTGAGTGCAAGCCGGATCGCCCGGAGCTCCAGAAGGTTGATATGGAGCCGGGACTCCGCCGGAGACCAGAGGCCTCTGATCTCCGCCTCTCCCATGTGACCGCCCCATCCCAGAAGGGACGCGTCCGTCACAACTGTATGCTCTGGCTGGGGAAGGGAGAGGGATCTGCCCATGACCCATTGCCGGTTCGAGAGCCACCACTGCAACTGTTTTGCAGTCCCCTCCGAGATCTGGACGTGATCGGACAGGTTGCCCTGGTGCTGCGCCCACTGGAACTTCAGGTCCCACTGCAGAGCCCGCATATGCCATCTGGCATGATTGACCAGCAGGATGCAGGAGGCCATGAGGCCCAGCAGCCTCAGGGTCATCCGTACCGAAACCCAGGATAAAGGCCGAAAGATCGGAATCATAGCCTGAATATCCCGGACTCGCCGTTCGGGAGGATAGGCCCGAAACTGCGTCGTGTCCAGAACTGCTCCGATGAAAAGGAGCTGTGGAGAAGGAATTAGATGCGACTTCGGCACATTGATGGAGAACCCCAGCGAGTGCAGGAGTTCGGCCGTAGTCTGGAGGTGGGAGACGACTGCCTGGGACGAGCCCGCCTTCAGCAGCCAGTCGTCGAGGTAGGGGAAGACTGAAACCCCTGCCCGGCGCAGATGAGCTGCGACCACCGCCATCACTTTCGTGAACACCCGAGGGGCACTGGTAAGGCCAAAGGGGAGCACGGTGAACTGAAAATGCTCGGGGCCTACCGTGAACCGAAGGTAACGCCGGTGGGCCGGCAGGACGGGGATGTGGAAATACGCGTCCTGCAAGTCCAACGCTACCAACCAGTCTCCAGGGTCGAGGGCAGTCAAGACCTGAGCTAGGGTGAGCATCTTGAACTTCTCCTTCCGTAGGAAGCGATTGACGTTCCGGAGGTCCAAGATAGGACGCATGTCCTCCTTGTCCTTTTTGGGCACCAGAAAGTAGTGGGAGTAGCAACCACGCCCTACTTCTGGGGTCGGAACATGCTCGATGGCCCTCTTGGTCAAGAGGGCCGTGACTTCCTTCTGTAGAAGCACCAAGTGATCCCCTGACATGCGGTGGAATTGAGGTGGCATGGCTGGGGGGTGGTCTCGAAGGGGAGGGAGTAGCCCCTTCGGACAATGTCCAAGACCCACCTGTCCGAGGTGATGGTGCGCCAGTGGGGAAGGTGATGGCGGACCCTGCCCCCTACTGGCGTGCCGTGCACCTGAAAGGAGGGACTAGGAGGGCTTGGAGGCCGCGGACGGGTTGGAGGTGGTGGCCTGACCCGCACGCTGGTTGCCCGATCCGCCACGGCGGAATCCACGTCCTCGGCCACGCGAAGACGCCTGCTGCGCGGGCCGGTGGCTGGGCTGCTGACGTGAAGGGGCGCCCCTACCGTGGCCACGATAGGGGCGAAAAGCAGAAGGCAGCGGAGGGCGTGTAGCAGAAAGGCCCAGGGACTTGGCAGTAGCCCGTGAGTCCTTAAAGCGCTCCAACGCATGGTCTGCTTTGGACCCAAAAAGACCGACTCCATCAAAGGGCATGTCCATGAGAGTATTCTGGACATCCCCTGAAAACCAGTGGTTCTCAGCCAGGCGTGGCGTCGGAGCGCCACCGTCGTTGCAATCGACCTGCCCAGCGAGTCGGCGGTGTCAAGGCCACAACGGATAGTGTATTTGGCCGCATCCCTTCCTTCCGCAATGGCGCGGGAAAGCAGTGCCTGGACCTCCTCAGGGCACTGGGGCAAAACATCCGCCACCGAATCCCACAGGGAGTGGGTATATCGGCCCAAAAGACAAGCGGTGTTAACGGACCGCAAGCCAGCACTGGAGGAAGAAAAACCTTTCTTCCCAAACTGATCCAGGCGTTTGGATTCCCTATCCGGAGGAGCGGTAGGGAAGGCGGTTTGGGAAGCGGAGGCTTGGACAACCAAGCTCTCAGGAGTGGGGTGGACAGAAAGAAACAGGGGGTCGCCCGGAGCGGGGCGATGGCGTCGTGACACGTTCCGATCCACAGGAGCCCCTGTGTTGGGCTTGGACCAGGCGCCCAAAAGAACGTCAGTGAGGGCGTCGTTAAACGGCAGCACAGTCTCCGCAGAGGAGGCTGCCGGCTGAAGCACCTCTGTCAAGATGTTAGGCTTGACCGTCAAAGTAGGGAGCTGGAGACGTAAGGCCCCAGCAGCCCTACGCAACACCGTACCAAAATTGGCCCCCTCCTCCGTAGCCACGGGAGGAGACAGCATGCCAGTGTCAGGGGAAGTATCCAGACCACTGGCCTCCCCTAGACTCTCTGTCCAGTCCTCATCATACTGACAGTTGCGCGTCAGAGGGTCATCAGACCCCTCCCAGTCCCTCCTGGTCCTCCTCTGGTTCAAAATAAGGAGGAGGAGGGACATTTGGGACCCAAGGTCCCATCGGCGCCGGAGCCGGCGTCGAGCGACGTCGCTCCGGGTCCATGTCCGGAGCCGGAAGGAACTGGGGGACGACGCCGCCCGGAGCCCAGGGCGGCGTCGAGAACGGCACCGGAGACATCGGCGCCGGCGGAGGTGTTGTGAGGTCGACCGGCTTCGATGGGGGTTGTGGAGCCGGGATCGAGGCCGGGGCCGAAGCCGGAGCCGGGATCGAGGCTGGAGGCACGGGCGACGCCGGGGCCGGAGCCGCCGGCGATGCCGGAGCAACCCCATCAGGGCCCGCGGGGCCCGAAGGCGCACCGGAGGGGCCTGAAGGCCCGAAGAGGCGGGCCATGGCCGACAGGAACTCCTGTACCTTGGCCGGATCCGCCCCCGAACCCGGGAAGGGCGGGTATGGCGGGGGCGACTCCACAGGCAAGTCCGGGGCCGCGGGGGCGGGGACGGTGCCGGGAGGGGCCTCAGCCGAGTCGCGAGACCGGCGAGGCGAAGTCCGAGAGCGACGATGCTTCTTGGACTTCTTGTGCTTAGACTTACCGGACGAAGAAGACTTCGACGCCGACGACCGGTGTGCACTCCGCGAGCGACCCCTGGACCTCTCACGCGACCGGGGCCTCCGTGGAGCCGAATGCCGGGCCTCGAGGAGCTTTCGAGACCGCTCTCGCAAAGCTTTCGGGTTGAGGGCCTGGCATTCGGGACAAGACTCGGTGTCGTGGCCTCGGCCGAGGCAGAAGAGACACTCCCAATGCGGGTCGGTGACGGACATCATCCGCGCACAGGCGCCGCATCGCTTGAAGCCGGGCATCCCTACGACACCTTAAAGATGGAAAAAACAGTGAAAAAATCACCAAAAAGTATGGTCAAAAATTGACCAGGGCACTGCTCTTCCCGGATCTGCGCTTGCTGGCGCGGAAAAAGAAGAACTGACGTCAGCACGCAGGGGCGGCGCCTAAGTACTGCCCGCGACGTCATCCCGGCGATCACGACGCCGACGACGGACGCGGAGCCGCACGACGCCGCCTACCGACGCGCAAGGGTACTGCTACGCAAAACTTTCCGGATCCAGCCTGACGCCTGGGGATATTCTAAGGTAAGGAATCTATCACTAACGTGTCTCTTTCAGATACACAAGACGACCCACCTGGAGATGGTCCACTTGTTTACAGCCCGACCTTTCGTGGCGCCCACGTAGCCAACAAAGAGTTGCTCATCCACCCGGAACTGTTTTGTGCGGTCTAGGTAGAAGGAGTGCGCACGTTTTGGGTCCAGACGGTGGAGCTTCTCTTCCTCTCTCGAAGGATGCGGAGGCGGAAAGAAGGGGGCAAAGTGATGGTTTGGCCAATATGAAAAGATGTAACCACCTTTGGAAGAAAGGATGGGCGAGTGCGTCGGATGCATAGCCAGAATGGAGGCTTAGAAGAAAGAGCCTGGAGCTCACTCACTCTCCTAGCAGAAGTGAGGGCCACCAGGAAAGCAGTCTTAAGCGTCAAGAGACGAAGAGGACAGTTGTGAAGTGGCTCAAAGGGAGCACACATTAAAAAGGTCAAGACCAGGTTCAAGTCCCACTGAGGCATAACGAAAGGAACCGGAGGAAAGAGATGCGTTATGCCTTTCAGAAAACGATTAACAACAGGGGACTTAAAAAGAGAAGGTTGATCAGGAAGCCTGAGAAAGGCAGAAATGGCCGAAAGATAGCCCTTTAGAGTGCCCAGAGCAGAGCCCTGCTGGGCCAAAGAAAGAAGGAACAAGAGAACCTCAGAAAGAGGGGCAGAAAGGGGATCCATAGCCTCTGCTGTGCACCATGCCACAAATTAGTTCCATCTACAGGCGTATACCGTCTTAGTGGAGGGACGCCTGGCTGCGAAGATGACATCACAGACTTCGGGAGGCAGGTCAAATAACGTCAGTTGCCGACGCTCAATCTCCACGGAAGGAGGTGGAGGCTGGACAGGTTCGGGTGGAGGACCATCCCCTGCTGCTGCGACAAAAGATCCTCCCGAAGAGGCAGACGAATCGGAGGATCGATGGCCATACTGAGTAGCTCGGGATACCATACTCTTCGTGCCCAATCCGAAGCCACAAGAATGACTTGGGCCTGGTCGCGCCTGATCTTCTTCAGCACTCTGGGCAGAAGTGGTATAGGCGGAAAGGCGTACAGAAGACCGCAACTCCACTCGCGACGAAAAGCGTCGCCTAGCGAGTGCCGCCTTGGAAATTCCAACGTGCAGAATTGCTGACATTGCGCGTTCTCTTCGGTGGCGAACAGATCTAACCAAGGCTCTCCCCACTGTTGAAAGAGTCCTTGCGTCACCTCCGAGTGAAGACGCCATTCGTGATCCATCATGCACCTGCGGCTGAGCTCGTCCGCCCTGGTGTTCAGGGAACCTGCCAGGTGTTGAACCACCAGAGATATGCCCTGATGTTCCAGCCATGTCCAGAGACGCAGAGCCTCTTGACATAGGGTCCACGACCCCACCCGCCCTGTTTGTTGCAGTACCACATGCTGGTGGTGTTGTCTGTGAACACCTGCACTACTCTTCCCCGGACAGAGGGAAGGAATGCCTTGAGTGCAAGACGGATCGCCCGAAGCTCCAGGAGGTTGATGTGTAGCCCAGACTCCGCCGGAGACCAGAGGCCTCTGATCTCCGCCTCTCCCATGTGGCCACCCCATCCCAGAAGGGATGCATCTGTCACCACAGTGTGTTCTGGTTGGGGAAGGGAGAGGGATCTGCCGTTGACCCAATCCTGGTTCATGAGCCACCACTGCAATTGTCGTGCAGTGCCCTCCGAGATCTGGACGCAATCGGACAGGTTCCCCATATGCTGCGCCCACTGGAACTTCAAGTCCCACTGCAGAGCCCGCATATGCCACCTGGCATGATCGACCAACAGGATGCAGGAAGCCATGAGTCCCAACAGCCTCAAAGTCTTCCTGACTGACAACCGGGATAGAGGCTGAAAGATCGGAATCATAGCCCGAATATCCCGGACTCGCTGTTCGGGAGGATAAACCCGAAACTGCGTTGTGTCCAGAACCGCTCCGATGAAGAGGAGCTTCTGAGAGGGAATCAGGTGCGACTTCGGCGCATTGATGGAGAACCCCAGCAAGTGCAGGAGATCGGCCGTAGTCTGGAGGTGGGAGGCAACAGCCTGGGGCGAGCCCGCCTTCAACAGCCAGTCGTCAAGATCGGGGAAGACTGGAACCCCTGATCTGCGCAGATGAGCTGCAACCACCGCCATCACTTTCGTGAACACCCGAGGGGCGCTGGTAAGGCCAAAGGGGAGCATGGTAAACTGAAAGTGCTCGTGGCCTACCGTGAACCGCAGGTAACGCCGGTGGGCCGGCAGAACGGGGATGTGAAAATAAGCGTCCTGCAGGTCCAACGCTACCATCCAGTCTCCAGGGTCGAGGGCAGACAAGACCTGAGCCAGGGTCAACATCTTGAACTTCTCCTTCCGGAGGAAGCGGTTGACGTTCCTGAGATCCAAGATAGGACGCAGGCCTTTGTCCTTCTTGGTCACCAGAAAGTAGATGGAATAACAACCACGACCTACTTCTGGGACAGGAACGCGCTCGATGGCTCCCTTGGCCAAGAGAGCCGTAACTTCCTGCTGGAGAAGGGACAGGTGATCCTCCGATATGCGATGGTACTTGGGTGGCATGGAGGGAGGGGTAGTCTCGAAGGGGAGGGAGTAGCCCCTTCGGATGATTTGCAAAACCCACCTGTCCGACTTGATGGTGCACCAGTGGGGGAGGTGATGGCGAATCCTGCCGCCCACTGGTGTTTGGCGGCCCTGAAATGTGGGACTAGGAGAGCTTGGAGGCTGCGGCGGTGGAGGTGGACTGGCCCCCCCCTCTGGCCCCCAGAACCATGGCGTTGGTTCCCACGTCCCCGGCCGCGCTGGGATGAAAAGTTCTGCGCCGGCCTGTGGCCCTGAAGGGAATGTGCTGGGGCACCCGTTCCGTGACCACGAAAGGGGTGAAAAGCAGACTGTGCAGGACGCAGGGTGGAAAGACCCAAGGACTTGGCCGTAGCCCGCGAGTCCTTGAAACGCGCCAATGCACTGTCCTCCTTGTCGCCGAACAGGCGACGGCCATCAAAAGGCATGTCCATTAGGGTGTTCTGGACATCCCCCGAAAAGCCAGTCGTCCTCAACCAGGCGTGGCGTCTGATTGCCACCGTCGTGGAAATCGTTCTGCCCAGTGAGTTGGCGGTATCCAGCCCACACCGAATGACGAACTTAGCTGCGTCTCTCCCTTCAGCAACAGCACGGGAGAGCACGGTCTGGGCCTCCTCCGGACACTGAGGCAGCACTTGCGCCACCGAGTCCCACACAGAGTGGGAGTAACGGCCCAAGAGGCATGCAGTGTTCACCAACCACAGGCCTAAGCTGGAGGAAGAAAACAACTTCTTCCCAAGGTGATCCAGCTTCTTGGATTCCCTATCCGGGGGTGCGGTCGGGAAGGCGCTCTGGGACGTCGAGGCTTGGACCACCAAGCTCTCAGGGGACGGGTGTTGGGAAAGGAACAAGGGGTCGCCCGGAGCTGGGCGGTGGCGTCGGGCAATCATCCTATCCACAGGAGCCCCTGTGGTGGGCTTGGACCAAGTGCCCAAAAGGATATCTGAGATAGCTTCATTAAAAGGCAGCAGGGGCTCCGAAGAGCTCGCTGCCGGTTGAAGTATCTCTGTCAGGAGGTTAGTCCTGACTGCCACCGTAGGAAGCTCGAGGTTAAGAGCCTCAGCCACCCTAAGCAACACCACTGCGTAAGAAGCTTCCTCCTCCGTAGCCACGGTAGGAGGAGACAGCATGCCAAGGTCTGGCGAGATGTCCAAACCACTGGCATCCCCCAGGTCCTCTCTCCAGTCCTGTTCCAGTTGTTCTGTTAAAGGGTCACCTGACCCCTCCCAATCCTCCTCCTCGTCCTCTGGGTACCAATCTGGCCTAAAAGGGACTCCAGGAGTGAACAGGGGCACAAAAACCCCGCCCGGCACCGGATCCCGCGTCGGTCGACGCCGGTCCGGCTCCGTGTCTTCATCCAGAAGGAGGTCAGGGTCGACGCCGGCCGGGGACCGGACGGCGCCGGGCGCGGTAGTGGTGCCGTCGGAAGCGGCGCCGGTGGAGGTGTGGTAAGGTCAACCGGCGCCGATCCGGATCCAGGCCTGGATCCACGGGGGGCCTGCGGCGCCGGGGCCGCCGCCAATGAAGGTCCCGGCCCCCCAGCCGAGTCTGCGGGGCCCGAAGGCACGCTGGCAGGTTTGGGCCGCCCGAAGATGGCATGCATCGCCTCGTAGAACGTACGAAGCTGGGCGGGAGTCGCCCCGGGTCCCGGAAAGGGAGGGAAACCTGGAGTTGACTCTTCGGGCTCCGCACGCGGACCTCGTCGGGTCAGCCAACCGACGAGGAGAAGTCGAAGAGCGACGATGCTTCTTCGACTTCTTTTTGTGCTTCGACTTACCCGACCCAGAGTGCGAAGACTTCGATCCTGACTGATGGTGGCTCCGCGACCGGTCCCTCGACCTCCCTCTCGACCGGGACCTCGAACGGCGCGGAGCAGACTGTCAGCGTTCAAGCAGCTTTCGGGACCGCTCCCGCAAAGCCTTCGGCGTCAACAACCGGCAGTCGGAGCACGACTTGGGGTCGTGGTCGTGCTCCAGGCAGAAAAGGCACACGCGGTGCGGATCCGTCACCGACATCAGTCGACTACAGGAACCACAGGCCTTGAATCCTGGCATCCCTCATGCACCTTACGGAGTCGTGAGACTCGAAAAAGACGTCGACAAAAGTCGAGAAAAACTTAGTCAAAAAATTACTGAGGTACCGCTCTTTCCGGATCTGCGCTGGCTGGCGCGGAAAAAGAAAGAACTGACGTCAGCACGCGAGGGCGGCGTCTAAGTAGCTGCCGCGACGTCATCCCGGCGGCCAACTACGGACGCGGAGCTGACCGACGCCACCTTCCGACGCGCAGAGGTACTGCTAACGAAAACTTTCTGGATCCAGTCTGACGCCTGGGGGTAATTCTAAGGTAAGGAATCTATCACTAACGTGTTTCTTTCAGATACTGCTGTTTAGGAGAGGTAAAGGGCTCAGAGTCCTAAAGACAGCAAATCCTAACAGGCAAAAAAATGGCAGGGGGGGACAGGGGGGAGGGGCATGATAAAAATTGGATAATTTGTTAAATAGCAGAACTAAATTGAAAAAAAACATTACCACAACAATCTTATTGAATAATTAACATGTCCTTAGCAAAAGGAGAAGTGAGAGGGCTATGAAAAATGTCACCATGCTGTATCAATCAGAAAGAAGGTCAGTAAAGTTAATTAATTGTTATGGGCAGTCATGGTGGTGTTACTTTCGTGTTGCGCCTCGGGAAACTTTAGGAGGCACTGCAACCTCTGCAGTAGGAGAATTTATTTTCTCTCAGCATGGCAAAGGGGTTGCACTTGGATGGGCAGGCTACAGCACTTCCCTGTCAGCCCCTTTGACTGCAATTAAGTTTCTGCCACCCCGCTTACATCTGTTGTAGTTCCAAAGCGTCAGGTAGGAGAGACACGCCTTTACCATTGTGAATAGAACAGAAGAAATCTAGAAGGAATTTTACTTAACTCTGTTTTCCTCTTGTGTTCTTTTCTTCTAGCCTCGTCTTGGTGGTGGCATGGTCAGACATCTTATTTTTCCGATACTAAGATGGTTGCCAAGTCAATTCAGACCACATTTTGTGACCAATCTAAGATGACTTTGAGAACATTTCCTCTAACAGCAATTTCTGGCTAAACCATACATAAACAAGCATTTGCAATGCATTAGGTCTCGCATTTGTGAGAGTTTAAGCTATTGGCATTGTAAATGACAATGCCTTTTATTTATCTGTTTTGATAATTAACACATAAATAAAAGGCATTGTCATTTACAATGCCAATAGCTCAGACTCTTGTAAATGCCAGACCTATTTCACTTCCAAGAAGCGGCCGCCATTGTCCCGGGCTGCTTGGAAAGTGAAAGCGTGCATGGCGCGCTGAATGTTGCAGGAAAGCATGTCGTGCCTGCAGTAGGAGAAACTCATTAAAGAAAATAGTGCTTACAGACTAAATAAGACATACCGTGTAACAACAGAAGTAAAAGGGCCAGTCCTCATGGGAGGTTACAAATGAAGACAAGGCGGTACTAAGGAGGGACTAACAAGCCTTTTAACGAATCGTAAGCCCGCATTTACAAAGGACAATGACACAAGCTAATGAAAAATATGGGTGGAGCTTCAAGTCCATACTCGAATACAGCATGCCTCGCAGAGCAGCGCATGCGCTGCCCAGGCTCGACCTAAAAAACGACTGCGATGTGTGTGGGACAGTAACCTAAAAAGGCTGTGACAGCGGTAGAAATTGTTTTGTCGGTTTCTGTGGTACTAAATGAAGCGGACTGTTATGCAAAACTAGTGCCACGTTTATGTAAATGTTATCTTGAGTATACATTTACAGAACACTTGTCAACAGTTGTATGCTTCCTTGTTTAAAGCACTTGACTTTTCTTAAATGTGTTTTGCAATAGTACCATGATTAAAATGTTATATTTGCGGTGTTGGAAAAAATGTTTCTTTTTAAGCTGATTTATTAGTGGCAGTGCTTTTGATTCGCAGGCAAAGCAAAACGACTGGAGGACAAAATGGTGCAGAAGTTGCAATAAGATGTGGATATGGAGGGCGATGCCTAGACCCCTTCAGGAATCTGGTGTATACCATTCTGCACTTGCCAGCGTTTTTTTTCCCCCTCTGTTTTAGGCAGCGTTGTTTTACCATATTGGGACTGGTTTGCTTTTTATTTAGCCCGGTGACTCGGATGACTATTAAAAATAAATCACTGAGTTGGTTTTTTTGGTCTTTCAAAAATACCCTGGTAGTTATATTTATGTAAAAAAAATAAAACTTTCCAGAAGGAAGACTTTGTGTGTATTACCTATTAGACATAAGAATGGCAATTTTTCAAATTGTTTAATTAATTATGCTTTATTAATCATGTAATGTAGCAACACACATTGAAACGTAGCATTAAATAACTTGCACCGTATATCTTTGCAACTATCTGTACCAAATACCGCTGTCAGTATACACCAGGACATGGGCATTACAACTGATCGATAGAGAATCTACACGTTTTAAATCTTTTGAGCATGCTTCCAAACACAACATCAACACATCATTGCAACTGTACACATTCCAATGTCTCTTTTCCCAGTAGCACACTTTGTGACCTTTAATTATCCATAACTGTGCTATTCGTTTTTTCAGCCATTATGATATTTTATGTAACTTTTCCGAGTGAACTTCACTTTTTACTTAAATACAGCCTGTTCACAATGCACTCAATGCAGCAAATGAATTAAACAGTTTGCAGAAAGTTACTGTATCTGAACGGTTATGTGTTTTCAGTGGAAAACACGCCTGAAGAAACTTTTTGAGTTTTTTCTTCAAGAATGACTTTCATCAAGCTGACGAAAAACTTGGTGAAAGTCTTTCTTGTAGAAAAATGCATTTCTTCTGGTGTGTGTGCAGGTTTAAAAAAACAAACAGAATTTAAGGTCGGTTCCCCACCAATCCCTTAAGTCTGTTTCCCCACCCCCTTTTTGAGAGGAGGGTCCCTCCTTAACACTGCTTCATAACCCCATGACGATGTTTCCACCCACTCTATTTCACTAAATCCTACAACTAATCTCCTTACCTCATCTACCCTACCCTCATCCTCTTTCCCACACCTTTTTCTATTCTTACTCGTGTGATAATTGTCTTGCTTTTATAATAAAAAAACAATAAAAAAAACAGTCTATCTTCCACACGAAACATACTGTTTTTCTGCAAAAACCTATTTTGTCATTGTGTGCGTTTCACCAAAATGAAGTTGTGTCAGCCTGATTTTGTCAGGCTGGATTGCATGATTTTAAAATCGCCATAATGGCGGAATACAATCTGAAGACATTCCCATTATATAAAACCTCTCTTTCTTTATGCAACACAAAGAAAGCATGACATGATGATCAGAAGTACACATACCATCTTCAACAAAGACAGACGATCAGGAGCACATAGGAAATCTGAAACACAGACAGACTACACTCCACCAGTGCACAGTGGGGCACTATGTACAATAAATAATTTCTTGGAAAATTGGCACAAAGCAGAAAAACATACTCTCAGGAGCAAACTAAAGCTCTCACCCTTATCCTGTGGGACTTTGTCACCATCTAGGACCTCCATAATTACTCGCTGACCACAACTCTAACCCCATTTTCCTCTCACCCTCTGGATAATTAATCATTCATTAGCGCATGTCACAACCCTAGCCTTGCTACCCTTGCAGCATCTTATCACTCTCTGAAACCTTTCCATACACTGCAGCCCTCTCTTCACAACCTTTGAATTATTCTTTCACGCTCTAGGACAGAGGAAGACCAAAGAAAGACACTGAGCATCTCAAGTGAAGCATACTAAATAAGCATCTCAGGTGAAGGAATACTAAATGACTAATAATTTTAAATTAATAATTAACACTGAAGAACAAAAGGACTTTCAGCGATTAGGGAGGGGAATACACCCTCTTAAGATTCTATGGTTTTGCATATTAATATGTATGTTTTATGTTGATCTAGTTCGCAACAGGGCCTAACAATATGTATGTCTCTACCTTCATGTGAGATATAACACACACTTCATCATCAGTGTCTGCAACTCACAGCCAGACATATGGGATCAATCAAGACTGTTGGTGGCTTTTTTTTCGTGGGGGGAATGCTCGCAGTCTGACAGAACCTGGCCTCTGGTGACACAGAATCTCAACAACTCGTGCATGGGAGGCGGGCGAGTGAGTGGGTGGGTGGGTGAGTGGGTGGGTGGGGGGATGGGTGGGTGTTTGTGCATGTGTGTTTGATGGGGGAGATAAACCCACTGCTCCTGCTCCCTTTCTCAGACATTGTACGGTTTAAGTGAGGGAGTGGAGAAGGAATAGCTTTCAACTGAGCCACTGCCGGCTGGAAAAGGAAAACTAGCCTTAAAAAAAAAACAACAACAAAAAAACACACACACAATCTATTTCACAGAACAAATTTCCTAATGCAGTGAAAAAATCTAATATTCTGCGCAATTCAGAGGCTGGCACAGTACCGAGGATATTTTCTCGGCATGAAAAACGAGCATTAACAACTTTGTGCACTGCTCCCTCACGGCCGTTTTGAGGGTCGATACGCCGGGCACATTTTTTCAGAAACTACCAAGAAAACTGCCCGTGTCCTGCACCTTACCGACAGCTATCTACTTGCTCTGATTTGATGTCCCAGTTGTACCGCACCTATAGTAGGGTAAAGAGGTGCACTCAAAGCTTGCAACTTCCTCGTTTTGTTTTCTTCATTTTTACGCATCAAAGTCTTGCTTAATTTCGTTTACCAACAGTGTTTTTTTCCATTAGTGAAACTCCGTCGTCTTTATTCATCTGAAGTGATGATTCACCCATTCGGGACAGGTCTTAATACAGACTCGTATGCATTTGCATAAACAGGACATTACTGTTTGCTCTACTTGCTATCGTAAGAACAGAAGTGGGCTGTGAGGCCCAGAAAGCCGTGAGACGGTGGCCTAGCTCTCCACCTCCAGAGGCCAGCAGTTGGGAGATAACGTGTTCTTTCAGTGTGCACAACTGGTCCGGTCTGCAGATACTGCTTGGCCGGAGCACGGCACTTCAAAGGCCGACATTCAAAAAATTACCTCTTCTAATGCACAGTGCGTGGATGTTGTGAGGGCTGGCAGGGAGGGGCTCTGGAAGAGAGCTCTGAGGCTGTTTACATTTAAAGTGATAGCGCTTGTACACTTCCCATGCACTTACGGGGGAGCTCAGGGAAAGCGAGAGGGAGGAAGGGGTTAAGGGTGGGTGCATGGTGGGAGGGTGACTCGGTGAGGGAAACAAAGATAAACCCCTTTAAGGGGCTTGTCTTGAAGCGAGGAGGTGGCTTAACATATAAAGCTGCCGACTTTTGAGCTGGAGGTCAGGGTTCGAGCCTCAGCGTGGGCTGTATCACCTAATCATAAATAAATAAACAGCGATCTCGGAGGGGGGTGGGGAGAGACAAATAAAAAAACACAACACACGTGGAGGGGCGAGACAGATAAAATTAAAAAAAACATGGTCAAATGTAGCATCTGAAACCAACTGAAACAAATGGTGCAGAGAATCGAAGGGAGGAGGTGGCTCAACATATAACGCTGCTGACTTTGGAGCTGGAGAACAGGTTTCGAGCCTCGGCGTGGGCTGTATTAATCATAAATAAATAAACGGAGATCTCAGATGGGGGTGGGGAGAGACAAATAAAACAAGCATTGGCAATGCAATAGGGGGGGGCACGGGAAGAAAGTAGTCTGTGCAGTAAAGGGGCCAGTAGCCGTGGAAGGACACAAATGAAGACATGTCCATCATAAGGAGGGACTAACAAGCCTACAACCAATCGGAAGGCAGCATTTAAGACACACGCCAATGAAAATGATGGGCGGAGAGTGGGCGAAGCTTCCACGCTATAGTGTATACTGCATGTCTCAACGAGACAGTGCAAGCGCTGCCTAGGCGAGACCTAAAAAGATAGTAGTGGGGAGGGATGTGTCACAACACACTTAATTTAAAATATTTCATCATGAAAATCGTGCACTTGATGTACATTTTTGCCCCTGGTTTTTCTGCAGCAAGAATCTTGTGGATTCCTGAATTTCAGAAACTTTATTGCTGACTATTCACTACCCAAATTCATGGTTGGGTTGGTACCTTACTCCTACTCCTATTACTCCTACTCCTATTGTTCTTCTATCGAGAACTTCAAGACTGCCTACAAGTTATTCCCTGCCCTTAAGGCTTTTTCCTTCCCTGGGACTGATTCAAGAAGACAGTGGTGACATTTCAGGTGTCTAACTGAGCAGGGTGGCACCATGGCTACTGGCAAAGGTCACCTCGCTTCTGGTGGCTCAATGCATCCACTACAGGATTTGTGTTTCACCTCATGGTTACAGGTTAGAATCCTGGCGGGTACACTCAGTTCTTCATCCTTCCAAAATTGATGAAATGAGTTCAGCAAGTTGGGTAAGAATAATCATCTGTTATTTCACGTCAAGATACTATTCAGGGTGAACGTGCGCTTTTCAAATAAACGTTATGTTTATGTTAGGCAACTACAATCAAACAGAAAGGACAGACCACTTGGACCAGCTCTTGACAGGTTGCAACAGTAACAATTTCAGAGCCAACTGATCCTTATGTGTTCATCTCAGGACATGGCTCAAACACTGCAATAATGTCCACAGGAACTGCAGTAACTTTGTATGGAAAATGTGCCCTGAAGCAGACACTTACAATCATCTCCACTCAGTCCAGTCAATTAGTGGCAGACACTACTTGGGTAAAAAAAAAACTAAATTACATCGTTTCATGGTAGCTCGAAAGATTAAATAATGATTAATTAGTTGTGGGTACCTCCCTGCCAAACTTGCTGATTTCATCAATGCCTTTATGCATATTCAAGGTAGATTCCAAGAAAGATGTATTGAACAGAGAAAGTCTTGAGCTGCATCATCTGGCCCCTTTTAAGCCTACCCTTCATGTGAGGCAGGCAGTACAAGTGATGTTTCGGTTCAAAAAGATGGTGGAGCGCTGGACTGCTTCCACTGTGGTGATTCTGGGCATTTGGTTCAAGCTTCCTCCATACACACGCAATGGTCCTCAGAAAATGCAAACCCTCGTCCCTTATGAGGGAGGAATGGATGGGTGAACCTATACTCCTGTACATGGGCATGTCTGAAAATAATACAGATGATCAATTGTTCCTCCTTAAAATTACCCTGAAGACCATGGAAGGATTGGCTGTTTATATTTCTGCCGTCTCCGAGTGTTGATCCAGTGGTATGTTCATAGCGCATGACTGGGCCCTCAAAAATAATATTACCACGTTCTCGAAATAGGTCCCAGAAGTTGGTCATACCGATGCGATGATACTGCCCCAGGCTTCAGGAACGGTTAAAGAGAATTTCTTTTCTTTGCTAGTATCTGTTGGTGATCACAGAGATCCTTTCTTTTGATTTAATAATTTCTCTTAATTATACTATAAGTTTTGCTATACCGTCATGAAAGAGGCAAAATCCATATTAAAACTGGGTCACCAGACTGATTTTATGGTCTCCGTTGTTCTGTAAAGACCAGTGCTATGATAGAGGCTTCAATGTTCCTTTCAAATGAGTCTGTTCTTTTTCGGAAAAGGAATAAGAGGTCCTTAAACCATACTTGCAGGGAAATCTATGGAATCAACTCCTTGTCCATTCTTCCACACTCAGCCCATGTATCAAGTGTTAAATCAAATTACCACTAGAGATAAGTACCATCTACCCCCTCATCAAAGATGTCTTAGCCGGAGGAGCACAAGTATATACCTAGTTGAATCTGCATGGTGCTCGTTTTTTGCGCATAGATGTGGCCATCATCTCTCTTCCTCAAAGAACGTCTGATTTTTTTATGTCGTGTGGCGCTTCTGTCATAGCCACTCTCCTCCACATAATTAATGAATTTAGCACTCTCCCCTTCAAATACCAAAAAAGCTTATATAAATTGTTAAGGAGAATGACTGGGCAAAAAGTAAAATTCTGCCCTCATAAAAACCAAAATCCTTATTGAATACGTTTTCTGCTCAAAATTCAAAATTATTAGCTTACTCACCGATTCCACGTTTTTCCATAGGTAGAACAGTGACTGTGATATTATCAGAGCTCCGTTGACCAGCAGTGTCAGTAACAGTTAGTTGAAAAGCGTAAGCTCCCTCCTGCAAATGAGAGACCTGAAGCGTTCCTGGCTGAGGCACCTGATTGGAAGGAATTAAAAAAAAATCTAAATTAACCAAGGCTGGACTAATTAACTTTGTCCTGGAAAAATGTTATTAATCATTGCTTGGCTACATGTTAATAGTGAAATGGCAAGAAAGTAAATAATATACACCAATAACTCTGTAATTCATATTGAAACTAATCACATCTAGTATCACAAACAGTCTTTTAGGGGTGCTCAGCTTTGGGCACAGGAGAAATGCTCAGAATACCCACATGGGATGCAATGTATTCTGACGCCCAACCAATGAACATTTTGTAGGAAGTCGGATACATACAAATTGTAGACTTACATCTAGGTTTAGATTACAATTTCTGTCTTTTGGGTATCAAACTCCACAGGAGAATGTAGACAACCAAAATAAGGAGGTGCTATGAATTAGTGTATTTGCACAGAAGGCAATTCGTTTTTTATCTACACAGGGAAAAGCAATTTGCTTGGGGGCACACCAGCTCCTTTCATCTAGGAAATTATTTTTCAACTTTTAGGTAAGCTACTAAGAATCCAGAAAAAGAAGCTAGACAAGTCCAAAAGTTGAGCAGCCAAGACCGTATTACGCCTGCACCCAAAGCCCTACACTGGCTACCAGGGATGAGAAGAATCCCTTACAAAGCACCACATTGCACAGCAGGCGATCTATGAAAGAGGATCCATCCTCCTACAGGCAAAACTCACGCTGTACATTCAAAAAAGAACCTCGAGATCCAAACTGGAGGCTCCTTCTCTGTTCACACACGAACACTCGGGGAAAAGTTCCAAAAGAGAAGAAAGATCATCGAAAGCCATCTAGCATTTTGACAAGCAACAACAACTTGGCGGTTTCCTAAATGACGATTCAACAAACTGGTAGACCACCAGTGACTTGGTTTGCATTAACAACGTGCTAATCAGTGATACAGCAAGGGTTAGAGACCAGTAATGCAAGAACGGAAATTATCCCCCCATAAAATTTGGCATTTAAAAAACAGCCACTTACTGGTATGCAGTGCTGTGTCTTCCGAGCCCTGATGACACTGCTTCTGCGGCAGTACTGATAGCTACGCCCCTGGCGCTTAACAGTACCTCAATCTCCATGAGTATACTACTCAATGCAGGAGACGCTACTACATGCCGCTGCTACAAGTCTGGTGCCTCATAAACAACATAAAAAAGCTGCACTTTTAGACACCTCAGCCAACATTTTCTTTCAAGGTAATGAAATAAAAAGAGCAGCAACTTACTCAAGAAGTATTAAAGCACTTTGGAGCCACAACAGGAGGTAGGAAAATGCTACTGAAATTCTGCAATACAATATTACTAGCATTTACATTACTTTTCAAGGTCAGAAGCACGAAGTAAAAAGCTTGTGAATACTTAAAAACTTATGAGTGTGGCTACCCCACACTAAACACCTGCTATACTGGCTTAACAATAAATACAATACTGCTGGAAAATATGTTACATACCAGAAATCTATCAGCACTAATAAATTCTATCCAAATCTGCAAATACCCACAGATGATATTTCTGTGGCTTGAAATATTGAAATCTGCAAACCCCGATGGACTGTATGGGCAGCTGAATGTTAGTCTGCTAAAAACTGGCAGAGAAAGGACATTTAAAATGAATGGCAAACATTTACAGAGCAAGTGGCTATCCTTACAACCCGCAAATGGTGTTGACCTCATGGACCAAACTTGGACAACCTGGTTCTAAATAAATAGTATATTCATAAATATATAGATAGACCAGTGAGCGGATTTAACTTAATTTTTAGACGTTTTCACTTTTTACTGGGTTACCACGTTTGTGTGGCTGTAGAAATCATGCAGAGGAGGAGGACTGTTGAATATCAGAATTGTTAAAATCACAAGAACTCCAGAAGAAAAACTTCTTGACACTGAAGAACCAGGGGGTGATTGATAACGATAAGGTGACCAGCATTTGTTCAACATTAAGACTGAAATGGTTCATAAAAATCAGAAATAACCAGAAAGGTGGCAAAAAACTAATTAGGTTGGGGAGGAGGAGGAGGGAATCTACAATGGAGGAAATTGAGATCGCTGATGCCGACCAGGCAAGAGACAAGGTTGATCAGTTTGTGGTGGTGCAGTCATGTAAGGAGAAAAAGAGCTCCTGATGCTAAGCAGGAAGACTGAGCAAACAGATCTTTTAGTAATATTACAATCAGAAGCATTTCGACCCATGTCCAAGACATTAATTTGATATGCTATGTCTAAGGCCATTTTCAGTTTCTAGGACAAGTCTCTAGCATGATAAAATCTGAATTGGACCATGGCTACTGTGTCAGGTCTTCATCTAGAATAGCAAAAACCTGCCAGTAAGCTACTGAGGTTGAAAATTCCAATCATGGATGCAGGGAGAAAGATATCTATTCAATTCTGTGACCTTTAGATCAAATATTTACAAAACTTTGCGCAGGCCTCACTAGCGAGACAGGACGGAAATACAAGATGTTACCACCCACCTTACAAGTGAGAAATCACTATAGGTTGAGCTGCACCTTTAAACTACTACTTGTATAAAGGAAATAACTTACCACCAACATTGACAGTTGATGCCACTAGACTACTGTGTATTAATTTAGATGAAGAAAGCTAAAGCCCCACAAAGCAAAACTGTTCGGTGAGAAGGAGCCAAAGAAGGGGTGTCTTCACATCCAAGAAAGGTAATTGACAGAAGTGGCGAGAAGCAAATTACCCTTTTACAATTAGTTGGCAGTTAGTTCTACAGTTCATCTACCTTATCTAGTGAACTTTACTAATGAGTTTATTAGTGGTTGTGGGTTGCTGGGGGATGCTCAAGCTATTCACTACAAATTGGGGAGTATGAGGTAGTGTTGTTGCGGCGCATGTCCCGAATATGATGAGTGGGCACAAGTGCTTGCCGCGCTTTAAGGGGCTCAGATGCCTGGAGGGTGAATTTCATCCCGCCCGGCCTTCCCATTGGCCTGCTGGATTTGCACCTTTCACACCTGCTTTGGTGCCATTTTTTACCTTGCCCCCTCTTCCCTTGCTTTGGGGGCGGAGGTGCCATGTCCTGGCCATTGTCCCTCTGGGACCCACATTCCCAGGCCTTGGCGTAGGTTAACACACCGGCCCCTTCAGCCCCCCTTCGGGTGCGGGCCTCTGTTCATCCACGAGTAAACCAGTTTTTGGGGTTATTCATTGTCTAAATGTATTGCAATATTAAAGAATCAGGAAAGGGGACCACATTTCTCACTCAATGTGTCATCCAGGACAGAGTGGTGGCTGAAAATAACTGGGAGTAAGTATACTGCTGGTACAGTGTATTCTACTTGCGTTGCAAGGAATGAGGGCTAAATCGGGGTCGATGTTTGGGGCATAAATTGCAAGGGCTGGCCAAACTTTGAGCTGAGGAGTTGCTGGATGAGGAAGTTAATTGACGGGCAAGGGTCCAGATAAGCATGTGTAGTTGATTGGATATAAAATCATTAGGAATGGAGTAAACAGTAAGTTAAAAGAGTGGAGGGTAAATATTAGCTATTCACAAGACTGAGTATAACATAGTTACACTGAATCTACATGGTTATAACCAGGAAGCGAAAAGCAGAAAATGCAGGTCTTATAAAAGGGGTCAAAAGGTCTCGAAATATTAAATCACACGTTTTTCAAGACAACCGCCGAAAGAAGGAAAAGAAATGAGCTGTAGCAAGAGGTAAAACTAGTCTCTGCAATACCAAGGTTAAATCGACCTGCAAAGTACATTGCTATCTATCTATCTGATAGGAAAGTAGCGTTTGCTTTCTCCATTGTGTTTTCTAAAGGAAGGGTCGCTATGGCAATGTGGGCACCAGCGAGGAAATAAAATGTGTAAAGCAAATAAGAGAGCTGTGAATGCCACTTATTCTCAGTTTGGAGGTCATTCGCAAATGGATCAGGGAAGTGGCTGTTCCAACACAACTGAGCACCCTCAGCTGCCATGAATTAAACTCGCCGAAGGACAACTTTCCGCTTGTGTCTAGAAGCGGTCACTCTTTGAGCAGAACGCTTACCTCAGGTATACAGTGTTCCCTGTAATTCAGAACGCTTACCTTCAGGTATACAGTGTTCCCTGTAAAGCAGAAAACTTACCTCGAAGTATACAGTGTTCCCTGTAATGCAGAACGCTTACCTCTAGGTATACAGGTATACAGTGTTCCCTGTAATGCAGAACGCTTACCTCAGGTATACAGTGTTCCCTGTAATTCAGAACGCTTACCTTCAGGTATACAGTGTTCCCTGTAAAGCAGAAAACTTACCTCGAAGTATACAGTGTTCCCTGTAATGCAGAACGCTTACCTCTAGGTATACAGGTATACAGTGTTCCCTGTAATGCAGAACGCTTACCTCCAGGTATACAGTGTTCCCTGTAATTCAGAACGCTTACCTTCAGGTATACAGTGTTCCCTGTAAAGCAGAAAACTTACCTCGAAGTATACAGTGTTCCCTGTAATGCAGAACGCTTACCTCCAGGTATACGGTATTCCCTGTAATGCAGAACGCTTACCTCCAGGTATACGGTATTCCCTGTAATGCAGAACGCTTACCTCCAGGTATACGGTATTCCCTGTAATGCAGAACGCTTATCTCCAGGTGTACAGTGCTCCCTGTAATGCAGAACGCTTATTTCCAGGTATACAGTGTTCCCTGTAATGCAGAACGCTTACCTCCAGGTATACAGTGTTCCCTGTAATGCAGAACGCTTATCTCCAGGTGTACAGTATTCCCTGTAATGCAGAACGCTTACCTCCAGGTATACGGTGTTCCCTGTAATGCAGAACGCTCATCTCCAGGTGTACGGTATTCCCTGTAATGCAGAACGCTTACCTCCAGGTATACAGTGTTCCCTGTAATGCCTCATTGTATCCACCACTTATTAAATCATGAGCCAGAACTATACAAAATACAGTCACAAAAACGTCTAGTAAACGTTTTAGTTTCAAGAAAATCTGTTGCCAGAGCAAAGTGCAAAACTGCATCTCGTCTCTTTTTAGATCTCGCCAATTAGACAGGCACTGTCTTTGAGACATTTTGTGAGCTTCCAGTGGGCTTGTAGCTCTCCAATTACGTACAATTAGTGACTTCCTTGTTACTCTCATTTACTTGCTTCTTATTTGCTAGAACATGTGGGCTGCCCTTCCTCTTCGTGCGTTTGTCTAATCCTTGGACCATGGATGCATTGTGTCCTTCCAATTCTTGCTTTCCAAGCGCTACCTTTTTCTTTTTCTTATAAGCACTTCACAAGAGTATGTTATGCTAAGGGATTTCTAAAGAACCTGGTTACTCCAAGTAGTGTCCCCGCGCTAGAGACCATAATCAGTTGTCAGGTAAAGTCAGGTTCATCTGAGGGGCCAGACAGTCCTACTTTCTTTGCCTAAATAGCCAGGCCTTGAGATTTTTTCAGAAACTCGCTTTTGATGGTTTGAATCTCAAGTCCAATGGCATCGAATTCCAGAGTTTGTCTGCCAGAAGTCCAAAAGAACTGCCCACCCAGGCGCATTCTGTTCACTCTAGGGATCACAGTCAGGGCCGCCTCACAGACCTGAGATGTCTAGAGGGAGTGTAGGCTTGAATCAGAGATACAAATATCTTGGACCCCTCTGATTCAGTATCCTGTGAGTGAAACAGAGTGCTTTAAAAGAGACTCTGTGCTTGATGGGGAGCCAATGTAATTCAGCAAGACTCGGGCTTATGGCGAGCCGTTTTGGAGTTTTTAATAGCAGCCGGGCCGCTGCATTTTGTACTCTTTGAAGCATCCCCAACCTGTCTGTAGAGTAGGTGCGTTTTCCAGTTGACTTCCTCATTTACTTCTCTTCCCCACTTATCAGAGCTCCATGTTCTTCTCTCTTTCCCATGTGCTTCTCCTCGCCAGCTCTATATGGCTCTCTTTTGCCCGTTTGCGCCCCCACCCACACCCTTTGTGTTGCTTAACCCCCACCAGTGCCTCCCGTTTTGTTTCTGTCCTGCATCCCTGTGTTGCTTCCACCCCCAACCGTGTTGCTTCTTCCTACCACCTGTGGTCCCTTGTTGCTTCCACACTCGCTGTTGTATTAGCTAAACCATATTGCTTCCCCAGCTTAAAAAAATGCCCTCCTGCTTATTTCTTCTTTTAGTTACTGATCCAACACGAACTGGTAAATACAAAAAATTTAAAATACATCCATGTAATTTCGAAGGCATGCATTAGTGGTGCTAAATGGCACAGCTGACCATATCAAAGGGTTCTTTTTTTAATTCTTTAGCCATGCTGCACATCATCCAGGATGCTGTGCAGCATAGCTAAAGGTGACTGGCAAAGCCAATAGGTCCCAAAGACAAGAATTATTGGATTTGCCAATGCTAGTTTCCCCGAGATTTTAGACACCATCTTTTTCTCAGTCTATTCTCCTCGCCCTAGTTAGCCTTCAATTCCATACACACTCCCCTTTATGTGATTGTGCTTTCAAAGTGCCATGTTTTCAACTAAAACTCTGCCTTTCATTGGTGCTACCTGGAAGGTGAATACTATAAGGATGCTCTTGAAGTAAAGTTTGAGGGCACTTCCCATGGAGAGATTTGTACATCAGCCTAACAACATTAGATTTGATATTTCGCCCAACTGGCTGCCAGCTTATCTTGCCAGCATAAATGTTATGTGTTGAAATTGCCTCATACGAGCCAGGCATCTGCATATTCAAATGACTGCAACTAATTAATTAAAGAAAACACATCTCCCTTAAATACAGCATTCTAATAAGAGAACATGTCCAAAATGAGAATGACTAAACCTGTTCACATTTCCTAAGCAGACCCGTGCATAAAGGTCTCTTGAAATCCCATCTCTATCCTTGATGTGGAAAGTGCAGGCCCCTCAAGATGAATCCAACATAAATCACTAAGCTGTAGAAAGACGTAGGTTTATTACAGCAAGAGGCCCTTTCTACCAATCTTCCACTAAGTTGCAGTTTCCACTGCTCACAGTTCCTGTACACCTGTTGCATAGGATACTTCTCGAGAAGAACTGCAGTCAGCATTTTTAGCCCGACTAAGCTAGGCAGCTGCCCCAAGATACTGCACATCTACCGAATTAAAAAGAACGCACACAAGGCTACTTGTGCGGGAAACAGGGAAAAGGGAATGAGAAACACGTAACAATGGCAGAATTAGGCAACAAAAATAACTCAAAGAAAATAAAGTGCATGATACATGAGAAACCTTCAGTGAAAAAAAGAGATCATAAACTGACGATAAAGTTACTCAGATATCCTGGACTTTGCAGATCTTCCTCAAGGCAGCACTCAAGTTGTGTGGTTGTTTTTTTCTTCTCTCGATTCCGAATCCAAATCTTCTGACCCAACTAGAGAGGAAGTTGCATCATTGGTAGTGACATACTTCTTCTTGGAGAGATTGTTCCTTCTCTGAGAGTTCATGCTCAACAGGGATCAGCCGGTACAGTAGACAGTGGCTAGTAGACCACGGACAATGGCTGTGGATATCATTCCTTTGCGCACAAGAAGTGGCATGAGCTCACGAGCAATGGCATGTTCAAGGTGTGGGGAGTGCGCTCATGGGCTGTGGCGTACTTCACTGTTATGTAAATCAAAGTTGCCTCTGCATGCCAGCAGCGGGCAAGCACATGCAGAGTCACCCTTGAAATAATACGGATCCACAAATAGTATCTTAGAGGAAGACCGCAAATGTCTGAATCCGCCAACAGTAACCATAGCAAAAGTAGCGACCACAACGTTTCTGAGAAGATGGCAAGTACGCTGAAGTAGAAGTCTCCTGAGACAACCCCTTAGAAGGACCAGGTTAGTTGCTCGTGAAAATGTATGGCAAGTGCTGACCCCTAATGAGGGTCCAACACAAATCAGTAAGTGGTAGATGGATGTAAGGACATTAAAGCAAGAGGGTCCATCAACGGGCATTCCCTCAAAGGCCAGTTTCAACTGCTCACAGTTTTAGTATTTTTTGACAACCGGTATAGCATAGTAAAGTTCTAGAGCAGAACTTCGATCAACATGCTTAGTGCCACACAAACTAGACCGCTGCCCTAGATACCACAATGAACTTGAGTTGATAGGCTAATTTTGGTACATTTAATTACAATTCATGCATGTGAGCAAAATGCCTACCCACTGTTTTTCCATTACTCTACATTCTGAGAGCTGAGATTCTGCAGCTGCAGTCACAGATCAGAGGCATAATCATGAGCGTAAACTGGAGGCCCTCAAGATGGCCCAAAGGATTACAGATTCCGCCAGGCAGAGGCAGCCACCACCTTAACATGAGCTATGACTAAGCTCCCACACAACCTAATCAAAGGGACCCACAAGGATAACTCACACTTTCCACTAAGGGTATCTCCTGGTTCAGTTCAATTCAAGGAAAGCTTTATTCGGCTGCTTTTTAAAAACAGACATAAAAGCATAGTAAACATTTCATATTATATTACAAATATTTTAAAAAAAACAATAATCACATCACAAGTTATGATATAAAAATATTTACAGCAAATTTTCTGAGACAAGAGCACATGCCCGCAGAAAGAGGGTGCCCAAATTACAACTCATCAGTTACACAGCATTTTCTCTGTTGAAGCACCTTCTTTAAAAACATAGCTAATCTCCATGCTGTGTGCTCGTCTTCCAGTAGCTGTATTAAAATAAAGGCTGGGCGACACTGCCTCAACCTTCGGTTTAATAAAAGTGGAATTATCCAAACTTTCCTTGGCTCAATATAAAATTTACAAAACAGGACTAAGTGGATAGTGGATTGTTCAGAGCTTTTATCACAGGGACTCAGTGGTAACACATGGGACCAGTCATTCAATTTTGGAAATGACACTAATCTATGGACATTACCCAGTCTAAGTCTTGTTAAAAGGAATCTATCGAAGGCCCCGGGTACAAAAGTTAGGTAAGGCTCCATCCCTGGGGTAGTGCGCAACAGCTGGTGTTGCCTCACACTTATTTTGGAAATTTCCCCTGCCATTCTGATAGAATCCAGTAATTGGAGGCCCTCTTTCCTTAAAATCTTTGTGGGTATCGCCAACATAGAACTTGGTTTTGAAAAATATTCCGGATGACCCAGATCGTTCATGAAATCAAGAACAAATCTAATCCAAGGAATCTTAAAAGCCCCTTCCAGCCTTAAGCTGTCTTGCAGGATCTCCCTATTTAACTTTGTCTGGTCTTTACACCAAATCCTGTGCCACAGGAGTATAGGTTCTAGTTTAATGAGATCAGCAATGTAGGGAAGGCCCAGTTCCTCATGGCAGACATAAGAGGTGGTACTAGGAGGTACTGAGAGAATATACCTCAAAAAAGCATTTTCTGCGGTTTGTAAGGGAAGAGTGTTTACAAAACCCCACACCCCTGCCCCATAAGTCGCCATGGTGATACACTTGGCCTTATATATCTGCACAAGCTCGAATGGTGGTTTCCTACCTAGCTTTTTAGCGAAGGTTGCTAGGGCTGTTGTTGATCTAATAAATGCCAGTTTTTTGGCAGAGATAGTTTGAGCCCATGAGTCCTGCTGATTAAATAAAATGCCTAGGTAGGAAAAATTTCTAGTTGCGGCTAAGTTCTTCCCATCAACACACATTTCACGTGTCCTCTGTGTCCCTTGCCCGCATCTCATGACGAAGGTCTTGGAGATATTTATGTTAAGACCAAGATCCTTCATAAAGTCATTAAAGCTCTCCAAAACCCTCTGAAGTCCGTTTTGAGTGTGTGCCATTAGCACGGCATCGTCCGCATAAAGGAGTGCAGGAATCGGTCGACCTCCAGCTTGGGGAAGATCTTTGCACTTCGAGAGTAGCGTTTCCCCTAGTCCATTAATATAAAGGTTAAAAAGGAAGGGGGCCAGCACACAACCTTGTCGGACCCCTCTCCTAATGGGAAAAGCCTTTGTGCACTCCCCCTCCAGGCCATACCGCACGCTTGCAGTAGCACCACTATACAAGCGTCTTAAGAAAGCAATAATATGGGGGTCAACCCCAACTACTTCGAGGACCTCCCACAGCCTAACGTGTCTTACAGAATCAAAGGCCGCGGTGAGATCCACGAATGCCATGAACAGACTACCTTTTTTTGCTCTTATATATTTGCCTACCAAGATGGCTAAATTTAGGCTTTGTTCTATTGTACCAAGCCCGGCACGGAAGCCGTACTGTAAGTCGGATAAGATCTGGGTATCCTCTGCCCAGTCTTGTAGGCGCTCCAGAATAACCCGCCCTGACACTTTGACCAGGGAGTCCAACAAAGAGATTGGTCTGTAACATCCCGGATCATGCCGGTCCCCCTTTTTAAAAATTGGAATAATAATTGATTCCACCCAAGTCTTGGGGAAGGTTGACTTGACACTGGCGTTAATGACTTGGGTTAGTATGGGCCCCCATAAAGAAATGTTGGATTTAAACAAATCAACTGGAACGCCATCGGGTCCCGGAGCCTTGCCACCCAGGCTGAGTGTTACTGCTCTGGTCACCTCTTCTAGAGTGATTTGCAGATTGGGCTGATCGTTGTTAATTAAGAGAGTGTCAGTCAGTTGCAGCCCCGGGTTACCGTGATCATTATACACCTTAGCAAAGTGATTGGTCCAGGTTTCTTCAGGTATGGCTATTTCTATAGAGGGGCCATCACTAGATGATAAAAAGGGGCCCTCAGGACCTTCCAGAATGCAATACTATCTTTCGCCTGGGCCGCAGAGTGGAGGGAGTCCCATGCTTCATTTCGCAGTGTACGCTTCCTCTCTGTGACAGCCCCTCTATATTCCAATCTGGCCTGTCTGACTCTGGTTGGGGATCTGGGATGCCTATGCAGTTCTTTTTTTAAGTTGGAGTGTGCGTTCGTGCATTTCTTATCAAACCACCCTGATTTTTTAGTTTTATTACGTTGATGAACCGTCAGCAAGTTCTTAACCTCCCTTGAGATATCCTGAAAGGAGTGCACAATACTAGCATCAGAAGCTGAGTCGCTCAAGCAGATATCAAGAGCAGATTTACAGTTCATAATCACTTGTTTAGTCAATACATCAGGGTCCACACTAGCCCACCGTAGGGTATAGTCATTCGTTTTGTTCAAGAAAAGATTCCCCACAACTTGGTTAGACGAATTGAGCTTTTTGAGTCTGTCCATGGGCAACTTAAACATTAAACATAAAGGATAATGATCACTCATACAGTTGTCCCCCACCGTGAAGGAAAGCACCCTATGTGCATATGTGCGTGAAACTAGTATGAAATCCATGGTGGAGGCTAGCCCTCTCCCATTAAACGTATGAGGCATGGGTACCGGGGTAGCTAACAGATCGTTAGCAAAACCAAGTTCACTGGTGAAAGTGAGCTCGTTAAACAAAGCCCCTACCCTTGTATGACAGAAGTGGGTACTATGCTCTCCTTCATTAGCCAAACCGCACATTCTATTATCTGCATAATTACATAGGGCGCAATTAAAATCCCCCATCAGCATTATCATTGTATCCTTTGTACTCCCATTGCAAATAGCATTCAGAGTCCCATTTAGATTCTTTACCACTGTTCCAAGTTCATCAAAGGGAACATTGTTATATAGGTTTATCAATATGATGCGATGAGATGTGTTTAATGTCAATTCAATTAGATGATAGTAACAACCCCCCCCCCCCCCATGGAAATCAATTTTTTTAGCTGTTAGCTTATTTGAAATCTAAGTACAGATACCACCCTTCACTGCCTGGGTATTAAAGGTCAAAAAACCGTTTATGTGGAGTGGTTCTATTGCCCAGGTTTCCTGTTAACATAGAATGTCAATATTCACTATAAGTTCACACCAGATTGGGTTCTGTATCTTAGAACGTAACCCTGAGATGTTCCATGACATAACATAACAGGTGGAACTATCCAAATTAAGCGAGGGCCCCGTTGGTGTCCGCATTGGGGTGATAGAGTGATCCGTACTAGATGGCACAGGGGATCTAATAGTGCACTGAGGTAGTACCGGCAAGGGGGTCGAACTCTCGGTGCAACCTCCCCTCACCTCAAATTCCTTTGTACACAGCAAGGGTAGAACCCTTTCTTTCTCTTTCATTGAATATACACCATTAATCAAAGACGGGTCTAGTGGGTTCGTGGCATTACCATCTCCTGGCCCTCCATCCCTATCAGTAGGGAACGTCAGTCAGTCGACCTCTTCTAAATAATAGAGAGGGTCGAAAAAATTATGTACTGGAAAATCAAATCTATGCTGTAATAGGCCCATGGTATTTACTTCTTCAGGAAAATGCTGTGGTGCCCTAGTAGGTTGATAGAAAAAGCCCAGGGGGACTACACTTATCCCTCTACTTCTTATTGGCCAATTACCCACCCTGTCAAATATGGTTTTAACCAGGCCTGGAGACCTAAACGATAGCACAACACAGTCTCCAGGCAACAACTTACTAGAGCTTCCAACCCAGGGGATTCGGCGCGCCATCTTGAACTCAGTGAATAACATGTTAGTTATCCCTGTCTTGGTGCTAAGATAGTGTAGCGACTTATTTTTCAGCGTTGACCAGTGTTCATGCTCTCCACTAGACAGTAAGGGTACGTTGGTCAAAACCACGGTATAAGGGGTAGCTTCCGGGGGAAGATGCAACTGTCTTGGTTCCGATGCATTACCCCTATTCAAGTTCTGAGAGGCTGATCTGTCAAGGACCAGCCCCCCAGAGCTTGTTTTATATCTCTCCCCACCTGATGTTAGCTGCCTTGAAGTGTGATCAGCGCGATCCTGCCCTCTGCTCTCACCCTGTCTACAGTGGGAAAATTCAGGTTGGCTCTGTCGAGGTGCCGATATAATTTCACCTGGCAGCCTGGATCGCGCCGAATTGTTAGTTGAGGTTAGTAAATTAGATCCTTGCAAATGGGAAACTCCGTTTGTAACTGTCCCCTGTGGATTATTTGATATTGGATCTCCTCCACTACTTGTAGATCCTGCCACACATCTATTTTGGGCTAAATCTAGTGGAGATGTTGTAATGTTCTTAACCGACCTTTCCATATTGGTTAGTCTCTCCTCTATAGAGGATAGCGTGGTTATCAAAGGCCTTAAAAGGACTGTTATAATATCCTCAAGCTTGTGCCAAAAGTCTGCATGATCCAATCCCGTGGGCCCTCCAGTTACTACAATGTCGCCTTGAGTTGGGGAGTGCTCCTGATTAATCTCTCCATCTCCTGTCTCAGTCACAGACTCTGGGAGAGTGCTCCGGGGATGTGGTTGCTTGTTGATGCATTGCCCCTTCCTCTTTTTAGAGGGAGGGGCAGGACCTCTCCCTTGACTAATCTTCATTTTTGGCCCCGCGTGATCATGTTCGGTTTATTAATTGTAGCTCTCAATTCATGATCTTCCAATGGGGCTGGCAGGGCAACTACTACAGGAGTCATATTGGAAGAGTGACCTATAACGGGTGGAGGGGTTTTGACTATACCCATAACTTTACTTGTGGTGACAGAAGTGGCAGTTTGCGACTCTGTAGGTAAAGGCTCAAGTGACAATCTGCGCTCGGTCAGGGCGATTTCATGTATCAGAAAGGTAGAAAGGTGTCTAACGTCCCAACCACCCCCTGCCCCACTAACGACTTTCGTTTGCTCATACTAAGGCCCCCACCAGTGCAATTCTGAGACTATTATATTTGTTAAATTTTTCGAGCTTTAAACCCACAAGTCAAGCATCAAGCACGCAGTCCACAAAATCAATCAGAAATGCAAAATGTCAATACCGTGGCCCAGCCCGGCCTCCTTCGGGCGCGGACGGGCCCGCCCGCGCGCGTCCTGCGCTGCGGGAGCCCGCGGCCGCTTAAGTGCGCCGTCTGACGCACACTAAGCGCGCTGGCGCCTCCAGGCGCGAAGGCTGCTGGGCGTTGTCGTCCGGTTCCCTAGCGCAGGTAAAGTGCGCTGTGCTCTGTGCAGGGTGTATCAACATCGAAGGGCTCCTGCCCCGATAAAGTGCGCTGTGCTTTCTGCCAAGTGAGTAAATCTGTCACGAACAGCTAGAGGCTCCCGCCCCGCGGGAGTCCGCGGCCGATTAAGTGCGCCGGCTGACGCACACTAAGCGCGCTGGCGCCTCCAGGCGCGAAGGCTGCTGGGCGTTGTGGTCCGGTTCCCTAGCGCAGGTAAAGTGCACTGTGCTCTGTGCAGGGTGTATCAACACCGAAGGGCTCCTGCCCCGATAAAGTGCGCTGTGCTTTCTGCCAAGTGAGTAAATCTGTCACGAACAGCTAGAGGCTCTCCTGGTTCACTTTTTGGCCGTTTGGCTCTGAACAAACACCCCTCTGTGAGATGGAGCTGGTCAGTAACATCAATTCAAACAATATGGTTCAGAAATCAAGGAGATAAAGAGCTATATGACATAGGAAAAAATGGTACATACCAGAATATTATGAGTGGTGATGGAGCAAGGTAAATGAAAAAATGTTGGAACCCCCTAATATCCATACTAATGAATTAATGTTACTAATTGTTTGATGGACTAACCAACACTTTACATCTTTGGTAAACACTTATATAAATGGTAATTGCTATTTATGTGCAAAGTTAACTTAATTACAATTGTAAAAGTGAAGTAATACTAATATAGTGATTTGCGTACTAATTAGAGTAAAATTGCATGATTTGTGCTATGTAGTAAAATTGTATTGTGGCAAAAGAATGCGGATGGTAAGTAAACATGGCTTTAAATGTCGCTTCTGCTAGGTAACACCTAACTAGGGTACTTAGAATGACGAGTGGGAAACAGAAAGGCTTATTTTAATTATGATTGTGTTTGTTTTCATGATAGTTTGTTCGGGCCGGTTAGGCCGTGCTGCGAAAATGGCTGCCGAGGCAGATTGAGGTCAATGCGCAGACGCAAAGATGGCTTCTAAGCGGAAGAAAGCTGCAGAACCAAACCACGTGGGTACGATTCAAGCCCAGAGTGAGAAGTGTCAAGGTCAGGAGGACCTAAATTGAGGAGAATGTCAAGAACGACTCCGTGAGAATGGGAGCTAAAATCCAGATGAATTGAAAATGGACAGCTTAAAGTGACAACTGAAAAGAAACATTTAGTGAACTGTCAATCGAACTGCTATTACCCAAAGGTCGTGTGAAAGTATGATCCATAAACTATTTTAGAACCGGTTTGAACAAGGAGGGCAATGAGGTGATTCTTGCCACCCCTCCAATGGACCAATTAGCGTGATTCTCGCCCCCAAAGATTGCAACTTTATGTTTAGTAAGCTAGTAATAGGGTATAAGAGGACCTACTCTTAAGTAGGAGGGGCGCTATTCCTGCATAATATTTGAGCACTGAACGTTGATGCTGCTGCTATTTTCTATAGGCCATTTTTCTTGATAGAAATATTCATTTTGAACTTTAAACTTGACTGGGGAAAGGAACGAGACCGATGCGGGAAACCTGTATAGGAGGTCCGTCGAGGAGGCCTGTTTAGCGGGACAGACAGTCAGTTTTGGGAATTCCATGCTGTGATCTACAATTTATCTGCTTTGGTGAACTTTTCATTCTCCATCTAAGATGGGTATGCATAAAATTCTTTCTAAAACTTATTTCTTATATGGTATTGAAATGTATTAAAACGATTAATAAACTTGAATCTCACTCATGCATTTAAGAAAATAGATAAAACTTTATTATAATTAAAACTACGAGTCTGTGGTCCTTTAGCTCAATAATAAGTGTAATGTTTTAATAGGTTTTGAATGTGATTGAGCTGGTCTTAATCACCATCAACTTATTCTACTAGTTGGTCCATCGACCAAAGAGCGGAATACCTTGATGTCTTAGAACCGACAGGATTAAAACTGATTATGTATGATGTTTAAGAAAATATCCTGTTAATTTTAATAAGGTATCCCGTTCCTCCAGCAATTTCGTTCTTCTCTTTGGTAAAAGTGGATGTGACCCAGGGAACAATTGAGGGAGTGTATGGTTATGCGGTGTTATGGGCCCCACCGTCATATGGTATAGTTGTTGTGAGTGATCTTTACCTGGAGGTTATGTCCAAAAGAGAAGAATTTATATTAGTCGCGCTGGATCAGATTTCTTGGTAGCAGAGTTATGGTTACTATAAATTAGTTTGGTGATTATTGATTATTGATTATTTCATGTCTAACACTTCATGTCGAATTGTATTATGTTATATGGAAGTCGGAAATTTTGAAGCTTCCGGGAAGTAGGAAGTGGACACGTGTGGCAAGAGAAGTCACATGGAATAGTGCATTGTCTGATTTTCAAATTGGTGATAACACAGGTTGTGTTATGATAGGGACATTCTTTGTATAAAACGTGTATGAGTTAAATAGCAACCGGTTTTCTTGTGAAACTCTGGCCTTAATTCTCAGGAGCAGTGTAGTCTCCACATGTGTTTTATCCCCAGAGAAACGGGTTTACCCCTTGCTTGAAAGAAGGGTAAGGTAGAGGGAAGTGCTACACTTATCGAACGAAACAGTATTCTTGCAAGATAGAGTAAAACTATCTCTTTTGTTTAGCGAAAACAGACAGTGGAAATGTGTTTTATGTCGTAACTAATAAAAAAATAGTCAAGAAAAAGCTGCCGATAATTTTTGTAAAGGAGGGGTCAGGAGTAGAACGGACGTTGACAAAAGACCGCGCTGGGATTGGCCAGTGCTTGGAAACACGAAAACGCCTGATTGGTGCGTTAGTGTGAGCGCGCTGGGATAGGTCTGAAGAGGGTGACGTAGAGGCTTCGGATTGGTGCGTTAGTGTGAGACGCGCTGGGATAGGTCCGAATAGCACATAGAGAACAGAGCAGAGTTGTGAGTTTGCCGAAGGGAGAGAATCGTGAAATATGGCTTATTATGAGTATTGTAGAGAGAAACCGTCATGGATGGCGAAAATTAAGAACTTCTTCAAGAAGGACAAAAAGGTAGTGACTAGAGAGGGACAGGTAATTCCTCCGCCGAAAACGCCAGCTTCTCATATGATGCTGAAATATGGTTATCATACTTGCATTTGGTTAGAAAATTGGACAAAATATACTCAGAATGATGGAGTATTGGCTTTTCCAGAGAATGGTTCATTTAGCACAGCTGTACTTCGAAATCTGAGAGAGAAAATGATGAAACTTGAGCCAAGACCTAGACCGACACAGTTTGAAGTGTTAGGTGAATGGGAAGACGAAATGTATGAACGAGAAAGACACAGAGGTGCAAAGAATTATAGTTTGGTTCATGGAAGAGTATGGGGAGTGAATCATGAGGACAGGATGAGGCGTTGGAGATTTGCTAACATGACAGATGTTTTGTTTCCAGCCATAACAGTTGAAGAGGGTGCAGGAAGGAAGTGTGCAGAGAAAAAGAAACATACAGCTACAGAAAGGTATGGGTATGGAGGTAGCGAAACAGAGGATGAATAGCTGGAAGATATTTTAAACAGAAAACCACCTCCATATCAACAGAATTCTGCGGTGGTGACACCCAATGCACCGCCAATGGAAACTGGGAGGAATAAAAGTCCAGAACGAAGATACGATATAAATAGGTCAAATGAACAGTTAGAAACTCCACAAAGTGAAAAGTCTGACAGTGGCAATGCAGCCGAGTTAGCAAAAACCACAAGAGAATTGACTGAGAAAATAAGAGAGTTAACAATGAACATGGAAGCTGTGACTGTGCCAGTGACAATAGGACCTGTAATACCAGTTTTTGAGAACCAGAGAATAGATGAGCATTCCTTAACCATCCCAATGAACTCAAATATGCAAAGAATGAGAGAAGGGATAATTACAGAAACTAGAGAGACAAGAGATTTGGTCAGCTCATATAGACCAAGTCCGCCTACTAACCTGACAGTAAATGAGAGTGAGATAAAAAGGATTCCTATGGGTACCGAGTCCGCATCTGAAACGCCAGAAAGGAATAAAAATTGGTAGAAATAAATAGTACACGTGTAGGTCCAACTCCAGAAGAATTAAATGAATGGATGAGAAATTTGCAAAAGAAAGATACAGAACCGCAACCATTAGATGTAATCAGGCTAAAGATAGACATGGAAGAGCTGATTTTAGGGACTATTGGTACAGAAAAATTGAAAACATATCAGGACGAAGAGAATGTTTTTATGTAAGAGTATTACTTGGAGAGCTAGAAATTTACATGAAAAATTGGAAGAGACTGCGAATGAGCTAGGAGTAGAATTTGTAAAAGTCAGGAGTTTGCAGAAACCATATAGGGTAGATTTTTGTGAAAAAGATATAGAAAATTTGAACACATCAGGACGATTAACCCAGATAAAAGAACTGATCGTTTTGTTGAGAAAATGGGGTGATGTGGACAGATAGAGGAGCAGGTGGACCAAAACAAAAGAGGGAACAACCGACAAAGCGTCTTTGGCTTTTGCGGTAAAAGACAGGGAGTCAGTTGTACGGGAGTATCCAATGAGAGAAACCCCAGGAGGTAGTTATGTACATGTTCCATGGTCCAGACAAGATATACTGTCGTTTACAAATGACTTTCCGAAATTGAGAGAAAAACCTGTAGAATGGTACAGACAAGTGGAAAGGTTTGTCAAAGTTTCAAAGGTGTTGTGGGTAGACTTGGATGGATTATTTGACATTGTAGTACCAGCAGATTTATGGACAGAATGTAAGATTACCATTTATTGGCCAACCGTAGAATATCCTAGAGATGCAAAAACTAGAGCACCAGGGCCAGAAGTAATGAGGAAGTATGAACAGGTTATTACATTTTTGAAAAACAAAATTCCACCCAAAGAAACTGATTGGGTAAAGATTGACAGAACTACGCAAGAGAGTAAGGAGTCTGTACACGCCTACTATGAAAGGCTACTTTTGGTCTTCAAACAGTATAGCGGTTATGAGACTCTGAGTGAAAAGGACATGAGTCATTTTGTATATAGATTTGTTTATGGATTGAAACCAGAAATAAGTGAAATGATTAAGCAGCATATGTTGTGTTGGCAGAACAGCACTGTGGACGAAGTGTTGAGGTATGCTAAATATTGTAGTGATGACATTGAGTGTAGACAGCGTAAATTAAAAGAAAAGGCGATGTGGGCACAAGTAAAGGTTGCAGAAAAACAAGAAGCTCAACTGAATAATCAAATTAATGAGACAGGACAGACTAAATCCAAACCGAATATAGGTAAAGGTAAAGGTCAAATGAGTATAGAAGAGGCAAAGAAGAAGTGGCCATGCCACAACTGCGGAAAATTAGGGCACTGGAGAAACGCGTGTACATTTCCTCCAAAAGCTAATACGGAAAAACAATCATTAAATCCACAGGTGCAGAGTGAGGTGAGTTACCAACAACTGCAGCAACCGCAGGTAGTTACTCAACAGAGTCAGGTGCCACAACCACCTCTTCCCAAGAGTGTAAACCCTCAGAGATACAGTGCAGAGACAGGATTCTACGGAGAAGAGCAGGTAACAAAATTGCTGCGCGCAGCTGCAATATCGCAGTATTGGTTACGACAGGATGGGAATGAATCGGATGAAAGTTTATGACGGTGCCTAGGAGAGGAGGAAGAGTGCGTACTTGGCACAACTCTAGAGGTAGACCAGACAGGTCCATTTGTGGATGGAGAAGTGAATGGTGCAAATGTTACATTCCTTGTGGACACTGGAGCTACCCGTTCTACTGTTAGATCAGTGGAAATTCCAAACCTTCCTCTCTCAGGTGAATATATCCAAGTCGTAGGTGTTTCAAACCAGCAGATTAAGGCGCCTCTTACCAAAGAAGTAGAGGTGAAAGTTGGACCATTCAGAGAAATGCACCGATTTGTGGTATGTGATTGCAGTCCTGTAAATTTACTAGGACGCGATCTACTTTGCAAAATGAATTGCACCATTTATTGTACCCCGGATGGGATTGCATTTCAGACACCAGATGAAGATGTACTATATAAAATGACAATGGCAGAACTAGAGCCAGGAGTGAATGACATGTTTCCTGTGTTTGATGTAGAGAAAATCCCAATTGAGTTAAAAGAAACAGTCAGATCCGAAGTATGGGATTTTACAGGCGAAGACATTGGGTTAATGAGAGGAGTAGACCCTCTAAAAATTACTGTAAGAGAAGGAACAAATTACCCAAATACTCCACAATATAAATTGACGCCAGAAATTATTGAAGGAATAACACCTGTAATCAATAAAATGATTGAACAGGGAATCTTGAAAGAAATAATGAGCAGTCCATGTAATTCACCTATAATGGGACTGAAAAAGTCAAATGGGACATATAGGATAGTGCAAGATTTACGAAAAATCAATAAAATCGTTATTCCTTGTTGTCCAATTGTACCAAACTTCGCTGTAATACTGTATCAGATTCCACGTGATGCAGAATGGTACACAGTCATTGATTTGTGCCATGCATTTTTCTCTATTCCATTACATCCATATAGCCAGCCATTATTTGCGTTCCGGTTTGGAGAGCGTATTTTGGCATGGTGCCGAATTCCTCAAGGGTATACTGAAAGTCCATCAATCTTTAATCAGATCCTAAAGAAATCATTGGAAGCTTTAAAAATGCCTGAAAAATCTGTGATGGTTCAGTATATTGATGATCTGTTAGTGGCATCAAAGACCAAAGAAGCATGTGTTACCGACACAATTGCTTTACTGAACCACTTAGCCGAAGGAGGACATAAAGTGTCTCCGTCTAAATTACAGTTTTGTCAACAGGAAGTTCAATACCTAGGTCACAATATTGAAAAAGGAGTGCGGAAAGTAACGACAGAGAGAATAAAGATTATCCGAGGAATGAGAGCTCCAATGACACAGAGAGAGGTGAGAATGTTCCTGGGAATGGTTGGGTATTGTCGACAGTGGATAAGTGGATTTTCATTGATTGCGAAACCCTTACAGCGATTGACAAAAAAGGATGTTAAAGATCCGTTTGAATTGAATGATGAAGAAATGAAAGCCTTCAAAGAACTAAAAACAAGGTTGTGTGAAGCACCGGCATTGGGAATGCCTGACTATGAAAAGGAATTTGAACTGTATTGTACTGAGAGAGATGGATGTGCACTTTCAGTTTTAGTGCAAAGACATGGAAAAATGAAAAGACATATTGCATATTTTTCAGCTGTTTTGGACCCAGTGGCAAAAGCATTGCCTGGTTGTCTGAAAGCAGTAGCTGCTACTTGTGTGAGTCTGGAACAAATTGAAGGCATAGTGATGGGATATCCATTAAGAGTATATGTTCCACATTCTGTTGAAATTCTCTTGACAAGAACCAAAACTCAATTCATGACACATAGTCGGCTGACTAGGTATGAAAAGGTGATTTTGAGTGCAGACAATCTAACTATTGACAGATGCACAAGTGTGAATCCTTCGACATCATTGCCAGATGAAGGGAGTGTAGAAGACAAAGATGAAGTCGATCATAATTGCTTGGACGTGCTTGAATTTTGTATGAAACCAAGGCCGGATATAAAAGATGAGCCCTTAAAAGAATCAGATTATGTGATGTTTGCGGATGGTTCATGTCTGAGGACAAATTAAGGAGTTTTGAGTGCGGCGTATGCTGTGTGTACAGTAGCTGCAATAATGGAAGCATCTTGTTTGAGAGGGATACGTTCATCCCAAGTGGCTGAGCTGATTGCTCTGATTCAGGAGTGCAAACTGGGAAAGAATGTCCGAATTACGGTGATCACAGATAGCTAGTATGGCTTCGGAGTGGTCCACGACTTTGGACAGATCTGGTCTCAGAGAGGTTTCTTGACGTCTGCAGGAACTCCAATTAGAAATGGTGAGTTTGTGAAGAAATTGCTTGAGGCGATACAGCTGCCTAAACAGATCGCAGTGGTGAAGTGTGCTGCACACAAAAATGAGGCGGATTACATTACCGTGGGTAATAGGTATGCCGACGAGATAGCCCAATATTGTGCTAAAAACATGGTTTCATTAAACCGAAGAAGAGAAAGAGAGCATGTTTCATGTCCCTTGCTGTTTACTAACATTGTTGAAACATGGGATGAGGTAAGACAATTACAGGAAGAAGCAAACGATGAGGAAAAAGATGGTTGGATAAAAGCAGGATGCAGAAAGAGGGAGGAAGATGACGTTTGGGTTTATAGAGATGAAAGACCAGTTATGCCTGATAGCATGATTTCTAACATGGCACGGATGTACCATGGACAAGCTCATATTGGAAGGGATGCCATGATCCGACTTTTCAGACAAACTTGGTATAACCCAAAATTCAGAGCTATAGCTGAGAGTCTTTGTCAAAGATGTCTTACTTGCCAACAGATAAATCCAGGAAGAAAAACAGTAGTGAGTCTAGGAACAATAGGGCGGGAAGGAGGTCCTTTTACTAGAATGCAACTAGACTTTATTGAAATGCCCCCAAGCAATAGACTGAAGTACGTTCTTGTGGTCGTTTGTTTGTTTTCTCGTTGGGTGGAAGCCTATCCGACAAGAAGGAATGATGGAGTTACTGTAGCCAAGCTCCTGCTGAGAGAATTCATTCCAAGATATGGTTTTCCAGTAACGATTGAAACAGATAGAGGAACACATTTTCAAAATGAGCTAATTCAACTGATATGTGAAGCTCTTGACATTCAACAGAAATTGCACTGTGCTTACAGACCAGAGGCTTCTGGAGTAGTAGAACAAGTGAATGGAACAATAAAGAATAGGTTAGGGAAAATGTGTCAAGCCACAGGACTCAAATGGCCTGATGCCCTACCATTGGTGCTGATGACTATCAGAAGCATACCTGACAGAAAAACAGGTCTAAGTCCCCACGAAATAATCATGGGACGAGCAATGAGACAAGCACATGTACCTGTCAACAAACTGCTGACTATAACTGATGATCTCGTGTTGGATTATTGCAAAGGATTGGCTGATGTGGTACATTCTGTGTTTCATCAGGTTGGACCGGATGCGACCACTCTCGAAACAAAACCAGCTCATGATTTGAGTCCAGGAGACTGGGTCCGCATAAAAGTCCACAGAAGAAGAAATTGTTTGGTTCCTCGCTGGGATAAACCACGTCAAGTGATCCTGGTGACAACAACTGCTGTCAAATGTGCTGGAGTGAAAAACTGGGTGCATGCCAGCCATACTATCAGAGTTCCAGATCCTGAAGCTCGACCTGTAAGTCGACATCTGGAGATATCCGATACCAGTTCAGCATCCGATGCAGAAGTCGAAACGAACAGAGTTCCAGATCTTGAAGCTCGACCTGTAAGTCGACATCTGGAAGACCCAGGTACAAATTTGACAACAGAAGAAGAACTTGAAATAACAAAGGTTCCAGAACTTGAAGATCGACCTGTAAGTCGACATCTGGAAATATCAGATAATAGTTCAGCATCTGAGACAGACCAATCAGATTGGGATGAAAAGCAAAAGAATAAATGGAAAACTGACATTATAAACGAAGAAACTGAACCAAGAGACGGTGACAATGATCAGCCAAGCACAAGTTATGGTAGATTTCCTTCAAAGATTGTCGAATTAGTTGAGGGAGGGTTAGATTCAGATAGAGAGATAGAAGAAGAATCGGAAGAACCCCGAGGAGCAATAGGGACAGACCAACAAATAAAAGAACAACAGGGAAATTTAGAAACAGACAGAGAGACCAACGAGAATCCGGAAGAAACTCGAGGAGGGATAGAAACAAGTGTCCAAACAGAAAAGACACAGGAAGGTTCAGATTTAGATAATGAAGGTGAAATCATAAAGTTCAAAATAAGAGGAAGTGAAATAAGGTCTGAAACAGAATCAGAAGAAAGTGAAGAAGAGAGAAAACAGAGACTAGGACCAAGAAAGAGGACTTGGAGAGCTGAACGAGAGGAAAAGGAAAGTGAACCAAAAAGGCCGAGGAAAGGAGACAATTGTCCCCACGAAGTCAAAAGATTAAAATACAAAATAAACTTAAATAGAGATAATGCAGAGCAGGTAAATGAGATAACAAGTCAAAGGGAACAAAGAAAACAAGGTGGAAAACAATTGCAGAAAACGAAGAGAGCAAAGAAACCTAATTTGAAATATAAGACACCTGAGTGGCTATACATCGCATTGACTGACATCAAAGAAGAAGATAACACTCACGAGAGCCCAGAAGAAAGCTGCAAACAAATGGGTGAAAGTGAAGTGCAACAAGTCTGAAAAGGTAAAGAGAAAACCCGGACTGGACACCAAAACCTGAACGAGACAAGGAAGAGTTCTGAAAAGAACTAAAGAAAGTACCAAACGCGACAAAGTGAGAGGGTAGAGTGGCTGATACGTCATTCTGAGGTGTGGTGACACATTTTCTGTACATATATAAATAGTTAAGTAATAGAACAAAATGGTAGACACGGAGAATAGAAAATCTAGATGTGAGTTTTTACGTAGATGGTGTAGAATGTGTTTCTTTTGTACAGGTTTATTAATGTTTGTCTGGCTTATTTTAGCAATCACCATTCCAATTAGATTAGCTGTAGAAGAAACGTCCATATTAGGAAACAACACGAAAAAGGATAAAGAAGCTAACACACAGGATACAGCAACATTAATAGATAGTGCTGAGTTACATAAGGATAGATCTATAACTGATTTTTCAAAGAACGTTTTCACAAAATTGTTATATGAATATGTAGAAACAATGGATGTGAGGGATTGTTATGTTTGTATGCAATTACCTGCGTCTGTCACAGAAGGTGTGACCTATCATCACCTTCCATTGACGTATGGGATAACATGTAGTGTTTTAGCTAGTTTATTTTATAAAACAGGTAGATTAGAATATTATTATACTGACATAAATAAGGTTTTCGCAAAAGTTCCTATAATCCCTGAATTGAATAAGGTGAAAGAAGCAAGGATGTTTGGTGAATTTTTCCTAGAAAATAAAGATTTAACATTAGAGTATATAGCTAGGTACAATCTTACCTGTGAATTAAAGAAAGAAGAAAAGGTATTTTTAGAGATGGTAGAAAACAGAAGAGTTAAGTTTCAAAGAAAAGTAATAGAAGAGGAGACAAAAACACCCCTTTGGGCGTTTGAAGGAGAAAATAATGATAAGAGAGAGACAAACGCAGCTATGACTCTAGATTGGCCCCAACAGGGAAAGTTGTGCATTAGTAGAAATAGGACTAGGTATGATAACTATTTCGTGGGTTCCAGTGAATGCCGAGACACTTACAAAATTTTAGGAGGATGGGGATTCAAAGGAGGAAAAGATCCAATATTTCCAGGGATCTATTATATTTGTGGAAATAGAGCTTATTACAGGTTGCCGGATCATTGGTATGGGTCGTGCTATTTAGGCCTGGTCTTTCCAAAGATTTTTCATGTGGAGAGAGGAGAGAAAGGAACACACGAAATGGGTGAAACATTTACACGTAGAAAGAGGAAAGTTTTTCAGAAATAGTTGGTGACATTTTTGGAGCATTGATACCAGCAGTGGGTATATCTTTGAATGCATTTAAGATTCGGAAATTGTCCACAGTAGTAGATCGTTTATCAACGAATACTGCTGGAGGGTTCTTGATGGTAAATACCAAGATGGTTGCCATGAGAGCTATGGTGATGCAAAATCGACTTGCCCTTGACATTCTTTTGGCAAAAGAGGGTGGAGTCTGTGGAATGCTGAAAGTCCAACATTGTTGCACTTACATTCCAGATAAAAGTGAAAATATACAGAAGTATATAAAGAATATTACTAATTTGCACAAAGAGCTTGCTCCACTGGAGGTTGAAGGTGCCTGGGAGAAACTTGGTAAGTGTTTTTCCTCAATACCAAAATGGTTCACTGAAATAGGTGGTTCTATTGTAGGGAAAGTTTTAATATCAGCAACAGTAGTAATATTAGTGGTGTTATTAGTGAAATTAGTTATTATATGTGGTAAAAGGAGAAAAAGACAAAATAAAATAAAAAGAGAAAATAAGATAAAGAAAGAGAACGAGAATTGGGAGAAATAGAACTTGAAGAACTAAAAGAAAACATGTATGAAAGAACAAAAAGACAAGATGAAAGGGACACTGATGTGTGAACTAACAAAAGCAAGTGAAGAAACATTCTATCTGAAAAATTGTGTAACATGGGTTTTTGTGGTGATATTAAAAATCACCAAAGGGGGGAGTTGATAAAGCAAGGTAAATGAAACTTTTTTGGAACCCCCTAATATCCATACTAATGAATTAATGTTACTAATTGTTTGATGGACTAACCAACACTTTACATCTTTGGTAAACACTTATATAAATGGTAATTGCTATTTATGTGCAAAGTTAACTTATTTACAATTGTAAAAGTGAAGTAATACTAATATAGTGATTTGCGTACTAATTAGAGCAAAATTGCATGATTTGTGCTATGTAGTAAAATTGTATTGTGGCAAAAGAATGTGGATGGTAAGTAAACATGGCTTTAAATGTCGCTTCTGCTAGGTAACACCTAACTAGGGTACTTAGAATGACGGGTGGGAAACAGAAAGGCTTATTTTCTTTATTTTAATTATGATTGTGTTTGTTTTCATGATAGTTCGTTCGGGCCTGTTAGGCCGTGCTGCGAAAATGGCTGCCGAGGCAGATTGAGGTCAATGCGCAGACGCAAAGATGGCTTCTAAGCGGAAGAAAGCCGCAGAATCAGACCACGTGGGTACGATTCAAGCCCAGAGTGAGAAGTGTCAAGGTCAGGATGACCTAAATTGAGGAGAATGCCAAGAACGACTCCGTGAGAATGGGAGCTAAAATCCCGATGAATTGACAATGGACAGCTTAAAGTGAGAACTGAAAAGAAACATTTAGTGAACTGTCAATCGAATTGCTATTACCCAAAGGTCGTGTGAAAGTATGATCCATAAACAATTTTAGAACCGGTTTGAACAAGGAGGGCAATGAGGTGATTTTGCCACCCCTCCAATGGACCAATTAGCGTGATTCTCGCCCCCAAAGATTGCAACTTTATGTTTAGTAAGCTAGTAGTAGGGTATAAGAGGACCTACTCTTAAGTAGGAGGGGCGCTATTCCTGCATAATTTTTGAGCACTGAACGTTGATGCTGAAGAAGCTGCTGCTATTTTCTATAGGCCATTTTTCTTGATAGAAATATTCATTTTGAACTTTAAACTTGACTAGGGAAAGGAACGAGACCGATGCGGGAAACCTGTATAGGAGGTCCGTCGAGGAGGCCTGTTTAGTGGGACGGACAGACAGTCAGTTTTGGGAATTTCATGCTGTGAACTACAATTTATCTGCTTTGGTGAACTTTTCATTCTCCATCTAAGAGGGGTATGCATAAAATTCTTTCTAAAACTTATTTCTTATAATGGTATTGAAATGTATTAAAACGATTAATAAACTTGAATCTCACTCATGCATTTAAGAAAATAGATGAAACTTTATTATAATTTAAACTACGAGTCTGTGGTTCTTTAGCTCAATAATAAGCGTAATGTTTTAATAGGTTTTGAATGTGATTGAGCTGGTCTTAATCACCATCAACTTATTCTACTAGTTGGTCCATCGACCAAAGAGCGGAATACCTTGATGTCTTAGAACCGACAGGATTAAAACTGATTATGTATGATGTTTAAGAAAATATCCTGTTAATTTTAATAAGGTATCCCGTTCCTCCAGCAATTTCGTTCTTCTCTTTGGTAAACGTGGATGTGACCCAGGGAACAATTGAGGGAGTGTATGGTTATGCGGTGTTATGGGCCCCACCGTCATATGGTATAGTTGTTGTGAGTGATCTTAACCTGGAGGTTATGTCCAAAAGAGAAGAATTTATATTAGTCGCGCTGGATCAGTGGACACAACTATGGAAAGAGAAAAACATTTTATGGACTCATCAGTTAAGAGTTCAATTAAAACTTGTTTGCCCACATATTTCTCAATGTTTCTTCTCACTGATCTCTTCATGCTTGCTCTCCCAACTGGTGGTCTCAGACTTTTCCTCAGCCTCTATAATCCGTATTCTCTCTGGCTTCCTCGGGAGATTTTGTAGATATTCCCCGCTATTACATAAACATAAAACCAGTATCAGGGTCTTTGAGTCAGATTCATAAATCGTTTCCCCTGTCCCTGTCTCAGTGCCCGATTGGTTCAAAGGATAATTGGAGTCTCACTGTCCCCACTCTCTCTCTTAATTATCAACAGGTAAATACTTGTGTCACTAATATTTCACCAATATATATGTCCAGCACCAACAGTGAGATGTGTTAAACACAAAGGTCTGCACTACCTTCCTGAAGCCAAGGCGCTCCCGACAGACTCTGGCAGAGGGGAAGGCATCCCCCTCCTCCCAATGGTCGCTGTGTTCAGATGCATCCCCATCACTCTCGTGACCGTGCTGCTTTGTAATGGCTCATGTCATCTCTGACTAGCACTCCTCCTTCTTTGGGCTTCATGCTCCTCTCAGCCTCTTCTCTTCCACGTTGTTGTCCGGACACTTCTTCATCCTTTCTCTGCCTGATTCTAGTTTCCAGCACACAAACTCGTCTTACACGCCCTTGGCATCCCACACTTCTGCCTTTATGCAGGTTGGCGTCTCCGACCTGGAAATGATGTCACTTGCAGTTCCGGGATGCATTACTCCTTCAGCTAGTAACACTGATGCTGGGTTCTCCCACAATGTTTTGATATATTGGAGTCTCTGTTTCACCATATTTGTCCACTTCCGTGCTGTAACATAGGAAAAAGTGGGAGGTTCCTATCACAAGTAATAAAATAAAGTAACATTTTCCTATTGGAACAAAAGGTAACTGACTTTTATAAAAAATCAATATGGGAAGGAAAAAAGGGTGGTACTATCAGCTGGACCTACAGCTCAGGTTACCATCACTCATGAATGCAGGTGATCTGAAACAGTTGGCACTTACGGTTGGTCAAGGATTTTACCATCCAATTTAATCCTTGCAAAGCAGCAAAAAATGGGTCTTGTTGCATGAGGCTAAATGCTGTATCTGAACAGATTTCCACAGGTCTGGATATATTAAGGAGGAGCAATCAGTGAATAAAAAGTAAATAGCTCCAGCTGACAAAAGGTGCCCTGCAATGGCCATAGGATAATTCAAGGTTATAAAATTCCCTTTAGACAAGTCCTGTTCAGTGAGGGTTCCACAGACTCGAGAAGTGGACATTGTCACTCAAGCTGGACAGCCTTGTGGGCATTAGATCAGAGCAACACAAAGCACATGCTCTGTGCTAAAAGAAAATATCTTTAAAGCTGCAAGAGAGTCCCAAAAAAAACGTTTTGTCTAGTGGAAGAGGCAGTAGTCGGTAAATCTTCAGGAGTAGTTACAACAATTTTGGCCTACTTAAAGACACTTTCTGCAGGATTGATGCAAGCTAAAGAATTGGTCAAAAGGTCTTTCCCAAACTGTGCTAAATGATCACAGGAGGAACTTTTCTCTGTAAGCCTCTCTATTCTGCACACTTCTTGGATACAGGATAAATGGAATACCAAACAGGGTAGATCTGTTAATGATAAAGAGTGAAATGATAAAGAGTGGAATGCCACTATTGTTTAACTTCAGTGTTTCATGGAATGCTTGTTTTAAATATAGCCAATTTAATATCTTACATAGGGCTTACTTAGCCACTTCATTGTTACACAAGATATATAGTACCATAACACCTAGGTGCCCGAGATGTTCATTTGATGAAGCAGGTGTCAGGCATATATTCTGGGCATGGCCTGTAATTGAAGATAATTGGAAGCACATAAGGAGTACATCAACAGCTCTCCTGGACTGGTAAATTTGTATAGTTCAAGGTCTTGCCTATTGGGACTGTTCCCTTGCACAGCAGCAGGAAAAGTCATCTCTAGTTTTGTAGACCTCGCACTTCAGTTAGCAAAGAGTATGACTGCAATGAAACAGAAAGCCACAGGGTTGGCAATCAGATCTGCAGACATGGACAGAGGCTAAACTATTCTAATACACCTTGAGGAAAGAAAAGGCTTTAGAAACAAGCCAATACCGGACCAGTGGGAGAAGGTATTGATTGACTTGTGTGACATGAACAAAGATGATACACCTCCGCCCTGAACAATTCAGTTTGCAGACTTAATACTGGTGTCTCCGATATCATGCAGATATTTATTTATTCTGATGGAAATGTAAGAAATAAACTTGTGCTTGCTGTGAGCAGCCACATGAGTGGCTGATGTAAAATGGTGTAGTCTCCGGTGTCAAGTACAATCTGCAACTCACACCAGCATTATGCAATTGTCATTATGGCACTTACTTTTCTGAAAAAAGGATTAGTCAGTTACAAACTGTTAGAATTGGGTCTCTAGTTGGCAAAGGTATGCACCCGGTCCAAGCAGGGATCAGGGTAAGTCAGATACACAATTTAAATTGACCTGTGCTCACCCTCTCGTAGCTTGGCACAGACCATCCAGGCTTAAGAGGAATGTGTAAAGTATTTGTGCACACTTTAATTACAGTAACACAGAGAAAAGACCACAAAAGACTCCACACCAGTTTAGAGAAATAGAGAATATTTATCGGATTCAAACAAGACCAAATGACAAAAATCCAATGCGTAGAACTCAAGATATGATTCTTTAAAGGTTAATTGTGAAAAGAGTGTTTGAAGCCACCAGAGGTGAAAAGGTTATTTGAGGTCGCGAGGGACCAGTGCAAATCCAAAGTTCAGGCTGACGGCTATGGAGGGCAGACCAGCTATCGAACCCATCTAGGGTCCGCTGAAGAAGTACCATATATGGAGCAAAGCTTCAACAACACGATGCATCGGATCTGATCCACACAGTCGGACCACTGCATTGTGGTCGATCCTCGCAGACAGTGTCGAAGGATCACTTGTGATTTACGGCTGCTACTTTCAACTCTCTGTTTCCAGTCTCAAGGTTTACTTTAAGATGTTGTAAGATGTATGTCTTGAAACATGACAACTGAAGGAATTTTGTTACTGTTGGCAACCACAAACGAGAAAACCTGTCTGGAAGCCTCCATCCTGCAGCTGTTTAATCTCCATGATCCTCCTGACCTCTTTAATGTTTTCCTGCTATTATTGCTGTACATTGTATTCTATGTAATCCTGAAATGTATGTATGCTTGTTACTTTTGTCTGCCAACAGACTCTGGTCGCAAGATGCAGAGACACTCACTAAACTAAACAAGGTTCTGTTTTCTCATGTTGTTGAAGTTTCCTGGATTCATGGGGTTACCTCAGCACACGTTGCAGAATTGATTGCCCTTATCTGAGCATGCAGTCTAACTACTCACATGAGAGTAACCATATTTACAGATAGTCAGTATAGCTTAGGTGTTGTCCATGTTTTTGGGCAATTGTGGTCACAGAGAGGATTTCTGACATCCTCTGGTACTCCAAAAGGAAACGGAATGAATGTTAAAAATTTGCTGGAAGCGTTACAGTTACCAGACGAAATTGCAGTAGTTAAGTGTTCAGCTCATCAGAGTGGCAATGGCTACATTGCTATGGGAAATAGATACCTTATTCAGAAGTACGGTATTGTGCTTTGTTGGCCTGCACATTTAATGGAAATTTCACATGTGAGTCAGAAGAGGTAGCCTCTTTCACCTCGTTAATGAAAGTGACGGATACTTTCAAAAGAGTACAGGAAAAAATGTTTCAGAAACAGAGCAAAATAGTTGGATTAAATGGATTAAAGCAGGTTGTGAGAAAAACTAAGGACATATAGATGTGAGCTGATGGGATAACTGTGTTGTCAGACAATTTGTTGTTTCCAATGACACAGTACTATCACAGATATACACATTTAGGCAGGGATGCCATGATTAGGCTTTTCGATAGAATTGGTTCAATCCTAGATTTAGGTTCCTGGCAGAATACATTTGTCATAGATGTGTAATATGTGAAAAATTAATGCAGGAAAAGAAAACACGTATTATACTGAGTCATTTAGGGAGATCAGGTGGTCTATTCAACAGAATGCAGATGAATTTAACGAACTGCTTGCCTACAATGAGCTGAGATATATCCTAGTCATAGTATGTGTCTTCTCGAGATGGGTGGAAGTCTACCCAACCAGAAGAAATAACAGTCTCAATGTAGCATAACTGCCATGGAATGCCGTTTTCTCTTGAATCAGATAGGGGGACCCATTTCAATAATGAGGTCATGAAGACAATTTGCACAGCATTACGAATTGAGCAAAGATTACATTGCAGTTACAGGCCTGAAGCTTCTGGGATCGTTGAATGAGTCAATGGTACTCTTAAATCAAAATTAGCAAATGTTTGTGCCTCAACATCACTGAAATGGCCATTACCTTTGGTTTTGATGAGTATCTGAAGTATCCCAGACAAAAAGACTGACTTATCGCCCTACGAGATTTTAATGGGCAGGGCAATGAGACTGCCTGCTGCACCTGAAAATGCACTTTTGAACATCACAGATGATAGGATACTCGATTACTGCAAAGGGTTGGCTGATGTAGTCTGTTCTGTTCCTTATCAGGTTACAGCTGTCACAAGAGAATCGAACCAAGAACAGTGCCATTACCTCAATCTAGGTGATTGGGTCATGATCAAGAAGCACGTTCCAAAGACTTGCTTGGAACTGAGATGGAAAGGCCCCTTATAGATAATACTTGTGACCAACCCTACTGTTAAGTGTGCTGGAGTTCCAAATTTCGCTTCTCACACCAAGAAAGTGTGAAACCCAGAAGAAGCATTTGTGGTCTTCGATCCAGACGAAAAGCATTGGTGACTGCACTACCACCTGAGAAAATACCTTGACCAGTGGCACCGCCACCACAAGAACAGAAGGAAGAAGAAAGGGGTGAACATTTGCAAGTTGGAAAACAGATTTAAGTGCCTGAAGTTACACAGAGTGGCATTGAAGTTTCTAACGAAATAGAAGCAGAGACTGTTCATCAAAATGGGGACATTACTGAAAATCCATCAGTGCTACTGGAAGATCCAGGTGAGGGAACAAGCACTGGAATAAGGAGAGTCACCCGCAGAGCTGAATGGCCACACTCCTATGAACCAGAAAGATTGAGAAGGAGTACATTTGTTGGCCAAATACCAGCAACCATACCTGAAGAAACCGGGTCAAGTAATTAAAGTGGTATAGAGCAAAATAAACAATCTCTCAGAAGCTCAAAGAGAGCAAGGGTACCTTGTCAAAGGTATTCAGCACCTGAATGGACTTACTATGTTGATCAAGTATTGAACGTCACATTGGATGATCTGTGTGATGTGAGATCATAACTGTATGAACCACCCTGATGCCTAAACTTTGAGAAAATTGGGAAAAGCCGAAAAAATAACTGAGAACTATCAAAAGCTGAAAAAGAACAATAACTGAACAATGAAAAAATATCCTGTTAGACCTTTATTATTTAAATTTTTTTATTTTACAGAAGATCAACATAGGCCGGAGTCTGCAGTAGAAGAGCAGCGATAACAATATAGAAGAACATGGAGTAGGGTTAAGGATTGTTTAATTCGAAATGTGAAGTGCTAATACTAAGCCGTTTTTAAAAGTACTACTAACTGAAATTCTGCTGAACTGCTGAATTTTAATTACCTAGCCTGATTTGAGAGAAATGTGTTGCATTAAGAATAAGTGGAAATACTTCATGGGTTCAATTTTTGTAATTACAGTAATAATGATCACTATAGTATTAGTTGGATTTTATTTAACACCAGACGTAGAACACAGAACAAATAATACAACTAAGCCACATGCATACCTTAATGATGAAGACCAGCTAAGGGCTTCGTTTGTTAGAGATAAGAAAGGTGATTTTTTCACTAACGTCTACTTTAGACTAGTACAGTATCATATGCTCTTTCCTGTAGTATTTCACATGTGTATAGGGAGGACACTTAAGTATTTCTATTCCAATCATGATCTAATTCTTTCAAGTGTACATCTGAAAGAGAGTATGGATTTACACCCATAAGCTAAAGAAAAGGATACCGATTGGTACTATTTCTTTCCCTATAGATAGTGTTAAGACTTACAAAAATAATGTAACCTTCTTGATGAAACCCTTAGAGAAATCTTACTTAATGGTGTTAGAAGAAAGATACATGAACATAACACGTACTAAAGATAAGCATACTGATGTTTTGAAAAATGTTTGGAAGAAAGAAGATAAATTTAGAAAGAAAATGATTTACCCCAAATTGAGGTTAGACAGTCAACATAAAGGGGACATTTGTGTTTACAGAAGAACACCACCTAAAAGAACAAGACATGTAGGGATTAGTAGCTGGGAACACACTTTTGAATTAACAGGGGAAACATGGCAAAATTTATAAGGAGAAGAATATGGGAATCATGAAGTTTATTTTATTTGTGGACAGAATGCTTATTTCTTGCTACCTGGTGATTGCGAGGGTATTTGCAATTCAGGTGTATTAATTCCTAAACTGTATAATGTGCAGAGCTTAGATGCATTAACAATGACACCAGCACAAAGACATAAGCGTAGTACTGAAACAGGAGCTAAATTAGTAGGAGATCTATTTGGTGCAATCATTCAACCTGTAGGCGTCATATTAAATGGAGAAAAGAATAAAGAACTGTCAACAATTATCATCAAAATGTCAACAAGTACTTCTGGAGGTTTTCTAGTAGTAAACACTGAATTAATTGCTATACGGTCCATGGTTCTACAGGATCGCCTTCATTAGACATCTTACTGACAGAAAAGGGCAGAGTCTGCAAGATGCTTAAATTAACCCATCGCTGATCATACATTCCTGATGGCAGTAAGGAGGCTGAAGGCTTTGCAAGGAACATTTCAGACCTGAAACCTGAATTAGAAGAGTTGGAAACACCTAGTGCTTACTGAAAATTTTGGAAAGAGAGTTCGAACTTTTGGAAATTGGTTTACAACAGCAGGAGGAGGCATTTTAAAGGCTGTTTTAATGCCAGCACAAATATTAGGGCTTTGCTTGCTGTTTCTGTACACATTATTTTTGAGCTGTAGATATTTCTGCGTACAAGAAGGAAGCAAGAATTAAACAAAAGATATGAAAAAGATTTTGGTATTAAATGGGAACATGAATGATGATTGCATGAAATAACTAAAATACAAAGGTCAAAAAGGAAAAGGCGAGACTCAACAGATGATAAAAGTGCTCTCTGAACGAACTTGCATGTGAAATAACTTTAGTGTGATGGTTAAGATAACCATCAGATGGGGAATTGTTAAAGTAGAACATTTGCATAAAAATTAATTAACAATTGCCTCAGGTATTAATATGAATAACAGATTTTAAAATGACTAATAGTAAAAATGTGCAAATGCACCAGGCTTTCATTTCCACTGGTAGGCCTCAGCTAAACTTCTCTCTTAATAAATAGATGCTTTTAGGAAATGCTGAACCATGCACAAATGTATTTGATAGTTTGACTTTAAAGTGACTTGCTTAGATTTTGTCATAACTGCAGAATGTGCCGAGTTTATAAAATGTATTCCTTTCTTAAGCCACATATTCTTGATGGACAAAGCTTGAACTGCCTATCTATCTCATGTTCATGTAATACTGAAAAGAGAATCACACATTTAAACATTAAGCGTATACTTATAAGAAATACCAATGCCATTACTTAACTCGAGATCTGCAAGCAAATGTTTCTGTCTTTAGTGTAGTTCATTGTTCCCCAGTGAAACACTGAATAAGTGACAGAATAGACACTGCAATAGACATCCTTGGAAACCAAGGTTACAGGTTCCCTGTTATACAAATGTTTAGTAATGTCTGTTACATATTAGACAGTAGACTGTGAACTTCATGTGTTTGCCAAGGGAAAGGAAGAACGAAGCTGCTCACCATCGAAAGATGTCTTCCCGTTGGAAAAGAGTGACCAGATCTGCAACATTGTTATTAGCATGCTCTCTCGTATTTTATATTAGTGCATGTTTCTAGTTAGTTAGCGCCTCTCTTTCATGGACTTTCTCTTTCCCTTGCACTCAGAGCTTTGCGATTACTGTAAATTACTGCGGACTGCGATTACTGTTGCCTGCCACTTTGGAGGTGACGCTTCTTTATCCTTCCCTATCCTGACAGGTGTAGTTACTGCTGCATCTGTTTCCCTTGTTTCTCCGTTGAGACTTACTTTGTACGGTTTGCTACTGCAACTGTAAACTGACGCTGAAGGGGAATTGAGACTCGGCTGAATTTTATGAGCTACTCTTTATGGGGAGTTCCATTACTCAAATTCTGACTTTGATTTTGATGCTCCCTTGATCTCACTCTTTTCCAGGACTCTTTATGGGGTCTATCTAGGTTAGGTTTCCTCTTAGATAGAATAGGGATTAATTCCTTTATGGAACACGCTTGTTAATTTGCCTTATTGATGACTCTTACTATATTTTTCATGATAATTTCTGCAAACTGATTTATTTGATTTATTAACTGAATAAAGGTGAAATAAAAAGAATTTATAATCTCTTAAAGAGGATAAAGTTTTGAAAATCTACTTAAAACTCATCATTGACTGAACTTAAACTGTAAATTATGATGATGATTGACTTGATTTAGCCTCATTCAAAAAAGGTGGCTAAGACATGTCGCCTTGAAGAAGAAGATTTGGCATGGAGTTGGAGCCTATACTTGTAAGTCACAGGTTGAACTGGTACTGGAGAGAAAATTTGAACTCTTTCCGCGCTATCACTGCCCTTAAAGCCTCCCCAAAGAAGCACCAGAAAACTCAGTGCAGTGGCCTACAATACAGTCATCACAGGGCAGAAAAGTGCAGGCACAACTTTGAATCTTTCAGGCATGTAATATGGGTCATCCACGTGTTTCCTTTCCATCAAGCCCATACGAGTTGTTCCTTTCTGTCTACATGATATGTGTGTCACAATGACACCATGCTTCTGTTTCCGAGTTTTCACTTAAGTGACTCAGGCATTCTGGGAATATTAATCTTCGCTGACACAAGCAAAATTAATTGAGTTGAAGTACTGTATGATCAAGGTTTGTAAAGAAAAATATAAACACTGCAGCAATGGGGTTCTGGCCACATGAAGCCAAGCATACTGTGCCTCCCTGCCAGACTTTTTTCTCTCAAACATCTGTGCTACTACTGGCTGGAGTTGTATAAGATCCATGGTTCAAGAGTAGAAAGCAGGTGTTCCATCAGCACAAGAGTATTATAACGTCTCAACAAACACCAATTGAGAACGGGCGAGAACAATGAGACATGGTCTAAAACTGTTTGCTGGGATTAGACTGTAGCAATCGTTTTCACTTATAAATCAAAGACTGCAAGTACCAGAATGGAAAAAGACTAGGTATGGAGAAGCCAATGAAAGTGGACGTTCACAGCTCTCATTAAACCTGCGAGTGGACCATGTGATACCAGTGTTAATTAGACAGCAGGTTTAATTTGTGTCGACATACAGAAGCTTATGGATATGTAGTGGCACATCACCATGCCTTTCTAAAATATCAATGATTAGGCTTAGGGAAGTGTTTAATAATATCGAGAAAATAAAACAGTTTATATTAAATGTGCAAAATTAAACATAGGCTTTAATGAAAAATAAAAATGCATTTAAATGCACAAAATGTAGTAGGTGACCACATTTACTCCTACTATGCCTCAAATGGCAGAAGCAACAGAGCCTGACAAGCTGACATGACTAGAAAATGCTTAATGTGCATAAGATGTTTATTTCTTGACCTACTCATGGACATGCTTTTTATAAGAAATAATAGTTGGTTAAATGCTTTAATCAAACTCTGCAAAATGTTTCTACTTATTACTATTATCATCATTTGTTAAGTGCAACGTATCATCCCCAAGGGCCATCTCTCGGCGCTGCAGTATCAGACAACAATTAGCAAAGCAGTGCCAGGGTAGAGATTGAACAACCAGGTTTTGAGAAGTTTTCTAAACTGAATTAAGTTGATGCAGGAGCGGATATATAACTGCAACTGGTTCCAATGGTGGGGGGCCAAGAAAGAAAAGGAGCGACCACCCATTCTGGTTTTATTAATCCGTTTGGGGCAGAGTAATAACTGGTCACTAGATTGAAGTGGCCGGGTGGGAGTATATGGTTGTAGTTTATTTTTCAGATAGCATGGTCCCCCACGCAGGGTTTTAAAGACCAGATATAAGAGCTTAAATAGAGCCCGCTTTTTTACGGGCAGCCAGTGAAGCAGGCGCAAAAAAGGTTCAGATGGTGAGCGTGGAGGAAGATTGAGGGCAAAGCACACTTAACTAATGATTAGGGATTTGTCATTTAGTGAAGTAATGTAGAAATTTACAAAGGAAGATGCAGCATTTCTAAAGGGAATGAATGATGTGAAAGTCCAAGAGAGTTAGCATTGTATTTGATAAGAAATGTTTCACTCAACATGCTGTCTTTGGTCTACTGTACTCTTGGTGAGAAGACAAGGAGGGATCCGGTTTCCATGAGAGCATCGGAAGCTGACTGGTTGACAGAAGAGAGAAGAAGCAACATGAAGATTGCAACAATAATTTGTTTGTCTATAATAGTATGTGTTCCTAGAGTAGGTTACCCTCCTTTATTCTCAGATCTCTCCAGCATCCTTCCCCACAGCACATCCATTTTCCATGCTGCTTTGAGACTCTACTAAGTTTTTTGAACCACTCTTTATGGGAAGTTCTGCTTGATTGATTATTGAATTAGTGAGCCGACTTTAATGCTGAAGCTTTATACTTTCTCTCTCACTCTCGAACTGGAACTCTTTATAGATTCTGACTGACACCTTTTCTTCCCATTTGTAGACTAGGGGTTATTTCCTTTATGGAACACGCTTAATGCACACTAATGTGAATTATTAATTGCTTATTGATTGATTATTGACTTCTAATGAGATTCTAATGACTAAGATTGATGAATTCAACTTGTGATTTTAATAAAGATGACCTACTAAAGATTTGGAAATAAAACCCTTAACTCATAACAAACTCTCACTGTTGACTAAAATTAGATTAGTAAATTGTGTTTATAATTTCATGTGATGTACAGCTCCTGATTATCCTCACTCAACGTCAGAACTCCATCGGCCCAGAGACAGCGGGGATTAGCCCTGATGATCGTTAACCGAGATTTTAATTGAAACTAATTCCCACTAAAGCAGGCTCCATCTCTGATCTCTTTCTAAAGGTTTCAGGAGGGTCGTCTTGCATTTATATGTGCTAAGTACAAGCAGTAGTGTACTGATAGGCATTCACTTACAACTACTTTCATAATGTAAGTTTATGGTCTCTGCAGTTCCCACTTTAGTGGTATTGTCAAGGCTTTGTCGATTCTTCGAATGAGAGCGCTTAATAAGGATTAAATGTAATAGATTATTGGCTACTGTTTTTAAGAATTCAGATATTGCTTTATTGTATGTTTTCACACCTCTTGTGTTGCCATCAATAGTTGCATCAGAATGTATGTGTAAATTGCAGAACAAATCAGACAAGTTTCTTTAAAAGAATCATTAAACTTGGGTTTCTCATGTTTGGCTTTTGAAATTATATTTGTGATAAAATTAAGAGGCGCCAAGTATGTCTGGCAGACAACACTCGCTTCCCAACTTCTGCTGTGACTTTGTGTTCGATTTGGCAAGGTTGTAAGCATGGCCTTCCATGAAAGCAGGATCTGATTGAGGGGGGTCACCAGGATGTTAAGAGGGTCTTGTTGTAGTTGTTCCTTTATTTGATTTGACGTTAGGTGAAGGATTTTAAGTTGCAGTCTCCAGCCACCTTAATTCATACTGGATCTTAGTTTCTCTTTCCTCCGTCCATTATTTAGAAACATTTACTTTTTGGTAAAATACCAACAATATTGTAGTAGGGTTGCCTGAATGAAGATACGCTCAACAATAAAATCATGTGGCCACATGGATCGCCTCTGAACTCCACAGGCAACCACACGAAGGCTCGTGGTTAGACATCTCAGTCATCTTCCTGTGTTTTCATCTCAGTAACCGAAAGATATCAAAGCAGGACCCCTCTACCTTCCTCATCTGATCACAGTGAAGTAGCAACAAACCAGCAAAGTTGTAAATGTTTCTATCTTTATGAAATTTGTAATGCGCCCCATAGAACTTTGGTCTTCTTTAAGCATTTGTTCTTTAGTGGGAAAAAGTGCCCACCTAGAAAATTCTCGCTCGCAGCCTAAGAACCTTCTATAATATGCTATGCTATAACTCAGTGCATTATATACAAGTGCTCTATGAGTAAGGTGATCGCTAGTGCAACTACTAATGGCACACCAACCAAGGTGTGTTTGTCCTACCTTCACATAGAAGTAGCTTTTGCACCTAAGGTTTTGCTACAACAGGGAGCTGTAACTGTTAAATGTAATGATGCAGTAATGGCATCTAACCGTTTTTGCTTTGTCTCAGAATTGTACTGCGCTCCTCCTTTCGTTCAGACACATAAGTGGGAGGGACGTCTGCAGTGGTCAGTGGATGTTGTTTTGAGCGTTATGATGCATTTCACAGAAGTACCTGTTGCACAAGTTACTAACTTGTGTAACGATATATCTGTAAGAGACAGTAGTTAGTGACAGATTCCTTACCTTAGAATATCCCCAGGCGTCAGGCTGGATCCGGAAAGTTTTTGCGTAGCAGTACCCTTGCGCGTCGGTAGGGGGTGTCGTGCGGCTCCGCGTCCGTCGTCGTGATCGCCGGGATGACGTCGCGGGCAGTACTTAGACGCCGCCCCTGCGCGCTGACGTCAGTTCTGTACACGACTTTCCGCGCCAGGAACGCAGAGCCATGCAAGAAGCTGACATAGGTGTCTGAAAAATACTAGGGCCCTGAAAGGGATGTCCTTAACCCTAGAAATCAGTTCGCAGAACAGGGGAGGATGGGTGGGCGGTAGGAATCTGTCACTAACTACTGTCTCTTACAGATATATCGTTACACAAGTTAGTAACTTGTGCATCTGAAAGAGACACGTTAGTGATAGATTCCTTACCTTAGAATAGATACCCCAGCAATACCAACCGGTGGTGGGTCTGCGAACAAAGATCATACGAGGAAGTCCCGGAGAACAGAACGGCCAGAAGCCGTCTCTCCGGACTTGGCTGTCAAGGCAGTAATGTTTGGTAAACGTGTGCAGCGAGGCCCACGTAGCTGCCTGACATATATCCTGTAACGGAACCCCGCGGCCTAAAGCCGTGGTAGCCGCCGTTGCCCCTGTGGAATGGGCACGCAGCCCAACAGGAGGCTCCTTCTTAGCCAAAGAATAGCAGGCTTTGATACACATAGTGACCCAGCGGGAGATGGTCCTTTTGTGTACCGCCCAACCTTTTTTGGCGCCCACGTAGCCAACAAAGAGCTTGTCATCCACCCGGAACTGGTGTGTGCAGTTGATGTAAAAAGAAAGCGCACGTTTTGGGTCCAGACGGTGGAGCCTCTCTTCCTCTCTGGAAGGATGCGGAGGCGGAAAGAAGGTGGGCAAAGTGATGGTCTGCCCAATATGGAAGGCAGTAACCACCTTTGGCAAGAAGGACGGACGCGTCCTAAGAACAACCTTGTCTGGATGAACAGACAGAAAGGGAGGTTTGCATGAAAGAGCCTGGAGCTCACTCACCCGCCGAGCAGAGGTGATGGCCACCAGGAATGCTGTCTTCAGAGTAAGAAGGCGAAGAGGACAATTATGTAGAGGCTCAAAGGGAGCGCACATTAAGAAGGTAAGAACCAAGTTCAAGTCCCACTGAGGCATTACAAACGGAACAGGAGGAAAGAGGTGTGTAATGCCTTTAAGAAACCTGTTAACCACAGGGGACTTGAAAAGGGAGGGCTGATCAGGAAGCCTGAGGAAGGCTGATATCGCACAAAGATAGCCCTTGATGGTACCCAGGGCAGAACCCTGTTGGGCCAGAGAAAGAAGGAACAGAAGAACCTCAGAAAGAGGGGCAGAAAGGGGATTCACAGCCTTTGCTGTGCACCATGCCTACAAACTTGTTCCACCTGCAGGCGTATACCACCTTAGTGGAGGGACGCCTGGCTGCCAGAATCACATCACAAACTTCGGGAGGCAAGTCGAAAGGAATCAACTGCCGCCGCTCAATCTCCACGCAAGCAGGTGTAGACTGGACAGGTTCGGGTGGAGGACCGTCCCCTGCTGCTGCGACAGAAGATCCTCCCGAAGAGGCAGATGGATCGGGGGATCGACGCTCATACTGAGTAGCTCGGGATACCAAACTCTTCGAGCCCAGTCCAGAGCCACAAGAATGGCTTGGGCCCGGTCGCGCCGAATCTTCTTCAACACTCTGGGTAGAAGTGGTATAGGCGGAAAGGCGTACAACAGACCGCAACTCCACTCGCGACGAAAAGCGTCGCTGAGCGAGTGCCGCCTTGGAAATTCCAACGCGCAGAACTGCTGACATTGCGCGTTCTCTTCGGTGGCGAACAGATCTAACCAAGGCTCTCCCCACTGCTGAAAGAGACCCTGCGCCACCTCCGAGTGAAGACGCCATTCGTGATCCATCATGCACCTGCGGCTGAGTTCGTCCGCCCTGGCGTTCAGGGAACCTGCCAGGTGTTGAACCATCAGGAATATGCCCTGATGTTCCAGCCATGTCCAGAGGCGCAGAGCCTCCTGACATAGGGTCCACGACCCCACCCCGCCCTGTTTGTTGCAATACCACATGGCGGTGGTGTTGTCTGTGAACACCTGCACTACCTTCCCTTTGACAGAGGGAAGGAATGCTTGAGTGCAAGTCGGATCGCCCGGAGCTCCAGAAGGTTGATATGGTGCCGGGACTCCGCCGGAGACCAGAGGCCTCTGATCTCCGCCTCTCCCATGTGACCGCCCCATCCCAGAAGGGACGCGTCCGTCACAACTGTGTGCTCTGGCTGGGGAAGGGAGAGGGATCTGCCCATGACCCATTGCCGGTTCGAGAGCCACCACTGCAACTGTTTTGCAGTCCCCTCCGAGATCTGGACGTGATCGGACAGGTTGCCCTGGTGCTGCGCCCACTGGAACTTCAGGTCCCACTGCAGAGCCCGCATATGCCATCTGGCATGATCGACCAGCAGGATGCAGGAGGCCATGAGGCCCAGCAGCCTCAGGGTCATCCGTACCGAAACCCAGGATAAAGGCTGAAAGATCGGAATCATAGCCTGAATATCCCGGACTCGCCGTTCGGGAGGATAAACCCGAAACTGCGTCGTGTCCAGAACTGCTCCGATGAAAAGGAGCTGTGGAGAAGGAATCAGGTGCGACTTCGGCACGTTGATGGAGAACCCCAGCGAGTGCAGGAGTTCGGCCGTTGTCTGGAGGTGGGAGACGACTGCCTGGGACGAGCCCGCCTTCAGCAGCCAGTCGTCGAGGTAGGGGAAGACTGGAACCCCTGCCCGGCGCAGATGGGCTGCGACCACCGCCATCACTTTCGTGAACACCCCAGGGTCACTTGTAAGGCCAAAGGGGAGCACAGTGAACTGAAAATGCTCGAGGCCTACCGTGAACCGCAGGTAACGCCGGTGGGCCGGCAGGACGGGGATGTGGAAATATGCGTCCTGCAAGTCCAACGCTACCATCCAGTCTCCAGGGTCGAGAGCAGTCAAGACCTGAGCTAGGGTGAGCATCTTGAACTTCTCCTTCCGGAGGAAGCGATTGACGTTCCGGAGGTCCAAGATAGGACGCATGTCCTCCTTGTCCTTTTTGGGCACCAGAAAGTAGTGGGAGTAGCAACCACGTCCTACTTCTGGGGTCGGAACACGCTCGATGGCCCTCTTGGCCAAGAGAGCCGCAACTTCCTTTTGAAGAAGCACCAAGTGATCCCCTGACATGCGGTGGAATTGAGGTGGCATGGCTGGGGGGATGGTCACGAAGGGGAGGGAGTAGCCCCTTTGGAAAATGTCCAAGACCCACCTGTCCGAGGTGATGGCACGCCAGTGGTGAAGGTGATGGCGGACCCTGCCCCATACTGGCGTGCTGTGCACCTGAAAGGAAGGACTAGGAGGGCTTGGAGGGCGCGGGGTTGGTGGCCTGACCCGCACGCTGGTTGCCTGACCCGCCACGGCGGGAGCCACGTCCTTGGCCACGCGAAGACGCTTGCTGCGCGGGCCGGTGGCTGGGCAGCGGACGTGACTGGGCGCCCCTTCCGTGGCCACGAAAGGGGCGAAAAGCAGACTGTTGCTGAGGGCGCACAGCAGAAAGGCCCAGGGACTTGGCTGTAGCCCGCGAGTCCTCAAAGCGCTCCAGCGCATGGTCTGCCTTTGTTCCAAAAAGACCGACTCCATCAAAGGGCATGTCCATAAGAGAGTTTTGGACATCACCCAAGAAACCAGTGGTCCGCAGCCAGGCGTGACGGCGCAGCGCCACTGTCGTCGCAAGCGATCTGCCTAGCGAGTCGGCGGTATCAAGGCCACATCTGATGGTGTACTTTGCCGCATCTCTTCCCTCCGCAATGGTGCGGGAAAGCAGTGTCTGGACCTCCTCAGGACACTGGGGCAGAACTTGCGCCACCGAGTCCCACAAGGAGTGGGAATATCGGCCCAAGAGGCAAGTGGTGTTGACGGACCGCAAGCCAGCACTGGAGGAAGAAAAGACCTTCTTCCCAAATTGATCCAGGCGTTTGGATTCCCTATCCGGGGGAGCAGTAGGGAAGGCGCTTTGGGAAGCAGAGGCTTGGACCACCAAGCTCTCAGGGGTGGGGTGTAGAGAGAGGAATGGGGGGGGGGTCGCCCAGAGCAGGGCGATGGCGTCGGGCCACGTTCCTATCCACAGGAGCCCCTGTGGTGGGCTTGGACCAGGTGCCCAAAGAACGTCTGAAAGCGCCTCGTTGAACGGCAGCAGTGGCTCCGAGGAGGTAGCCGCCGGCTGAAGCACTTCCGTCAGGATGTTAGTCCTGACAGCCACTGTAGGTAACTGGAGGTTTAAGGCCCCAGCTGCTCTACGCAACACCGTTGCAAAATTTGCTCCCTCCTCCGTTGCCACGGATGGAGGAGACAGCATGCCAGAGTCAGGGAGGTGTCCAGCCCACTGGCATCCCCAAGTTCCTCAGTCCAGTCCTGATCAAACTCACACTGCTGTGTGAGAGGGTCATCCGACCCCTCCCAGTTATCTCCGTCCTCCAATTCAGGTTCAAAATAAGGAGGAGGGACATGTGGGACCCAAAGTCCCAGCGGCGTCGGAGCCGGCGTCGAGCGGCGCCGGTCCGGCGCCATGTCCGGATCTGGAGAGAACCGGGGAACGACGCCGCCCGGAGCCCCGTGCGGCGTCGGGAACGGCACCGGAGACATCGGCGCCGGCGGAGGTGTAGTTAGGTCAACCGGCGTCGATGGGGGTTGCGGCAGCACCGGAGCCGGGATCGAGGCCGGGGCCGAAGCCGGGGCCGGGACCGAGGCTGGTGTTACAGGCGGCGCCGGGACCGGAGTCGCCGGCGGCGCCGGGGAAACCCCTTCAGGGCCCGCGGGGCCCGAAGGCGCACCGGGGGGACCTTGAGGCCCGAAGAGGCGGGCCATGGCCGACAGGAATTCCTGTATCTCGGCCGGAGTCGCCCCACAACCCGGGAAGGACGGGTAATGCGGGAGCGGCTCCACAGGCACTCCCGGAGCCGCGGGGACGGTGCAGATAGGAGCCTCAGCCGAGTCGCGAGACCGGCGAGGCGAAGCCGTCGAGCGATGACGCTTCTTAGACTTTTTATGCTTTGACTTACCGGAGGAGTGCGAAGACTTGGACCCCGACGACCGATGAGGACTACGCGACCGGCCCCTCGACCTCTCACGTGACCGGGGCTTGGTGTGGCGCGGAGCCGACTGCCGGACCTCGAGGAGCTTGCGAGACCGCTCTCGCAAAGCCTTCGGGTGCAAGGCCCGGCAGTCGGGGCACGACTTCGTGTCGTGGTCGCGGCCGAGGCAGTAGAGACACTCTAAGTGCGGGTCTGTGATCGACATCATGCGACCACAGACGTCGCAGGGCTGGAAGCCGGGCATCCCTACCAACACCTTCGGAGTCGAGAGACTCGTGTAGAAAAACAGTGAAAAATCACCAAAAAGTTAGTCTAAAAAGATGACTAGGGCACTGCTCTTCCCGGATCTGCGCTTACTGGCGCGGAAAAAGAAGAACTGACGTCAGCGCGCAGTGGCGGCGTCCAAGTACTGCCCGCGACGTCATCCCGGCGGTCCCGACGCCGACGACGGACGCGGAGCCGCACGACGCCGCCTACCGACGCGCAAGGGTACTGCTACGCAAAAACTTTCCGGATCCAGCCTGACGCCTGGGGATATTCTAAAGTAAGGAATCTGTCACTAACGTGTCTCTTTCAGATAGCCTTTTATTCATCCTACATACACCCTTTACAACAAAGAGCACATCTATTTAAAATAGCTGAGATCTACTGGCTTTGCCAAAGCTCTTTGAATGTGTGGGCTGCATAGGCCATATCACAAACAGATCTGTCAGTTGTATTTCAATCTGCCAGGAGTAGCTTATTTTATGTTGAAAACACTATTTATAAAAATATAACTGGCAACAGTTCACAACACATATGGTACAATATGTTGTTCTAATGAAGCACTGCACATTTTCCTGCTGACAAGTCAGAATATCTACAACAGCATCTACTGCTGAATATGTCAAATACCACAAACACAAATCTGTTTATGTGATATGGCCATTACCATCAACAAATTCAAATACTGCAAAACAAAACTATTTCCATAAAAGTGCCAGATATGAATGTTTGCTACTTTGACAATGACATAATTTTGGTGCAGTATGCAAACTGAGAGTGAAGGTTCTACAAAGAAGAAAGCAAGCCCATTTATGACAAGTGTATCCAGGGGAATAGACGATCCCTCCTAAAGCAATCAAATCACTGGTACTGATTCTGGGAACAAGAGGGACGCCTGCTGCTTTGTGTAGTGCTGAAACACTGATACAGCACAAACATAACTACCACCACATGTGCCACTAGGGTTGCTCCTCGTCTAATATTTTACAGGCTATATATAGAATACTATGCAAGGAAAATAAATGTGGCACATAAACATGATATTTAATGCAACTGTCCTATTATACGAACATTAACACATTACTACAGTGCAAAAGGTAGAATTGCAATTTATTACTAGAGCAGAGCGAACTTGACATACGGAAAACACCGTTAACTGCCTAACAGATTGCATGATTAGATATTACAATCACTTAACACTAAAAATGTAAACATGAAAAACCCCATGTATTAACCAGTGGTCTTCAAACTTTTTAATACCGCACCACTCCCCCATGGTGTAAAAAAACAAAATTCCATTGTACCTATCCCCCCCCCCAGAGTGACAAACTTATGTTTTCACAAATATTCTTAAACATTGGCAGCTCTTAAAATTGTTTACCATTCCAACACTTCAGCACTGTCCAATTATCCCTTTAAAAAATGTAATCAAACACATAATTGCCACAATGCTATGGGCAGCCTGGCCTCCATAAGGTGTAAATGTATCCAGAGTGTGATCCTGTATCAGAAATGGTTGGGTGTGGGGGATCAGGACTTTGACAGTTATTCAGAACCCCTCCTCCTTTGACAACTACTCCTGGCCAGGACATAAGGGACGCAAGATGTTACGAAGTGGCTCACTGACGCTCTTTTTCCCCCTAAAACACTGCACTGTTTTCAGCATCATACTCCTATTGGCCAGTGTCTGGTGCACGCCCCAAGATCAATTTAGGCCCCCGCCTGCCAATATGAAGGCCTCTGGCATAACCATATATGCAGATGCGCAGAGTGTAGTATGCTATTAATTACCATCTTGAGAGAGGGTAGAGGCATCATGACCAGTTGTTGCTTCACCTCTCTTGGGCTATGGCAACTCCCCACACTATAAAAGGTCATTTATAGCTTATTATACTCTGTGCATCCACATGTGTTTATGCCAGAGCTCTCCAAACTGGGGGAGGTCTGGGTCTGAAACTGACCGGGAGGGAGGATTGGGGGGGGGGAGGGGTGTTGGGTGCCAGGTCAGGTAGCAAGCAGCACACACACAAGCCCAGTATAAACAAGCATTGGCATAGCCAATAGGTCTCGCCTTTGGGATCTTATAAGAGATTACTAAAGAGATGTCCTTGCCTTTACTTAGAGGCGTCGGTTTACATGATTTGGGGAACTGTGGGTTGTTTTACCTAAAATATAGTCTGCCGTTTAAAGTAAGTATTGAAATTGTAAAAGTGCTCTTAAACACACCATTTTAAATGCGATGGAATGGACACTTTTCTTTTTGGCACACTGTTTACTTTGGCGGCTGAATTCTAGCTGAACCATTGCAGCTGAACAAACAAACAAAACCTTTCAAGCTGCAAGGAAGAATGTTTGGTTAATTTTACCTTTCGGATGCCTTAAAGTGGGCCTAGAGCGCCACAAGCCAAATGAAAGATGTTTGCACTCCTCTTCAGGTCAGTGCAAATGTGACTGCAAAAAGGCTAATACCTGTGCAAAACTGCCCAGAACCAGTGCAACATTGCATCCCACCTGTGTGCATTAGTGATGTGTGTCTACCCACGTGAACACATCGGAAGTAAGATGTTTTAAGATAAAGCTTCACTAGTGTTTCAGAAGGAAAAAGTTGTGACTAAGAACACTAGCATAAGCAGGACAATGTAGCATACACTCATTTGAAACTGAGATACATATTTCTTTATATCATTTTTATGCAGCTTAGGAACTCATTAAAGAATCATTGGCAAAGCCAAAGGTTTTGCCTAAGCAGGATCTATTGGCTTTGTCAGTGGCTTTTTAAAAATTATTTATGAATTTTGTAGAGACTTTATCTCTGTTCAGTGATATACACAGCAAGCATTTTCAATGCTCGCCTCAAGCTCAGGCTCTAAGATTCGAGCCAGACCCTTGGCTTGGCGCTGGTTTGCGTCCTGTTCATTTGTTGGCTCGCCCACCTATAGTATTTAGAGAGTCAAGAGTGGTGAGTACATAAAAGATCTGTTTAGCAATCCAGGAAGGACTCGTTAATAAATGCTGGAGAGATGCTTGTATTCAGTTCAAGTGAAATGGCCTGTGTCCCTCATTGTAGTGTGCATAATGTTCTGTGCTCAGAGGAGTCCGATTACCGGGAGAACCACATTTTGAAAAGCCACTCACATTAGAGCTGGAGTCAGCCTGCATAACCTTCAGTGCTGCTGTACCTTGCTCAGTGCTACACCCTTACATCTAACAGGCTGTGTGTGGCACCGGCGGAGGCGCAGTGTTCTCACAAGGAATCTCTATGAGAGCCAGACAAGAAGGCAGAAGCGTGGCGCAGGAACGCATGGCAGGGGCAAACAAAGCATGAGCGGCATCCCATAATGATGTATCCGGAAGTGGAACACAATGCAGATATTTATGAATTTCTTGAAATCGGTTCTTATTTTTTGATAAAATAAACTTGTAAACAGCATGCACCTTCCAAAATCTTTTGCGACTTGGTTAAAACTCCAGTCAAAGCCAGAAAAAACGTGTGCTTTGACGCCAAGCAATCAAGTGTGAGTCGTGCTCCACTTGAATCATTACACTGTATGTTCTCATTCTGAACCAGTTTGTAGCAAAATTCCTTCTATGGTGTTCTCAAAACGCACAAATGCGCACCTAGGAATGGAGGCCGGAGGGAAACATAAAGGACAATGGAAAAGGGGGTGGTGGGGGAAAAGGGGGTGGTGGGTGAAACGGAGGGTGGGTTACAAACAAGGGAAAGTGGTAGGAGAACGAGGGTTTTAGAAACAACGGAAGGTGGGGGTGGGTTAAGGGGAGAGGATGTAGCCTTACGGCTAGAGCGGTCGACCTCGAAGCTGGGGAACCAGGTTCGAGTCTCTGCAACGACGCTCAACATCCTGTGATTGTGGGCAAATCACGTAATCTCCTTGTGTCTAACAAAAAAATTAATGTGTCCATCTGTAATGAAACTGGTGCTCATGTAAAGCGCTCTGATACCTGATATCTTCGGGTCAAGTTCGTGCTATATAAAACTCTTAAAAAAATCAAAATAAAACACAAGGACAGAAAGCAGGGGTGAGGGAGAGGCACTGCAGGCACATACACTCCCTGACTGCACGTGAAAAATTAAAAGAGTATCTAACATCCTAGTGCTTCAGCACCTTGGGAGCTGCACCTTGCTCAGTGTTACGCCTTTACATCCAACAGGCTCTGTGTGATATCGCCCATGTGCAGTATTCTTACAAGGAACCTCTATGAGAGGCAGCTGGTGAGTATGCAAATAGGAAGGCAGAAGCGTGGCACGTGACTAGCCCAGGAACAAATGGCTGGGGCGAACAAAGCATGGGTGGCAGCCCACAAGTATTCATAATATTCATCAAGCTCCCTTAAGATTTCATAATCGTGAATTGTACACAAGGAACTTTCTGTACTGATTTCAGTTCCAAGCGCAAGTACTTGAAAGCCCAGTTTCAATCTGACCGCCAAATCTGCAGATAAGTGTCCACCAAGAGGACGCCATTGGCAGCCAGCTCACACGCAGCATTTTCAAGAAAGTGCAATGAGAGCACCGCTCGACAAGCAGCTGGCGTTTCCTCACACAAGTAACTGAAAGAAAGTGCGTGTGAACATTCATGGCACAGGGTAATCGATGTACTTGATAACTCTGCTTATTATGTAAGTGGCTGAATCCTGGAGCCGTGAACGGAGCGTGGTGTGTAACAAGCCGTGAGGTGAGTTAAATTGATAAAACGAGATATGAAGATTCCAGTTGATGTGTCTGTAGCAACAGGGGGCAAAATATATTTTTGTGTCATTCTTGGGCCACAAACAATGTGTGTGCATCAAGAGCTGTGAGCCAAAAGACATTAAAAACGTGAAGTTGCAGGTGAAGCGAGCCTGGTTGCTGTGGAAATGGGGGTCGGAAGACCGGGGAAAAGTTTTTGCGTGGGGAGTTAAATAAACTCTCATGCTGCTGAAACCAAGGTCGGTGTCATGACAAAACAAAAGCATGATGTCGATTCAAGGAGCTCGAAAGCCCGTGTGTGCACTCACCAAAAAGTAGCAGCGTTTCTCGTGTAACCCGTTTCCGGCAAAGTTTACTATGTGGGACTAACGCCGCGCATCTACCAGCAACAAGGCGGCCATCTTCTAAAGGGACTTTATAAAAAATACATTTTATAACACGCGGGACAAAACAGAGTGGCGGGCTGTGGCAGGTGGTGGCGGGGGAGGGCACCGCACGAGCCGCTATATTTAAAGATAATGAGTTGGGCGAGCTGCGCACAACAAGACTCGCAGCCACCATTATTTAATGTTAAAAAAAAAAACGTTTTGGACGAGCTGCGCAGCCCATCCCGCTAGTGGTGGGTGTGGCCCCATTGTAAAAGTGCGCTGCAAATACAAAAACAAGCATTGGCCGCGCGGCCGCGAAACTGACACGGCAAAGTGGCTTTTGCTGGCGACCAGCTTGCGTTCACGCGAGCGTCCAGATGGCGAGGGAAGCCATATGGCGCCTGATCGCGCGTGCACGCTCGCGTGAACGCAAGCTGGTCGCCAGCAAAAGCCACTGTTTGCACTTCCAAAACCCGCTTACTAAAACTCTCGCCAGAGCAGCGCATGCGCTGGCTCAGGCGAGACCTAAAAAGGTGAGAGAAGATTTTTATTGGAAATTAATGCTAAGTGAGGTACCCCCTGGTGATTTGTAAACAAAATATACAAAGGCAGAAGTCCCATGGTGAAAAAGAATATTGCTATTTGTAGAAACACATATTCAAGCCCCGTTTTTGGCCCTTACAAATTTCGAAACATAAGCAAATTGCGGAATTATATTCTTAGAAAACATAAGCAAATTGCGTAATTTTATTCTTAGAAAAAGTAGCTACTTGAGCAGCTCGTACTATGTTGTTTAAATTGTTACCCCATCCGATATACATTGGTATAAACTACTATGTACTTAACAAAGTGCCACTTAAAAAGCGAGGAATGGTTAAGCCGAGATAGAAAAGAGCACTTCTGCTCGGTATTATAATTTACTAGCACACTGCTCACACCAAACGGGTTCCAGGACGATTTAAAGAACGGCTGGCAAGCCCAAGCCCTCAATGCAGAAAGGTCACCAGCAGCCAAACCGAAATGTTGCTGGAAAGAGATCCGTAGCTGTGGCGAGTCGAGGTTGTATCTGCAGCATGGGTGCACCTGAAACAATTCCTCCTCAGAAAGAACAAACATGACCCCGGGCCCTCTGTCATTTCATTCCCCCGTTATATTGCTGTTGCTCTCTGCAAGCTTTTCTTGCTTAATTAGCTCAGTAAATGTGACATCCATCATGCACAGCTCGTGAGGCAGCTAAATACATTCATGTTACTGGGAAATGGCAGCACGAAAGACATTATTCCCTGGTGGTAAGCATCTTTAGGTCTGAGGTGAGAACTCGAAACTGCCCTGGAAACATTTCTGAGTGCCCCGCCACATACTACCCTACAGAATTCAAGGTATTAACTTTTTTTTTTTTTTTTTAAGTACAGGAGATACAATAATCTAGCCCGTGCTTTAGTTTCACAACACTGTGTGGTAGTCCTGGGTCACATGGGCTAGGCAGGGGCGTAACACAGGCCCCCGCGGTGCGGGGGTGGTCTAGCTCCAGGAGGCCCCCTCAGCACAGCACTCTGGCCGGAGAGCTCCTGATTGAGCCCCGAGGGGGCCCCTCCATGTACCTTGCAGGGAGGCCCCCTCAAGTTTCCTTACGCCAGTGGGGCTAGGTTTAGGTACCAGGAGGCACTAGTTTATAAATAAAGTCCACGACTGAAGCGTTGTGTTCCTAGTACCATGAAGCAATCTTGAAACCCTAACCAAACAGGCATTCTTGACAAACAGCCGAATGAATTGCTACAGCTATACAGCTCTCATACAAAGTGTACGCGACTTTTTTGAAATGTTCACATTTCTTTGCCTTAGATCCAGAAATTAAAAGAGGTGCTTTGTTCTACGAGCCATGACCCACAATTTCCAAGTGAAAACAATTTTCGTAAAAGCTTAAAAAAAAAGAAAAAAATTAAACATAAAAAAAATGAAATAGCTTTGTTAGGTAAGCATTCACCACCATTTGATAGAAATCATAATTTAGCTCATTAGTAACCAATGGCCTTAAAAAAATCACATCACCTCCACCGGTGTTAAAAATGCAAGGATAAATTTAATTTCAGTATAAATTAAGACGTTCTTGTGGATTCCCTTAACTAGGTAGTGCACTTCAACACAGACTCAAACTATCAGGACTCAGAGCCCTTAGACAGGGGATTGTGGAGAACTCAATTCACCTCGTGCTAGAGGATAGAAAGGATGGCCAATTTTCTGGGCCAGATAGAGAGGGTGGAGATAATAGCCCACGGACAGGGAAACTAGGAGTCATACAAAGAAAGAGGTGGAAACGAGTAAACACTTCTTTGACGCATCTAACAGTCTCCATAGCACCAGCCATCACATAACCAGGCTAGACACAAAGTCCTTTCAGGGGATACCGAGCACAGCAGGCATAAGTAGCCAGAAAATGTGTAGAACAGCTTTATTGCACCCACTAGTTTGCACCAGTTTTGTGTCCCGTAGCTTTGTTTTCTTTCCTCCAATTTCCTGGTGGTCAGGTTCCTTCACTTCCACGCCATTCCTTCAGGGAGTTCTTGCTTCCCCTCCTTCTGATCTGTTCCCAACAAGACTATCTGACAGCTTCTAAAAATCAATGTCAGTGTTTCTTTGGTTCTCGGGGAGAAATCCCAGCAAGTCCAAGGACTTGTCACAGCCTCGGTTAGCCAGAACATTTATAAATCAAATACGGTTTCTTGGTTATAATTGCGTTTCTGATACGGGGGTGGCGTTGAATTGTGGGTCATCTTATGTTCTTATATTAACCAAGATGGAGGCCAGAGTTTCTAAATGTGGATGGAAATACTCCCAGTACTCTGGTATGCTACCCGGATACCTGTGACAACATTATTAGCATTTGTGTTTCTCTCTATCCCTCCCCCCTTTTCCCCCTTTTTTCCTCATTTTATGCTTGTTATCATGAATATACTATAAATGGAAGTAAGACTGAACCTGGGAGGGGAGACAGATGGATTTACTTTGTATCCTCTCTACTACCTTGCACATAACAGTGTGCCAGACCCAAACTTTCACAAAATAAATCCTGAGACCAATCCACTCTAGGCCACGTCCCATACTAATTACAAAGATTCCATAAGATCTCACGGTTGCATGGCAGCATCAAACTGTCTTGTGGATTGTTATCTGCCTTGTTATGTTGGCCTAGGCCTGGCTGCCATGCTGCTTTTCTTTGCGCACGTTACACTGAGCCGGGCTTCCCTCGCCCTTTGCTCGTGCCAAGTTCTTTTGCACTGTCTGCATTTTCTGTTGTTCACCTTTTTGGGCTCAGTCTGCACAAACATGTACAAGGTCGCATAACAATGTATTTTGGTTCTTCCTGATATGGCCAGTCTCGCGCACCCAGACATAACATTATGTGCAATTGCCATGAAGAATTTGGTATGCTTTTAATACTGTGGTTTACTAGCGCTTAACACACTTGGAGAAATCCCTTTCGGTGAGAAGAGCTATGATGTCCTGCTGATGTAATTCTGCATTTAGAGACTGAGGTATGGGGTTCGCTAGTCAAAGCCCAGAGGTCTTCTATTTCTATAATAAACTATCTTACTGCAAGGGGAGGGTGGTAATGTTATTTATACGTTTATCCACTGAGCTCTGAGATGCTTTCCCCGTTTGTATTCTATGGAATTGTAACCATGCTGCTTATATTAGTCATATGCATTATGCTATTAGTACTGACACGTGTACTGTACATTAGAGCACGTAAGTTGGAATAAACATTTTAAACTATCCAGTGTCTCTTCCTACGCACCTTGTGGACAAGTACGAGTGAGTGGCGAAAGAGTGTTCTTGCTTTTGCGAGTCCTGAGATAAAGATACCGTGTTCTGGGTTGTCCAAACATTAGTACTTGGGTGCTAATGGGATGCTAAGCTAGTTGGGTTGGGGTTTTTGGGTGCTACGGTATATGGTGGCAAACCACTGTATTCCGGGGTCCCATTTTCCTGTGCATAGCTCTGTGTATGTGCAGAAACCTTATGACATGGCGCGACCACCGTGGGGCAGCTTATCTGCGAGACGCTTGAGTAGTACTTGTGCTTGTCCACAAAACCCTCGCGTACGCTTCCGGAGGCGTATGTGACGGTGATACCTCCTATATTGAATGTTTTATAGGTTCTTTCAAGCTTGATATTATTAAAAAGGTTAGTTAACAGACCCATTTTTGTGCTCCCTGTTAAGTTGTCGAATATAATTGTTTAGTCATGGCTGGTGTGGCGATAGCTGCACATAGTCGAGAGCACTCCGAGACCACTTAGCTGTGTATGGAGTGCCCGATACTGGGGTCGAGTTGGTCTTTGTGGTTCAAGCCGATCCGGCTTATCACTTTGAAGTGTTTTACACTTGGATCACTTTTGAAGCGGTGGATGCAGGTGATAAGCTGTTTCATGAATATAAGCCCACCGCTGTTCCTGCTGCCTATCGACCCTATACTGCTCTTGAAGTGCCTCTCACGGCTTGGCAGCACCGTGTTTGGTTCAATGGCGCCCTACCACAACCAACTACCGCAGTTCGTTTAGGCCCCTTATCAATTCAGGGGGCCACTTGGCCTGTATTGGCCGGGTATACTCCGCATCCGAATTATCTGGCATTACCGCTATGGAACTTCGCACTATGCATACCGAATTGGTGCGAGTGCATCGAGCCCTAGTGACATACGTTACAGGTAGCCTACATGGAGCTGCTCCTGTAGTCCCAGGCCAACCAGCTATAGCCGCTGGAGTGACCATAAGTCCTGTCATGGTAAATTCTGTGATGGGCAAACGTCCACAAAATAAGGACGACTATCCTTACTGGCTTGCTGAAAAGTTCGATCAGATAGAAGCAGTGTTTCCACATACATCCCCAGTAGATAAACACCGCATCCTCACGATAAGTTTGCCAAAAGACATAATCCCCGATTTGACATCATGTGAAAACTGGGGTAAGGTATTCGCAGCAGTTTATTCAAAATGTTTTGGAACTCCTTCCATGACGGTTCTACCCTCTGTAATTAAAAAGTACAGGATGAACATGGCCCTGAAGCGGCTGTGGAATTAGGGATGAGACTAGTGGGAGTGTTTGATGTAGTAGCTGAGCTGATCCTTGAAATGTCAAGGGCGATGCTATGAACTTTCAAGTAGCGAATGCTTTGGCTTTGGTCCCAGAGTTGGACAGGCCTCGCGAATTACCGAAAATAATAGCCCGGGCTTATAAAACAATTGGAAGAAATAGCCTAGGCAACAAGCCTTTTGTAAAAATGCAAACTCAATCGCAAACACAAGTTATACAAACAAAAAGTGCATCTGAGAAAGATGATAAACCAGTCTTCACTAAAAAGAGTTGGAGACAGAAAAAACAGGGTAAGCAACAAAAGAAGCCGGGGTCGAGAGGCGCTTCCCCAGTTTCGGTTTCTTCTGAACGTACTTATGATTTACGTGATAGGTCAAGGATTAAATCACCAGAAAGGTTTCAGAGCTCTGATACGCGTTCTCCTCGTTCTTCACAGGCCCAGACGTCGTCACAGGCTGGTGGAGGAGGACGGCAAGATAGAGGAAGGGGCCGAGAGGCTCCCCAGGAGCGAGACCAACCTCGACAACAAGTCAGAGGGAAAGCAGAAGACTTTCATCTTCCTCGACCGCAATTTCAGAAGAAAAACGTTGCCGCTGTCACAGCGAAATATGCCTCAGACCGTGAGAACGAGACTCCAGAATTGGACGTGGGCAGTGACCCTCCTAGACAGCGCCGCGGAAGTTACCATAGTGCGGGAGGCGCTACGTCCTCATATGGAGGCGACAGCAACTGAAACATTCGTTACTGTAGAGACAGCTGACACGAGAGTGGCACCCCCTGACAGACTATACAACATAGTCATCCAAATTGAAGGTGATATACCGCGTGAAATAAAAGGGATTTTTGGGGAAAATCTAACCTCTTCATATGACATTTTGTTAGCAGAGGTGGATTGGCCACCCCCATTCGCTTTAGCTGCACATAAAGGAGAGGAGGTAATCCTTCCAAGCTTTTCACGGCATGTCCCAAAAGACAAAGCTGAAGCACTTGCAGCTGAGTGGGCTGTGTACCTGGCACCAGCGTTATACCGCAACCATGTGGGATGGGATGAAGAATCACCTCCTCATGCAATACCTTTGCGGTCACTACCGCAGCCACAACCCCAATATCCCATCAAACGGCAGGCAAAAGGCCCCGTCTCCGAAATTCTGACACAGTTGGAATATCAGGGAGTAATTGAACCATGCGTATCACCTATGAACAATCCCCTTTTCGTGGTTTCTAAACCCGATGGAACGTACCGCTTAGTTTTGGATTACCGGCATTTAAATACACATTGTCGGAACTTTGCGGTGCAAAATACACACAGTTCTGCTCTTGTAGACAGTCTTGTTCGTAAAAAATACAAAACGACACTTGACCTTTCAAACGGTTTCTACACGCACAACCTAGCCCCGGAGAGTGGTCAATGGACCGCATTCACATCCGGTGGTAAATTATTCCAGTTCCGGCGATTACCCATGGGCTATAAAAATAGTCCGGGTATATTCGCCGCCCGTGTTGTTTCTTTGTTAAATGACATTGATCAAGACGCATGTTCGTACGTAGATGACATCTATCTGACAGACGACGAGTTATATCAGCATCTGTCCCGTGTGGACCGCATTATTCTTGAATTTGCGGAGCAGGGTTACAAATTTAACTTTGCTAAGTCACACATTGCTGAATTTACCGTTCTGTTCTTGGGCTATGAGCTCAATAACGAAGGTAAGGGCTTAGCCCCCATTTCTTGGAAAAATGTGCACATTTGTGCCCCCAAATACTCTGAAGAAGCTTCAGTCTTTGCTGGGTTTCCTGAACTTCGGGCGTACTTACATTCCCGAATATGCCCAGCGTATCAAGCCTTTGTATGCTTTGATACAACCTACTTATTCAAGGTCTTGCTGGCTGCCTGAGCATACCTCAATTCTGCAGTCTTTGCAGACAGACCTTTGGAGTCTAAATATCTTTTGACTCGTGATAACCACACAAACCTGGTGATTAGAATAATTCCGGGGCGGTGGGATTCACCTATTTAACCTTTAATGAAGGTGATACAGTACCTATCGCATACAAGTCACATCTGTACACTTCCGCTGAATTGCGCTTTACATCTGTTGAAAAAGTTCTGACTGCCGTGCAAATGGCGATTCTAAAAGAACGCGCACTGGCACAGGGTAAGCGGATTCTGGTGGTAACACCCTGTCCTGCCCTGGAGGCAGTAACAAAGGCAAGTGTACCGAACTCAAAAGCAATGCATCCCCGTTGGATACAATGGGCTACATCTTTGACGTCTTCGGACGTCACTTTTGTTTTTGATTCTTCTCTTCAGACTCAGGAGTTTTTGCAGTATGAATTCGTTCATCCTCCTCCTTTGTTTTTACTGCCGCTTGAGGATTACAAATGTGTGATCTACACCGATGGTTCGGCGCAACCGGCCACTGGGTCCAAGCACGCTTATTCAGCTGCATGTGCTATTGTTGCGGGTTCCTTTGTAGATGGAAAGTTCAAATCCTCTGTAGTGCACACTCGCACACTTGGAGACAGTACCGCACAATTGGCCGAGCTGCATGCATTGCTACTTGCACTTGAGTTCGCTTCACAGGATGAGACCACTCTTATTGTATGTGATTCTTTTTACTGTGTACAATCTTACAATGACAATCTGTTTTTCTGGTCGAAAAACGACTACAAGGACGCAAAAGGGAGCACAATTAAGCATAAAATGCTTTGGGTTCGAGTGGCAGAATTGCAACAACGTCTGCCCCTCACACAGGTGGTTCACACCTTAGGCCATCAGCGGGTGGGCGCACACGCTATTGGTAACGATCTGGCAGATGAAGCTGCCCGTTCAGCAGTAGTCACGTGTTCAGTAGCAGCGGTTACCAGGTCCATGTCTAAAATAGACCCTGTTATTTTAGCAGCTATTGCTGCAACCAAGGAAGGTGATAATTACCCTACAGGTTTCCCTTCCAAGTATTCTTACAAATTAAGTCCCGATCAGGTTCCTTATGTAACTATACCTGACGTTGGAGATCGGCTGATCCCCAACGCGGACCGCAGGAGTGCCTTGATATCAGCTGCACACGAAGGCATGGCTTCGGCACATGCAGGTGTGTCAGCTACGGTTTCCATCTTGCAGCAGCGTTATTGGTGGCGTGGGTTATATAAAGACACCCGTGCTTTTGTGCTTTCTTGCGACGTTTGTCAACAGATTAAGCCTTCCACGGTAACACGTCCACCACAAACACCGCTCTGCATTGCTAACAGACCCTTTGGGTGTGTTTACTTGGATCACTGCGGTCCATTCTCATCAGACACTGCTTATAAATACATCTTAGTGGCAGTGGACTCGTGCACACGGTTTCTCTGGGTCTGGCCACAACGGAGTGCTGACGCCCGAAATGTAATCAGGGATTTGCGTGTCTTTGTGGGAATTTTCGCATGCGGCACCTTCCATTCGGACCAAGGTCCAGCGTTTGCCTCTAGGGCTTACAAGGATGCAATGGCTTCGCTTGGGGTGCGGGTGAAATTTTCGTCTCCGTATAGGCCTGAGGGCAACTCTATCGTTGAACGAATGAACCGTGACTTAAAGCAATCCTTAACAGCTAGGGTTTTAGGTACTGGCAGGAACTGGCTGGCCCATTTGTATACCGTTCAGCGTGCACTTAATAATCTCCCTAGAAGACCTCTGGGTGGGCGGACCCCATACGAAATGCTCTTTGGCATAAGAATGTTTGTGCCTGACCTTGAGGGTCCAGACATCGCGGCGCAATCCGCCAAGTTTGATGTAGATAACCATTCTGCTATGTTACAGGACTTACAAGAAGCCCGAGACAAACTTGCAACTACACATTTGCCTTCAGCCATAGATCCTGCGTTGCAGATTCCGGTAGCCGGCTGGCTTCCGAAAGTTGGAGAACTGGTTCGAGAGAAGGTTGAAAACAAAAAGAATTTGGCCCCTCTTTTCGTGCACCAGTTCCAGTTCTTGGCCTGAAGGGAACACGTACAGTCATTTTACCACCGCTTCCTGGTCGCAAAGAAAACAGATACATCTCAGTTGAAAATGTCAAGCTACAGCGCCTGGCCGATCCTGAATAGTGTCACACCAGCGGTCTCTTGTCCTGCCATTTATCGGACATATGTTCGTGGCCCATCTACACGAACGGTCGCTGATGCTGTAATTGAGATGGTCGATTTGCCTGAATCCTCTACTTTGCCTGAAACTATAATTGATCCCCAACTCTCCACCAATATCGACGAGGACGAGTATACTTATCCTGCATCAGAATCGGTGGCACATCAACCAACAACGCCACTTGGCCCGACTCGTTATTCCTTTGATTCGGATTCCACATCTTCAAAAGTTCCATCCAAGTTCAGTATTTTTATATCCTGGTTTAGAGACAATTTTTTGATTCCACCCTGGACATACATCTGGTTGGTACTTTTCTTGATTTTTTTGTTCATGTCCATTGGCTTTGTCACAGTGTTTTTTCTACTAATCAATGGTCACTATTTACCTGAACGCTCTGCTGTAGACTATGTTTCTGGAACTCTGGCTCCTCATTCCTCGTCTCACATCATGAAGCGTGACCACACATTTGTGAACATTTCAGCTTTCCCAGTTGCTGATGGCATCGTATGGGATGCAGTGAACTATCAAATCCATGGTCCGACGGAAATTATTAATGTACCTAATGTCCTTCGTGTTTCAATGGGTGATGTAGTACAAAATAATATTCATTCTGATGATTGGGATGTGCATGCCGTTGAAGCATTGTTTGCCGATTTAAAATATTATGCATCTTTTAATGCTGAAGATCTATATATGAATTCTGCTAATTATGCCGATTTGTATTGTTACCAACATTGGGGTAATCATTTTCTCCATAAGCCCAGTGCCCTGCGTAGTTCTGTTAACTATACCCAATGGGAACATTGTCCAAACCCCTTGCCAGGTAGCTCTCAAACTCTTCGAAATAAGTTTAATTATTTTACTGATTTTAATCGGTCGAACCCTGCATCCTATTATTTTAGACTTAATAACACATCAACTCAGAAAATTATGTTAACACACACCAAATTGCTTTATTCAGGTTCTTTTCTAAGTGCCCTAGCTGTGGGTGGTTAGGAGTACTGGGATACTACAGTGGATTTAAAATCTATTTGGGGCTCCAAGCCATGGCAGGTACAGGGAACCGAGGCATTACATCGTGCTTGCCTCATCCCTGCCCAAATTATGTTCCTCAATGTCTCCATCTATCAGACTACATGTTGGGGCTTAGCAACCACTAAACAATTGAATACGCCATCAATACCATCCCTGTCGAGTTTTCCTAATGAAAGCTCACGATTCAATCTGTCCCTCGTGTCCCTGCAGGCAATGTTACAAAATAATTCGTTTAATGTTTCTGGGCTGGTTCAGTCACCCTGGTTAGTATGGCCTATATCATCTAATGCATGTCAAATGCGTTTTCACGATTCTGGTGCTAGCTACACACAGGATAGGCCTGATCCGAGATTTACTGATTCCCGTACTGTCACTACATATTCTGTTGGTAAATTATGCAAACAATGGCTGCAACATTCGTCCCTTGATTCTGTTAAACAACATTTGTCCCTCCTTTCAGGCAATATTGATCTGTCCGACTTTGTTTTGGGACCTCGTGGTCCCCGACCTAAGAGATTCATTTATGAAACATATAATGAACTCTGGAAGCTATCACAAATGGAAGCTGCTTCCCGTCTTCGGGAAATAGATCAAGCAAATTTGGAAAAGGTGCTTGCTGTTGTTGACAATAGTATTAATACCCTGTCTTCTCGCATTTATACTTTGGAGAATATTGTGTCCTCTGTTGTTGATATTGTACAAGATGATGTTTCTGTGTTATATCATGGGCAGAATCAATTGCGTTCGGTTATGCAGTTTGCATGGACTTTACAAACGCTCAAGTTAGGTAAAGTTCCTTGGCATTTTTTGAACACCTCTGCCTTGTTTCTACCTTTTAACTTAACTGACAAACAGCAATTTATGTCCATGAAAGATGCAACTTACACTCTGTTACATATCGAAAAGATGGATCCTTTGCCGTTCTCTGTTGCAGAACTCGATTCTGCTGTATGGCTAGTTCATGGGGTTATCGTTTTACCTTTTTCCTTGTTTGAATTTGATTCGTGCATGAAACATTATCCTGTGGGCCGTTACCGGCCCTTGGGCAGTGCTTTCCTGCATGAACTCTGGTCCTTGCCTTTCATGTATAAATGCCTTCAGGACGGCAAGGAAGTCTTTCTCACGGGGGAGTACTGCGACTCGACTATGGGTCATTCGCTTATTTGTAAACACATTAAATTGCATGGCTCATGTAGCGTTTCCTCTCCTAATCTTGCTTGTGTGCTGAAAGGTATTCCTGCTCCTGTTATTTCACCTACTTTCACTCTCCTTTCCAATGGTAGTTATTTACTTTTAAATAACGAAAACTGTTGTGGCCTGCAGGCTGGCATTCCTTACATTGTAACAGTTTCGCACAGGGTTGTCTGCTGCAAAAATGTGCTTTTTCCTCCCCCTCATGGCAAGGTTGATATCTCTATTTGGCCTTCCATCCCTACCATGGAAGCAGATTTCAATAGACTGAGCAGAATAAAGGCACTATTATTAAACGAGGAAGTTATGCTCACGTCCGCCCGGGAGACATTCATTCTCCAGGTGGCGAGTACCCACAGTGAAATACAGGCCCTTTTAAACACTAATCTCCCCAACATTTTGGGGAGTTAATACATCGTATTTTTAACGCATCTAACACTGAAGGCCTAGTACACTTTTTTAAGGTCGTTGGGTCGGGCTTGGTGTCCTCCTTCCAAACTATTTTTGGTGCCATCCCGGCTTTCATACATTCTATTTTTTCCAGTGTCTTTGGCGGTTTCCCATTGATCCTCGCTTTAGCGGCTGGTGTCTTGCTCTTAATTTGCTTTCTGCGCAATGGCTGCTCCCGATGGGACCTGCTCGATCCAGAACGCCTCCAGCTGCTCCGTGAGCGCCTTTTGGCCGGTTTTGGTGTCTTGCCATTGGCGACACTGAGTGTGTCATATACTCTTTCATTTCGCTTGCGTATTTCACTTGCGTGCAACCTGTAATGACTTGTGTCCGCTGTCCTTTCACCTGGACTCTGGATTATTGCCTCTCCAATTCGTCATTGTCTGTTCCGGATTTTGTTCAGTTGATGGGTCCCTTAGAGGCCCATGAACAGGACTGTTCCGTTGCTGGCTGTATGGCGCGTGCGGCTGCACTGGGGATTTTGGCGCAATGGGATATCTGGGCGGCTGCCCAGGATCTCCTACAACGAAGCTGTTTCAATTATCACGCAAGCTGTCCCGCATTGCTTCTGGATGCTCCCTTTGCTGAGGAGCATTCCTGCTCTTTTGATCTCATGGATTGGATGGCATCTATGTTTTTGACGATTCCAATGATGAACTCTTGGAGGGTATGGCTTTTTTCTGCACTTACACTTTCATGGATTGACCTGCCCTTCGCCGTTTGGGCGCTCCCTGTGCTCCAACAGCTCTGTTTTTCCTCTGATGGGCCTCTGTCCTGGCTGCTGGACTGGCCAGGGGAGGGTGTCTTGTGGATTGTTATCTGCCTTGTTATGTTGGCCTAGGCCTGGCTGCCATGCTGCTTTTCTTTGCGCACGTTACACTGAGCCGGGCTTCCCTCGCCCTTTGCTCGTGCCAAGTTCTTTTGCACTGTCTGCATTTTCTGTTGTTCACCTTTTGGGCTCAGTCTGCACAAACATGTACAAGGTCGCATAACAATGTATTTTGGTTCTTCCTGATATGGCCAGTCTCGCGCACCCAGACATAACATTATGTGCAATTGCCATGAAGAATTTGGTATGCTTTTAATACTGTGGTTTACTAGCGCTTAACACACTTGGAGAAATCCCTTTCGGTGAGAAGAGCTATGATGTCCTGCTGATGTAATTCTGCATTTAGAGACTGAGGTATGGGGGTTCGCTAGTCAAAGCCCAGAGGTCTTCTATTTCTATAATAAACTATCTTACTGCAAGGGAGGGTGGTAATGTTATTTATACGTTTATCCACTGAGCTCTGAGATGCTTTCCCCGTTTGTATTCTATGGAATTGTAACCATGCTGCTTATATTAGTCATATGCATTATGCTATTAGTACTGACACGTGTACTGTACATTAGAGCACGTAAGTTGGAATAAACATTTTAAACTATCCAGTGTCTCTTCCTACGCACCTTGTGGACAAGTACGAGTGAGTGGCGAAAGAGTGTTCTTGCTTTTGCGAGTCCTGAGATAAAGATACCGTGTTCTGGGTTGTCCAAACATTAGTACTTGGGTGCTAATGGGATGCTAAGCTAGTTGGGTTGGGGTTTTGGGTGCTACGGTATATGGTGGCAAACCACTGTATTCCGGGGTCCCATTTTCCTGTGCATAGCTCTGTGTATGTGCAGAAACCTTATGACAAAACCTTTTTGGGTACAATAAATCAACTAGTAACTCGATCCCTACCTCACTGGGGCACTTAGGAGACCAGGTGCAGCTTACTGCAAAAGGCGAATACGGGTCCACATTTAAGCACTGGACGACAGGAGAGAATTACATCATGCAGATCATTAGGAATGGCGCCTCTGGAAAAGTTTTCAGGGGAGTCAAAAATATTACAGTCCATCATAGTACAGTGTATATAACCCTTTTGCTAAACAGATGCAGTTCCAGACTGATCAAGCCAAAATCTTTAGTATATGATGAAGGATGCCTTGGTATGCACCAAGTCACTACTTATAAATCACAGCTCCCTATTTGTAGACCATTGAACCTTTGTAGAAAAATTTGAGGCAATCTTTGGGAAAAAGATATACCAACCAGGTTGCCCAATACAGGATTTGACTTTGAAAAAGAAGGCAGATATATTGTCTTGTACATTAGTCATTTTCAACAATTGGCCAAGAAAAAGCTTGGGTCTTGTTTACAATCTTGGCGGATGGGATACTCCGTCAAAAACGGGCAGATGTCCCGTCTGCCAAATAATAAGTTCCATAGGATATAATGGAATTGCAATTTGGCGAATGGGATATCTGTCAATTTTGTGATGGAGTAACCCTGTCCGCCAATATCGTAATCAGGCCCTAGGACAGATAAATCCATTCCTGCTGCATTTTATTAGGTGTTAAAATACGATTTAGAAGAAGCTTTAGCTATGGTAGTCCAAGCCACTCTGATTCAGCATTCTGAGTTAATGCCCAACGACAACAACAAAGATTTGAGAGACAATGATTTCTGAGACGCCAGCCAGAGCAGTACAGAGACAGCAGAGATGATCACATCTATGGAAGCAGAGATGCCCACATCTATGGAAGAACTATGCAGATAGGAAATATTTAACATAGAGCGAACAAGTACACAGGCACATAGATGTTTTTGTCTTTACTGTGGCAAGTTCAAGCATTACACCAAGAATTGTTCCAATCTGATCAGACTTAAGAAAAAATACCTGGATTGAGCAAGAAAGGTTATCTGGAATTTTAGATGGACAAATTTCATTAGTCTCAGTATACAATTTACTACATCTGCAAACTAAACTGACAGTCAATCAATCAAGGAAAGCTTTATTCGACTGATTTTCTAACAGTCATAAAAGCACGTACAAAAAGAGAAAAACAATAAGACATTTTATCACAATATTAAACAATTTTAAAAACAATATTCTTATAAAACGTTATAATATCAGATGTTAAAAAGACAGCAGCCATTAAATCTTAAAAACGTCGAAAGGCTCTTTATATTAGGCTTCATTTGTTAAATACGACTTCCTTTGGAGGAGTACCTTCTTAAAAACATAACTATGCACCAGGCAGTTTGTTCGTTTTCTAACATCTGAAGTCTAATTAATGCTGGGCGGCATTGTCGCAGTCCATATAATTTTAAAAGAGGTAAAATCCATGCTTTCCTCAATACATCATAAAATTTACAAAATAGTACCAGATGGATTGTGGACTGGGTAGAAAGATTGTCACACGGACAGAAAGGCAGCTCCCGTGACCAATCAATAACTTGTGGAATGGTCACAAGTCTGTAAATATTATTCAGTCTAAACCAGGTTAATAACTGCCTTTCAAAACTACCCGGCACAAATGTAAGGTAAGGTTCCATGTTTATAGCAGTTACAACTAGCTGATGTTGCCTTACAGTGGGTTTTATAATTTCTCCTGACAATCTCATTATACCCAACGATTCAAGGCATTCCCTTTTAAAGGCCTTTCTGGGAATCGTCTGTAAGACAATAGGGTCTGTAAAGTATTCTGGGTGCCCAATATCCTTCATGAAGTCACAGATGTACTTTATCCAGGGGATCTTTAGGGCCCCTTCCAACTTAAGGCAATCCTGTATGATTTCCCTGTTTAACTTAGGCTGATCCTTTGACCATATTATGTGCCATAAAAGGACTGGTTCTAATTTAATAAGGTCTGAAATATAAGGAAGGCCTGGTTCTTCATGACAGGCGAAGGAAGGAGTACTTGGTGGGACCGATAGTAGATATCTTAAGAAAGAATTTTCTACAGTTTGTATGGGGAGGGTATTTGCAAAAGCCTATACTCACGCCCCATACATTGCACTAGCGGTGCACCTGGCCTTATAAATTTCGGTAAGCTCACACGGGGGTTTGCTGCCTAACCTTCTTGAAAAAGACACCACTGCAGCTGTGGTCTTGATAAATAACAATTTTTTGCTAGAATTGCTTGCACCCACGAATCCCCTTGGTTGAATAAAATACCTAGGTAAGAAAAACTTTTGTCTGAGTTAATTTTTGACCGTCCATGATCATAGTTTATTCTTTGAACCCCACGGCCACCACTCATAGTAAAGGTCTTAGAAATATTAGTGCTAAGCCCCAGGTCTTTCATAAAAATGTTAAAACTATCTAGGACCCTCTGAAGTCCTATTTGACAGTCAATTTATTTGGCATTCTAGTGTGTGTTAGCTCAGTGAACCAGTAAACAGCAGGACATAATGTTCAGTCCTGGGCACAGTCACAGCCGGTGAAATCTCAGCCAGACTGCCCCCCCTTTTTTCTCTGATATGCTGCAATGATGTTATAATATGGTGGCACTAAAACATCATAGAACAGCATTCCTCCCAAACCAAGACTTTGGTAATCAGGACCAAATGTCTCACTAAAATTTGGTTGCCAATGTGTGGGCAGTTTGTTTTTGTTTTTTTACAGAAGAATCCCAGTTAATTAAAACGGTTGGCACAGCCATTTTAGAAGGGGAAAACTGGAAATGAGAAGAGAATTGGATTTACCAGAATCAACTGCTCCTTGGTCTGTAACGGGCAATGTAATTTAGCATGTGATTGATAAAAGGAGTCCGGAGATGCAAGGACATATGCAATTCAGAGCATGGAGTAATAAATATATCCTAGGCCAGACCCACACCGCACAATTTGCTAAATGAATACGTTTTTGGGAACTTACCAGTGGTTATGCCGTGAAAGAGGCAGCATCTCTGGCCGCCAGCTGCGTTCGAGAAGCGTACAAGCTTTCCTTAGACATGCTGTTTGCGCCCCCACCTAGCGGATGCACAGGAGGTCGGTTTAATTAACTGCCTTGTTGCATGTGAAGAGACAATTGGACTGCCACCAAGATGCCGTCTATCGAGAGGGGCACGTTGGGAGACATATAAACAAAGTGTAATCCAGGATTTGAGACAAGCTATCCAAGGCATGATATATTATTACCACTCCTGGATGGCTAAAGAGCATACAATTCATTATTGTGCATCCTATAGATCAGGGGTCTCCAACCTTTTCCTGTAATAAGAGCTACTTATGTTCAATTAAGCTATTGAGAGTTACTAATATTATTAGTTTTGTAATAGTGCCCATATCAAACTAGATTACATTAGTGCCACCATATGAAAAACAACTACCCACCCCTCAGTGCATCAGGCAGGGTTGCCAGGAGTAATGTAAAAAGGCTTTGTCAATCGGAATGACTCTACATGAGTAATACATAACAGTCATTGCTGCAATGTCTCTTGAACCAAGGTAATAACACTTGTAAAACATCTTCCCAATGCCAGATAATTCATCACTCAAATATCAGATTTTAATTTATTTTGGAAAGTTAGATATTTTCTTCAAATATCAGCTTATGAGTTCTAAAAATACACAAATTTTCGTCCTTAATATACACTCTCAATTTTGGTATACATATATTAATTCAACCAAGCAAAAGCTTCAAATTTAGTAGGCTGGGCTAGCCTGGGCTGCAGACAGGTGGGCTACTTAGAGGTAGATGGAGAGCTACCAGTAGCTACTCACTGGAGAAGCCTGCTATATGGATATTGTGTTATACTGTATTGAGTAAGAATAATGAATTTTGTCTATAGACCGACAACATAAATACTATTCTTTATTCCACAAAATAGATTAAAAACATGAGGAGAACAAATCTAACTTTTGCATGCATACAACCCCAAAATGTGGTAGTTTGCTGCACCTTCATGTCAAGTGAAGGATCTCCATGGAGCAAATTCCATTCGTATCGGATAATCGCATGGTCGTCTATGCTCTCTCGGCCATCCAAAATCGCCCAGTCTGTCGGTAACTGCAGCACCACATCTTGCCCCGCATTGCTACGTGGAGGTTCATCGATATCTGAGAAAAAAAGTACAGGAGATGAGGGACACAAAAACGACTTCTGTACATAACAAATTGCATTGACAGGACTTTGAACATGTTGTTAGAAATAGTAAGCATAGCTTTAGAAACAAGACAAACATGACTATATTTTTATGAGACAGGGTCATTGGAAAATAGACAAACAAAATGTCAATGTAGCAAAATCAAATAGAAATGCACAAATATTAATACATTTGAAAGATAAATAGTAAGCTTCATGCTCTCTTTTAGAAATGTAATTTATTTGCATCAATAGCATATTATATACATAAAACTGTTATTTAGTCAAAAGCCCTAGAGTAACAGATTTCATTGTTATGCCTGTAGTGAATAATGGATCACCGATTTTACTGAGGAACAGGTAAAGTACCTTACTGGGTCTTTATGTAGCTTTGGGGAGACAATATGTAAAGAAACTACAAATTCTAAAGATGGGATTTGTGTGCAGTGGAGGGCAATAAAGTGCAGCTACAAAGGAACCAGAGAAGGTGTCTTAAGAGGGAATGGACCTATTAGTTGGTTATAGGTTATTTGTTTGTGCTTACCCTAATGCTAGTCGTGAAAGAGCTGGGGAGGGTCAATGGACCTCTATCTCAAATATACTATTTTTTTCTTAATTTGTCCTTACATTGAGGCCCCCAACAACTCTGATCGAGAATGGCTCTCTTCCCCTCCCCTTCCCTCCCCCCCATCACTATCCCTTATTCGCTATAATGTTCTCTTCAGCAGCAGGGCACACAAATTCTTTTTTTACCCTTTAAACTTCCTCCCGGCCTTGCAAGATTTATTCTTTTCCCACAGTTGTTACTTACAGTGCAACTAGGGGAGGATGCCACCCTTTGTTTCCTTTCCCAGAAGCACTTTGTCACCCCCTCACATGCCCTTGGTCGAATTCTGTTTCTGGCAACCATTGTGAAAGAAGTGAATTAAGAAATGCTTAATCTGCAGCTCTTCGTTTTTGTTGGACGTTTCTAGGTCAGGTTCTGGCATTTGCTGAGTTCAATGTGACCAGAGCTTTGGACTCCTTCAGGGCTCACAAGGGCAGCAATTAGCTATATTCGGTCTGGGAGCATAGCATATCTCAACTCGGTGGCTCTTCAAGGCTAATCAAATAGCTTTGGCACCACAACCTACATAAAGCCCATAAGATCCTCCTCTTCCATTCTTGCTTGTATACCCAGAATGCTTACATTGGTGGCCCTGACTTTATGGAACTTTACTGAGAAGATCATCAGTGCAACCACCTGAACAGTGGTTTCTTGCAACTTCAATTACTTTTTCAGATATTACCTTTTCCTCAGCTATTCTTTTTCCTCATCTTTCCTGCCACCTACATCATCCTTACCACCAGTTTCGTGGCCATCTTGCTCAGCTTATCACATTTCTTATTGAGGGTCTCTGTATTTTTCTCAGTCTTGTAAAGTATTCACAGGATGCTTATTTTGGATGCAGACAAGTAACTGCAAAAGCTGCATTCTCCTTTCATATGCTTCAACTCTGCTAATACCACTCCTCACGCAGAAGTCATACTTTTCCCTTAAATGCTCTTCTCTTAGTGTCTCTCCACAGTTTATTGTTCCTGGCATTTTCTCTGCTGTGTATGCCCCTGTGCATCTCTTCAGCTCCCACAATCCATCCATTGAACAAATTCATTTGAACTCGGGCAATCTGTAACAGCCCAACTAACAGCAGAACTACAGGGATCACCGTTACCAATGAAGAATTAGATTACATTTCCTTTGTTACAAAGCAGCTCAGAAATTCAATATTTGGACACCCCTTTCCTTAAATGCATGATTCATCCCCAGTCATGATGTGGAAACTAGAGCAGAGCTCTAAGAATGCACAAATGATCATGGAGGAGTGCTATGAGCGGTTGGTTTTCTGGAAAGAAATTCCTTCATTCCAGTCGGGGTTAACGGGACTGGACTGAAATTTAGAGTTGTATTCACTTCACAAAAACCTGTAGCTTGGATTCAAATATTTGTCAGTGTTTTCTATCCACATGTATCGTCATTTGCTGTTTGAGTTGTCAGGTTTCATTCATAGTGCTTCATTGTTGATATGGCAGACATGGACATTACAGCATGGCTGTTTGCTTTTTGTACATCCAAGTAGAGACCACAGGATGTAGAAACCACTCGTGATCAGCCAGACACCACCTACTCAGTTTTTTTTCACTGTGGCATTTAGGGAACATGCCAGGTGGTTTGCAATTAGGAAAATTCCCTGGTGCTCCAATCACCTCTTGAGATGCAGAACCTCCTAACAAAACACCAAGCGCCCCACTATGCCTTGTTTGTTGCAGTACACATGCCGTCTGTGAGAACCTGCACCAGCCTCTCTTTGATGGGCGGCAGTAAGGCCTTCAGAGACAGATAAATGGCTCGCAACTCCAGAAGGATGATGTGGAGCCAGCCCTCCAGCAGAGGCCACAGTCCCCTGAACGCCACCTCTCCCAGTTGACCTCCCCAGTCCGGCAGGGATACGCCCACCATCACTATCAACTCTGGGTGGGGAAAGGGAGAGAAAGCTACTGCTAGGTCAATCTAGTTCAAGCAGCCACCAACAATAATAAAACTAGTGTTAAACACTCTACCTTCTTATAGACTAACAGGACCAGCTCAAAGTCAGAGAATAGCTAAAAAATCTCTCTCTCTCTCTCTCTCTCTCTCTCTCTCCCTCTCTCCCTCCCTCTCCCTCTCTCTCCCTCTCTCCCTCCCTCTCCCTCTCCCTCTCCCTCCCTCCCTCTCCCTCCCTCCCTCTCTCCCTCTCTCCCTCCCTCCCTCCCTCCCTCCTTTTTCTTGCCAGGTGGCCTGGTTACACTTACAACCTCCTCTATCTGTGTTAATGAAAATAATTCTGCTGCCGAGCAGGTGTACATTTTAAGCAAACCGTAATCTTGAAACATGTCTTTGATTCGGTTTCAGTTATTTATGACACCACTATTAAAGATTACCTTAAAAACAACCCCATACCAGAACAGACACAGTAAATGGGCCACAAAAAAACGTTAACTTTTAATACAGGAGTTTTAAAACTGTTCATAGCATCTTTACATGCGTGAAAACTACTACTCAATTCTCTACATAATTACCTAGGAGCAAATTGAGTAACTCCTGACTGGACTGTTGTCTTACTGGGGGAGAGAATCTGGACATTGATGCATGTTCCAGCAGTAATCTTACTAAACAATTGGTTTAAGTCTCTAGTGAGACAAACCTATGGTTTCCTTAAAATATCCTTCAATCTTCAATAGCAGGGGCTAAGCTCAAGACGTACCCTCATGGAGATAATGTGGGTGCAAGCACCAACGATTCAATGTGCAATGTACGTGATCCTCAACGTACCTCATCTTAAGGGGAAGGGTGGAGAAGCCAGCAGAATGCCCAAGTGTTGCTATGGCTCTGTTTAGAGAGAGATGGGCAAAATGGCTGATTTATAAGTGTTCATAGTTGGAAAGGAAACTTTATCTAGCAAACAAAGTTTCTTTCAGATTAGGCATTGATAGAGCGCAGTGATATTCTGAAAATTGTAGGGGTACATTATATTCAAGAATAGTCCGTACCCGCATATATTTTTGTGTGTGTTAATCTTAGTTAGAACCTGTGTGGTAATAATCAGTGGTAAATGAAATGTTAGGATGAGTTGTGCCATTCAAGAAACGTAAAATGGCAGTTAGAGGGAATCATGTAATTTTCGATGTTCATTGCAAATGCTTAATGAAGTAGTTTATGTGTACTAGATGGAGTATTTGCTCTTTCGTGCTAAGAAAGGCCTATTCGTTTTCCTTATGTTAGCTGGTTTATGTAGGCCTGAAATGCATTTTCCCCTGGTAAGGCTCTCATTTGGAGGTAGTCAGCGAAACTCATGTGCGTGCAAGGTTGTTCTGTTCTCATGTTCTCGTTGCAGGTGCAAGGACACCGTCCTCGTTAGTTAGAATAACGCTTTTGTTTTAGGAGTTAGGTATGGAGGAGACCTGTTACAAAGTATTCAGGAATGCCGATAATTGGGAGCCGAGATTTTCTTTTGCTGAAGAAGCCGGAGACCCAAGGACACACCAACCGTCGCTGGACCGAGTACAAGTTTTGGTGGAAAATTACCTACGAGAGGTGCCTAGCCAGAGGAGGTGTTTCAGGGGCGTGTTTATCAATTGTGCATTTTGTATTAGGGACAGTGCCCCGCGGGATGAGTTAGCAGAGAGCCGTTAGAGGGCAGAAGGAAGGGATCGATTCTTAAAATGAAGACTTAGAACGATTTTGTAATCTGGGCTACTGACCTTTACAACGTGAGTGTACTTCTTAGGAAGTCTTCACGAGCTGACATCTTTTCTTGATCTTGCTTGGGAAATGTTAAGTAGGGATGCCACTTTTCAGATAGAGTAGGGATAGATTAATGGATTTCCTTTACAGCCACTAATGAAGACTAAAATAGATGTTGGTGCAGTTATTGCCTGTTCAGTATTTTTGGAATTGCTTATTCTCTTTATATTGTATCGGATTAGATTGGTTCGTAGGATGGACTTTGTATTAGTGCCTTTGTATTTTTACAACCTCGTCCTGAGGTGTTTGTATGTTCAGTTACTTTTGGTTTTGTAATAAACCCCTAAGATTGGAATTCGGAGTCAGTGATCTTTTCCGAGCTCTACTTAAATTGATTCATGCTAGTTTGTTATGAATGCATTGTTTCTCCCCTTTACACTTCTCAGCAGGTAATAAAGGTCCAATCGACCGAGGGTTCCTAGTAACTTTTACAGTGGAATCCAGTGTCATCAGTATGTTTATGATACTCTTTTTTTTTTTTTGTAACAACACATTCATTTTTTTAAGAAAAACACTGAAGAGCAAATACCCACACAGTAGCTCCTAAGGTCATTGTTAGGATTACTACAACCCACCCACCCCGTCCCCCTGCATTCACACACCCACGGTGTAATATGCTAGTTTTATGTCAGAATATCGTTAGCAAATATATCTGCTGACAGAAATATTGTGTTCTTGTGATTCTATGTCTAGGAGCCAGAAATGGGGTAGCCTGCGGCGTGCTCAGCGCAGCCAAATTGACGGGCAGAGGCCTAGCACTGCATCACCATTCCCCGCTGGACGCTCCCCTCCCCCAAGACCATCCAGTTTTGGGGGCGAGGGGGTTACTGCCAGCCGGCTGGCTACCTCTAGCCCGCCTCCAGGGGAAGGTGGGCTTTTCCGGTGAAGACACACTTTGGGGGAGGGGGCCAGGGGTAGGGGTGATAAATACCTGGACAATATACAGCGAGGCTATCAACAGAGGGGGGGTTGGGTGGTTCCATTACGATATGGAATTCAGGAAGAAGATGGCCATGTGCCCTGACCTAGGCTTGGACCAGAAGGAGGCCCAGCTATGGAGTGCATGGGGAAATGTATCCCCCTGCAGAAGGACTTCTACACCAAGGCCCCCCAGAGACGGACTCCCTTTAAACCCCACCACCAGGCTCCAAAGCAAGCATTCAAGCAGCCCTTTAGAGGGCGCCAAGGGGGGGGCTGGCCATAAGGGTTCTGCCAAGAAGTTAACATCAGGCACTTTAATGCAGTCGCTTGCATCTGGGGAAAAGCATGTAAATTCGACCCCAGCTGCTTAAAATGTAGGGCCCCCCACCTAGCCTGAACTTGCAACGGAACAACAAAAAGCTTGCATGACCCAACCAGGCAGTGAAGTTAGGGTAGCAAATACCCAAACTAGTTTCAATCCCATTGCCATGCCCCCCCAGCAGTCCACTGATCCCACTCCACCCCCTTCCTTATGACCCAAGGAACCCTCCCCATCAATCTGGTGGCCCTCTGCAGACGGTTGAAGCACCACCCAAACTTTAAAGAGAGGGCGCCATTACCAAAAGGGTTCCTGGAGGGTTTCACCATCCCCTACACTGGGCCTAGGGAGAGCAGGAGTGCCTGGAACCTGAAATTCACCCTCGAGCAACCACAGGTGGTGGACAGGAAACTACATAAAGAGCTGGGCCTTAGGCGGGTGGCAGGCCCGTTCCTGGTCTCCCCCTTTACGGAGTTTGTAGCATCACCGCTAGGTGTAGTCCCGAAAAAAGAGCCAGGCGAATTTCGATTGATCCACCACTTGTCACACCCCGTGGGCAACTCAGTTAATGATTGGCTGGACAGCGAGACCTGTTCGGTAACATACAAAACATTTGATAAGGCAGTGGACCTGGTGAGGAGGGTGGGGTCAAGGGCCATGCTGGATAAAGCAGATATAGAATCAGCTTTCAGACTACTCCCAGTCCATCCCAGCAGTTTCTTCCTCCTGGGCTTCCAGTGGGGTGGTAAATTCTTCTTTGACAAATGCATGCCAATGGGTTGCTCCGTCTCATGCTCTTTCAAGGCTTTCAGCACTTTTCTGGAATGGGCGGTGGTGCATCCAAAGGGCTGGTCCACGCACTACCTAGATGATTTCTTGTTCACTGGCAGGGCAGACCCAACAGAGTGCAAGTCCTTCTTACACGCTTTTCAGTAGTTAGGGGGGGAATTGGGGGTACCCCTTGCCCCCGAGAAAACTGAGGGGCCGGCCACGAAGCGGACTTATTTGGGTATAGAACAGGACACAGTTAAAGGCAGGTCTAGGCTCCCTGAAGATAAGGTTATGTCACTGCTGGCAGACAGAGATGGTTTTGGCAAAAGAGAAGGCTACATTGAAGGCCATCCAGGGACTGCTGGGCAAGCTGTATTTCACATCTAGAATCATTCCGGCTGGGAGTGTCCTTGCCAGGAGACTAGCCCAGGCAACTTCAAAAATCACCCAAAAATACAGTCTTGCGGGACTTAACAAGGGGCTGAAGGAAGACCTTCTAATGTGGGCTCAGTTCCTGAGGTAATTTAATGGTTCCCTGCTGTGGAGGGCCTCCTGGGCATCCAGTCCTGAGCTGTCCCTATTCACAGATGCATCAGGTAGAGAAGGTTTTGGTATCACATTCGGGAAGCATGGTGCGCACAGAAGTGGCCTAACACAACAACAAAAATGAACCATCTAGACCTATATTTCTTTATAAACTGGCTAAACAGGCTCAGTAATAGTGTGTATTGTATGCAAGGGTGACAGTTGTGGATTGTGAGAGGTATGTTTGGATGTGGGGATGTGAAGTATGATTCTGTTTCATTATTTGTAATTTTATTCATGTTGTTACTTATTGTGGCCCAGGAATTATGACTGTTCCTTGGCACATGGTGCTAACTTTGTGAAAAAAAGTTGTTTTTTGAAAAGTACTATACATTTATTCTTAGTATGAAATATTTTATAAACAAATTAACAAAAAAGAAAAAATATGAAATAAAATAATGATTTACTATTTCCGGTGTGGAGAATAATGTTCTTTCTGATGCCCTATTACTGAGCCTGTTTAGCCAGTTTATAAAGAAATATAGGTCTAGAGGGTTCATTTTTGTTGTTGTGATAATCCTTTCCCCCTTGTTCCCTGACCTGACAAATTACTCGCTCTAGGGGGTTGCCTCTCTTACTCGGGTCACAGAAGTGGCCTAACGCATGGTGAAAGAGGAAAGTCACAGCAAATATTATGGTGTTAGAACTGTTCCCCATAGTGGCCTCCCTCCACTTGAGGCCCAACAACTTAGCCAACAGGAGGGTTATTTTCTGATCCGATAACATGGCTGTGATGCAGACTATCAACTCACACTCTGCATGCCCTATGGTCCGGAGTATGCTGAGGGAGTTAGTAAGACGTTGTTTGTATAGGAACACAGAGTTCAGGGCGAGACACACTGAAGGGGCAAAAAATAATGCGGCAGATGCTCTTTCTCGATTCCATGGCCATGCTTCCGGGCTGCATAGCCACAGGCGAACACCTCCTTGGCACCTGTCCCGCAACACCTATGGAACCTCCTGCAGTGGATTCACGGCTCGCCAGCCTAGGTGAGCTTTCACTTGCCCCTGGAACAAGGGTTAGGTACAGGAGCTACGTCAGCACATTCAGGATGGTGACAGCGAGCAACAACGGCAGCACCCACTCGTTGACAGCAAGGGTACAGGAATTTATTTTATGGGCCAGGGAAGAAAGAAAGAGCCACTCCTGGGTGACTAGCCACCTAGCAGCTGTGGCCCACAATGCCAAACTACAGGGTCTCCCAGACCCCACCACCTCTTACCCCTCAGAGCGGCTTTGAAAGGCTGGGGTCGCTCTGAGCATAGACATGCTGACAGCAGAGCACCCATTGAATTTCACATCTTCAAGGAAATGCTGAACTGTGTCCACAGTGCCATATATTCTAGCAATGAGCCGGCCCTCTTCTCGGTAGCCTTTGCACTAGCCTTCTTTAGGGCATTCAGGTGTGGGGAATTGGTTGTCAGGTCAAAGGCGGACACCAGCCTGCATGCCCTGGCCTGAGAGGACATCTCAGTCAGGGAGGGGTCCCTGGAGATAAAGGTCCGCAGATCCAAGACCGATCAGAGGGGTCAGGCAGGACTATTGAGCTGGCCACATTGGGGGACGCAACCTACTGCCCAGTAGCACTGGTTAGAGCATATTTGGCCATCAGGCCCCCCACAGGGACCTATTTATTGTGCCCCATGGACGGCACCCCCTTAATCCGCCACCAGTTCAGCCAGGTTAAGTCGCCTTGTCTCCGCATGGCGGGCCACACAACTAAACAGTACTCAACTCATTAATTTAGGATAGGAGCAGCAACGACAGCCCACAAGGCAGGCCTCCCCTGACAGCATCAAGAAACTGGGCCGGAGAGAGTTGAACCTCTACAAGGCCATGAGCCGTGGAGAACCAGTGGCGGAGGGGAAGGAACTTAAGGGCAACAGATCCATGGGAGGGGCAACAGGCAGAGGGCCCAGGTGGCACACTCTCTGTAAATAGGTTTGCAGTTGTCTGTCTGGTGCACTAAAGTAATCGGGAGGTGAAAGGAAGCTGCTGTCATCGGGAACCTGAACAGAAGTTTTGTGAGTGCAGTGCATACTAACAATGTGATGTTTTGTGAATGCTAAGTGTGTAACCTATTAAACAAGTTTGACACAGTGCCCCTATTTTGCTTTATTCCTTGCCAGGGGTCAGAGTCTGGGTCATCGGCCACTCCTTTGTCGTAAAGACGGCACAACAGGCCAAGTCAAGGAGCTGGAATCATGGCTTTTTTCACACCAGCATAACGTGGATGGGTTTCCCGGGCATGTGATGGGGAAACCTCGAAAATAGACTGTGCCAGGGGGTAGCTAGGGACCCAGGGGGCCCCAACATACTCATAATCCACCTGGGTGGCAATGATTTGACCACACTGGGCAGGCGCCCCCTGGTACAGGCCATGAAGGAAACATTGGTGGATATCAATAGAGTCATGGGGTTGTGTGAGATTATATGGTCTGAGATTATCCCGCGCAGATTTTGGAGTGGTCCAGATCAGAGGCGGCGGTAGAGGCGTCCTTCAGACGGAACACCAGCTCCATGCGGAAATTCACAGAACAAAGGGGATGGGGTTTCATAAGGCACAGCCTGATCAATGTGGAAATCAAAGGTTTCTTTGCAGAGGACAGGGTCTTCCTATCAGATGTGGGCACGGATATGTTCCTGCTGGACTTACAGGAGGTCCTGGAAAGAGCTGGATGCAGGTAAAAGGTGGGCGAGGCATCATTGGGGGGTGCGACGGTAGCCTCCCCTGTGGGCTTGGCGGAGTTACAGGGCGATCCAAGGGTTTTCTGGTGCAGAATGCCTCTAAACAAGGAGCACAGAGGGTGTGCTCATGGCGCAAGACCCCAGAGAAAAAAGCGACGGCGCCCCGTTAGTCTTACGGGCAGTTGTAAACTTGAGCAACTGGGGGCTTGCCCGGTACTGCTCCACCACCTGGCATGAGTTCAGTGTTAGGGGTCACAGGGTGAGGGCCCCCCCCCGCCAAGAGTATAGTGGCAGTTGGTATGTAATCCAGGTGCAATGTGGCCAATCAGGAGGGCGGTCAGTATAGGTTGCTCATCCAGTGGCCGTCCTGGATCACCCGTAAGCTAACCCAATTTTGTCTTGCCTACATATGCAAAATAAACCTGCAGCAACTTTCCTCCAACAAAATTTGGTGTTTGGTCTTTTCTTGGCTCACTCATTTCATCTGTCACGTGCATGCCATGGAGCGGAAGGGGCTATGGGGTATCGGCGCTATGTCTTATTAAATCAAAACTGCTCCCAGGCATGTAGGGAGAGTTTGGCACATCTTTAGGTTAAACACCTAACCTAAGGTTAACATTTTATGAGATTTTTGATTCACTTATCCTAGCTCCCACAAACATTTTTTCAGTGATGTCGTATTTGCAAAATTAAATGGATTTCGTTTGGGACACTAAACACTCGTTACAAGTCCTACCAATTCTCAAATGGCTCAAACCTTTATTTTCTGTGAAATGTCTTTGTCATTCTGGTCTGGTACCTCAAAATGCAAAGTTAGTGTTTGGGGAGGGTGGCTTATCACCCACTGAGCTTGAAGTCGCTGATCGAAGCTTGTCTTCCATAGAACAATAACTGCCAGCTGAACCAATCAGCACCTTGATGGGTCTTTCTGAGTACAACTGCAAACAATTAGATTCCCAAATAACTCAATTAGTATTTAGATGGGCCTACACAGTAACTGTATAAGTCAGAGGTCTGTGTACTGTCAGGGCTAAAGTTATAGTTCTCAACCTTTCATAAAATACAGCTTCGGCAAAAAAAAGAAAAAAAACACAATATAAAGAAAAAACACCATTTCAGATTCAGTGATTCATAACAACACATATATATATATTATCTACTGGCGGTCGCCAGTGGATAGTTATAGTTACAACCTATTATCCATAGGAAATCCGCGACATTCTATTTGAAATAACTCTCTTGCCGGTTGACGTATCTTCGCGAAATTTTCAAACTTTGTGGCCCGCTCCGGTCCGCTCCTACCCTGAAAGTCTCGGGGGATTCGTCAAGCGGGGCCGAGAAAAAGGGGGTCCCAAAACGCGTTTTCCCCATGCACTTTTCCATAGGAAACTTTAGACACGGCTACAGCTCGAACTGCTGAACGGAATTACACCAAATTTGGCAAAGAGGTAGTTCTTGGTTCAGAAAGAACCCTTTTGTTAAATGGTGTAAATCCGTTCAGTAGTTGCTGAGAAAATGAAAAGTAAAAAGTTAGTGATATCTATGGCCGAGTAGGGTCCGCGTACCCTCAGCGCACCCTGCGCGCACCGTCCCGATCACGAGCTGCATGTTAATTGGTTGTCAGCTGGCTGTCAACATTCCGATTCAGGAAATGTTGGCAGCCATTTTGTCCCTCGGTAGAACCGAGGGACAGAAACAAGTGCACAAAGCGCACAAAGGGGGCAGGGTAGAAACACCCTGACCCCCTAGGTTTGCTCAGGGGTCCCACAAGGACCCCTGGGCAAAAATAAAAATATTTTTTAAAATCGGCAGGATGCGCTCAGGGTGCGCGAATCCTGCCGAAAAAATCGAAGCGCGGTCTCCCGCGCTTCGATGTTAATTGGCCCCCGGGTGGCCCAAGTCCCAGGGGCATGGTGGGGTGGGGGGATTATTTAATGTGTGGGGGCCTCAAGGGCCTCCAAGCCCCGGGGACCGCCACCCCCGGGGCTTTTTGAAAATGGTGCGGGAGGGCTCTGAGCCTCCCGCAGCCCCGGGGACCACCACCTCCCCGGGCTTTTTTTTAATTAAAAGAAAACCAGTGTGGGGGGCTCCAGCCCCCACACGCCCGGGACCGCCACCTCCCGGGGCACTAAACATTTTAATATGGGGTCCTTACGGACCCCAGAGCCCTGGGGACCACCACCTCCCGGGGCTGTGTACTGAATGGGAGGGGGCCGCGCGGCCCCCTCCTGGAGCCCTTGATGGCCCTGGGGACCACCACCCCCAGGGCCGGCTCCTGCAGTGTCCCGGGGTGCCTACCCCGGGACACTGTAGTTTGCTATGGCAGGACAGGAGCCTCGCGGCTCCCGTCCTGCCATAGCAAACTGCTTTGGATATTGGAAGAGAGAGCAGGGAAACCTGCTCTCTCTTCCAATATCCAAAGCGATTGCTTTTCCACATGGGGAGCAGCATGTCAGCTGCTCCCCATGTGGAACAGCAATGCCGGCTCCCAAGGGACGTGGGGAGCCGGCGGGACTGTGGGGGATTGGGGACCCCCCACAGTCCCCAACGGAGAGGGCCAGCCCCGGGGGATGGGGTCCCCGGGGCAAGTAGTGGCTCGGGAGGGGGCCACGCGGCCCCCTCCCCAAAAAAGAGCATTTTTTTAATTTTTTTTAAATGGAAAGGCCGGCCCCGGGGGATGGGGTCCCCGGGGCCTTAAAATGGCCAGAGGAGGGGGCCACGCTGCCCCCTCAAAATAATAAATATAGAGGCCATGCCCCGGGGATGGGGTCCCCGGGGCCAATACAGGCCCAGGGAAGGGGGCCACGCGGCCCCCTTCCCCGTTTTTTTTTTTTTTGAAAAATTAAAAAGGGGTAAGGCCCTGGGGGATGGGGTCCCCAGGGCCCAAAAAGAGAAAAAAGGAAGGGGGCTACACAGCCCCCCTTCAGGGGACAAAAAACAAACAAAAAAACGATCGGGCCCGCAGGCCCCGCCCCTTCCTTCACCACTCTGCAAACGCGCCCCTGGCGCGTTTGCAGAGGGGAACAAATTCCCCTTGAATACTGGGGGTCCCTGGGGGCCAACTAGCCCACCAGGAACCTCCAGTATGCGCCAGGGGCTGCCTTGCAGAGACGTGTAGAGAGGCCACACCCCTTTTACACCTCTCTGCAACGCAGCTCTGTGGCGCTTTTGGAGGTATATGGTGGGCTAGTTGGACTCCGGGGACCCTCAGGATTCAAGGGGACTTAATCCCCCAACTTAAAACGCGCCACGGGGCGCGTTTGCACAGTGGTGAAGGGAGGGGGCGGGGCTTCAGGTGACATGTGTGCAAACAGTCCCCGTGGCGCGTTTTAAGATGGGGAATTAAATCCCTTCAATCCTGAGGGTCCCTGGGGCCAACTAGCCCAACAGGTACATCCAGAAAGCGCCACAGAGCTGCGTTGCAGAGAGGTGTAAAAGGGGTGTGGCCTCTCTACACGTCTCTGCAACGCAGCCCCTGGCGCATATTGGAGGTTCCTGGTGGGCTAGTTGGCCCCTAGGGACCCTCAGGATTCAAGGGGACTTAATCCCCCAACTTAAAACGCGCCACGGGGCGCGTTTGCACAGATGTCACCTCAGGCCCCGCCCCTCCCTTCACCATTGTGCAAATATTCCTCTAAAATCAGCCGAAATACGAATTCCGATTTACTCACCTGTTATAAGGAGAGACCTCAGTGCTGTATCTTTCAGCCCAGTACTGGTCCTGAAAAGTAATTTTAACCGTACTTACCAGTAACTTGAATTTCCTTCCATAGGCTAACATTGACTGGTTTCAATTGGAAATTCTTCTAAGTGTGGAGTTTTGGAACTTTAAAATATTCCTGTAAAATCAGCCGAAATACGAATTCCGATTTACTCACCTGTTATCAGGAGAGACCTCAGTGATGCATCTTTCAGCCCACTACTGGTCCTGAAAAGTAATTTTAACCGTACTTACCGGTAACTTGAATTTCCTTCATAGGCTAACATTGACTGGTTTCACTTGGAAATTCTTCTAAGTGTGGAGTTTTGGAACTTTAAAATATTCCTCTAAAATCAGCCGAAATACGAATTCCGATTTACTCACCTGTTATCAGGAGAGACCTCAGTGCTGCATCTTTCAGCCCAGTACTGATCCTGAAAAGTAATTTTAACCGTACTTACCGGTAACTTGAATTTCCTTCATAGGCTAACATTGACTGGTTTCACTTGGAAATTCTTCTGTGTGTGGAGTTTTGGAACTTTAAAATATTCCTCTAAAATCAGCCGAAATACGAATTCCGATTTACTCACCTGTTATCAGGAGAGACCTCAGTGCTGCATCTTTCAGCCCAGTACTGATCCTGAAAAGTAATTTTAACCGTACTTACCGGTAACTTGAATTTCCTTCATAGGCTAACATTGACTGGTTTCACTTGGAAATTCTTCTAAGTTTTGATTTTTGAAACATACAAATATTCCTCTAAAATCAGCCGAAATCCGAATTCTGATTTACTCACCTGTTATCAGGAGAGACCTCAGTGCTGCATCTTTCAGCCCAGTACTGGTCCTGAAAAGTAATTTTAACCGTACTTACCAGTAACTTGAATTTCCTTCCATAGGCTAACATTGACTGGTTTCACTTGGAAATTCTTCTAAGTGTGGAGTTTTGGAACTTTAAAATATTCCTCTAAAATCAGCCGAAATACGAATTCAGATTTACTCACCTGTTATCAGGAGAGACCTCAGTGCTGCATGTTTCAGCCCAGTACTGATCCTCAAAAGTAATTTTAACCGTACTTACCGGTAACTTGAATTTCCTTCCATAGGATATCATTGCCTGCTTTTTGCTGAAAAAGATTCTAAGTGTTGATTTTTGGAACTTTAAAATATTCCTCTAAAATCAGCCGAAATCCGAATTCTGATTTACTCACCTGTTATCAGGAGAGACCTCAGTGCTGCATCTTTCAGCCCAGTACTGATCCTCAAAATTAATTTTAACCGTACTTACCGGTAACTTGAATTTCCTTCATAGGCTAACATTGACTGGTTTCACTTGGAAATTCTTCTAAGTGTGGAGTTTTGGAACTTTATAATATTCCTCTAAAATCAACCAAAGTACGAATTCCAATTTACTCACCTGTTATCAGGAGAGAACCCAGTGCTGCATCTTTTAGCCCAGCACTGACCCTGAAAAGTAATTTTAACCGTACTTACCAGTAACTTATATTTTCTCCATAGGAATCCTTTGTCTGGTTTTCAGCAGAAAAGTTTCAAAGTGTCGATTTTCACAAACTACAAATATTCCTTAAAAATCGCCTGTATGACTTAAACGCATTCTTTCAACTGTTTACAGGAGATGCACCAGTGCTGGATCCAGGATCCAACACTGAGTAACAAAAAGTAACGATAACAGTTTTTACCTCCTAAGTGAATTTCCTTCCATAGGATAACATTGGTCATTCTATGAGATAAAGTTTCTAAGTGTCAACTTTTAAAGTACAATAATATTCCTTAAAAATCACGACTGTAACCAAAACGCCTTTACTCAACTGTTTACAGGAGATGTCCCAGGACTGAATCTAGGATCCAGTCCTGTGGTTAGAAAAGTAATCCATAAAGTAACTAATTGCATTTAACTAGAAATTCACATTGAGCTGAATGTTGCATTGTGTTTGAAAATGTGTTGCCCATTGCAACAACTGTAACTACTGTACTTAAAAGTCTATTGCCTATGTGCAAAGTATTTAAACTAAAGTAATTCATTCTGAGAAAGTATTTTTTGTAATGTATAATATAATTACAATGTAATTTAAAAAATAAAATATGTAAAAAAAATGTTTTCTAAAAAATTTCGAAATCAGTATGAAAAAAATGTATATAACAATTAATACATTTAAAAATTGTCATTTACAAAACCTTTGAAACTCACTGAAAAAACCGTAGGTTTCAGACATGTTATAGTTACAAATTAGCATTTAAAAAACCTTTGAAATTCACTGAAAAAACCATAGGTTTTAGGGACGTTATAGTTACAAATTAGCATTTAAAAAACCTTTGAAATTCACTGAAAAAAACCATAGGTTTTAGGGACAGTTATAGTTAGTTGGACATTGCACTCGTACAAAACCCGTGAAATTCCCCGTTATAGTTAGTTCAGCTAACTATAACTCGCGCCCCGCAATGCACTGCTGATGACGTCACATATTACATCACTCATGACATGGTCAGTGACATCACTGATGACATCACTGATGACATCTCAAATGACATCACTGATGACATCATCCACGTGATAATCTGATGCAGCTCTTCACACCCTAATATAACCTTTGATACACCCAATCTAAATTACAGACTGCCATTCGCAAAACCATAGACACTCCAACACCAATAACTACATACCCACTCACTGATTCTTAGGTCTACACACACACACCACTCACTCACCCGTACAGTCACTCATACTTATGGTCACTCAATACAGGACTATCATATGCACTCTTACTCCTATATAGACACTCAAACACCGCCACTCATCCATAGAGGTACTCACACACCTAGTCAGTCATGCAAATAATTAAACACACTGCCATTTACTCACCTATACAGTTATACACACACCAGCTCACTTAATCATACAAATACTAGCACATTGTTACGCTCTTATACAATCACTGATACAAGCACACACTCATCCATACAGCCACTATCACAATCACTCACTCTCGCTTATAGCTATTTATATACTCCAACACACATATATACTGCCTTTCACATATGTAGTTACTCACACATGTACCACTGGGACATACATTCACTCACTAACACACTCTTACACACACTTACCCACCCATACAGTCTATCACAGATGCACTCTTGAAACCATCCACCCAGTGAATCACCCACTCACACATCTATGCACAGTCGCACACACCCCATCCACACAAACACTCAGGCACCCATACAGATACTCAGACAACAAATCAATAACTCTTATAGACACTCATGTAGCTATTCACAAACCCATGCAGCCACTTACACAGCAACAGACAGATACAGACATTCACCCAGTTTAGTCACTAACCCATGCATTCAGTAAGATACGTTTAATCACTCACTTATAGAATTAGTCACGCACCTACTAAATCATCCATACAGGCACTTATACACCCACTCATTCTTCAATACGCCTTTCCCTATATATATAAAAAATATTTAAACTTTACAGAAACACACAGTCACTGGATGATGTCATCAGTGATGTCATTTGAGATGTCATCAGTGATGTCATCAGTGATGTCACTGACCATGTCATGAGTGATGTAATATGTGACGTCATCAGCAGTGCATTGCGGGCGCGAGTTATAGTTAGCTGAACTAACTATAACGGGGGAATTTCACGGGTTTTGTACGAGTGCAATGTCCAACTAACTATAACTGTCCCTAAAACCTATGGTTTTTTCAGTGAATTTCAAAGGTTTTTTAAATGCTAATTTGTAACTATAACGTCCCTAAAACCTATGGTTTTTTCAGTGAATATATATATATATATACACACACATACATATACACACATATACATACACACACATATATACACACTATAGGCTTGATTTAGATTTTGGTGGCGTTACAACGGTGACGGGTATCCCGTCCGCCGAAAATTAAAAATCCATAGGAGATTATGGGATTTATATTTCGGCGGACGGTATAGCTGCAACCATTGTGATGGCGTAACCCGTCCGCCGAAATCTAAATGAGGACCTATATCTTATTTAGAGTCCAAAAACTAGCTTTTTTCACTACATTTTAATAATTATTATGAGTTCATTTTAAGGGTATCTAAAACCCTCACCTGCACACCAGGAAATAGAAAATTTTAAGGGTCAAATGTTTCCCCATAAGACTTTAGCAAACCTGCCTACATAGAGTGAGTCACCATAACTACTAGACTGAAAAAGGACAAGGGGTGGGACTTCGGGTTACTGTAGGCTGCACACAGTGTAGAGAAATGGCAATAGGAAACTGCCTGGCAACTCCTTCCAGTATTTTGTTCTGCTCTGTGTTTTAACCTTCATACCGGAAAAACCACATTCTCAGGAGTAAGATAGATTAGCATCAGAACTTGCTGCAAACACTTGCTAATCTTGACATTTGCCAGACCGCTCTCTACCACCTTGGATCACATTCCACTGCAGGTTATAGCATTGGCCATCGTGGATATTCAGAAAGTATTAAAAACTGCTTGCCGTGAACAAGCATATCTGTCACTTGAACCAAATCCCTCCAAGTACCCGAGAAACTAGAATCACCACCCACAATTTCGCCAATACTGAGCAGGGGTGCGCATCCACAAATACTCCTTAATCGCTTCCCTGTGGTAATTCATCTACTGCTATGTCTTCTCCAGAAAGCTTAGCAGAGGCCCTCAATATTTCCCATCCTTTTTAGCACAGAGTAGTCTGCATTTCTAGTCCCTACCCTAGCATTTCTTTATGAATTGCGCTAACATTGCCTTCGTCCCGACTTGCTTGACAAAGGACGCTCTAGTTTGGGCGACACCTTTAATTTTGAACAGCTGTCCTTGGCTACACTAGTATAATGTGTTCATTGACCAATTCAAGGCTGTCTTCAGACAAAGACAAGCTACTCATGCCACTCATACTGGCTTGCTGTCTTTACAACAAGGCTCTAAAGACATCAGTACATATATCAGCTTGTTCAGTCAATTAAAATTGGAGGTGCCTTGAAAGGTTGAGGCTTCCACCACAGCATTTTACCAAGCATTTTAGACCTAATGGACGCGTTATCATCTACAGTGAATTCTCCCACTATTGACTAATTAATCGACCTAGTCTTGCAATCGATCACTAATAAAAAGAAAGATGGTCGAAAAGAAGAACAATTCCGCAATGGTGGATTTCAATTGTTCTAATGGAAATTCCTCCAATTATGCTTGTTGAAGAGCCCATGCAGGTAAAAAATTTGCACCAGTCCCTTTATAAAGTCGAAGCGACAGCATAGATGAAAGAGAAGACAGGGCATTTATTGTAGATAAGCACTTTGTGAGAAAATATCCTCTGCTACAGAGAAACGAGAACAAGCAGATGAGGGTTGGGTGATTCCTGCATTCAAGTGTCTGCTGAAAGTAAAGCACATTTTCTGTTAAATGTTACACTGGCGACCCCGTTAAGGCCCTTCGAGTGTTGGACATTAATGCACTATGAAGCCACAGGTTGTCTCATGGGTAGTAGAGTTGCAGACTGCCCGATATACCTGGTTGAAAGAAGAGTAAACGTGAACCTAATAAAGGAATTGACAGATGTCTTTTAATTTAGGGGAAAGTCTGTAAAGAAACTCATGACTTGGTGATTGTTACAGTCTAGGGGCATTGTGAACCCACTTAGTTCGATGTAACTGATGCATCATACTTCCATATTGTTCTATGGACTTTATGGCTACATCAGCACAATCCTTTGCTGAACTGGAAATTGTCAAGTGCCCAGCTCACTTCAGAGTACTGCAAGGACAATTGTTTTCCTTGCACCACAGATCTATCCTTTAACAGGGTGTTCCATTTTTAGCCCAGAAGAAAGCAAAGACATAATCTCTGAAGTTTTTTCCAACTTCCAACATGTTTTTAGTGAAAAAGGTGCAGACACCTTACCTCTTTACAGAGAATATGGCTGTGCTATAGATCAGATTCCTGGACCAAAGATTCTACACCATTGGATCTTCTTACTGATGTTAAAGGAAGATGAACATCTGAAAAACATATTGCTGAACATTTAGTCAAAAACTTCATTTGAAATTCTCTCTCACTAGCAGGATGTTACACCTCGAGCTTCCTGCGCCCTGGCTTGGTATTCCTCGCTTCCCACTACAAATCCCATAATGCATTTCAGCTAGGATTCCATTAGCCTTGTTTGTGTATTGCCGCAAGACCTCACTGGAATCCAATTCATGTGTGTTGGGACAGAGATAAAAGAGGGCCTCTCACATTGTACTCTGCTTGGCTTACTCATTTGCTGTGTCGGACCATGCCCCCCTCCTTGTCTTGATTCCCTCCTTCGTCCTCCTGATACTCCTTGTTACACTCCTGGACTTCTGGATTCCTCACAGGAAAACCCCTTGTACCTGGTACTGCTCAATTTTGCTTGTTCCCCTGAGGATTGTTTGGTCTATCTGAGCGCCGAAGCCTGACATCCTGTGGAAACGTACCGCGTTTGTATACGCGGAAGCTGGAGGCTGCCTGTCTCTCTTCCGCTTGTCAGCGGGGAATGCCCGGATCCTTTTCAGCCTCTTTTCACCGCGTTTGTACACGCGGAAGCGGGAGGCTGCATGTCTCTCTTACTCAGCAACGGGGAACGCCCGGAGCCGTGTCAATCTTTTTATTTTTACTTTCGCCCACCGCGCTTGTGAACGCAGAAGCTTGGGCTGCCTGCCTCCTCTCCCTCCTCATTTGCATTGGACACCCGGAGCAGAGTCAACTGAGAGGCAGTTTTCCGCGTCTCTAGTCTGCAACCAGATATTATGTTTCAATGTTCTTTTGGCGTCATAATTCTTTACGCTGACAACTCGAACTGTGGCAGATGTATGCTACAGTTTCTCATAAGAAGAACATTTTAACTCTTTGTACAACCAGTGCCCAGAGACTTTATTTTCACCTTGAAAATTCTATTTTTGTTTGAAGCCTAACAACGTTTAAACAATCACAACAAAGCGTTCTGGAGCCCACTTTCGCTTATCATTGTGAGTATGTGGTAATGCACAAACAATGTGTAAAAGAAGTAGATAGACCATTAATTGTAGTTTGTGTTGCCTTCTAGATAGAGATATTAATATATCTTTTCCTTTCTCTCTTCTTTGTTATTTTCTGTTTATGCAGTGCTTGGGTAACAGTATTGAGAAACCTTGCTGTATCTAACAAGCTCCACTGATTGGTCCATTCCTTTGTCTCTTCTCTCCCTAGAGGCTGTAGCCAATACTAGAGTGATTTATCAATACTCAGGCGGCACTGCCTTAGGGGAGAGTGGGGGTACATCTTCGCTCCTGTGGATACACGCTCTTCTGCGAGCCTGAGTTAAGTCTGGACACAGGAGCACCTATATTTTTGCCCCAAACACAAATGGGTCCTGAGACTGTGTGTGGACTATCAGGAACTAAATGCAACTAATGTGAAATATTGACATCCATTACCGTTAATCTCTATTCTCCTGGACCAAATTTGCACTGTCAAAATATTCACTAAGCTGGCTCTGTGAGGAGTGTATAATTTGGCCCGTACTAAAGCAGGTGCTGGATGAAAAAGCGCTTTTAACAACAGCACAGTCATTTCAAATATTGTCATGCCTTTTGGCTTTTGCGATGTTCCTGCCTCTTTTTCAACATGTAGTTAATTACATTTATAGAGATATTCTGGATACTTTTTTCATTATCTACCTGCAAGAAATGCAGATTGTGTGAACCCAGGACCTTTTTGCAGTGTCCCCACTTTTTGCCCCCATTTTGACTACTAGATGCTGGTTTTCTGAATCCGATTGTGCCCTGGGCTCTGCTAACCAGGCACAGGGCCTGTGCTCCGAATAAAAGTATATGGTAATTAGACATAATTACAATTGGTACTGACAGCCTACCTGTAAGTTCCTAGTATAGGATAGGGCATGTAGGTTTAGAGGCCCAGTAGATTTAATACACTTGAGTGTGCACTGTTGTGGTGCCTGCTGTCATTTTAAAAGCGAGCCCTGCCTTGCAGGCTGCAATTCAGGTAGAATTATATGGAAATCCGACTTTGGAATTTAAGGTACTTCCAAAGTAATAAATTACCTTATTTTTTTCATATAAGTCATCCCTAAGGTCTCCCCTAGGTGCCCCATGGGTAGAGTGCCTTGTAACTATAAGCAGGACATTATAAAAGAGGTTTTATATTCCCCAATGATGGAAGAACTGCTAATTTAGTTTTTCCCCATTGTAACGCATTGGCTCCATATGCTAACGTGGGAATTCTTTAATAAAGTGTAAATACTGATAGGAGTGAGCTAAAAATAGAATTAAAGGACTTTAAAGAATAGTTATAATAAATCCAACAACTTGCCATTGTTAGATTTGTTATAACTATTACAGAAAAGAAGTTATAGAACTTTCTTTTCTGTAAGCCAAAATCCAGCCTTCCAGCTGCCCTCTCCTGATTGACCAGCCTCTGCCAGGATGAGGCAAGCAGTCTGTCTTAATGAGGTGTGAAGTGGCCTGCTAAAGAGACCAAGGAATTCCTGTGCAAGGAGAACTGAAACTACAGAAGCAGAAGGCAGGGTGGGGGTGGAGTAGCCAAACTGCACTTCAAAGAGGGAATGACACTTTTTGACAGAACAGGCTCACCCCCACATCCTGCACCCCCAGCCACACAGGAGCCCCTGTAATTAAATTAGTGAAGGGGCTGGAAGGAGAATGTTAGAGAATCTTAGCTACAACAGAGGGCTGGCTTAGCCACATCTAACTCTTCAGGAGAGACTTTCTCCGTTTTGGATTTTAGAAGAATAGTGTTTTCTGGGACAAGAATATGCCACAACTTAGAGTAAGTGGTCATACACCTGGGTGGCACCCTGCATCTCATTGGTCAGGGGTGCCCCGCCTGCTTGACGCCCAGGAACACGGATTAAATATGGGAGCGCTGCATGCAACTCAGATCCCTGCCTGGAAAAATCAAGAGAAGGACTGCCCTGCTGGAACCCCTGGTCTGCACACCAAGAGGACTGCACTCATAAGGACTGCACCTGCTGCACACTTTAGAACTACAGCCCTAAGGACTTTCCCTTGCTTCAAAAGGATTGAGGAGGGTCTCCCTGAAAACAACAGGTACGAAAGAGCTACAAGAGATCTGCTGCCTGAAACAACAAGAAGAAGTAGGAGTGCCCTGCTGGAGCCCTGATCTGAATCCAAAGGACTGCACTCTGAAGGACTGCACCTGCTGCACAATCTGGTACTACAGCCCTAATGACTTTGCCTGGCTTCACATGGGTTAAGGAGTGGACTCCCTGCAAGTTACAGGTTAACAGAGCCCACCTGCCTCATCTCTACCAAGAAGTCCCCATCCTGGCGTGCGTCCAGTGGACTTTTAAGGATTTGGCCAGGTGCATTGTGGAAATTGTAGTCTCAACATCCCAAGGGCCATTTCAGAGCTTCTAGACCCTTGGATTGGTGTTGTGGACACTTCGAACCCACAAGAGAAACTTCGGGAAGACATTCCAGAAGTTTGGTAAAGTTTGGAGCAACTTTTGTAAAAAGCTCTATAAGTTGACCAGATGCATTGTGGGAGTTGTAGCCCACACCCCAAGAGTCAAATTAGAGCATCTGAACCCTTGGCTGGTGCTGTGCACCACTTTCCTGCATCAAGAAACACATCTGTAAGTAAGTGTAAAAGTGATACATCGTGCATGGCCTGAACTCTGGAATTTGTCCCAGTACAGTGTGACCTTTCTTAAGCCTTTAAACACCATTTGCTTTGAAGTGCTAGTTTTACTTTTAATCTTTAAAAATTCATATATCTTGTTCCCTACATTAGATTTTTGTTGTTTTGGTGTCTTTTTGTTCATAAAAATATAACCTATTTTTTATAAATTGGTGTTGGATTTTTCTTGTGTAATGTGTCTTACTTATTTAATGTACTGGTGTTTTTAAATGCTTTACACGCCTGTGTCATAAGTTAAGCCTGCCTGCTCGTTGCCAGCTACCAAGGGTTGAGCAAGGGAATAATTTATTGACTGAGCCTTTTACTGTGTTTGTGGTCTTATTACTAGTGGTAGGTCCCTACTTATCACTACTAATAAACCACTTTCCAACACAGATTTTTCTGAAGCATCTGGTGGAACATCGAAACCATGTCCGAGAAGCACTACAAAGACTTTGAAATCATTCTTTGAAACAAACTGGATAAATATATCTTTGAGACACAATCAGTGGCCTTTCTAGGCTTAACATTTGAAGATCAAGGCCTTAGTATGAATCCACAAAAGGTCTGGAAGTGGGTATTACCTGGTCCACGTTATGTAAAAGACGTGCAAAGGTTTCTATGATTCACTAAGTGGTACAGACACTTTATTGAGGTGTTTTCTACAGCAGTATTCCCTCATCATGCACTTAACCAAGAAAGGAACATCCTTCAATTGCGGCCTGAAATAACAAAAGGCGTTTGAACATCTCAAGATTGTATTTAGTACAGCCCCTATTCTGAAGCATGTAGATCATAGTCTACCATTCATCACAGAAACTGATTCATCTTTGTTTGCCCTGGAACCTATGTAGTCTGAGACCCCCCCTAAACTGAAGCTGTGCATCTAGTAGCCTTCTTTTCACACACCTTGACAATGACAGAAATACACAGCCTATGATAATGAGTTACTGGCCATCAAGGAAGTGTTTTCACACTGGTGTCACCACCTACAAGGGGCTCTGTATCCAGGAATGGTACGGCCAGACCATAAAAACGTGGGATTCTTGAAATCTATGAAGTGTGCCTGCTCTGGGCATGCAAGATGTATTTTATTCTTATCCTCATTTCAGTATCAGATAACCTATAGACCAGGGAACCACCATGGGGAAGCTCATACTGTATTTCAACAGGCAAAACCAGAAAAAAGCCAGCTAGAAGCACCATACATTTTTGCTATACAGAAAATAAATATATCAGAATTGGAGAATTGCTTAGATCCGAGTTAAGTCCCTGGAAGAAGGCTAACTCAATTCAGGAGGAACCTCTGGAAAGGATCATGGAAGGACTTTTCTTACATAAACAAAAATTGTTTCTCCCTACTAGAGATCTGGAAGAGACAGCGATATTCTGGTGTCATAATTCTCTAAGTGCAGGACACTTTGGGGGAAAAACATTCTAGACTTAGTGAAGAGACATTTTTGGTGGCCCTCGATAAGAAAAGATGTTGGGAGGTATGTGAGAAAATGTTTCACCTGTGCTCAAATGAAATCTTCTTATAAGAAGATCTTCGGCGGGTTTATCCCTTTAACAACTCCAGATAAACCTTGGAAAAAGATCTCCATGGATTTTATTGCAGATTTATTATACCCAATCAATCAATCATTATAGCAATATTTCTACCCTTACATCATCATGAACCATCAGGGGCAGTGGATCACATGGTTGACATTGACTCCATTTTTCTGCACTTTTGGTGTTCATTCAGTTACTTCATCTGTTACTTCAGTCACAGCTCTCCTTCCCAAAATGTCCACAGTACAGACTAGAACTCTTGTCTATTTGCCACTCGCCATTTATTATAAACATTTTATTTCTCGCCATCTCCAACAATCACCACTGTACAAAAAGCAGGACTTGGTCTGGGTTTTCATCAATTTCTGGACCTTGCCTGGATTAGACCCCCGGGTTTACACTGCAGTTTGGGGATCTCTTCCTAATATTGCAACTAGTGGTTCAAGGAGCAATGACTCTAGGTTACCCAAACGGGTGGCAGATTCATCCAGTATTACATACTTCCAGAATTAAGCTAATAACACCAGAAACTACTGTCCTACCCCAGACCAGTTATCAATGATGGGTCAACAGAGTTTGAGGTGGAAGCCATAGTGGATTCTAAGAGCGAAAAAGGGCATTTGCGGGATGGTGACAACGAGGGGTGTAGAGTCCTGTCAGGAATCAAAAAGGGACTTGGAGACCTGGAACTGCCCCAAGAAAACACCTAAAGTTAAGGGTGAAACATTTCATGAAGAGACTATGGAGGTCTGCAATATAGAGCCAGGGGTGCTATGACATCTTTCAGACTAGTAGTAGTGAGTGGTGGGATTTCCAGGATACTGTAGGCATTGGCACAACTTAAACAGAGGAATGGCGATAGGAAGCTTTTGGTGTTGCATTGTCATTTTCGCTTGCTGTTACAGTTAACTCACCATTGTCCCATCTTTCCCCTTTTGTTATTTTCTGACATTTTCAGTTCTCTCGGTTATCTGTCCATTTGCTCATTTCATTGACTTTGGTTCTTGGATTCTGTTTTGGCCTGGTCACACATGCTGTGCATTTTGTCTTGTTATCTTCGCTTTGCAGAATTACCTTTACCTGGCATTTGAGTCCCGTCTTACTGGTTTCCTTCCATGTTGGCTTAGACTCATGGCAGCCTGCATTTTTGAACCTGTGAGTACTGAACCCATAGGAGAATACCGGACGTAGTTTCTGAAAAGAGATGTACCTAAGAAAACCTGCTTGCTGACTCCATATCGCTCTCTCATTCCCCCATACCTCCAGTATTTTGTTCTATTTTGTGTATTTACCGTTGTAAATAACATCAAGGGAGTGTGCCTGATCATCATTATAACCAGCTGCCGAACACTTCCTAATCCTGACAGGCAAGAGCAATTCGCAGGGAGGAGGGTGGAAACTAGTGGTCAACTACAGGGCCACAATCTGTAGGGGGCACAGAGGCAGAGTGGTGTGAGGGGGGAGTTCTTGAGAGGTTACCACAGTACACAACCTAACGCCCGACCTATCTCAAAAACTAATGCAAAAATATAATAGAAAAGCCATGTAACAGTCATGAAATGCCATGGCCTTTGATGACCGCCCAGCCAACCACTGGCAACTTTAAAAAAATTCAGACAGCCAATGGTTGATTGAGGCTGACATATAGCTACAGCTGTATGTAGATGAGGCCTAGAAAAGTAGTAAATCCTGTACAGGGATGAGGGATGAATCATAGAAAGCACAGCTACCTTTGCCACTTCCAAGGAATCTCGTCCTATCTTGTAACTTTACATCTTACATCATGGTACCCACAATTCAAGGATCGTGGGGGTCAGCCCATGGAAAATAAGCACTGACAAAGTCAATAGGTTTGGTATTTGTATAGCATGTGGATTGAGTGTACACATGCCAAAAAAAAAAAAAAAAAAAAAATCACACCTATAGCACTGGGGAGCGAGCGCAGACAAAATCATCAGAAAGATAAATGCAACATAAAGTAATGGAACCCTTTTTTGTACCTTCTGTTTTTTAGACACTTTTGAGATCATTTGCTCAGCAGTGCTATTGATTTCTCACATAAAATAGTCACTCATGCAAGCCAATGGAGGCATAAGAACACCCTAAAAATGCCGAAAGAAAAATGGTGAGAGCAAAATACACTCATACCCAAGATGTGACTAACAGTGTCGCAAGCCAATGGCTGAAATGGCTAAAGGTACCAGAGCTAAAGGAGCACATGAATGAAGGAGCCTAACCTAAAGTCCCTTAACGTCAGTACGGAATACAATTTGATCGCCAAGAATAGCTTAGCAATCTACACTACAATCCTCATAAATGTGACCAGAAAAGAGAGACCACAAGGGTAAATTCCGTGAAAAGAAATAAAAATGGAAAATGAACATGGCGATTGCTGTGGTATCTTCAGAGTTAAGAAAAAGAAAAGAAAAAAGGCAAAAGGACACACCTGGCCAGTTGCTTTGACACGGTCCGACTTTATGCGTCAGAACTAACTATAATCAAACTAGTGACTCAAGCAATCAATCAGTATTTATAAAGTGCTGCAAATCACTCATGAGGGTCTCAAGGTGCTGGAGTTGCTAGCTGCTCGCTGCTGCAAAGTGGTCTGCTAATTCGAACAGCCAGGTCTTGAGTTCCTTCCTGAATTTCTGGAGCAATGGGGTGGTTCTGAGGTGCAGGGGAAGGTTGTTCCATGCTTTGGCCCCCAGGTGCGAAAAAGAGCATCCTCCACTGTTGGTTAGGCGGATCAGGGGGTGTCTGCAAGGAAGACTGAGGCAGATCGTAGGTGTCTGGTCGGTTAGTGGAAGGTCCTGCATTTGTTGATGCTGGTCCTATGTTATGCAGGGCTTTGTATTCATGGGTTAGCATTTTGAACCGGCATCTCTTCTGGATCAAGAGCCAGTGCTGCTTCTTGAGGTGGGGGTGTGATGTTGGTCCTTCTGGGGAGGTCGAGGATGAGTCTTGCCGCCGAGTTTTGTATTGTTTGTAGTCTCTTCAGGAGGCATGCAGTGATTCCTAAGTAATGTTCCCGTAGTCTAGTCTGCTGGTGACGAGGGACTGCGTGATGGTCCTTCTGGTGTTGACTGGGAGCCATCTGAAGATCCTGCGCAGCATGCGTAGGGTGTGGAAGCAGGCTGATGAAACTACATCAACCTGTCACTTCATAGATAGTTTGCTGCCAGGATGATAGAGGTTGTGGGTGTGGTCTTTCGGGGCGTGGGGGGGGGGGCCCCCCGAGTTCCGCAGGCCGCCATGTGACGTTCCATGGGGAGGTGTTGTTCCCAAAGATGAGGACTTCTGTCTTGTTTGTGTTGAGTTTGAGGCAGTTCTCCATCTATTTACAGACGTCCATCATACATCTGTGGAAGTTGGCTCTGGTGGTGGAGGGGTCTTCTGACAGTGAGAGGATGAGCTGGGGTAGTCGGCTTAGGAGATGATGTTGAGTCTGTGTGATCTGACTGTTTTAGCCGAGGGTTGTCATGTAGGTGTTGAAGAGGGTGGGGCTGAGGGACAATTCTTTGGGGACGCCGCAAATATTCTTCTTGGGTTCCGAGGTGGATTGTGGGAGATGGCTTTTCTGGGTTCTTCCAGTGAGGTATCAATCAATCAGGGGAATTGAAGCGCACTACAAACCCGTGAGGGTCTCAAGGCGCTTGGGGGGTGGTGGGGTAAGCAGCTCTGTTCAGTCGAAGAGCCAGATCTTCCTGAAGATGTTCAGGGAGGGGGTGCGTCTGATGTCGATCGGGAGCTCGTTCCAGGTCTTGGCCGTGATGTAGGAGAAAGCTCTTCCCCCTGTTCTGTCTCTGCGGGATTTCGGCGAGGTCGGCGGATCGGAGGTTTCGCATGGGTGCATGGAAGAAGATTCTCTCATTGAGGTATTGGGGTCCGGTGTTGTGAAGGCGTTTGTAGGCGTGGGCGAGTATCTTGAAGGGGATTCTCTTTTTTATGGGGAGCCAGTGGAGGTTCCGCAGGTGTTGGGTGATGCGCTCGTGTCGAGGAATGCCGAGGACGAGTCTGGCTGCGGTGTTCTGTATGATCTGGAGTTTGCGGAGCAGAGACTTTTTGATCCCGGCGTAGAGGGCGTTTCCGTAGTCCAGTCTGCTGGTAATGAGTGCGTGGGTGATGGTCTTCCTTGATTCGGGGGGGATCCATTTGAAGGTCTTTCAGAGGATGCGGAGGGTGTTGAAGCAGCTGCAGGCGACGGCGTTGATCTGTCGGGTCATGGAGAGGGAGGAGTCAAGTATGATGCCTAGGTTACGGGCGTGGTCCGTGGGGGTGGGAGGGCTGCCGAGGGCGGTGGGCCACCAGGTGTTGTCCCATGCAGAGGGGGAGGGTCCAAGCACGAGGACCTCGGTCTTCTCTGAGTTGACCTTCAGGCAGCTGTTGCTCATCCAGGATGCGACGTCCTTCATTCCTTCCTGGAAGTTGAGTCTGGTGGTGATGGGGTCCTTGGTGAGGGAGAGGATGAGCTGGGTGTCGTCTGCGTAGGATACTATGCCGAGTCTGTGCTGTCGGACGATGGCGGCGAGAGGGGCCATGTAGATGTTGAAGAGCATGGGGCTGAGCGACGATTCTTTGGGTACTCCGCAGATGATATCCGTTGGTTCAGAGAGGAAGGGTGGCAGTCTGATTCTTTGGGTTCTGCCGGTGAGGAAGGAGTGGATTCAGTCGAGGGCGGTTCCCTGTATTCCGGCGTCGCAGAGTCTGGCGGTGAGTGTGCGGTGGGAGACGGTGTCGAAAGCTGCAGAGAGGTCGAGTAGGATCAGGACCGCGGTGTGTCCTTGGTCAAGGAGGGTGTGGATGTCGTCTGTGGCAGCGAGTAAAGCGGTCTTGGTGCTGTGGTTGCTGCGGAATCCGGATTGGGAGGGGCTGAGGATGGAGTTTTCTTCGATGAATCTTGTCAGCTGGGCATTGACGGTCTTCTCAGTGACTTTGGCCGCGAACGGGAGGAGGGAGATGGGTCGGTAGTTCTTGAGGTCCGTGGGATCTGCTGAGGGCTTCTTGAGCAGGGGTCTGACTTCTGCGCATTTCCAGTCGTCGGGATGGATGCCGGTCTTGAAGGTGGTGCTCGTTGTGCGTAGTAGTTCTGGAGCGATGGCGGTGGCGGCTCTGTGGAAGATATGCGGTGGGCAGGGGTCCGTGGGGGCTCCCGAGTGGATGCCTTTCATGGTTGAGGTGGTGTCTTCGGGGGTGACTGGGGTCCAGGAGGAAATGGTGGGTTGGCTGGCGTTGCTGGAGGAGGATGTGGTTTCGGGGTTAGGCGTCTTGTCATTGAAATTGTCGTAGAGGCCCTTGATTTTCAGATGGAAGTAGGATCCGAGCTTGTTGCAGAGGTCCTGGGAAGGGGTGATGTCCGTGGTTTCGCTGGGGGGGATTGGTGAATTCCTGGATGATGCTGAAAAGTTCCTACGGGTTGCTGGAGTTGGCGAGGATCTTGTTTTGGATGAAGGTCCTTTTGGTGGATCTGATGCATTGGTGGTGTTCCGTCATGGCGTTCTTGTAGGTGGTGCGATCTTCAGACGTTTTGCTGTTTCTGCTGTTCTTCTCGAGGCGTCTGCAGGTGCGTCTGGATTCTTGGAGATTGGCGGTGAACCAGGTGGCCTTCCTGGGGCGCTTTCTGTCGGGGTTACGTAGGGGTGCGAGCTCGTCTGCGCAGTTGGAGATCCATTTGTGGAGTTCCTTGGCTGCGAGGTTGGAATCGGTTGAGGTGGTGGGGACGTCTCGGTTTAGGGTGTAGTTGAGCTGCTCCTCGGTGACTTTGCTCCAGTTCCTTCGTGGAGGGCGCGGTGCAGGTTTGGGCGGCATGGGTTAGTCGACGCGGAAGTGTACGCAGTGGTGGTCCGTCCATGGGGGTTGCATGTTATGTTATGGGGGGTATTTGTAGAGCGCACGGCTACTCCTGAGAGTGTCCCGGCGCCGACTTAACCCTGTTGACAGAATGATCAGGAGCGACTACGGGTGACTCCACTCTCATTGAAACAACCAGGTTTTTAACTTTCTTCTAAAACTGAGGAGAACTTGTTTCTGTCTCAGAAGAGGCGGTAAGCTATTCCACAGCTTAGTAGCGGTCAACTGGAACGAGCGACCGCCCAACCGAGAACGTGCGAACTTTGGCACGACCGTCAACTTCTGAGTTGAGGATCGCAGGGTTCTGATAGGAGCATATGGCTGGATTCTGTTCCTAATGTAAGGGGCTCCAACATTATGAAAGGCTTTGAAGACTAGTACCAGGGCCTTAAAGATCACCCTTTTCCGCACCGGGAGCCAGTGCAGGGACATCAAGAGGGGCGTCATATGAGTTCTAAGGTCAGCCAACAAGACGGCCCTTGCTGCCGCGTTCTGTACCACCTGCAAACGACCAAGTAGGTAGTCAGGGAGGCCGAGATACAGAGCGTAGTCAAGCCTAGATGTTATCAAAGCTTGGACCACTGTTTTCCTATGGGGAACTGAGAGGAGAGCGAGAAAATTCCTCATCATTTTCAGTAGTCCGAAACAGGTGGCAGCCACAGATTGAACTTGTGCCTTCATGGACATGTCCGCATCCATTTTTACCCCAAGAGTTTTTATGGTGGTAACTGGACAGGTTGGGGGGGGACATGTCCGGAGGCCACCAATTACGCCATTCCACACCGGGACTATGGCCGAAACAGATAATTTCGGATTTATCGGAATTACACAACAGTTGGTTTTGCCTGAACCAGGAGAACACCTTGGACAGGCAATTGTTGATATCATCTCCTCTCAACACCACATTTTTCTCATAGGTAAACAACAGCTGCGTGTCGTCGGCGTAAGATATGACTTTAGCCCCATGATGCTCTGCCAGGAGTGCCAAGGGAGCCATATATAGATTGAACAAAGTTGGGCTCAGGACCGAACCTTGTGGCACGCCAACCCTCATAGGAGGGATAGGGGCGGTGAAAGGGGGGGGGACCATATGGTTTGCTGGCGGCTTTCGAGAAAGGAGGCGAACCACTTGAGGACCGTGCCCCCGATACCACAGTCCTGAAGCCTGTGCAAAAGTCAATCGTGGGGCACGGTATCAAAAGCCGCCGAAAGGTCCAGCAGTAACAATACCGCTTTCCCACCGCTGTCCAGAGTGGTTTTAATGGTGTCAGAGACTTCCAGTAATGCCGTCTCCGTACTATAATTAGATCTGAACCCAGATTGACTGGGGTGCAGTGCATGGGTAGTCTCAATAAAATCAGTGAACACAGTATTCACGTACTTCTCCAAAGCCTTGGAGAAGTATGGCAGCAACGTTATTGGCCTGTAGTTGCTGACTATAGAGGGGTCTGCCGAAGGTTTTTTGAGAAGGGGCAAGATTCGTCCGTGTTTCCAACATTCAGGCATCAAGCCCTCAGACAGAGACAAATTCAGGACCAGGTTCACTGCTGGATTGATCACGTCTGCAATAGAGGCCAGCACTCTGGCCGGGCAAGGATCCAAGGGGGATGAAGTGGATGTTGTTACCTCGTGCGAAGATGGGGTCCAGGGTGTGTCCTGCCTTGTGGGTAGGTGTGGTGACGAGCTGTTTCAGTACGATGTTGGCGAGGTTGTCCAGGAGGGTGGCGGAGTTGGGGTCGCTGGGGTTGTTGAGGTGGAAGTTCAGGTCTCCGATGAGTATGTAGTCCATGGAGTTGATGGCGTGGGGGGCGATGAGGTCTGCGATGGTAGTGGTGAACGGAGCGCGAGGTCCGGGGGGGTCTGTAGGCGAGGGTGCCGCGAAGTGTGGTTCTAGGGCTGGTCTGGATCTGGAAGTGCAGGTGTTCGGTGGTGGAGAAGGAGTCGCTGGTGGTGGAGGTGGAGAGTCGGAGGGAGCTCGTGTGCAATGGCGAGTGCTCCCCCTGGGCTGTTGGGGCGGTCCTTCCTCTGGATCTTGTATCCGTCAGGGATGGCGGTGGCGATGTCGGGGCCGGAGGAGGCGTTTGTCCAGGTTTCTGTGAAGAAGGCGACGTCTGGTGAGAGGGTGTCGAGGAGGTCCCAGATCTCTACGGCGTGTCTGTGCAGGGTGCGCACGTTGAGGATGCATTTCAGGGCTTCGGTGGTGTTGGCGTTCGGTGTGGGGGTGCGTGCGGTGGTGAAGGTATGGCGGCAGTGACGGCAGGAGAACTGTCCATGGGTGGTGCTCGGCGTGGACCGCTGGCAGTTGTTGCTCCTTCCGGGGTCGAGTGCGAGGAGGGTGGCTGAGTCGTAGCGATGGATGGTGGGAGATACAGGGTTCCTGGCGCTGGTCGGGTTGCGGACGGGCGCAGACGGGCTTGCCTTTGGCGCACCAGCGGCGCTCCCGCTGCGCGCAGCCATGCAGCGGCCGGAATTAAATAGGGCAGGGAGGAGGGAAGCACAGCTGGGAGGCGGGCGAGAGAATGGCAGGGGGAAGGGGCCGCGGGGGAGCAGCGGCGGGAAAAAGGGCAGCAAGAACGGGCAGGGAGGAGAAACGAGGGCACAGGCACAAAAAACAACGAAGGGCAGAAAAAACAGAATCACAGACAAACAGGCACAGAAATTACAGTGAAAAAAACAGTAAAGACAGGAAAAGACACCACAAACAAAAACGGGCACAACAAGGCAGACAGACAGAAGTGGAGCAGCAGAAGAGCAAGGCTCTCCCACTGGACCACCAGGGATGAGGCGCAGGCAGGAGCCTGCGGGTGGAGGAGGGCCTCGAACACCTACCAGGAGAGAGAGGTGTCTGGGGCAGCGGCAAGCGAGGCTACGACGGACCTGCTTGGGCGGAGAGCGGGACCCTGGCCAGGAGGTATGAGGCGATCCATTTGAGGGCGTCCCCCTGGATTGCGATGTGGTGGAGTCGGTTGATCAAGATGTGGTGGGAGATGGTGTCGAAGGCGGCTGACAGGTCTAGGAGGATGAAAGCTGCCATTTCGCTGCAGTGCAGAAGGGTTCTGATGTCATGGGTAGCTGCGATCAGGGCTGTCTTGGTACTGTAGTTGGCTCGAAATCTGGTTTGGGAGGGGGCCAGGAGGTTGTTGTGTTCCATGTGTTCAGTGAGTTGCTGGTTGATTGCTTTTTTTTAGAGGACTTTTGCTGGAAAGGGGAGCAGAGAGATGGGTTGGTAGTTCTTGAGTTCTGCTGGGTCGGCGGATGGCTTCATCAGGAGGGGCCTCCCTTCAGCGTGTTTCCAGACATCAGGGAAGGAGGTCGAGGTGATGGAGGCATTAAGGACTTTCCTGAGCTTACCGCCAATCATCTTGCTCCCGAGGTTGAAGATGTGGTGGGGACAGAAGCCCGTGGGTGCTCCAGAGTGCATGATGGAGATCATGGCTTGAGTGCTGAGGAGGTCCCAGTGGGTGAGCAGGTGTTTGAGGTATGCGTCTGCGGGTGTGAGCAGGTTGATGGTGTTGGCGACAGGGGGTTGGGGTTTGAAGTTTTCGTAGATGGCTGAAATCTTGTCATGGAAGAAGTCCGCCAGGGTGTCACACAGTTCTTGGGAGGGGGTAATGTCGTTCTCGGTGGCTGCGGGGTTGGAGAACTCTTTTGAAGGTGGTGTGGTCTTCTGTCTTTTTTTTTCTGGTGCGCCACTTCCTTTCTAGTTGAATTTGGTAGATTTCAGCTCCATGGTGAACCAGCTGGCTCTTCTGGTAGGTCCTTTGAATTTGGCTGGCTGGGCGGGGGCAATTGCATCGGCACATTCTATGATCCACTGGGAGAAATTTGGCTGGCTGTTCTGGGTTGGGTGTTCTGTCTGGGAGGTAGGTTGGGTGTTGTGTCTGGGAAGAGGGAGTTGAGAGCGTTGTTCCACTGGTCTTCCGATATCTTTTTCCAGGATCTGAGCGTGGAGCTGGAGGTCACGGCGCTGGTGGGTCCCGAGATGGTGAAGTGGACGCTGTAGTGGTCGGTTCAGGTGAGCTGTGCGACGTGGATTTCATGAGCAAGAGGCAACCAATTTTTAAAATCTGCCACTTTAACCCAAAAGCAACTTGTGCTTGATTGTTCTATCTTTAGAATCTATGAAGTCATTTAGCTTCCAAAAATGTAAATTATCATTAATGGATTGAACGTAGTAATACGAATCACACACTCTAAGTGTGGGGAATCCAGGATCCGTATTTTCAAGTGCAAGAAGTAAAGCCTTCAATTCAGCCAACTGCGCAGTGCAGTCTCCTACAGACTGCGTGCGAGTAGTTTGAGGATGAAAGACGCAATCGGAAATAGGGCCTAGAATGATGGCGCATGCGGCAGAATATTGCTGCTTAGAGCCTATAGCTGGTTGTTTAGATTCATCCGTGTAAATGATGGACTAACATTCGGCACGAAAGACAGAATCCATGCCACCAACATCATGCAGATAATTCATTGCAATGGAATTAACTAAACATTTTAAATTACTGTTTGCTTTCACTTAAAAAAATATCTATCCTTTAATTCGTATGATGGAACTATATTTTAAATAGCTCAGCCTTCTTTGATTATATATATTTTGCTACTTTAATATTGGTAATTATAGTATTACTTATTTAATATTGTTGAACATTCAACTGCTAATGTGTTTTAGCTATTCGGAGCATTTTTGGAATGTCCGTTGAAATGTACTATATTCAATTAAAAGAATACATTTGAACAAAAAATGTATGTCCGTGAGCCACACTCCTTTTTGTATCTTAAAAAAGTTGCTTTTCGTCCGGAGAAGCAAAAAAACTTTGGAGGCAGAACGCTTTGGGAGTAATTGTCATTCTTAAATGACTTTTTGATCAGCGTATAAAATTCGTCTTTGTTTGTTATTGATACTTTAATTTATGTACTTTATTTTGCGTTTTATGTTCTATGTGTTTTGTGGTGTCTAAAACAGCACACATACACAAAAGAAAGTAAGGTATGTATAGATCGCAGTTATTTCATATAAGGTTGAAATACATGGAACCATGTAGGTGTTGACAATACAAACAAATAAAGAAGGAAAAGAAAAAGGATCCTGAATAGGTGCAGACAATAAATGTTAAAACTAACAAAGGGATACCCTCATAACAAATTTATTTCTGGATTTCCTGGTCAGGATTAAAAAAAGGGTAAGAGGTACCCTCCGTTCTGCATAGAGGTCAACATGTTTCTGCCGGATCCCGTCTCTCTACCGGCATTCATCAGGACAAACGGATCCCTATAATGAATTTCCTTGCTGTCACATATACCCCTAGTATTCCCACTATACTAAGTGTTACTGCACCTGTTAATATGGTGTAGTGCAGTACACTTACTCAAGTATGAGATCTGTAAGTGAGAAAATAAAAACAGTGAAAAGGGTCTGTACAGAAATGAACAGACAAACAACATAAATGATACAAGTGAATAAATTGGGCTCTTAATAATACTTTATAGAATCAACCAAATTGGTGCGACATGGGTGTCCTTTCAAACTAAGATATGCACCCGAAAATATGGGCGAACAATAGCCCTCTATTATTCTAATTTTTATGAACACTCAGTGTGCGTGTCATATGTTTAAAACATTACGTGCCTATGTACATTGGCGAAAATGAACACACCTGTATAAAAAAAGAGGATAATACTGGTAATCATGCCCCAACAGTACTCATCTTCAAATCAATAAAGGGTTCTGGCCCATAATCAGTAAGGCTGGACCAATCTATACTCAACACAACAATACAACTGCCAATAATGATAATTATTCACCACTTCACTCTTACCAATCACACGTGACACTCATAGTGATTGTAAAACAAATAAATGTTTTCTTTTTCTTTTTATGTTTTTTTATCTTTTAGAAAGTTATTTCAAAGTAGACCGGTTCATGTTATTATTTTCATGAATATTCCAAACGTTTTTAGGACCACAAAAACAATACAACCATATAACACAAATATCACAATTACAAATAAGACACTGCATTACATTTCATATTTAAAAACATTTACAAAATATGAGCAAGCTCAAATTCCAAACACACACTAGGGAAATAAGTCAAAGAAAAAAGAGAGAAAAAACAGGAGAAACCCAAGGGAAAGGTTAAAGAGATACACCACAAGATCAAAGTATATAGGATGCAACACAGACCCAGGGAGAAAATTTGCCAAACAGTTCTGTATTCAGGTCATAAGAAACTCAAATTCATTAGTTGTCATAATACACTGTGGACCTGATACTCAAAATTTATCAAGAACACTTGTTTGGTCACAAACAAATGGTCAACGCGTTTCAAACCCCAATTGTATTTTAACAGGGTTATCCTCAGGACCTGGAAAGAGAGCTAGAAAAACAAAAGAAAAAGGTGCATGTGTTACCATCAAATCAGTCTACAAGCACTCCAAAATGCCTCAGCTGTTTTCAAGGTTTAACCAATTTACCTTGTATAATCTTTATCCTGGCACCAACTGTGCCACTCGATAATCTCACAACTTCCAATGTCAATACAAATGCCACTGTCTGAACCAAGGAAGCAATGAGAAGAAAGGCTTTTAGTTTATAAACCTCAACATCCGCAAAGCTGCAAGAGAAGAACCTCACTTCAACTTACTTAGAAATAGCCAGTGGCCCTCTAACGATGTTTTGGGCAAAGACAAGCTCCAGCGAACGACCTTATAAAAAGAGACAAAGCGAGTCAACAGGGGGTCAAATCAAGGTTAATCCGGCAATATTCTCTCCAAACATAGTTTTCAGGTTCAGTTCAACGTACCTCCAAGAAATGCCATAATGGCTCGAGAGTCAATCCGTACTCTTCAAACTCCGTCAAACGACCATGCGTGTTTATCAGTCTAAAAATGCAGAGACATGGAAGGTTTCAAACATCGTCGCTCACCAGAGTGTCAAATTCCCATTACCAAAAAGCCGCAGTTCTCAAATCAATCTGTTCTTACCTCACGCTTTTATTTCAACCGCGTACAATCGCCCATCTGTCTTGGAGCCAGCACCTGCAATGCGGCCACCGGCGCGTTTGTAAGACGACACCGGAATCAAAATGTCACGTGACTTTTAATTTGAAACAACTTTATTCACTCCCGACGCTGAACATATTAAAATACAAAGAATGAACAGGAATGAAACCTTCTTTACGATTCAATTAACCAGTGCGAGTGATGCCACTGTAAGGCAGCAAGATGATCAATCATTGTGAGGTTGCCTTAAAGGAATTCAAAATCCACGAAGGCGGTGCATTATGGATGTTGTGTGCACAGTTGTCCAGCTCTCCAACTCTGCGTTTCTTTAAAGAAAAGATGACAGCATTGATGGCAGTTGCTTATAATTGAAACCCTTTGGTTGAAAGGACGGAAGGCGTCAAGGAACTTCCAAACTAAAAGCGTTTCCACAATGCAAAGCCGGTGAAATGCACAAGCACGGCAATCAAATGTGCCACATAGTAGCAAGATGTTCTCTGCTCTTTTCGTACGGCTCAAAGCTAAGGTCTATCATTCGATTTCGCTTAGAGATATATCTGTGTACAACAGGGTCCCTTTATACACATAACGGTCAGATTTAGGTTTTCGTAATAAGACAGCCAGATGTATATCTTTTTGGACCATCCAAGTGATGTGATTGGTGCTCAAATGAATATCATGGGAAAACTGGTCGGTGTGTATTACAGATTATAAATTTCTGAAAGTTCATTTAATCCATCGACGGCTGTATTGTACTTTACTATAAGCATTGCTCCTCTTTGCAATAATGTCCTCTCCACATCTCCTCCTCGTGGATTACTCTCAATTTTCGTTAGAATAGTCTATTTTAAATCTTTCACATTGTGATTCTTCAACATCCAGTGGTTCACCAAGGGCGCATTTGCTGTTTGTTTTCGAATCCTAGACATGTGCTGTATCATGCGTTGGCGGGCTTCCTAATTGGTTTTACCAATATACAATTTTGGACACGGGCATAGAACGCCATATACTACGTTCTTACTTTTGCAGTTAGTGAACAAATCATGTTTCCACTTGATGTTTTTGAAACTGAAAAGTGCACCTTCAATTGTTTGTGAGCAGCATACACACGTCCCACATTTGTGATGGCCAATGATCGGGGTAAGCTCAATTGTGACCTCAATGTGCTCCTGTTTGGTGGTTTCTGTGCTGCTGCACGGACGATTAAGTTTCCACGCTTTTATCCTTTTTCAAAGCAAACAAGGGTTTGCTACACGAAGTATGTACTTTTTGTACTAGGTGCCAGTTTTGATTGATCACCCGTTTGAGGAAATTAGTGCGCGAGTAAAACGTAGTTACGCATACCATGCGATCAGTAGGCTCTTTCTTCTTTTTCTGTAACAAGACTTCCCTTGGTGTCCACCAGGCCCGTTTCAGCGCGTGTTTAAGAAGCTTTCTCGGGTAACCTCGTGACTTCAATTTTTCAAGAAGGTTATTTGCGTGAAGCACATATTCGTCCTTTGTTGAACAGCTGCGTTTTACCCTGAGAAACTGTCCAACCGGAAGATTGTCGCGCAAACTGCGCGGATGATGGCTTGTGTAATGGAGAGCTTTATTTCTGTTTGTCGGTTTTGTGTGTAATGAGGTAATCAAAGTGCCATGGGAACTATAAACCTCTACATCCAGAAACGTTATGGTACTAGGGCTAGAATTCCAACTGAATTGAATATCAGGTGTACGTTGATTCAACCAATTGTGGAATGCCGTAAGTTCAGTCAATGTTCCATTCCAAATTAGGAAAATGTCATCAATATATCGAACATAAGTCGATATTTGATTCCAAAAAGGGTTGTTATTGTAGACAAATCGTTCTTCATATTGTGCCATAAAAAGGACCGACAATCCCGGCGCAAAGGGACAGCCCATGGCGGTCCCCTTGGTCTGAAAATAGTAGTTGTGCTCGAATTTAAAATAGTTCTTTTTTAAGGCGAAACTAGCCAATTGCATTATAAACTCACTTGGGACCCTCACAGGTCTTGGTCTCTGTTCAAGAAAGATTTCAATTGCATTCAGTCCTTCCTCTTGCGGTATCTGGGTGTATAAAGACACCACATCTAAGGTAACCAATAATTGGTTTTCAGATGAAAATTCCAATACTTCAATTTTATTTAAAAAAATCAGTCGTGTCCTGTAGGTGGGAAGGTACATCTGCCAAGAAGGGTTTTAAGAAATAAAATCGACATATTTTGACATCGGCTCCAGTATTGATCCACACCTGGACACAATCGGACGTCCCGGAGGATGTGTTTCATTTTAAATAACCCTTTTTGGAATCAAATATCGACTTATGTTCAATTGGTTGAATCAACGTACATCTGATATTCAATTCAGTTTGAATTCTAGCCCTAGTACCATAACATTTCTGGATGTAGAGGTTTATAGTTCCCATGGCACTTTGATTACCTCATTACACACAAAACCGACTGACAGAAATGAAGCTCTCCATTACACAAGCCATCATCCGCGCAGTTTGCGCGACAATCTTCCGGTTGGACAGTTTCTCAGTGTAAAACGCAACTGTTCAACAAAGGACGAATATATGCTTCACGCAAATAACCTTCTTGAAAAATTGAAGTCACGAGGTTACCCGAGAAAGCTTCTTAAACACGCGATGAAACGGGCCTGGTGGACACCAAGGGAAGTCTTGTTACAGAAAAAGAAGAAAGAGCCTACTGATCGCATGGTATGCGTAAGTACGTTTTGCTCGCGCACTAATTTCTTCAAAAGGGTGATCAATCAAAACTGGCACCTAGTACAAAAAGTACATACTTAGTGTAGCAACCCTTGTTTGCTTTGAAAAAGGATAAAAGCGTGGGAAACTTAATCGTCCGTGCAGCAGCACAGAAACCACCAAACAGGAGCACATTGAGGTCACAATTGAGCTTACCCCCGATCATTGGCCATCACAAATGTGGGACGTGTGTATGCTGCTCACAAACAATTGAAGGTGCACTTTTCAGTTTCAAAAACATCAAGTGGAAACATGATTTGTTCACTAACTGCAAAAGTAAGAACATAGTATATGGCGTTCTATGCCCGTGTCCAAAATTGTATATTGGTAAAAACAATCAGGAAGCCCGCCAACGCATGATACAGCACATGTCTAGGATTCGAAAACAAACAGCAAATGCGCCCTTGGTGAACCACTGGATGTTGAAGAATCACAATGTGAACGATTTAAAATGGACTATTCTATCGAAAATTGAGAGTAAGCCACGAGGAGGAGATGTGCAGAGGACATTATTGCAAAGAGAAGCAATGCTTATAGTAAAGTACAATACAGCCGTCAATGGATTAAATGAACTTTCAGAAATGTAAAATCTGTAATACACACCGACAAGTTTTCCCATGATATTCATTTGAGCACCAATCACATCACTTGGATGGTCCAAAAAGATATACATCTGGCTGTCTTATTACGAAAACCTAAATCTGACCGTTATGTGTATAAAGGGACCCTGTTGTACACAGATATATCTTTCTCTAAGCGAAATCGAATGATAGACCTTAGCTTTGAGCCGTACGAAAAGAGCAGAGAACATCTTGCTACTAATGTGGCACATTTGATTGCCGTGCTTGTGCATTTCACCGGCTTTGCATTGTGGAAACGCTTTTAGTTTGGAAGTTTTTTTGATGCCTTCCGTCCTTTCAACCAAAGGGTTTCAATTATAAGCAACTGCCATCAATGCTGTCATCTTTTCTTTAAAGAAACGCAGAGCTGGACAACTGTGCACACAACATCCATAATGCACCGCATTCGTGGATTTTGAATTCCTTTTAGGCAACCTCACAATGATTGATCATCTTGCTGCATTACAGTGGCATCACTCGCACTGGTTAATTGAATCGTAAATAAGGTTTCATTCCTGTTCATTCTTTGTATTTTAATATGTTCAGCGTCGGGAGTGAATAAAGTTGTTTCAAATTAAAAGTCACGTGACATTTTGATTCCGGTGTCATCTTATAAACGCGCCGGTGGCCGCATTGCAGGTGCTGGCTCCAAGACAGACGGGCGATTGTACGCTGTTAAAATAAAAGCGTGAGGTAAGAACGGATTGATTTGAGAACTGCGGCTTTTTGGTAATGGGAATTTGACACTCTGGTGAGCGACGATGTTTGAAACCTTCCACGTCTCTGCATTTTTAGACTGATAAACACGCATGGTCGTTTGACGGAGTTTGAAGAGTACGGATTGACTTTCGAGCCATTATGGCATTTCTTGGAGGTACGTTGAACTGAACCTGAAAACTTTGTTTGGAGAGAATATTGCCGGATTAACCTTGATTTGACCCCCTGTTGACTCGCTTTGTCTCTTTTTATAAGGTCGTTCGCTGGAGCTTGACTTTGTCGTCTTTGCCCAAAACATCGTTAGAGGGCCACTGGCTATTTCTAAGTAAGTTGAAGTGAGGTTCTTCTCTTGCTGCTTTGCGGATGTTGAGGTTTATAAACTAAAAGCCTTTCTTCTCTTTACTTTCTTGGTTCAGACAGTGGCATTTGTATTGACATTGGAAGTTGTGAGATTATCGAGTGGCACAGTTGGTGCCAGGATAAAGATTATACAAGGTAAATTGGTTAAACCTTGAAAATAGCTGAGGCATTTTGGAGTGCTTGTAGACTGATTTGATGGTAACACATGCCGCTTTTTCTTTTGTTTTTCTAGCTCTCTTTCCAGGTCCTGAGGATAACCCTGTTAAAATACAATTGGGGTTTGAAACGCGTTGACCGTTTGTTTGTGACCAAACAAGTGTTCTTGATAAATTTTGAGTATCAGGTCCACAGTGTATTATGACAACTAATGAATTTGAGTTTCTTATGACCTGAATACAGAACTGTTTGGCAAACTTTCTCCCTGGGTCTGTGTTGCATCCTATATACTTTTGATCTTGTGGTGCATCTCTTTAACCTTTCCCTTGGGTTTCTCCTGTTTTTTCTCTTTTTCTTTGACTTATTTCCCTAGTGTTTGTTGAAATTTGAGCTTGCTCATATTTTGTAAATGTTTTTAAATATGAAATGTAATGCAGTGTCTTATTTGTAATTGTGATATTTGTGTTATATGGTTGTATTGTTTTTTGTGGTCCTAAAAACGTTTGGAATATTCATGAAAATAATAACATGAACCGGTCTACTTTGAAATAACTTTCTAAAAGATAAAAAAACATAAAAAGAAAACATTTATTTGTTTTACAATCACTATGAGTGTCACGTGTGATTGGTATGATGAAGTGGTGAATAATTATCAGTATTGGCAGTTGTATTGTTGTGTTGACCAACAGTACTCATAGTATTAGGAGTATCAATAAGTGTGTTTAGGTTCACACACGTCCCTCCACTCGGCACATCTTACCGAGTTTATTGAGTTGAGCGCTAGAAATGGCACAGGAGTAGAGGGCGACCCCCTATAGTCGCACACTATGAGGGAAAATGGCCGTTAGGTAAGTATTAATAGAGAAAAACTGAGAAAAGCCCACCAACAAGGGTGGCTAGCCACGTCCATAGTATTAGCCTGTCATGAAGCTAGTCCGGTATGGTATGCGTAAAACCAACCGCACCTACAACAGCAAGTAACCTGGACTGACTGCCGATAACCCCCGTAGTGGCACTCTTGTTAGGCAGACCTTGATAGTGATAACAGACCCCCCTCTCCTTACTTAGTCAAGGGTGGCTCGCCGCATCCGACTTGGTCTCTCCAAGTGCCGTGTAGGTACCCGGTCAGGCGGCACTCAGCTCTCTATATGCGTACATACTTCCCGTCACGAGGGTCGCCGGTGACGGCCGAGTCACGTGACGCGTATGACACTCGGGGGGGGTATTACAATCTGGGAAGAGACTAGAGCGGTGACTCTCGCTCTATTGCACGCATGCGCATAGTACTACTATTGCGCGATTACCAATACAGTGTTCCGGTGACTCACACTGCAATATAATGGTGTCATACGTTTGAGGATCCCCCTCGCCCGGGCTTGGAGTCTATCAAACGGACCCAGGTGTACTCATGCAGTAACACTTAGTATAGTGGGAATACTAGGGGTATATGTGACAGCAAGGAAATTCATTATAGGGATCCGTTTGTCCCGATGAATGCCGGTAGAGAGACGGGATCCAGCAGAAACATGTTGACCTCTATGCAGAACGGAGGGGTTGAGAGTGCATAATTCACTCACACCACCACCATCCGAGGGTACCTCTTACCCTTTTTTTAATCCGGAAAAGGGAATCCAGAAATAAAATTGTTATGAGGGTATCCCTTTGTTAGTTTTAACATTTATTGTCTGCACCTATTCAGGATCCTTTTTCTTTACCTTCTTTATTTGTTTGTATTGTCAACCCCTCCCTATTGCTCAGCCTCTAGCGTTGGTCTGGGCAGAGGCGTTTTGCACCAGCCCTATGATGAAGCATGCCACAACTTGTTGTGGGTGAGGGCAGTTTTTACAAAGTGGATGTGCTTCAGATACATGGTTCCATGTATTTCAACCTTATATGAAATAACTGCGACCTATACTAACCTTACTTTCTTTTGTGTATGTGTATTGACTTGGAGGAGGGCAAAGTAAGGTGTATTCCTTCTCCCCTTTACTTGTGTACAGTGTCTAAAACAGCACCTTGGGCTGGTTTTCTACCATATGTTTATGTTGCACTATATATATTTAATAAACTTACTTAAACCCCCTAAGACGCGCAGAGAGATACCAATTAAAGCACTTGCTGCCCTACCCATTTTTAAGCAAAACGGAGCAAATAAGAGCGAAAACAAATGTTCCAGGGTGCATAAAAGAAGAGATTAAAAGAATGAATTGTGACTGCACCTGCTCCCTTCCCTGTTTACTCCCTAATCTCTGGAAGCAAAAAGGCCTCGGTGAGCAGCCTGAATGACAGATGGCAACAAACACAATTGACTGCAATTTCAAAGGAATATGCCGTATGAAGCCTCGTGGCGTTAACTTGTAAGCTCTTCTGTGATAGGTTAGCACCACTTCCTGGCAAAATAAAGACACAGCTAGGTTCGAATACACAACATAAAACAAGACAGTCCACGCGAAGCACTGAACTTCTTTAATAAGCATTTCACTGTGAATGATCCAGCAAGGGAGGCCTCTGACATCAAACTGTGACCACTCATGGACCACCTCGTGCTCGGAGACAGATTTGCAAGAGAGTGTGTGCCAGTGTGCTATTTTGAGGAATGACTTATCTGACAGACAGGGCAACAAATCAGCAAGCGACAGAGATGTCAAATCAACCTGTGCTGAGACACAAAGTGAATTGCTTCTCGTCTCCAATAGGCTGAGAATTCTTCTGCATCCCCAGCAAAATCTCAAATCATTTAAAAGGAAAAGCGGAGTTCATTATGCCTGGGAAAACCTCAAATCCCTGTCTGCACAAAAAATAAGCAGGGACCAGAAATCATGCGTAATCCAAAAATGTTAGTATATTCCGTGGCTACTCTGTCAAAGATAAAGTGAAGACAAGCTGAACGGCAGCTGAAATGCACTAGTCCTCTGTATGCCAGTGTATGGCCATAGCTTTCCAACCGATTGTAAGGATAAAGACGTTTGACATCTCCTGCACAAATGCTTTCTGAAATATTAGGCTCTGTTTTCATGATAAGCACGAGTGCTAGTAATTACAAAATATCTCTGCATGAGCAGATTATGTGAGTCAACAGTTGCAGAACTTGCCAACATGCCTCCTAAACCATTTGAACAGCCTGAATCAGAATGTCGTATATAGTTTGAATACTCCACCCATTCTTTTCAGTGTGTTTCTTTATGTTTATTATTTGAAAGACAAGTCTTGTCCCACAGCTGTTTTTGGACTATACGTTTGCTTACCAAACCTTTGAAAATTAGGAACTTGAGTCATTTTATTCGGTGGTTGAGGAAGGAAACCTGCAGCTCTCCCTTCTTCTAAAATGTATGCCACTTCTCCAAATTAACTTCTGTGAGGTGCTGACAAGAACCCTGGCGAAGGCAAAATAGACTTGCAAAACTGTATACATCCCAATCCCCCCAAAAGCTCATTGCTACAAAAAACAAGCATTTGGAATGCAATAGGTCTCGCAAGTGGGAGATTTTGAGCTATTGGCATTGTAAATGGCAATGCCTTTTATAATAATAAAAGGCATTGTCATTTACAATACATATAGGTCAAAGTTTGGCAAAAGCGAGACCTATTGTATTGCAGAGCACGGTGTCCCAGAAGCAGGCGCCGCGCTCACCATTAAAGTAAAAAAAAAAAAAAATGAAACAGAGCGTGGTGTCCCTGAAGCGGGCGCCTCGCTCAGCATTCAAGTTTAAAAAAAAAAAAGTTGACAGAAAGCGCGGTGTCCCTGAAGCGGACGCCGCATTCAGCTTAAAAGTGGTAAAAAACAATAAGCATCTGCCATTGTACCGTGAGTGCAGTGGGGGTAGGGGGCAGCCACTTTTAAAGTTAGAGCAGCATAGCACTCCATACGAGAAGCGGCCACCATTGTCCTGGGTGGGCGCGCTGCAAATACTAGAAGTAGCCGCCATTGTCCCCATTATTCAATAAACAAAATAGTGCTCACCGACTTATTTTATTTATTTATAAAGTTTTATATAGCGCGAACAAGATCCCGAGGGATATCAGAGCGCTTTACAAAGGTAGGGAGGAAGGACATAAATCCAGTATTGACCACAAGTAAGAATATACAACAGGAATAATCGCATATATCCCAGACAAGTAAATGCATATTTTCCAGACAAATGAATAGTACAAACGAGTATGTAACAGTCTAAGAAAGGGGGTATACAATGCAGAAAAAAGAGCATAGACCCAGTATCGACAACATGTATGAATACATAACAGGAATACTCGCATGTTTCCCAGACAAGTGAATCATGGAGAATAATCTGAATATAACAGGCAACGATGGGGGACACAAAATATAGTAAAGAACGAGCAGCATCACATGAGGGTACCATGGTTGTAAGAACAGAGGTTTCGAGCAAGTGATGCAAGCCCAAATGAAGGTAAAAATGTGTTCATTAGGAATATTTTGGCTTCAAGTTTGAAAACGGTCGTTGAAGAGATTCTGCGAACTTCCGGTGGAAGAGAGTTCCAAATCCTTGGAGCAGCGCCGGAGAAGGCCCGGAGAGCGATTCTCTTTTTCTTAAGGATGGGTGGTTTCAGGAGGAGAGTGATAGAGCTTCTTGAAGCTCTCCCACCACAGGATAATTCAAGCTTTTGGGCAAGGTACCTGGGAGTTTTGAAATGCAGGGCTTTGTGCGCTAGAACGGCAATCTTTAGCTGAATTCGCGCTTCATAAGGCAACCATTTAAGAGATTTTAGGATTGGGGATATGTGCTCACTTCGTTTGGTACCTGTGACTAATCTGGCCGCAGCGTTCAGTGATGCCCATAGAGGTGCCAGGGTGTATTTGGGTAGGCCGCAGAGCGTCGTGCTGCCATAGTCCAGCCTCGGCAGGACCAGAGCTTGTACCACCTGCTTGAAGTCCTTTTGTGGAAGGAATGGTTTGATGTTTCTGAGTGTCCTCATCAAGTGATTAGCTCCCATACACACTTTGCTAATATGATTTTTCATATTCAGGTGTTTGTCCAGGGTGATTCCGAGAGATTTGGCTGAGTCTATAATGAGAGGGGTGCAATTGAAGGCAGTAAGGTGATTCAGCCAAGGGACTAGATTAGGGATGTGGTTCGGAGGAGAGATGAAAAGGAATTCAGTTTTGGAGGTGTTGAGCAGTAGATGGTTCTCAGTTAGCCAGTTTTGCGTAGCGTTTAGGGTAGAGTTCAGTGAGATGATGTTGTCCGGGGATGAGATTTTCAAATAAAGTTGTGTGTCATCTGCGTACATATGGAAGAGAATGTTCGTGGAGTTTAGAGAATTAGCTAGTGGTTCCAAGAAAAGGTTGAAGAGGATTGGAGATAGGGCGGACCCTTGGGGGACACCCATGAGTACAGGAGAGGGCAGGGAGAGGGAGTGGTTTGCCTTGATTCTTTGTGATCTATGGTGAAGGAAGGACGAGAACCAATGTAACACCCGACCTGAGAAACCCATCCTGTTCTTCAAAATGGATAGGAGGTTGTCGTGGTTCACCGTGTCGAAAGCGGAAGAAAGGTCCAGGAGGATTAGGAGGCATGAGTCATTTTGATCAAGCATTTTTAAGATGTCATCCATCACGTGCGTGAGAGCCGATTCGGTACTGTGCCCCTTCCGGAAGCCGGATTGATGCTGGTCTAGGAGTTGGAAATTCTCTATGTGAGCACAGAGTTGGGATTGTACGCATTTTTCAAGTAGTTTGGCTAATGTGGGGATGTTGGAGATAGGGAGGAAATTATTGAGGTCAGAGTTATCTGCATTAGGTTTTTTTTTTAGAATAGGTGACACCTGCGCTGCTTTTAGGCAGTCTGGGATCATGCCTTGTGAAAGAGAAGCGTTTACAATCCTTGTCCAGGTGGGGATGAGTGCATTCTTGATTTCTTTGAAGATGGCCGGAGGCAGCGGGTCACTAAAATGATTAGATGGATTGATGTTCTGAAGAATCTTGTTGATGTCTTTTTCACTGAAAGGGGTAAAGGTGTCCCAAGTCGCTTTATTCTTGGTATTCAGGCTGATAGGTTTGCCCTTTTCTGAGAGGTCAAGGGATGGTACGGACCCAGGGGATGGTAGGAGCGCCTTCTTGGTAGCGAGATCAATGGACTTATAACGCAGACCGTGTAACAAGCCAAGTAAAAGGTCCAGTCATTATGGGAGGTAACAAATGCAGACAAGGCGGTACCAAGGAGGGACTAAGAAACCTAATAACGAATTGGAAGCCAGCGTTTACGAAGGACAATGACACAAGCCAATTAAAAATATGGGCGGAGAGTGGACGGGGCTTCAAGTCCATACTCCAATACTGCATGCCTCGCAGCAGCGCATGCGCTGCACAGGCTCAACCTAATGAGACCGCCAAAACCAGGAAACCAAACTCCGTCCGAACCTGAAGAGGCAGCAACATGCAGAGTCAGTCTCGAGTGTGCTACACTGGCCCCAAGAGACACCAAGAGCAAGTTTAAAGTACCCTGTTTTGTCCACAAGGTTTCGAGGGGCAAAGGTCCAAGATATCTACAAAGAAGACAAACACCTCACTTAATGCTGAAGATGATCCTGCACTCTAAATATGCACATCTCATTACCCAAAGATGATTCAACTGGATCGAACAAGAAGGCAGGGTCCTGGGAGATCCTGTCCCTAAACTGTGAACACACTGGCCGGAAGTCTGAGGGAAGAGCCAAACTACATGCATTTCAGGAAGGGCCTGAAAACTGAAAAGTCCAGGGTTGCCTTCAATTGAGCTGTCTGTACATGCAGCCTGCAAAGAAGAAGATAGACTGCACACCCCAATTAACCTTTAGAATCTGCTTCACTCAGTACCGGTCTGAAGTAACCAAAAAGTACAACACAGCGCCCTACAAAACTTAATATTTACTCGAGAATGTCTTTTTAATTTTATTGTAAAGCGTTACCCTTCACTGAAAAGGTTGCTCTGTAATACGAGGATCAGTAAACCTGGCTTTACTATCCAATTTTCTGATTTAGAGCATCACACTAAGCGGTTAAAGCACAGTTGATTAGAGGCCAACACAGGCAGCACACAGTAAATAAGCCTGACAGACTCAAGGGTGAAGATACAATCAACGTCACACAAAAGTTTTAAGCAGACTAAAACTAAAATCTCTGGTGGAAATGCCACAAGTCACCATTCATTTGATGGTCAGTATCATATCTTTGGCTATTCGGCCCTTGTATCTGCCTTTTCTTGCAAAACTTTAAAGAACAGAGTGATGAGTGCTTCGGTTGTTTACAAACCTACCTGTCCTACGCACTGCATACAGTATACATGCACAACGTTTAGGAAAATGTGAAATTCTACAATCTTTTATAAGTATATTTTTTGGTACACTATTCATATGTTTCCTGTGCATGTCTCCTATTCAACAATCATTGGCAATGCCAATAGGTTTGGCTTATGGATGAAAGTGGCTTATATGACACTGATGGGTTAAGGACTGAGTAAGTCATCATACATGGACTTTGGCCCTCATCTTTGCACTCATGCATCCACTGACTAACTTTTGCATTAATCCTCTGACACTGCCACAATAACACACACAAGCTCAACAACATATGCAAGATAAACTAGAGAATGCAAATGGAACAAAGGAAACATGCAGCTGCCTAAACACGGCATGTATATGCTTACAATAACTAAATGAAACATAGCAGTCGATGCCCATCTTGCAGAGGTATTTTAAATATTCTATCATTCTTTTAATAATCAAGCAAGGCCGCCACATTTAGAACCAACCACATTTAGAACCAAAGAGTTGGCCATCTTGGAATGATAAAAGAATGATACACTAAGGACAACAGCATTCCATACTGGTCTCCTGGTTTAGAGTAAGTGGCCAGGTGGGATGAGGCACACTGCACCTGAAATGAGTGGTAGGCAAGAAACCCTTTAGCACTGCCTGGAGAGTAGGTGCCCTCTTTTTTTTTTTTTATTAAACATGTTTTTATTTATTGAGGGTTCAAACCTTACGGTTTCAGAAAGTCAGTACAGAAACAGCAATTTCTCAATTCAGATCAATCTGATAAAATAACAATAAATGCACTACACACATTTTGACATATATCTAAGATTGGAACGGAAAAAATATACATGAAAGGAATAGTACCTCTTAAACTAGGAGTGCATACTAACCATGAGCATCTGCATCTCTACTCTGTATAATGCATCTAGCAAGTGTAGATATCTCAATAAACAAATCACAAAAACAAAATATCAAACAATCCCACCCCCTCCCCCTGGTCACGGACATCTCCAACATCAAAGCATACCAGGTCCTAGCATCCTCTTCCAACTTATCATCCCTCCTGACCCTCTTCCTACGGATCCATTCCGCTGTTGCCCATTCCCTCAAATCTTTGGTCCAACTTTCCACCCTGGGGGGTTGGGAGCCCATCCAGTGGATTGCTATCCGTCTTTTGGCCAGCACTAGCCCCAGTTGGAGAAATCTACGTGTAAGCTTCTTACCTTTGGGACAGGGGAGTAAACCCAACAGTATCTCTTTAATAGACTGGGGTAGCGTCCACCCCGTAACTCGGCGCAATCTCTCTAGTATGGAGTCCCAAAAAGAATTCAGTCCCGGGCACTCCCATACCATATGCAAAAATGAGGCAGCATCACAACCACATCTGGGACAACAGGGGGAACGATCTGGATATATTTTATGCAGCACTCGTGGGGTTAAATAGGTTTGATGTACAATATTAAATTGGATGAGTTTAAATCTGGTATTGGAACTGATTAGTTTTACTCCTTCATGTACCCTCTTCCATTCAGAATCTGTAAGGGGCACCTCCAACACTTCATCCCATCTAGACTGAATCGGAAGTGGGTGCGCAGCAAGATCCGCCCGTAATGCTCTATAAATATGAGAGACCAGTCTACGGCCTCCAGCAAGACTCACAAGGGCCTGAAGGGTGGCAGCTATTGGAGGCTCCTCGGGGAACGTCGGCCATATCCCTCGTGCCACCGCAGCCACTTTCTCATACTGAAGATATTGACCCCTGCCCAGATCAAACGCAGTCACTGCTTCCTCCCGGGTCAGAAAATGCTGATTTAAATACAGATCTCCCATCATTCTACAGCCGCCCTCCACCCATCTAGAGACGGACATAACTTGACCGATCTGCCCAAATGGGACAACCGCCCACAATGGGGCCTCAGGGGCATAAGGCGCCCTTTGTATTGCAACCTTAACTGCAGACTCCCATGTAGAGGCCACATGCCTAATAATATACGGGAGATGATCAGGCACACGTGAGCCCAACATCAGTAGGTCCGGGAGTGAATTATCTCCGTGAGTACCCCTCAACAATTGTTTCTCCCAATTATCTTGATCGTCGAGCCATTGTACAGAATGCTGGAGCTGCGCTGCTATATAATAAAATTCCAATTTTGGAACTTCCAGTCCTCCACGTTCCCAAGTTCTCTGCAATGTTTGCAACCCCACTCGTTTACGTTTGTTTCCCCACAGCAGTTTTACCAGGAGGCGGTCTAACTGGAGAAAGCACTCCCGTGGTATCCGATAAAGGGAGTTCTGCATTACATTTAAACATCGGGGGAGGACCACCATTTTTATTAGAGCCACACGTCCCATTAGTGATAAGGGTAAGGTACACCAAAACTCTACTGACCTGCGGACACCCTCTATACATCGTCCCATATTTTGTTTTAAATATGCCTCCTGCGTGTGAGTTAAGCGGACCCCCTAATAGCGCACCGAGTCTGTGACCCAGCTAATCTCCACAGTGGGCAGATCACTCTCCTCCTTGTCTCTCAGGTTTCCCATAGGAAATAGCTGAGATTTCCCCGGGTTAAGGCAAAGGCCCGACACCGCCTCAAAAGCTGTGAATTCCTGAAGAAGCTCCGGGACCGACTCCCCGGGATGACGGAGATACACCAAGGTGTCATCGGCATACATTGACACTACGTGCACTGCCGGGCCTATCGTCACCCCCCACCATGCCATCCGGTGTCGCAGTGCCGTCGCCAGTGGCTCCATCGCCAATGCGAAAAGTAGTGGCGACAGGGGGCACCCCTGACGAGTACCTCTCTGGAGCTCCAAACTGTCGGATACTTGGTTACGGAGACGGACTCGAGCCGTTGGGCGAATATAAAGGAGTTTCACCTAACTTATATTGTTGTCGCCCACCCCCATTTTAGCGAGTACTGCCCAAACATAATCCCACTCAACTGTATCAAAGGCCTGTTTAATGTCTAAAAGACATAAGGCCCAATCTTCGCCCAACAAATGCGGATCATGCCTTATATGTGCAAGTCGCCTTAAGTTATACATAGTGTTCCGACCTGGAATGAACCCGGCCTGTTCATGATGGACCAGTCTGACCATATGAGGCTCAAGTCTTGCAGCCAAAACTCCACTAAGTATCTTCTCATCGACATTTAAAAGAGAGATGGGCCTATAAGAAGTCGGGAACAAGGGATCCTTTCCTGGTTTAGGAACCATAGCCACCAGAGCTTCCATCATGGTGGTAGGGAGTGCACTCCTCTCAAGAGCCTCGTTGTACACCTCCAAGAGATGATCTACCAACTGCGGGGCAAATTGTTTATAAAACTCGGTCGGGAGGCCATCACTACCAGGACATTTTGCGGATTGCATATTCTTAATTACAGTTAACATCTCCTCTTTAGTAATTGGAGCTCCTAAGGTCTCAGCGTCCGCCTCCTCCAGGGTAGGGAGCGTCTCTACGCCTAAATAATCCGACAGGGCCTGCGAGCGGGCCGGGGGGGCTGCTGTGCATGTCTGCTGTAAGTGATCTGCAAATGCTGCAAGAATTGCTGCTTGTGTGTGTAACATCTCCCCTTTAGCATTATGAAGTTGCAGCACTGGAGCCTGTTCAGTTTCAGTGCGAATTAATCGCGCTAGGAGTGCTCTTGATCTGTCACCCTCCATATATAGTCGTTGTCTATAAGTGGTGTATCTATGCTTCTCCAAACGAGACCAAGCCTCAAGCAATTCTCCCTTAACACGTGTCCACTCAGTCATATTTGTCGGGGTCTTATAGAGTGTGGACTCTATGGTTTTTAATCGTGTTTCCAAGGAGTCAATATCTGGCGTAAGTTGGTGTTGGACCCCATAGGTAGTCCTCATACAGACTCCCCTGATCACAACTTTTAGCGCTTCCCATTCAGTGGCTCTAGTGGAGGTGGAGCCCCAATTTTCCACAAAATAATGTTGAAGAGCCTCCTTTACTGTATGCACATACGGGAGGGCCTCTGCCCGAAGACTCCAAAGCGGGATAGACGGACGTCCCAGTCCGCTCGATACCGTCATTAACAGCGGAGCGTAATCGGATATATAACGCGGCAAGTAAGAAATGCCTTCCGTTGCTGCAGAAAGGCCCGCGGAAAGACAACAGTGATCAATTCGGGAGAATGTGTTAGCCGCTGGGGTAAAGCAGGAAAACTCTCTCTTAGTGGGGTTTCGGGCTCTCCATTCGTCCCTTAAATGCATACCCTGGAGTATATCAGCTAGGGACGCTGCCATGCGGGGTTTAGTACGTTCCCTCGGGGGCTCTCTGTCTAAGGTCCCATCAAACACACAATTAAAATCTCCAAAGAGGAGAATTTCAGATCCGATATAGGGAGTCGCCGCCTTCAAAACTGCAGGGTAGAAATCAGCACAGTCTAGGTTGGGGGCATAAACGTTAATAATGCAGATCTCTCTGCCCTCCCATCTACCAAACACAATGACATATCGCCCCTCTGGGTCAAGTACATGCTGGATATGGTGAAATGGAACTCCAGGTGCCACCCAGACGAGTGCCCCACGTGCGAAGCCGGAGTATGATGTGGCGTACAACTGTCCCCTCCACCGTTTACGAAGACTCTGTAGTGAATTTCCCCAGATATGAGTTTCCTGCAGTCCTGCTATTGCTACGTTATATCTCTTCAGAAATGCATATATTCTGCGGCGCTTATCTAGGGCAGCTAGCCCCCGGACATTCCAGCTAAGAAATCGCAATGTCTGTGCTGTCATAGTGTTGTTGTAAAAAGCAGCTGACATCTACCACCCCCCTGAGCGAATCACCTCCTCGAGGGGGCCCAAGTCCGTGTACCTTGGCATAATATGTCATGACAAGTAAACTTCCCCAACAAAAAAAACAACTTCCAAAAGTCAAACAATGCAATCCCTTCCCCCCACCCCCGGGCAGTAGTAAAAGTTCACATGCGCAATAAAGAATCCACATTAGAGACAGTACACACCGCCCCAAACCTCCCCCACCCCCCATTTCCCCCAATCCTGTAATGGCTGTACGACCTTTCCAGGGCCAACGCCCAGGGCAGCCGTATTCAACATATCATTATAAACATTAAATCAAATGCTGTGCAAGAGAACAGGTAACGTCGAGGCGCAAGATTACTCTCAAGCTACCTCAGCGGACCTGGGCTCTAGAGGGGGCGTCACCATCCCGCGGCCACTCATTTTATAAAATTACAAGATATACACCTGAATGGCTTCCGACCCATATATAGAGTAAGAGGAGATCAAAAAAGAAACAGTTCAAACCCCTGCCTCCCAGACATCGTATATCAATGCACTTCAGAGGACCACATAATATCAGATACTTGAGGACAACTTATCTGCACAGTTCAGTTGTCGATGCTCAGTTCAAGAAGAGAGTCATTCACGACCACTGCTTGGCCCCCCATCGTCCCGCACAAGATCTGGTGTCGGCGCCACAGAGTCCGGAACCACCTTCGAATCCGAAGCGTGTAGGGTCCCATCTCGACCGACCGTGACACGGCCTAGGCTCATTGTTCTCCTGTTCGGTTTCTGACGGGTGAACTGTCTACGACCTCCCAGTGTGGACTGCAAGGAGGGAGTCTCCTCAGAACTCGTAGAGGGCACCAACCGTCATCCCTCCGGGGCTTTGGCGTCCAACCAGTCTCTCGCCTCCTCTGCCGAGAAGAAAAACAGGACACGGCCCTCACTCACCACCCGAAGTTTCGCCGGGATCATAAGACTGTATTTCAAATTCTGATCCCGAAGGCGGCGCTTGATGGCCACGAAGGTCTTCCTCTGCTCCTGAACACGCTGTGTATAATCCGGATACACTGAGATAGAGTGGCCTTCGAAGAAGAATCGTCGTCCGCTGCGAGAGAGCTGAAGCAAAAGGTCCCGATCCCTAAAATTAAACAACTTTGCAATGATAGCCTGAGGGGGCGCTCCGGGTCTCGGGGGGGCCGCCAACGCCCGATGCGCTCTCTCCACACTGAAGAACTTCGATAACTGTGTAGGGGCCATCTCTCGGGTAATCCAATCCTCCAGGAACAGGTCGAATGCAGGACCCTCCGCCTTTTCCGGGAAACCCACAAAACGCAGATTTCCCCGTCGGGACCGCCCTTCAGCATCTTTGGCCCGGTCATCGAGCTTGATCACCTGACGTTTTAACTCCACTACTGTGGCGCTAAGGCTTTTGACTTCTTCTCTCAGCGCACCGGTATCTCTCTCCGTGACCTTCACTCTGTCTGAAACCTTCCGAAGGTCACATCGCAGGAGATTAACGTCAATAGCCACTGCGTCAATCTTCCGTATCATCTCATCTCTAGTGGACTGGACGGCACGCAGTACATCCATCAATGTCGGTGCCTCCTCGGCCCCACGCTCCGCAGTACTTCTGTCCACTGCTGGGTACTCACCAGCTTCATCAGGGCCATGGGAGACTGGCTGGGCATAGTTCAGTATTTTATTCGCTTGCGACTTCACTGGCTTGTCCTTCCCCCATGGCTCATAGAGGACTATACAGGAACGCCCTACGAATAACACCACCCACTGGGGGAACAGCCAAAGCGCCTCTACAAGGAGCAGCAAGCATAGCTCAGCCACGAGTGGCCCTCTATTCCAGCCGGGTATACTCCCCGTAGAATCACTGTTGAGGCACGGATCAATCAAAGCGTAGCTGTTCAGCACTTTCGTAGTCCAACATTCATCCAGACCACTGCTCAGCGACCCTAATGAATTGGCCACGGAACGCAAACGGAGGGCCCCAGGAGGGAGCTCCTCTAGACGCTCCAATAGTGGCAGGAACTCAAAGCAGGAGAATCAGGGAGCCAATTAGTGTCCAAACCATCGCCTGTCAGCAATGCACCTCTTAGCGCGATCCCGAGTTGCCACTGGGATCACCTCACATCAGGGCGTGTCAGACTCACCATGCGTTCCTCACAAGGCTTCCCAGCAATTAAGGTCAGTCACATATTCCACTTAAATCTCTGTGGGGTTCCCAGCAGTGGAGCACCCAGCCTCTAATAATGAAAATGACATGCAGAGGGTCCGCTGAATACCAGATACAGTCCACAGACTCTAACAGAGGCTCTAGAGTGACAAAACAAAGTAAATTGCAGGCGAGGTGCACAAGGATGGCGCATCGCAGATCACCCACACCTCCAATGCTATAGGGCAGCGCCAGGACCGTTCAAGTAACAAATTGTAGTGTCTGAGACACAATGGTGTGACTTTATCCAGCAGCCGACCGGAGCTCCGTGAATGGCACCGGCACCACAGGCCGTCTCACCTTGCACAGGGGAGCCACGTACCTCAATCCGCTAGCAGGGTTCAGGCAAATCCGGGCAGAGACTTCCTAATATCTAGCCCGCCCAGAAGGGACTCCCCTCGCCGACATCAATGAGTCTGGCTCAGCAGGGCAACGAGAGCACTCCCTTCCCTCGGGGAATCAGGCTCAGCTACCGGACTCCCGCAATCCTCCGACGGCACTGCGTGCGTCACGGGGCAAGCATGTAGTTAGGAGCTCCACCTCAGGGTCCCGGGTGCGCACAGCACAGTACAGTGGGTCTGCATAACAATCCCCAGGGGCGCTCGGGCTCTCAACTCTCTGTCCCGGGTCCGCGCCCCGGGTTCCACCCAGACAAAATGGCGCCGCTTCGCAGTCCGGGGCTCGCTTAAAATGTCATACCCCACAGCTGTGCAGTCACCGCCCCGGCCGTATCACTGCCACACGGGATCCGCTACAGCCTCGGACACATTCCAGGTCCAATTTTACATCAGGAGGAAGCAGGATAATCGAGGATATCGGGCCGCCACACGGAGCTCACTCGAGATACGTCTAGGCAGCAATGCTGTCAGGCCACGCCCCCGAGTAGGTGCCTTCTTAAACTCGCTTTGTTGTAACCTAATGTAAAGCGCTCTGATACCTACGGGTCTAGCCAGCGCTATATAAAACTCATAAAATAAAAAAAAATAATAAACATTAAAATAAAAAGATGTGAAGCAAAGAAATGAAAGGGCAACTATAAAAGGAGAAAATTCAAAATTAGAGGAGTGGCCAAGCCACCCTGACACTGAAGCACACGCATTTTCAGGTGGATGTACACGTGATCAGAAAATGAAGTAATTCACAGCGCAAGAGACATGAGCGTCAATAACTCATGTGAACTAAACCCTTACCCTATGCAACACCCCCCTCATGGATGGAAGCAGAGTGTAAATGGCACTCAGATTAATTGTATAACACAAATGACTCAAAGGCCCTCTGTTTATCCATGTGGATATATATTTATGCATATAAGTATTTATTTCTTTAATTACTGCAGTCTGTCAAACAGCTAAGTAGAGACTGTAGCAAGAATAGTTTCTGTGCAAATTTTATCCACCTGGGATTTGTTAGAGCCAGTAACATTTCATATAACAAAACGCCTAACTATAGGCTTTAATACAGAGAAATAACAATCCACCCTTAAATGTCTATTGATTTTAACATATGCTTTAAAATATCAATATGTTAGGCCTAATGCGTTTTCATAACTTTTTTTATAATAAACAGACCAGACTTATGGCAACAGAAATATTTTCCTAGTAAACCAAACAGGCCTGCAGCTGTTATCATTGGCTTTTCACCATAACCAACTCAGGACTCCTGTACTGATCATAACCTTTCCCACAAGGCAGCCATCAGGCATACAGTCATTAGATTACATAGCATACACAATGACAGTTGGCAAAACAAAATATTGCCTTTTGTAGGAGGGCCTAACATGGACTCTGACAGTACAAATCTTCTATACTCATGGTTGGTCAGAGGCAGTAACCAACAACAAAATAATTCCCTACAAAGGTAATCCGTGGCATTCCATGTAGCAAAATACCTATCAATAGGCTTTAATACAGAGAAACAACAATCTACACTTAAATGCCAATTGACTTTAACATTTGCTTTTCACAATCAACATGTCAGGCCTACTGACTTTATGGTAGCTTTTCGTTATAAACAATCAGGCCTATAACCTTTATCATTGGCTTGTCACCATAACCACCTCAAGCCCATTGTACTTAGTATAAGCTTTCTACAAGGCAACCATATGGCAGGCATAAAAGTACAAAGGTATACAAAATTACAATTGGCAACACAAAATACAATCTCTCCTAGGAGAGCATAACAAGGATTATTTGTAGTGCATATCTTCTATCCCCACCGTCTGTTCGGGTGGAGTACCACACCAAAACCCTTGTAAACTTCCTTGTAACAAAATACCTGCCTACAAATCTTGCACTGTGTAATAACAGTCCATCCTTAAAATCCTTAACAAATGAACTGTCTATGCCCTGTAACACAACGTGATGACAACCAACTGTAAAGGCTTACTGGCTTTAACGTATGCTTTTCACAAAATAATAAGCAAGACCAACTGCCCTTGTCATAATGTTTCATAATACGCAGATCAGACCTATGGCATCAGACAATGTTTCCAGTGCACAAAACAGGCAAATAGCTTGTTACAATAACCAACTCAGGTCTACAGTTTTGAGCGCAAGCTTTTCCAAAAGGTAACCATCTGACACAGTCATTAAAAAGGTGTAAAAAATTACAGTTGGCAAAGCAAAATACTCCTTCTCCTAAAAAGGCCCGACGAGGATTCTCACTGAGCAAATCTTCTATATCCATGGTTTGTCACACTGCGTGCCCAACACCAAAACCATTGCCTACTACGGTAATCTGCGAGAATCCATATGACAAAATACTAATCTGTAGTCTTACATTCCACACTTAAATGCCTATCAACCGTAACATATGATTTTCACAATTAATATGTCAAACCTAGTGCCTTTGTCATTCCATTTCATAATAAACCGATCAGGCCTGTAGCAATGCTCATGGGCTTGCCACTATAACCAACTTATTCCTGCTATATCGAGTATAAAATTTGCCAGAAGCCAAAAAGTGCAATACAAGCAGTCTTTTTAGTGGAACCACATAAATTTGCCTCATTCAAAGCCCGTAATCAGAGGTTTCAATATGTGGATGGAGTCTAAGCCCCTCTCGCAGCAGGACTCTGAAAGCTCTTTTTTGTTTATAACATAGGATCTGGCACTCTTTGAACGTTCAAGGCAGACCAAAAAATCCATGTAGACTAGTACATCCCTGGGCTCTGAAACACAGAACTGCACTCTGAGGTCTTAAGTTAATGATACCTTCCTCCCATCTGTGCTACAGCCAGAGTAAAAAAAAACAACATAAATTATCACTTATCTAAGACAGGGGCCATTGAAATTACGCGGAGGAGGCTAAATTATGTGCCAGGGTTGACTAAGTTATGTCGCTAGAAAAGGCAGATTATGCGACATAATACAGCACATTTTGTGACAGTATTCACTCTTTTTTTTTTTTTTTCTTTTAACACAGTTTGGGCAAAGGTAAAGAGCTACATACAGAAATAAGCAACAGAGGGGACCAGTCAACCGTTTCCAAGAGACTTCTTCTGTGTAGCAACACATGATTGCATGTTTTTAGTAACTTTTGATCTGTTTGAGCTATAACCAAAATGTTTCTTGATAAAATATGAAACCTATGCACATGATGGTTTAAGTGGCAAATTCATTATTATGTGAAAAACGTCAGAGGCAAAATCGAATAATTTCAGCGGTCATGTCTAAGACAACATAACAGCCTTACAGTGCATTGGGTGTGCTCTTGAAAGTTCAAGATCAGACAGCCTTAGTGCTAGTGGCATAGCCAACTGGATAAATAAAACACAATGATTACAGCTGCTTGGTGGGCAAGCATTATAAGTAGAAGAACATAAATTCTGCACAATCAAAACATGTACGCCGGCTACCAACATATGGGTTGAGCCAAATCCCCTTTCCTAGTAGTGCTGCTTAAAGCCCTTGTTTAAGCTGATCACCTAATGTCTGGCGACAGCTTCTGTGTCAAGCCAGGCCTAAAAATGGTTTAAGTGGTCTAAGACTCGAGCAGGAACAGCACCATGTCAAAAAATGCTACGGTTGTAACAATCTGATGCCACCTCCGATTTATGGGCAAAATGCGGGAATCAGTGCTGCTTCAAATAGAACGTGGCGAGCCAATATCTTCCCCATACCAATAATAGATAACAAGTCTTTAATACATCCCCCACCACCGATGGAAATTGCTCGTTAACATATGGAGACATTTAGTCCATTTTCTCAACATCTAACCTCAAACACTGCGCGTGTGCTGTGCTACAGGTGAAAAGTTGCATTTAAGCAGCTTGTTGCTCTTACCCTCCTGCTCTGCGGTCAGTGCTAGCCTCTGCAGGGCGTTGCTGGGGGGCTCTCTCTGGCGGGTGGCACTTTCGTTTACCCGGGAGCTGGTAAAGCTGTTGTAGCCACGGTGTAATGAGAAAGTGCAGACGCTGTGGCCCCGGTACATGCAATCGAAGAGGTAGCAGCTCAGGGTGGGCGCATGCTGGTGGCTTGAAGCGGTGGACAGCTCCACCACAGCCACAGAGCAGCGTGGCTCTTCACAGCATGCTCCCATGCACTGATGCCAGGTCGACACACCCCCGGGGGCGGCCAGAAAGGTGGCTCCGGCAGCTAGCGAGTCTTTGGTGCGGATGATATAATCCTGTAGGGTGGTAAAGCGTCCCTCGCAGCCATCCTCGCCCAGCTGCTGTCGCCCCTCTTCCTGCATGTGTTGCAGGTGGTGCAGGCCTTGCTCGTCCCCTGGTATCTGTAGGCTGTTTTCGGTACCCGTGGGGGACCCACCCCTTTGCTGTATATCGACTGGCCTACGTGCCTCCCCTTGCACACGATGCACTGCTCTTGCATCATTTGGGGTCTGCGGTTCTTCCTGCAAGTGGTCCACCTCTTGTGTCTCGCCTATGCCTAGAGGCTCCCCCTGCAGGTGGTGCAAATCCGGAGCCTCCTCAGGACTCAGCAGCTCTCCTTGCTGACGACGTAGGCTCTGTGTCTCCCCGATGCTCAGAGGTTCTCCCTGCCGCTGCTGCTGCAGCTGTTGACGGAACTCCTCCAATAGCTCCTCCACGCCGGACACCTGAGCCCGGAGCTGGGAGAGCGGGGCCGCTTCGTCCTCAGAGGCCCTGCACTCGCCGTGTCTCCAGTAAGAGCAGATCAGAAGCAGAAAAAGCAGCGCCGGCCGGTGACTTGCCAGGCCGGCCGCCGGCCCCTGCATGCTGCTGTCTCCGCTGTCAGACGCACCTACTAGGATGAGCCGCTACTCGAAAAACGGAACATTCACTGGCCGTGCCGCACCCGGTGCTGCTAGTATGTCTGACCCGTATATTTCTGTCCGCCGTTCATTCCAGTCTCCTGTATGAGAGGGAGGCAGAGAAGAGAGAACCCCAGTCACGGCGCTGGTCGCATCTCCCCCTCTCTCTTTACTGTGTGTTGCTCTGTCTTCCATGACCCGGAAATAGAATCAACGTACAAATAAATGAAATACGGTCGTGGAAAACCTGAGCTTAGCAACACCTGCGCACCTTTCAGTGTGATCGGATCAAATGGGAAAATAGCGTGCATGACTAGAACTTTCAATTAAAATAGAATTATTTAGTGAGTAAAAAAGAAATTCCTTAAACACTGCAGCAGCCCTAATGCACCTTGCATTTTTTTTTTTTTTTTTTAAATTAAACTGGAGACTTAAGGGGGAGCAGCCGACCTTAGAGAGGTCTGCCCCCGTAATTTAGGGAAGTGTAGTAGTCCGACGACTGCTAGGTTTTGGGCGTTTTTCTACATAGGGTATATAATCGGACATTGTAAGGTACCGGTGTAGTTGGGGGTGGGCGCCGTATTTGCAAGTTTATTATGGCTTTAAAGCACCTGCTGTCGCGTTTCTTTTCTCCAGCAATTTCCGGTTCATATGCCTGTTGCAAAGAACGTGTACCATGCAGATTACCAAGTGAATATGATGCAAATAGGTCAGTGGGTTACTGCTTTTAAAAGAGACAACCTTTTGTTACTTGCAGTTTATAAGTTAAAATCCTAATATAGGACAGTGAGCCATTCACGAAAGAACTGCATGCACACTGCAAAGTATAGATTGGAACATAGATTAATGTTGCAGAAAGGGTAAATTTGGGTAGAAATCAATTCTTATTATTAAAGATAACACCCAACTATGGTGTTCCATTTTAAATTCTGAGTTTATGGTTCTCTACACCAAGCACTCTTAAACTATACTGTTTACCAGTATGGATGACATGTCACCCCTACAGCTTGTAAGCCTCTGTCTTATGTAACATTTCCTATACACTGATTTACAAAGTTATGATTAATTGTCTCTGTGTAATGTGTGTGTGATGCAAAGTGCTCTGACAACCTACACTCAGGGCTTTAAGTGGGCTGGGTCTTCCCGGTGCTGAGCTCCGGCAGTTCTAAAAAGCAGGTGCCGAAACGGGTCTCTATCGGGCTCTCCATTTTTGCCCTCACCCTCGGTGGAAAAAAAATCTTAACTCTGCAGCAGTACCACCCTTCACTGCCTTTGAGGTAACTTCAAAGAGACTCGTTATAGTTCTTTTACAGTCTCATCATTTTAGAACGGAAGTATTTTCAGTCTTATATACCACGAAGCCAAAGCTGTTGCTTATGTATCTTATGCAACTAACAGCCATTGACAAAGCCAATAGACCCGACTTGTTGTAGGTAATCTTACTTATTGTATTATATATCTGGATTCAATCACAGAAGCAGCAAAATACCAGTCGGGCGGCACACTATGCTAAGAACAGATTTTTAGCTTACTCGTTTTAAGCCACGCCCCTAACTGCATCGGCCATGCCCCTTTGAGAGACCCTCCAGTTTTTTCATCCCACTTAAAGCCCTTCCTACACTGGTATGAGTGGTGCTATATAACTATTTAAATGCATCTGAGAGAGAGTGGTTATGGAGACCTGGGCACTTTTAAAGGGTGGTAGTGAGGCAATCCATGGTGGAGGTGGTCGTTGGGGGGTGCCAACAAACATTGTCACATCGGGCGCCACCTGCGATAAAGCCCGCCCTGAGGGTAGTAATGGTGTTTACTTTGCAGAATGCTACATGTAGAATGTGGGGAGTAGAATTAAAATGGGTATCAATTCTAGTATTTAAGATCACGTTTAGAATGTTAGTAACAGATGATGCTGTACCTCACCTGTGCGTGAACAGGTTCACTAAGCTGTACCAGGTTGCTCAATTAAAGTACTAGTTACCCTAACTGGTGTCCTGGAAGGTTACTACAGAATTTAGCGACGAGCTGAGCAATCTCCCGAACCCACGGATTTCTTTGGTCTGCATCTGTGGATTTTCCTGGTGTTTCTTTGGATTTAAAGGGAATTTACTGAATTTACTTAAGTACAGGTTGTGAATCGTGTTTGGACGGTCGAGGACCTTGTTTGCTTGGAACCAGCTGCTATGGCCTAGAATCCCGGGTGCAGTGTTTTTTGGAATGTTTCTGGCATTTTTCTACATTCTGCCTTTGTGGCAGTTGGAGTCTGCTCGAGTCGATTTTGAAGGTTGTGAGGGCGCGCCTTACCTTCATGTGCAGTTCAGCTGTGCTGCCCTCACGAGCTGTGCATTGTGCAGTCTTGTGGAGCTCAGTGAGGCGTCTTGCTGTTGCATGGTTGTGATGTCCGCACTCACTTCCACCACCTTTAGAAACAAGGACTTTGGTGGAAAAGCAAGCCCGAATTCTTCATGAAAGTGGACGTTGATGTTTATTGACAGTTACGAGTTGCCAAGCAACCAGCAGAAGTTCCCCAGAAACCTTATAGGCCCTGCTGGTGCAACCAGTTGCCACCCAACCAGCAAAGGGCTATAGGAGCTTCGGAGGCTGACACGGAAGCTTTGCGCCGGTATTCAGAAGCTTTTCAAGTTCAGCATGTCTACGGGGACACGCTCACCATTTCTATCTGCATTGTCGGCATGGATGTTTAAGGCGCGTCTGCGGTGACATGCTCACCCGTAAAGGCTGCAAGTCGAGAGCGTGTCGGCGGTGATACACTCACCTGTATTATGTATATTTATTTCTGGCATTTGGTGAGCACTCGCAATTAAGAGCGGATCTACGGTGATACACTCACCCTTTATTTGCAATTTACTTTCACCATTGTAGCAAGGGGATTTAAGGGCGCATCTGCGGTGATACGCTCACCTTTGTGTGTGTTTTTTCAATTTTATTATATGCTAATTGACTTGATATCTTGGTTTACTTGCTGTACAGCCTTGTGTTTATTTTGGGGGTAGTTTTCTTTTAATTCATTTATGCATAGATGCGTTTACAGTGATCCGCACACTTTGGGGTCGATTACGATGGCGGAAGGACCGCCACCGCCAGCCATGTGATGGCGGTCCTTCCGTACACCGACCGCGAGTTTCTCCCCGCCAAATTAGGATGGCGGGGGGAATCTCACTGCGACCGTGGCGGTCGCAAAGACCGTCCGCCACAGGCAATCCTCTGGATTGCCTGGCAGAGCTGTCTTCACCGGTAAAATGGCGGCGGTGCCTAGCAGGCACCGTCCGCCAAATTACGATGAAGGCTGGAGGGGATTGGGTTTGGGGGCCCGTTGCGGGCCCGTTGCGGCCTTCCCTTGTGTTGGGGGAGGCCAGGGTGCACTTGGGGGGTACCCATGGTACCCCCCTACATTTCACAGCACTACGTGGCAGGCACCGTGTGGTGCCTGCCACGTAGTGCTGTTAAATGCACAACATGGCATTCTCGCATCGCCGCGGGTGCTGCTGTCAGCAGCAACCGCCGCAATGTTAAGATGCAGGATCCGACCGCCACGGTGGCGGTCGCATCCTGATCCGGTGTGCGGGACCGCCGCATGTATGGCGGACGGTCCCGGTTTACACCAGGATGGCGGACGGACTCCAGTCCGTCCGCCATCCTAATGAGCCCCATTGTGTTCTTCATTTCATAAAGCAGATTTTTGTGGTTTATTATTGTTGTGGGGTGCAAAGTTTATAGGTAGTTACACCTTAGGTTAAGCTTTAATATGTCTATGTCAGAAGCACCCCTGGTGGAAAGTCCAGGTCTGCATTTAAGTTCACCAAAAGAATTCTCGTCTTCACCAGGTGAACCAGCTATACAGTGGAATGAATGGAAGGAGTATTTTCTTAATTACATAGCCAGTTTAGAGGATTGTAGTGGAACATTTTCACCTGAGAGGAAGAAAAGAATATTAATGTTTTGTTTGGGACCTGAAAGTTTGAGGATTTATAACCAATTACAGAAGTGTGAAAGCAGCTCTGGGGATTTAGATATTTTTAAACTAGCTTTACTAGACTTGGATGAGCACTTACCACCTACAGTATGTGTTGCAGTTATGAGACATGCTTTCTTTCAAAGGAAACAGGAACAGCATGGATCAGTAGAGGATTATGTGTCAGCACTTAAAAACTTGCTATTACATGTAAGTTTGGCAATTTACACAATGAGTTAGTAAGAGACCAAATTGCTGTTTTTGAAAAACAAATACATTCAGGACAGATTGTGGGTGGAAGGAGAGTCTGATCTGAAGGACATCATTGCAATCATGAAGAAAGCGGAGTTGTCTGAGAGGTGTGCCAAAGTTACCCTAGCACAGGATAAAAAAGATGGAGGTGACACTGTTAGTATAATATCAGATGGAAAGAATAAGTTTGCACAAAATTCAGGGCAATTTAGCATGAAAAAAGACAAGGAAAAAAGAAGGCTGAACGGTCTTCTGGTTTCAAGAATATAAATTATGGGTGGCCTAAAACATGGCCGAGTAAGACATGCTTTCTTGGAGCTCCCGGCCAGAGCCATAATCCTTCCTAATCCTCCTAGCGTACAAGCCTGATAACGCTGTACGTTCTCTGCACTTCATCCTGAAGGGGCACAGGTCACCAAAATCCCCCTGTGGACGGCGCAGCTATCGAATTTGACGACGCCGGGCGAGGTCCGGACCCGAGCCGTGGGCTGCCGAAGAAAATGGCGGCCCTGGTGATCGGCGGGGCTGGGCGGACCTGGAGGTGCAGGGAACTGTTCCGGAATCTCTGTGTCCCTGGAGCAGAGGTGTGCTGTTTGGCTCCCCCCCCTCCTCCTCCCACAAGTGAAGAAATCAGGACGCGGGAGGCGCGGTGATCGTAACCCGGCGGGGCGCCATATCGTCACCCTGCTGCAGCAGAGCTACTGAGGTGAGCGAGCCCTTCCATCGCTCAAGAGAAAATACCTCGGGGGGACGGAGATCCAGTGTCCTGCGTGTCGTTCCTGCCCCCCCCCTCCAGCTCCTGCGGTCTCTATCACCTCCGGGCCCGGACCGGAATGACGAGGAGACCCGATATGGCCTGTCTGGGCCCAGAGACCTGCGTGTAGCCTTGATTGGCGTCTCGGGTGTGGCCTACCGGCCGTGTGCAGCTTTCCAGTGCCACACCGAGTGAATCTCCCCGTGTGGGCTGCCTGGAAAAGGTGGGCGCAGCTGCAACAAATCGCTGCGGTGACTGTGCGAGCCCCAGGCCTATTGAGACTGTGGCCTCCCGGGATCACGCTAGTGTTGATTACCGGAGTGGGCGAAGGCGTTGCCCTGTGTACTGTCCCTGCTCGCCTCTCTGCCTTTCCCTCCCCCTCTTCGATCGCACAGCCGCTGGGCCCCCCGGGGAGCAAGCTCTTCTGGTGCCTGAGTGGGACGGGCGCGGCTGCTACGCGTCCACGTGAGTAGTGTGCAGTCCCTGAGCTTCCTGGGTCTGCCGCCTGCCGGGGTCGCGCTGGGCCCCGCCGGGTGTTGTCTCCCCCTCCCTCACTTGAGTCAGAAGTGGCTGTCCACCGCTTGGGCCATAGATTGATTCGACAGGCGGGGCGCTGCTGGAAACGTGGACGGCTTGCTCATCATCCTTGCTCTCCTGGTGAGTGTGCGCTGCTTGACCTGAGTGGGGGCCTGGGTACGCCCTGAAGGGGGATCAGTTGTGGACACACTGCCTGGGTGAAGACTCCGGCTTGGATCAGACCGTCAGGGGCTCTCCGGAACCCGGCTGCCAAGAAAAGACAGTGTGTGCGGCAGTACTTGGGTGCCTGGGTCCTCCTCCTTCGCTTAGGATGAACAAAGACAAGGATCTAAAACTTCCCAGGCAAGGGAAAATGGATAAATACACTAAAGTAGTTACCCCACAAGACACCATGCAACCATTGCCAGATGCGGCTACTATACTTCATGCCATACAATCATTCAGAGAAGCGCTGGAAAACAAGATCGGAGAGGTATGCTCAGAGGTTACACTTCTGCGGCAGGACCTTCGGAACGTCTCTGAGCGAGGCACTGACACAGGGAACCGAGTTTCTGAGGTAGAGGACTCTGTCAAAGACCTGCAGAAGGCAGTGATGGAACTCTGTAGTTCAAACAATGACTTGCAATGGCGTATTGATGACGCCGAAAACAGGGCACGAAGGAACAACCTCTGCTTTGTGGGTTTTCCGGAGGGGATTGAGGGGTCTGACCTGCCTGCGTTCCTGACCACTTGGCTGAGAAGCATTATCCTACCCAAACACTTCTCTACCTGCTTCGTGCTCGAACGGGCACACAGAGCGTTGAGTGCAAGGCCTCCGCCTGGTGCCCGATCATAGTTAAAATCCTTAACTTCCTAGATCGGGTATGATTTTACGTGAGGCACGCAGGTTGGGGGACATTAGACACGAGAACTCTAAGATCATGATTTTTCCAGATTACAGCAGAGATGTACAACGGCAAAGAAGGACCTTCGGCTCCGCCAAAGCCAGACTAAAGACAAGGCAAATACATATATGTTATTATTTCCGGCAAAACTAAAGGTCCTATATAAAGGCAAGGCACATTTCTTTTAGACTCTGGAGGACGCGTGGATCGAGGAGAGGCAACTATTCAGCCACCCGGAGGGGCAGGCTGGAGACGGCAGCCGGTCTCGGAATTCCGGCACCAGACCAGCAGACAGGCAGCGCGGTATCAAAAGAAGTAAAACCGGCCTCAGGAGAGCGGGCCAAGCGACTCCTTATGTGCTCAGGGGGTCCAGCAAAAAACACAGAATAACCTGCCAATGAGTCAGCCCTCAACGAAACTATAGAGGGTGAAGAGACGGACGGGTCTAGGCGGCGGGACACACAGGTAGACTCAGAGGATTTGAGAGACTCCTCCGGGGACAAGAGTACACACCCCTTGGTTGCAGAAATAACAGCCCTGGAGGGTGGCCGACCTCTGCCAACGGGAGACAAGTAATTGTTCAGTTTTCCTTCTCCTGAACGCTAAAACATGGCATCACTTAACCGGCCGGGGAATGGTAAGCTCCAAGTAAAGCAACGAAACAGGCAGCCTGTTCCCCCCCGGCGTCACTGTTGAGAACAGTGCTGAAGCGAGGTCCGCTACAGACTCCATCCTTGGGTCTCTTCTATAGAAGTTGTATGTAGCGGGGGCTTGTTGGGCATTGTTTCGTTGATCTTTGGGGGGTAGGCGACAGACCTCTCTGTCTTTTCCTTCACGAGGTTGTTGTACTGTTATGGGTTTGAGTGTAGAGGAAAGGGTTAGGGGGGTGGGGTGGGGGTTGGGAGGGGGGAACGGAATGTTACTTCAAGCGTTTATGTTGTTTGCACCGGACCGTCAAACACCGTACGCACACCTAGGGTGACCTGTATACAGACATGGGCATACATGGGTAAGATTGCCCCTCCGACATTGCGCTATTCATGCCATCTCATCTAGAAGACTGCACCCTATCGGTCCTGACCTGGGACGTGAACGACCTAAGGGACAGGATTAAACGTGGACTAGTCACACAATGCATAAAACGTCAGCGCCCAGACGTCATACTGCTCCAGGAAACACACCTAATGGGCACACAATGCAATTTCCTCGGGAGGGCAATGTACACAGTATTGGCATATGCCAGCTTCACATCCGGCTCAAGAGGTGTTGCTATCCTGATCAAAAAATCACCCCACTTTGAAATAACCGGCAAATGGTTAGACCCAGATGGTAGGTTTGTGGATGTAACGGGTATATGGGGCAGACGTAATACCACCATTATTTGTGCATACTCACCTCCCCCCCGACTGCAATCCCCTGTGCTCCTCAAGGTAGCAGATATTCTCCTGGAGACCCCCATGTCCTTCCATGTGATAGGGGGAGACTTTAACGATGTCATGAACACTGAGATGGATCGATCGGGAGGGTCAGACAGAAACAACGACACCACACCCCTGGAATCGCTTTGTTCGCCCTAAGTTGGCGGGGGTATGCCCAGACGTGGGTCCCTTGCTCACTTTGCCACTGGATTCAAGCAAGCCTGGCTGATGACGGCTGAAATGCCAGAAACCGGTCCTAGGATGCTTGTTTCCGGTCCAGGGAAGACGTGGCTTGGCAGTTCGGGCTGGACTGTTCCCATGAGGCACAGGGTCAGACTGATTTGCATATGGCCATGTCTGAACTGGGGTGGTGGAGTGAGCTAAAGAATGATGATGGATTAAACCCAGATCAGTTGACTGGGGGTGAGTGTTTGATTGGCTCAAACGTTCCGTCCATCATCCCCTTTTGTATCGCTTTGTTCGCCCTAAGTTGGCGGGGGTATGCCCAGACGTGGGTCCCTTGCTCACTTTGCCACTGGATTCAAGCAAGCCTGGCTGATGACGGCTGAAATGCCAGAAACCGGTCCTAGGATGCTTGTTTCCGGTCCAGGGAAGACGTGGCTTGGCAGTTCGGGCTGGACTGTTCCCATGAGGCACAGGGTCAGACTGATTTGCATATGGCCATGTCTGAACTGGGGTGGTGGAGTGAGCTAAAGAATGATGATGGATTAAACCCAGATCAGTTGACTGGGGGTGAGTGTTTGATTGGCTCAAACGTTCCGTCCATCATCCCCTTTTGTATCGCTTTGTTCGCCCTAAGTTGGAGGGGGTATGCCCAGACGTGGGTCCCTTGCTCACTTTGCCGCTGGATTCAAGCAAGCCTGGCTGATGACGGCTGAAATGCCAGAAACCGGTCCTAGGATGCTTGTTTCCGGTCCAGGGAAGACGTGGCTTGGCAGTTCGGGCTGGACTGTTCCCATGAGGCACAGGGTCAGACTGATTTGCATATGGCCATGTCTGAACTGGGGTGGTGGAGTGAGCTAAAGAATGATGATGGATTAAACCCAGATCAGTTGACTGGGGGTGAGTGTTTGATTGGCTCAAACGTTCCGTCCATCATCCCCTTTTGTATCGCTTTGTTCGCCCTAAGTTGGCGGGGGTATGCCCAGACGTGGGTCCCTTGCTCACTTTGCCACTGGATTCAAGCAAGCCTGGCTGATGACGGCTGAAATGCCAGAAACCGGTCCTAGGATGCTTGTTTCCGGTCCAGGGAAGACGTGGCTTGGCAGTTCGGGCTGGACTGTTCCCATGAGGCACAGGGTCAGACTGATTTGCATATGGCCATGTCTGAACTGGGGTGGTGGAGTGAGCTAAAGAATGATGATGGATTAAACCCAGATCAGTTGACTGGGGGTGAGTGTTTGATTGGCTCAAACGTTCCATCCATCATCCCCTTTTGTATCGCTTTGTTCGCCCTAGGTTGGCGGGGGTATGCCCAGACGTGGGTCCCTTGCTCACTTTGCCACTGGATTCAAGCAAGCCTGGCTGATGACGGCTGAAATGCCAGAAACCGGTCCTAGGATGCTTGTTTCCGGTACAGGGAAGACGTGGCTTGGCAGTTCGGGCTGGACTGTTCCCATGAGGCACAGGGTCAGACTGATTTGCATATGGCCATGTCTGAACTGGGGTGGTGGAGTGAGCTAAAGAATGATGATGGATTAAACCCAGATCAGTTGACTGGGGGTGAGTGTTTGATTGGCTCAAACGTTCCGTCCATCATCCCCTTTTGTATCACAGTATTGGCATATGCCAGCTTCACATCCGGCTCAAGAGGTGTTGCTATCCTGATCAAAAAATCACCCCACTTTGAAATAACCGGCAAATGGTTAGACCCAGATGGTAGGTTTGTGGATGTAACGGGTATATGGGGCAGACGTAATACCACCATTATTTGTGCATACTCACCTCCCCCCCGACTGCAATCCCCTGTGCTCCTCAAGGTAGCAGATATTCTCCTGGAGACCCCCATGTCCTTCCATGTGATAGGGGGAGACTTTAACGATGTCATGAACACTGAGATGGATCGATCGGGAGGGTCAGACAGAAACAACAACACCACACCCCTGGCCCGCTTCGCAGACACCTTTGGGCTTACCGACGTATGGAGGTCTCAACATCTGAACACTCGACAATATTCCTACTTTTCTGGGGCTCATGGGGTATACTCTAGGCTGGATTATGTTTTTGTCCTCACGGGAGAGCTAGAGGTGAACGGCAAGATGGACTACCTCGCTAGGGGCCTGTCGGATCACTCACCGTTATTGGTTTCACTAGGGCCCACCCCCGAGACTCCCGTCCCACCTGGAAACTCAACGCGTGGAATTTACATAAAGATGTAATAATAAAAGGTCTTCAGACTGACACTGCAATTTTCTTTCAGGAAAACCTGGGTACAGTGGACTCTGGGGCCACACTTTGGGAAGACTGTACTGCGGGACCGGACACAGAACCGGATATCATGGGATAAGAAGAAATAGTGGGGAAAAATAGAGCAGATGAAAGCCAATTACTTACCCTAGAGAAGAATGCTTTAGATAGGCCAGACCCATTGACCTCCAGACAAATAGAAGCCCTTAGGATAGAGTATCGTGAATTGGCTCAGGAAGAGGCAAAGAAACAGAGACTTGCGACTCTGCATCGCTTATACGAGGTACGGGATAAGGCCGGGAAACTACTGGCTTGGCTCAGCAAAAAGGAAGCCGACGCCAGATGGATTGCTTCCATTGTGGACGGCCGGGGGGAGACTCACACTACAGAGACACAGATATCATCAGCATTCGCTCAACACTACACAGACTCTTATAACAAGAAAACGTTCAGTACCACTGACGAAATTAACGACTATCTCGCAGGTATCTCCACCCCTAGAATAGATGAGGATGACAGGAAGACATTGGAGGAGGACCTCACATTGGCAGAGGTGGGGGATGCTGTGAACAGGCTAAGACCCGGCAGAACTCCGTGCCCAAACGGACTCTCCGCCGAATTAAAAAAAAAATGCAACAATCTCCTGGGCCCTCACCTCCTGGGCCTTTACTGAGACGCCTACACAGAAGGAATTCACCTGCCAGTTCTCCGCACTGCTACTGTGGTGGTCATCCCCAAGAAGGGCAAACCTAGGGATAGGTGGGACTCATATCGCCCAATATCCCTGTTGAACACGGAAGTCAAAATCCTTGCAACTATCCTGGCCACGCGACTCCTGAAAGTTGTAACGACTCTCATCCATTGTGACCAATCTGGTTTTATGCCAGGTCGGGCTACCAGATGGAACCTCTGAAGAGCACATAATTGGGTTATGGCCGTTCAGAATTGTACCACTCCGCATGCCTTTCTGGCTCTAGATGCGGAAAAGGCCTTTGATGCGGTACACTGGCCTTTCCTGGATGCCTCCTTGGATTAATTTGGCTTCGGCCCAAAATTCAGGAAATGGGTTAGCCTTTTATACACAGAAAAGAGAGCAGCGGTACGAGTTAACGGCAGACTCTTCCCAGCTTTCCCGATTTTCCGCGGGACCAGGCAGGGATGTCCCCTTTCTCCACTGCTGTTTGCTTTGGTAATAGAACCCCTAGCATGCATAATTAGACAACATCCTGGGGTAGAGGGATTTCGGACTGCACCTGCTGACCAAGGGGAGGAAAAAAATCTCTCTATATGCAGATGATATCCTTTTATTTATCAAACATTTTGCTAGAGGTGTGTCGCAGAGGAAAGCTTACTAAAATTATCTTGCCACATATAATAACCTAATATCATTGGGCCCATTTTCTATTACACCTTATTTTATTGGCTTCTATCTGTTACCCACCATTATCATGCAACTTAGGTCCTCCGGTGGATCTTTTTGTTGAGCTGAAAAGGACTAGAATACTCGGAAGATGCAGGCAATTATCCTATGAGGACCTGAAATAGATAATTGCTAACCTAACCATACATAATCTTCACAATTCAATAATCAAAACTTTCTTTAGCCACTTATGTAGATTCCTTGGGATAACAAATATGGCCAAAGAATGAGACAGAATCGATAAAGATGATTCAGGAAAAACATTTATCTATTGCCTCAGATTGCATAGACAGAGCAGAAACATATTTGACGTTGGATTTAATGATAGGTTTGTTAATGCAAATAATCACACAGTTTTGCATAGATTAATTTTAACAACAACGATTCAGCCTACAAAAGAGCATGGGAAAGATACAGATTCAGTTTATTAATCATACAAATCAAGCAAGGCAGTTCGCTTCAGGTCTGTCCTCAGATAACTCAGTCCAAGTTCAAGCTGCAGCACCGCATATCACAGCAGGAGTTAGATAACCCCTCAGCCGAAAGGTTATTTCCCGCACACCATTGCCAGCCCGTAAAGCACAGGATTAGAGGTCGCAGATTGAAAAAAGTTCAGTTCATCTGAGTCTTTCATCAAGAGTGAGGGGAAACGGACATAGAGAGTGATAATAGGAATTCGAAAGTCAAACTGACAGCATGCCAGGCAGGAAGATAAAAATGACAGCCAACCCGTCTCCTCCTTGATGGGGCAATTGTACTCCGAATGTTCCAGGTTTACACCCCCTTAACGTATCAATTTCATCAGTCTATGGGGTTTTCATTGGTCACTCACAGTGGGCTGTTGTGGGGTGATCAATAAATCATACAATTCTGGATGAGTTAAGTAATCCTTTTTTGAAAATCTCATTAATATTCATTTACTCCATTTAGTTAGCATTTCATCACTTCCACAGAAGTAGGAGGTACTTGTATTTGTCCATAGTCAGTGCGTTCCCAGGTGCCTTTCCCTGGGTTTGCAACAATATTTGCTAAAGTTCTATCGAATATGCTTCTAGTGAGAAGTGAATTCATTGTTAATCAGACCAGAAGTGAAACTTTGCAGAAAGTTCTCCTAGTGCTTAGGTGACTACCTCACATGATTTTATATTAGCATAAAGGAATGGAAGACTCAGAGGCCTACATGAAAAAACAGCTGAATCATTATCGCGTTAATATTCATTAAAGGAAAAATCATACATTTGCATCTTCATTTAATCTTCTTCATTAATTCAGTTATGAATAATTCCACGAATTACATGTCAGTGTTAAGCAGTACTAAAAAATGTTCTGCCTCGTCTTTATTTGGCACATTATCATGCAAGCATAATTTTTCAGTGCATGTATTATTTTTTCATATGCGTTTCCAAGGCTCATAATCATTCTATGTCAGTTTTTCTTAGCAAAGAACATTTTCTACATTTCTCTAGTACAACTATGCATATATTGCATTCCTTTTAATGCACACTTGATTGTTATTCACAAAATTCTCTATATTAATTTCAGTTTAATTTTTTCTCGCATCACACAAATACATCTGCATGAAATTCTTTTTTTCTTATTTTTTTATATTTTCGTATCATTATTTGTCTGAAACTCTGCATGCTTTTACGATGCAGTATGCAAACTCATGTTGTCGACAAGTAGGTTATTATGTCTCATCCAGTAAAAAGTGTTATAAATCATTTTTCCAGGTAGGAACTGGTAAAGATAGATGCCAGAGAACATCCACGCTCTATCAGGTGTGATAGTAGTGCTCATTGTGCTAGGTATGACAAGTGTCCTGCTAAATGTATGGAATGTGGCTTGATATGACATTTTGCTATGGTGTGCAAATGTAAAGAGAAGAAGATTAAAAGTAGTAAAGTCGCATGTGTCAACGGGAGCGATGAAGAAGACCCACATCGTATGATAGTGCTGAAGATAATAGTTCCAAGTGGGAGTACAAAAAAAGAGTGGGGCTAAAAATCTCTGGAGAAGAGGATAATAAACCCCTGTGTTGGATCTCTTTAGGTGAAGTGGTGATACAAGTGGCGGCAGACTTTGGTTCTCCATATACCATTGTGGCAGAGACTGTGTGGCAGAACCATTTTATTAGAGTTATTGGGGAACATTTGGAAACATCGGATATTAATCCTGAAAGTTATACTGGAGAGAAGATTGATATGCTAGGCATGAGACAATTAGGCTTCAGATTTAAAAATAGACATGCTATGTGTAATTTGTATGTGGCTAAACATGGTCCATCTGCTCTAGGATGGCAGGATCAGAGAAAACTTAACATTATTCTAAATCCAAATAGCCCTGAGCAAGTGTCAGTTGCTTGTGAGGAAGAGGACCCTATAAAGTGAGTGTTAGATGAATTCCTGGCAGTGTTCAGTGGGAAGATTGGAAAATTAAAGGGGTTTGCGCAAAAAATAACATTGAAACATGGTGCTAGTCCTAAATTACATAAAGCACTGTAGGGCATTAGCTGTTAAAGAACGATAGAGGAGCGTAAGAGTTTTCTTGTCACTATTTTATTTCATAGTGAACCGTCACATGAAGGACTGTAATTATACTCCTTTCTTCTCTTCGTTTCTCCTTTAGGGTCTTCAGGGATCTACCTCCTTCTGTCTTCTGCAAGGTGGTGTGGGTGCCTCAAAAGGAATGGAAACCCTGGTAAGTATCCTTTCGAGTACGCAAATGCTTTAAGGGCAGGGTAGTGAGGGGGGAGTTATCACCTTAACTAAAACCTCCACCAATGCGTTACCATCACTGGCTTTGTAACGTTCTGTTTTGTTCTTTATGTTTTATTCAGTGCGTCTCAGGCTTTTCAGCCCTCCTCCCTACCAGCCCCCGTAATCGAAGACGTACCTGGGCGAGCCACGCTCCTCCAGGAACGTGGCTGGACAGCTCGTCACACCGCTCGCTTGCTTCAGTCTTTTCAGCTTTGTCAGGCCATTGCGGTTCCTGTATCTTCTCTGTCCTTAGATTGGGCAGGGAAGATCGGCGTGTGCGTAGACCCTTCGCCTTGCATGTCCGGGGTATCCTCGATATTGCTGGAGCTGCACAGGTCCGGCTGTTCTTCGTCTCTCCGTATTGGTGCCCGGTCGGTGTTCTCCGTGGGCGGCCTTTTTCCAATTCCGGTGGGGAAGAAAGGGATCTGATTGGTTTTCCGGTCTCCCTCACATGACTGGGAGGGAGTCCAGCATTCCGGGAAGTACGGTCCCTCAAAGGGACATTGTTCATAATCGCGTTCCTCGTCCTGAATGTATGACGGCCCTTGTTGGTCAGGCCACGAATAAAAGGGAGGTGTGACATGAGGGGTGAACTAGTCAGCTTCGGTTTCTGTTTCACAGTCATCGCAAAGCGGATCTGGCACTCCGTGACATATCCCTCCCCCAGACGTTTCCTGATCGGGGAAACGGGGAATGCAAGAGAGTAAGTCAGCATTCCCGTTGTTTGCACCCTTACGGTGCTGAACATCAAACACAAAGGGCTGGAGAGAGAGAAACCAGCGAATAATCTGAGGGTTGTTGCCTTTATTACAACTCATCCACTGTAAGGGGGCATGAGCTGTATACAGAGTAAAGGAGGACCCTTCCAGGTAATAATGCAATTTCTCGACAGCCCACTTGATGGCAAGGCACTCTTTTTCAATAATGGGATACCTTTGTTCCCGGGGAAACAGTTTCCTACTAATGTACAGAATGGGGAATTCGACCCCGTCATCGGACAGCTGTGAGAGAACGGCCCCAGTCCAGTTTTGGAAGCATCCGTCTGTAATATAAAAGGCTTGCTAAAGTTTGGGGAGACCAAGATGGGGCTAGAGGTTATAGCTTTCTTTAGTTCGTGGAATGCTTCCTGCACCCGCCGGGAGGGATTTACCAATTCCTTTGTCTTTACTTCCTTTTTTAGGAGGTCGGTGAGAGAAGCTGCAATCTCTGAATATTTGGGTATGAACCTACAGTAGTAACCCAACAAACCTAGGAATGCCCTCACTTCCTTCTTGGTGGTGGGCAAAGGGGCGTTTAGGATAGCTTTAATATTTTCCCCTTGGGGTTCTGTGAGGCCGTTTCCCAGGAGGTATCCTAGGTATTTTACTTTCTGAAAAGCCATTCTTGATTTCTTGGCGTTAACATGCAAACCGGCTGCCTTCAGAGCTTGTAGAACCTCTTGGCAATGGGTTAGGTGTTGTTTCCAGGAGGGGCTGAACACTACTAAATAGGCTGGTGAATAAGCCTGGTGGTTAAGTAGTACTTTATTCATGAGCCTTTGGAAGGTGGCCGGGGCCCCATGCAACCCAAATGGGAGCACTGTGAATTCATATAAGCCATTGGGAGTGGCAAAGACGGTTTCCCTAGGTCTTCGACTCTGAGCGGTATATGGGTTTTCAGGTTCTGAGTATACCTTTTTAGAGGTTTTGGGTTTCTTCGGGTTTTTCTTGTTCCCAGGCCTCCTTGGTCATTTCCAATAGGGTTCTGGGTTATTGATCATAAAGAGGTTCAAAGGACGAACAACACAGGCTGCTCTGTACCTGACCCCGACTGACAAAGAGGGCAAGTGGTAGGAGTAGGTCCCATTCCTTCCCTTCACTGGTTAGCATCTTTTTGAGTGTTAATTTAAGAGTCCCATTATATCTCTCATACAGACCTTCTGTTTGTGGATGGTAAACGGAGGTTTCTATGTGTGAGAGATTCAGGGTTTTACAGACCTGACCCATAAGGCGAGACATGAATGGGCTACCCTGGTCTGTTAGGATCTTTTTGGGAAACCCTACTCTTGAGAAGTATTCTACCAGTTTCTCAGCTATGTTAGTCGTAGTAGGGGCTCTTAAGGGAAAGGCTTCAGGATACCTAGTCATATAGTCTACGACCACCAGGGCGTATTGATTTCTTTTTCTGGATTTAGGAAGAGGTCCTATGAGATCCAGACCAATCCTCTCGAAGGGTTTCCCTATTATGGGAAGGGGTTGTAAGGGAACTGATGGTGGTTTGTGTGGATTTTTCTTCTGGCAGATTTCACACTCTTGGCAGTATTTAGCAATGTTGGCAAAAATGCTGGGCCAATAAAAGTGTCTCAAAATATTCTGGGTGTTTTTTTCAGTGTCAGTATGCCAGTATGTCCTGCAAGGAGATGGGAGTGGGCGAAGAAAAGTATTTGCTCCCGAAAAGTCACGAGGACTACTAGTTGGGGTGAGTCACTTTTCTTTCCTATGCGGTAAAGGAGATCGTTTCTAACCTGCAAACAAGGGTAGGTATTTTGGAGGGAAGTGTTAGTTTTTTTTGGCTTGTTTCCATGCCATCTGAAGCGTGGGGTCATTGGCTTGGGCGTAGCGAAAACTCCTATCTGAGGACCAAGGATCCTGTGTAAGAAGAGTCGAGTGGGCATTGGGTTGGGCCTTCTGAGTATTCATCTTATCCATGAACAATCTTATAAAATTAGTGTTATCTGTTCCTATAATGAGTTCTTCAGGGAGGGTTTCTAGAACACCTACCCTAACTAGAGTGGTTCTCCCATTGAGATTTTTCAGAGGAATCTCTGCCAAAGGATATACCTTAATATCACCATGAACACACCTTATGGACATTTGTTCTCTGGGGATAAGTTGGGACTCATCTACTAAATTGGTTTGGATGACCGACTATCTACACCCCAAATCTAGTAATGCTGTAACTTTCTTATTATTTACCCATAGACTTACATAGAAGCAAGTTCCCAGTTCTTCTGTAAAAAGAATGGACTTAAGGAGATAACTGACGTTCATGAGTTCCTCCATACTCTTTTTGAGGGGGCACAACTGAGCGATAAGCCTCCAGTCCCCACAGTCGAAACACTGAGGACCCCTGGATAGGAAGGTTTCAGTTTTGTTATTTCGGGGCCTTGTTGGTTCCGGTATGGCTCTAGGGGTTTTCTTGTCTGTTTTCATCGTTCCTGTGGCGGGACATTGGGATTTCTCGTTTTCCCAAGGAGACGACTGGGACTTGGCCCGGGAAATGGTCGTGACCATATCGATGGCTTGTTCAACCATTAGGTGAGTGTGCTGCTGTAGCCAGCGTTGAGTGATAAATGGTAGAGCTTCTAAATATTGCTCCAAATAAATGAGAGCCATTATCTCTTCTTTGGAGTTTTCAGCAGGCTTAAGCCACTTATCGGCAGCGGTCTTTAGTTTAAAAAACAGTGTTTTAGGGTTGTCTCCGGGAGAACCTCTTTCTTTTCTGAACCTAACTCTATTCGCTTCTGAATACATGCCTAAGTGGTCCAATATTATTTCTTTAATCTTCGTGTAAGGGGTGGTTCCGCCAGCGTTGGCCACTTGATATGCGGCTTGGGCTTCTCCCATTAAAAGGGGGGCTAAAAAAAATGGCCATTTTGCGAGTGGCCAACCACAGGCTCTAGCAGCTCTCTCAAAGTTCAGCAAAAAGGCGTTGGGTTCCTCCCCTGGTATATACTTTTGAAGCGCTATATTCGGGATTCCAGTGTGTCCACCTTGCGGGCTCTGTAAACGGGTGGTAAATTGTACTTGATTCTCTGCCACTTTGTGGATCCATTCAACTTGCTGTGTCATAGAGTTCTTAAACAAGTCTCTGTTGGCCTGTGCTGACGTCATTTGACTTTCTCTGGCACATTCCAGCTTCTCCTGCCCTTGTAGGAGATTTAAATTCTCCATATTCGCAGTCTAATGGGGAGTTGCCTGCATTCTCCACCATGTGTAGGGCATTAGCTGTTAAAGAATGATAGAGGAGCGTAAGAGTTTTCTTGTCACTATTTCATTTCATAGTGAACCGTCACATGAAGGACTGTAATTATACTCCTTTCTTCTCTTCTTTTTGTTTCTCCTTTAGGGTCTTCAGGGAACTACCTCCTTCTGTCTTCTGCCAGTCGGTGTGGGTGCCTCAAAAGGAATGGAAACCCTGGTAAGTATCCTTTCAAGTACGCAAATGCTTTAAGGGCAGGGTGGTGAGCGGGGAGTTATCACCTTAACCAAAACCTCCACCAATGTGTTAACAGCGCTGTCTTTGTAACATTCTGTTTTGTTCTATATGTTTTATTCAGTGTGTCTCAAGCTTCTCCGCCCTCCTCCCTACCAGCCCCCGTAATCAAAGTCATACCTGGGCGAGCCACTCTCCTCCAGGAACGTGGCTGGACAGCTCGTCACACCGCCGGCTTGCTTCGGTCATTTCGGCTTTGTCAGGCCATTCGGGTTCCTGTATCTTCTCCGTCCTTAGATTGGGCAGGGAAGATTATCGTGTGCGTAGACCCTTCGTCTTGCAGTCCGGCGTATCCTCGATATTGCTGGAGCTGCACAGGTCCGGCTGCTCTTCGTCTATCCGTATTGGCGTCTGGTCCGCGTTCTCCGTGGGCGATCTTTTTCCGGCTCTTCTGGGGTTTGGTAGGTCCGGCGGAGAAGAAAGGGTTCTGATTGGTTGTCCGGTCTCCATCACGTGACTCTGGGAGGGAGTCCTGCATTCCGGGAAGTACGGTCCCTTAAAGGGACCGTGTTCATAATCGTGTTCCTTGTCCTGAATGTATGACAGCCCTTGTCGGTCAGGCTGTGAATAAAAGAGAAGTGTGATATGAGGAGGGAACTGGTCAGCTTCGGTTTCTGTTTCACAGTTATTGCGAAGCGGATCCGGCACCCCGTGACAAGAACGCAACATACCATGTATTGTAAGGGAGGAAGTTAAATTGGAATTGGATAAACGTATTGAAGCCTGTATTATTGAACCTGTTGAGGCTTCTGAATAAATTACTCCATTAGTGGTAGCCAGACAAGCTATTGGCAAAGTTTGTTTTTGTGTGGACTTAAGGGGGCCTAATAATAACGTAATTGTGGACCAATTTCCGTTACCACGGATTGATGAAAGGTTGTCACTCACTAGAAACGGCAAGTGGTTTTCTACCTTGGACATTTCTGCTGCTTATCACCAGGTGGTGTTGGATCCTGGCAGTAAACACTGTACAGCATTTTACATGCCGTTTGGATGCTACCAATTCCGACACATGCCATTTGATCTTGCGTCGGCAGCGGTCGTTTTTCAGCGGCTCATGACAGTATTATTTGGACACATTGGGGAAGTAACATTTTTCCAGGATGACATACTTATCGTGGGAAAGAGCAGGAGATACCATGATGACGTCCTAAGAACGGTGTTGAACATTCTAAAAGAAAAAGGGCTTACTGCGGAAGTTAATAAATGCAAATTTGCAGAGCGTGCAGTCACGTATTCGGGTTATGAAATGAGCGATAAAGGTATTAAACCTAAAAAGATATTGGTGAAGGCTATTAGTAAAGCACCTTTGCCAGAAAAACTAGGATGAGCTTTGCTCATTCTTGAGATTACGGGAGTTCTACTCCAAATTTGTGGAAACATTTTCAGAAAAAAACACATGAAATGCGCATATTGCTTAAGAACAAAAGTACGTTTGAATTGTCTGTTCAGTGACAGAAATATTTTATGAAAATAAAACAGGCAGTTGGTTTGCACCTACGTTGCAAGGTTTTCCATTCTACTGCGGAAACTTTTGTCACTACGGATGCTAGTGGGAAAGGGTTAGGAAGTGTACTTTCTCAATAAATGAAGAGTGGATGTGAAGTTGTAATTGCTTTCGCATCTTGGTCTTTGACACCCACAGATGAGAGGTACACTGTGATAGAAAAGGAGACGTTGGCTTGTGTTTGGGCACTTGAACATTTTCGCAAATTCTTGTGGGGTAGAAAATGTATTGTCCGCTCTGATCATAAGCCGTTGATAAAGTTGTTAACTACGGAGGGTTTATCTAGAGCTTCTGCATGTATCAGACAGGACTGAAATTTAGGGGAGACATCTGTGGTTCAAAGGGAAGCCCTCTGAACCATTCCCCACTTCAAGGGCACACTACAGTATAACTACTGGTGCCATACTTCAACAGAGCATAGATACACTTGTGGGGACATGGGACCGGAGAACCTGCAACTACGTGGTGCACACTGCCATGGGAATCTGTTGTGCACAAGGATGATTATTGCCATTGAAATGACCGCGCACCCTTCCTGAATAGTGTCTGGCCTGGGTTGACTACCTGCTGCAGTGTGGCACCCTGAAGTGTGCTCTCCAAGGGCTTGTTGGCTTGCCCCCTGTTTTCTTGAGGTGGTCCCAGGGACATCAAAAACCACCCGCGAGGGACGCACACCATCTACTTGTGACACCAGGAGAGCAGTGACCTCTTAAGTGCCCACATTATCTGCTGGATCCCAACTGGTAGCGCAGCATGAGCGTGGAACTAAGAATTGTGCCTGAAGACTGGATTGTTTTTGCTGAAGCCCCAAAAGCATTGCCCGCATCCAAGGAGTAGGACCCCTGCATAGTGGGGACCTCAGCACGCATAAGCGTCTTGTTGGTGGTGAGCGACTCACCGGTTGCGGGATCCCGCATTGCCCACTTCGTCGATCATGCCGCATCTGTCTCATGCGACGCGCCGACTGCATGCTGATTGTGTGCAGTTACATTTCAAAGGTTGCGACCTTCGGAGGTAAGGGCGTACCTGTAGTAGTGCCTCATTCTACCTCGTGTGGGACTGCTGAACTTGTACCTGTGTGTGACTGGAATTGCCTGGTGCGACCAGTATCAACGTGCACCAGGCATTGTGCCTCATTTTGAGGCTGGTACGGAATTTGCAACTCTTCGTTGTGGGTGACCAGTTTTGTCTGGTGCGACCCGTATCAACACACACCGGACACTGTGCCTCATTTCCAGGGAGGTACGGAATTTGCAACTCTTCGTTGGGCGTGATCGGAACTGTCTGGTGCAACTTAGAGCAACGCGCACCAGACATTGTGCCTCATTTCCAGTGAGGTAATAAGCTTGCAACTCTTCATTGTGTGAGACCAGAATTGTCTGGTGCGACTCGTACCACCACGCATCAGACGTTGTGCCCGGATTGCCTTGGTGCTACTCTGTTCGACGTGTGCCTGATAGGGTGCCTATTTCTTCCGAGAGGCTCCCCTGCTACATTCCCCATTCCTCAATTGTTCCTTTTTGGGCCCTCCGTGCGGCAGACCAACTACCCTCTCCTCACCCGGGCCCAATGACATCGTGCTGCCAGGTATTATTGCCTGGATCAGGCCTGGTTAGTTAGAGTGACTGACGGGGTTGAAGGGACACTTCTGAGAATGATCAGAAGGGGGTCAAGAGACTGCGTGACCCCCCATGCTTCGCCGAACTGGGCTGGTGCCGGAAAGGCCCTTGTGGAACCTTTTGGGTGACTGACTATTGCCCTCAGCCCGCTTCTGCTCCGCATCCTGTAGGTGAACTTCCTGAGTGGTAGCAAAACCCCCATTTGATGACTGTCTTCTAATTAGTCCTGCTACCTACTCCCACCTTTTTCCCTGGGACCCTGACTAAGTGTGACTTTGGCCGCGTACGAGGACAGGGCTGGTTATCTCCAATCTGTGAGCATAGGGTAGTCGGGTGAGTTGGAGGGGAGAGGGAGGCTTGGGCCTTGGGGTCTGTAGTTGGCTATCAATTGACCCTGCCGGATATTAGTTGCACTGCATTATGGTGCTGTGTGCGTATGTGTGCAGCACGTTCCGTACGGACCTGCTTGATATCTGTTGCACTGCGTATCGGTGCTGAGTGAGTGTGTGTGTTTGTGTGTGTGAGTGACAGTCTGCGGACCGCCTGTGATTATGGCTCACTACAGACACCAGAAGCACCATCACCCACGCTCTTGTCACCAGCTGCCAGGATTATGTCAATGCCCTATACATAGGGATCAACACCCATCAGTACTTACATTAACAGATTCCGTCACTAGTTTACAGCCGCCCCGCAGCCTTGTTGGGGCATTTTTGCTGGGCTTCTTTTGTTTGAATAACAAGACAACACATCAAAGCAATACAGTAATCACCCATGCACTTCGTCTTCCCATGTATAATTAGCCAGCAAACGTTCCATATTGTAGTCCATTACCGAAAGTGCTGTTTCCCTATATCTGTGCTAGAATGTGTGTGGACCATCTCGTCAATCAAACCCACTACAGCATCTGTCAACGTCACCTCTCTATACCGTATCATCACGACCCAGAGCCCAAGTCACTGGAGTCCAAAAACTTACATTGGGAGGAACCAAAACTTCACTAGAAGCTAATTAAAAACCCTTGTTTTACCTCATATAAGTTTTAATACAGCTCAGAGCCTGCTGCAGAGATCAGAGAAAGAGAGAGAGCGCGCAACTGTGGGGGTTTCATAGAGGTTGAAAGACCGACTGACTCTGACTTCAGTCCTTCTGAATCCAACAGAACAGACCACTAGGTTAATGCACATACTTCAGAGTTCAGCATGCTGCATGAAGCTCAGGGTTTGCAATGCTGTGGGGGCTAACTTAGCTTTTCATCCTTCTGATGTTGATGGGCTGCACCACACCTCATGCTTAGCTAGGCGAATACAGCTGTGCAGAGAGGGGGGTCCCTATTATTACGGGCAACTGTAATTACATTCAAACGTATTTTCAGATGTACATGATGTGACATAAATGCATTTCACATGTATTTAAAAGTATACATGGATATATCTCTACATGTACACCCAAAAATGCATCTTAGGCTTTAACACACAACACATACAACTTAATAGGGCCTTTTAATTTTTACAGAAAATGCTTACAAATCCCAAGATCCTTGTCTTATTTAAGGAACTAAATATATGACACTTCACATAATTCAGTACACTTCAGTCAGCAACTCAAAGGGACATTGCAGCCTGTATTTTCAAGAAAAATTAAAAAGGTAGACAGTCACATACACATTTCAAACATGTACCTGGTCCCCTGGTGGCCCATAGAGTTGACCATACAGGGAAAGGACCTCCCCTGCCTGCTTCTCCAGCTCCTGAAGCGTGAAGGCAAGGGCCCTTTCCCAGAAACACATGTCATCATAGCCCCCAGAGGTCAAAAACAGCAGCAAAAGTAGAGGAGATCTTGATGGCTGCAGTATTAGGAGGCAAGTGAATTTTTTCCACACCGCCACGTATGCGATGGACGTGATAGTCAGGGGCGACGGACACAGCTGTTGGTTGCTTTCACACATGTTAGCCTATGGCAGTGTCTGTCGTGGAGTACAATGTCCACTAGGCGCTCAAGTTCTGCAGCAGATGCGCACTTACAAATGTCCTGACAGCGAGGTCAAGCAGCAGCCATTTTTGGTCTTCAAATAATGCTTTGGTGATGGTTAAGTGCATCACCACCACTCAAAAAGGTGGCTACTTTCTCACCACATTTTAAAAAATCAGAGGCGTCATGTTTGTTTAAAAACAACATTTATGTCTAATGCGTTAGTAGCGCTTTGTTAACACCTCCATTGATGCTATTTTAGGCAAAAATGTTTTTTTTAAAAAAGGATATGTAAATAATACATTGCAAATGTATTAGTTTCAAAATTATATTTTTTGTTAATTTTGAAAGATAAAAAAGGACATTCAGATGTTAAAAAGTGACAACCACAATTTTTAAATTAAAAAATTATATAGTGAAAGCATATATATGTTGTGCAGGCCATGACATTTGTGGGAATTAGCATAAATGTATATGTGGAAAAAGTTCTGAAAATGTCATTACTTTTTTAAGTTGCAGACATTTGAACCTGGGAGAGTTAGGAGACAACAGCCTCAAGTGTACCACCCATTTCCAGACCTGGCCACCATAAAGGAAAGGGATATTATAAAAAAGTACAAATTGAATAGGCAAACTATAATGGATTTATGTCATCAGCTGGAGCCTGATCTTCTGCCACACAACAGAAATACCACAGCTATTACACCAATTGTCAAAGTCTTGGCAGTACTACATTTTGTGGCCACAGGATCATTACATTACACTGTGGCAGTATCCGGTGGGATGTCACAACCAACTTCAGTGGTGTGCTACATGAAGTTCGTGCGTCAATGATGAGACACATCAACAGCTTCATCTCCTGCACCCCAGAAAGGACCTGGCCCATCATTTCTTGGGACTGCTGTAATGATTCCAAAAACTGGGTGATGTTGGCCTTGGTTATACTGACCCTACTGGCCCTACTATGATGGCCCGCTGAGCCTCTCCCACTACCCCTTACCCCACTAACCTGTGGCCGTGGCACAGTGTGTCCCATCCCACTGGTTCCTGGCTAGAATGAAGGTGATGGTGGTGTCTCCTCCCCGGCCAGGACTGGGGGGCACATGATGGTGCTTCTTGCGCTCCGTCCACAGGAAGTGGAGAAATCTGTTGGCTGTGGTGTTGTTGCAGCTGGAGTGGGAGGTGTAGTTGTGGGCCAAGTGAGACTCACTGGAGCGGTCTGCCCAGGCTGATGTGATGGACCAGGCGTGTTGTGTTCATCCGAACTTTCTGCATTGGAGACATCCCTGGAGGTTTGCTCATGATCTGGAGTGGAGTGATCCAGAGTGACAGATGTTTGGCCACGTACTGTGGCAGATAAACCTATCAGGAATGTAAGAGAAAATGTTTCAGTAAAACTGTGGTTTACACATCCAATGAGTTTTGAGCAACTATAATGTAGACACCTAAAAGGAAAAAGGAATTGCATTTCATGATTGAATCTTTCAGTGTAAAATATCTTTAGCACGCAAACAGTTTATGTTTCATACAAACGGACTTAAAAACAGGAAAGAAGATGTCCTGAAATGAAAACAAAAGCATAAGTAAGTATACCTGATCTGTAGGAACCATTTAACACAACACAGTAGAGAGGAGGAATGTGAAATTTAGCATTCCAAGGCCTAGCAGGCTAAAATATCTACATTTACGCAACTTGGAGAGATGTTTAGCATTAGTCCTTATATGAACTGTGCATAGTTCAGTTTTAGGATATGCCACTTGTATTCGGCATAAAAGTTTAGATGGCATATATTGTTAAGGTCAACAAATGTTGTTTTGTGGTACTAATGACCTCAATTCACTTACATGAGAAGAAAATGACATGATCCTAAAAACACCACAAACAATTTTCAAAACAGAGCATTAAATAGAGATTGATGAATGAATGACACTTTAGCATATGGGAACATTTGTTGAAAAAGGGGAGAATGAGCAAAATTAAATGGCAATAGTTTTCCCCTACATAGAAACAAGGCATCATGGTAGTTGTAGTTTTTTCAAATCAACATTCACAACACTTGAAACATTGTACCTTGAACATACCCTGTGTAAATCTGCAATAGTGAGAGAACAGACATTTACTCTGAAAAACCCATGTATGTTATTTATTGTAAAAACACTTACAAGCACCATAACATCATGTGCAGTGTGATGCTAATGAAAAAGCTGTTCTCCTCAATACAACTCTATATATTTAAACAAACAGGTCAAAGAATATGTTTCTGATATTTTTAGGTTTTTATGTCCAAAAAATTGTGCATGACGCATTACATGTAATATAAAAATAAATTAAACATACATATATAACATGTAATATATATATTTACTTAATAATAATTACGAAATAATTATTTTAATAAATTATAAAATGTTAGAAATATATGAAAAAATTATAAATACATATATATATACATACACCTGTAACATAAAAAACCCAAAAAATATATATATATTATAAATTAAATTATTAAAATATTTATTAATTTTTAAAAGTACATTTTACACTACATTAACTGCAACAGTAGGGAAAGTGTTAGATAGGGGAGGGGAATACATTACTATTCCCACTCCAGCAAGTGCAACAGCAGGGAAAGTGTTGGATAGCAGAGGGGTAAAAATTACTATTCCCACTCCAGCAAGTGCAACAGTAGGGAAAGTGTTGGATAGCGGAGGGGAATAATTTACTATTCCCACTCCAATAAATGCAACAGTAGGGAAAGTGTTGGATAGCGGAGGGGAATAATTTACTATTCCCACTCCAATAAATGCAACAGTAGGGAAAGTGTTGGATAGCGGAGGGGAATAATTTACTATTCCCACTCCAATAAATGCAACGTTAGAGAAAGTGTTGGATAGCGTAGGGGTAAAAATTACTATTCCCACTCCAGCAAGTGCAACAGTAGGGAAAGTGTTGGATAGCGAAGGGAAATAATTTACTATTCCCACTCCAGCGAGTGCAACAGTAGGGAAAGTGTTGGATAGCGGAGAGGATACAATGACTATTCCCACTCCAGAGAGTGCAACAGTAGGGAAAATGTTGGATAGTGGAGGGGTAAAAATTACTATTCCCACTTCAGCAAGAGCAACAGTAGGGAAAGTGTTGGATAGCGGAGGGGAATAATTTACTATTCCCACTCCAGCAAGTGCTACAGTAGGGAAAGTGTTGGCTAGCGGAGGGGTAAAAATTACTATTCCCACTCCAGCGAGTGCAACAGTAGGGAAAGTGTTGAATAGCGGAGAGGTAAAAATTACTATTCCCACTCCAGCGGGTGCAACAGTAGGGAAAGTGTTGGATAGCGGAGGGGAATAAATTACTATTCCCACTCCAGCAAGTGCAACATTAGGAAAACTGTTGAATAGCGGAGGGGTAAAAATTACTATTCCCACTCCAGCGAGTGCAACAGTAGAGAAAGTGTTGGATAGCGGAGGGGAATAATTTAGTATTCCCACTCCAGCAAGTGCAACAGTAGGGAAGGTGTTGGATAGCGGAGGAGTAAAAATTACTATTCCCACTCCAGCAAGTTCAACAGTAGGGAAAGTGTTGGATAGCGGAGGGGAATAAATTACTATTCCCACTCCAATGAATGCAACAGTAGGGAAACTGTTGGATAGTGGAGGGGTAAAAATTACTATTCCCACTCCAGCGAGTGCAACAGTAGGGAAAGTGTTGGATAGCGGAGAGGTTACAATTACTATTCCCACTATTCCCACTCCTTTGACATTATCCTGCTTCAAGAGACATGGGACGATAAGCCCTTTGACCTGCAAGGTTACACCACCTACTCATTCCCGGCGACAAAGGTATCAGCCTTTGGCCGCCGCTCAGGGGGCTTACAGTTTTTTGCCTCAATAACTGAAATTGGAGAGCTTCTCCCTGTTACCATACATTTAACACCACCAAGCAGTTTTCAAGCCACAAAGGTAACACTCATGCTTAATCAGTCCAAACAGGATATCATAATAATAAATGTTTACGTGCACCCGAAACAAAAATCAAAGGCAGCGAAGGAGCTGTTATTGGAGTTGCAGAGAGTAATGGAAGAAGAGTCAACAGATCTTATAATCCTGGCTGGCGACTTCAACATGCACCTCTTAGGGTCTACTAAGGAAGAAGATTCAATGCAGGACCTCTCGAGTGCATGGGGAATTCCAACACAATGCCAAATACAGTCCACCAAGCCATCTAGGATAGCAATGAACTTACTTAGGGGCCTAGAACACCTAAATATGAGAGCCCTGAATGGACGGTTTAAAGACGACAGTCCGCCAGCAGCCACATACCACTCAACTGCCATATCATCACATCTAGACTTTACCTTTATGACCCTGACTCTGTTTAATAAAGTAGCTATCTTCAAGATCGGCAACAACAATTTTAGTGACCACCTTCCACAAGAGTTGTATCTTCAAATAAGACCCTGCCAAATCCCAGAAATCAGCAACTCCATCTTGCTGGAGGAAACTACCAACCTAAAAAGAATAAGGTGCAACTCCAACAATATAGACGAAATAGCAGTAGGAGCCCAAGCTCTATACAATCAATGTCAAGTCAATTCAATCCATCCAATAGAAAGCTGGGAAACATTTGTCAAATCCCTAGGAGACAAATATTCACATAGCAATGGCTGGAAACAAGGAAAAGTGGCAGCTGCTCCAATTGACGCACAAAATAGCCCTGTCTCTAAAAAACTAAAGCAAACTATAAATCGAACTTTAAATCAACAACGCAAATCCCCAAATAACCTGAAACTGCAAGGCACACTCCGTGAGCTAAAGACCTCACTAAAACGAAGGAGATGGGAGAAGAAAAGAGCAAAGGATAATGATCTTTGGGCGAAACTTATGTTCGACGCAAACCAGAAAAATAGTGCCAAATTCTGGCAATCGGTCAACAAATTGCAGCATCCCAATCATCATGGTATCAATTCCAACATCACTGAAGCCACCTGGGCTGACTATTTATTTAAACATTTCAACGATCAAGAATCTGAAACAGCAGTTTCCCTGGCCTTCTCGAGTCACGTTGTCACAAAAAATTTAATTAGGGTGGGAAGAAATCAAAAGCACCTATGCGATGCGGGCATCGAACCGTCTAACCAGTCGCAGCCCGAGGCAGCTCTTCCATCAAGTCACGACCGCCCATTTTGTCTAGAAGACATGCAAAAAGAACCCCTGGTCGAAGCAATAAGCAAACAAATTTCTAGAGGCAGACGGGCAGGAGCACTGGGTCCGAACGGCATACCACCGTTGTTATATAAACAGGACTCTGACTTCTGGAGCAATGCTCTAGTCCCAGTAATAGGACACGCTTTAAGAACTACAGCAATCCCAGAGTCATGGCGAGGCTCAATCATCAGTCCTATATTCAAGCAAGGGGCGAGATCCGATCCAAACAATTATCGCCTGATAGCCTTAATAGATACTGAGGCTAAATACTATGCAGGGATTGTACTTAAAGACTTGGGGGCCGATTCCGATCTCGGTCGGAGGCGCACCCAATACCATTCGGTCGGGAAAAAAGCCATGCGAAAGCCTGTTTCCCGACCGATCCGTACAGCACACCGAACGAGCAAGTACGATGCGCACAACAGCAAAGAATCCGGCCGAGCCGTACTCACCCAAACCAGGTCCTGTTCTCCGACCGAGGCGAATCCGGAAACGCCGAATCGAGTCGCACGGAAGGAAAAATGCAGCCCCGTCCGGCCGGACAAGTACGATGCGCTTTCCGTACGCGCCGAACCCGTCGCTACGCACGGCACGTCAAAGCATCCGGGAGAGGCGCACATAAGCTCCGATTCGCGCCACAACACGATCCACGGCTCCGAGACGAACACGGCAGCGACGAGGACGACGCGAAGCGACGAGGCGAAGCGACGAGGACGACGCGAAGCAACGAGGACGACGCGAAGCAACGAGAAGGACGAACGACACAAACCAACCATGAATCCCTTCGTCCCGATCATACCAATATTCTACATTTACTACCGGAACAGGCACGGACGCGTACGGCGCAGAAGGTAAGCCAGACACCAACCACAAAACACATACAACACGTACACGACACATCACACACACACACAGGGATGCAGAATATACTTACACCAGCAACAGCAGCACCATAGGGGCGGAATGCCCATCACCAATGCCACATATGCACACAGGGGCCTGAATGCGCACCACCACCCCTACCCAGGGGTGGCATGATGCCTACCACCACTACCACCCTTACCCAGGGGGGCAGGATGCCTACCACTACTACCACCCTTAGCCAGGGGGGCAGGATGCCTACCACTACTACCACCCTCACCCAGGGGGGGCAGGATGCCCACCACTACTACCACCCTCACCCAGGGGGGCAGGATGCCTACCACTACTACCACCCTTAGCCAGGGGGGCAGGATGCTTACCACTACTACCACCCTCACCCAGGGGGGGCAGGATGCCCACCACTACTACCACCCTCACCCAGGGGGGCAGGATGCCCACCACTACTACCACCCTCACCCAGGGGGCAGGATGCCTACCACTACTACCACCCTTAGCCAGGGGGCAGGATGCTTACCACTACTACCACCCTCACCCAGGGGGGCAGGATGCCCACCACTACTACCACCCTCACCCAGGGGGCAGGATGCCTACCACTAGTACCACCCTCACCCAAGGGGGGCAGGATGCCTACCGCTACTACCACCCTTAGCCAGGGGGGCAGGATGCCTACCACTACTAGCACCCTCAGCCAGGGGGGGCAGGATGCCCACCACTACTACCACCCTCACCCAGGGGGGCAGGATGCCCACCACTACTACCACCCTCACCCAGGGGGGCAGGATGTCCACCACTACTACCACCCTCACCCAGGGGGGCAGGATGCCTACCACTACTACCACCCTTAGCCAGGGGGCAGGATGCTTACCACTACTACCACCCTCACCCAGGGGGGCAGGATGCCCACCACTACTACCACCCTTAGCCAGGGGGCAGGATGCTTACCACTACTACCACCCTCACCCAGGGGGGCAGGATGCCCACCACTACTACCACCCTCACCCAGGGGGCAGGATGCCCACCACTTCTACCACCCTCACCCAGGGGGGCAGGATGCCTACCACTACTACCACCCTTAGCCAGGGGGCAGGATGCTTACCACTACTACCACCCTCACCCAGGGGGGCAGGATGCCTACCACCACTACCACCCCCACCCATAGGATGGACAATGCATGACACAACCAGCACACCACAACCTAGGGAATGCAAGAAGAAGACATCCCCCAACACCATGACAAGCGTGTGTAGACTGTGTCAAATGCCTACAACACCGAACATGACTTCTAACATACAATGTGACCCCCTAGCACATGTGCCACACAAATATGTGTGTGGCACACACAACGCAAGCAGGCCATGACCATTGTGGCAATGGGGTCCAAACCCCCATCATCACAGTGACCAAAAGGCAAGTGTGGGGTCCATAGCTGCAGCACATTTTGAACATTGTGGCAATGGGGTCCAAACCCCCATCATCACAGTGACCAAAAGGCAAGTGTGGGGTCCATAGCTGCAGCACATCTTGAACATTGTGGCAATGGGGTCCAAACCCCCATCATCACAGTGACCAAAAGGCAAGTGTGGGGTCCATAGCTGCAGCACATTTTGAACATTGTGGCAATGGGGTCCAAACCCCCATCATCACAGTGACCAAAAGGCAAGTGTGGGGTCCTTAGCTGCAGCACATCTTGAACATTGTGGCAATGGGGTCCAAACCCCCATCATCACAGTGACCAAAAGGCAAGTGTGGGGTCCATAGCTGCAGCACATTTTGAACATTGTGGCAATGGGGTCCAAACCCCCATCATCACAGTGACCAAAAGGCAAGTGTTGACAAAGTAAGAGGTGCAACTGCCAAACTGCATGGATGATTCCTGGTCACAGAACAACAAACACATCAGTGGCAAAGTAGTGTATGTGTCCCATTGCAACATAAATTGGGGGAGCCAAATCCTGCAGTGCAAATAAGACATAACTTTGGCCATGTGCAGACAAACAACACCCATGGGGGCTGACACCGTCAACAATCATCAATGACACAATGACAGAAGTGTCCATCCGAATGCAGACCCACATATTTGCACCAATGGGCACACACATGCAGATACCCTGTGGAGACTGCAGATGTGAGGCGAACAGATACCATACCATGGCAGCAATGGGACACACAATCAACAATTAGCAACAAATGAGGGCTCCCGTCCCATCAGCCTGGTCATGGAAGTGCCAACGGAATCATCAGCACAGATCCAACACACTTGTATAGCAATGTTGCACTGACAACACAGATGAGTCCTTCCCCATTGATGCCCAAACCTGCATGTTCACTGGAGATGGCCACACGGTCAGGGAAGTAGACGAATAGAACAATGGCAGGCACAACAGATGTGCAGGGGTGGAAGCCACAGATGTGAAGTTGCCAATCTAAGTAGGAAATCTCATTGCCAAATACTGAACACATGACACCCTCAGATGCTGCTATGGATGACATGGATACACCACAGGATAGGACACATAACCTCTGGACCACATGGGTTCCTGCACAGTAACACTTCATTATCAAGAGACCAAATATCACCATCACTGCAGCAAGGGCATTGTTAGCATCATCAACATCATGTACATCAGAAGCAAAAGCACTAGAGAACAGAAAGTTGCTTTATTCAGCATATGTGGCATTAAAAGTAGAAGTCCGGTAGAACATAAACAAAGGCCAATGGCCAGTCCATCAACAAAGTCACAAGTGGGTGACAGTGGCAGATGCCACCCTACACATGCCTGCACAAAACCAGGGACAATCCACTAGGAGGGGCAACCGGGGGAGTAGGCCAGGCACCGCAGGGACAGGATCAGGGCTCACCAGGAGGAAGCAGGGAAGGGGTGGTGGGTGCTGGAGAGCCACTGACAACTGCAGTGGAGGTGTCTGACATGGTGTGTGCCGGCACAACTGGGGGGCATGGCTCAGATGTTGTGGGTGCCGGCACGACTGCAGTGGACCCTGCAGATGGAGTGGACAGGTCCGCCACTGCAGTGCCCAAGTCAGACAGGGTGGTAGTGGACTCCACTGCAGTGCCTACCACCAGGGGAGGAGAATGGGGAACAGGCAAGGTGGGCTGGACAGAGGGGAGGACACCCTCACCACATCAGTGGCACAGACAAGCGCAGCGGGGGTGTGGTGCCGGGAGAGCAAGTGGCAGGGGAGAAGGCCGGAGCCTCTTGGGGATGGTATATCTGTGGGTGGGGGAACCTGGGGCAGGGTGTGGCGGGGGCACCTGTGGAGTGGGGGCCTGAGGGATGGAGGAAGGTGACCTGGTGCTTGAGCTGCAGGGCGGCGGCGGGGTCTTGCTCTTACCACTCCGGGGGGACTTGCGGGTGGGGGCCTCAGTCTGTCTGCGCCTGGGAGAGGGTGTCCGGGGGCGAGGGGCACTCTGCTCCGTGTGGGGGGCTTCCTCTTCCCCCTGGATGCTGGGGCAGCTGGATCGGAGGGGAAGAGGCCGAGGTCACTGAGGAAGAGGCGCTGGGTCTTTGGGGTTGCAGGTGAGGCAAGGGAGGGTGCTTTGGAGGGAGAGGCAACTGAGGACTGTGCAGTGCCCGTGGATGCGTGTGTGTGTACCAGGGCCCCATCCCCTGTGAGTCTGGTTTCAGTCCCCTGACTGTGCGTGCGTGTGCGTTTAGTTTGTGGCGTGTGTGTCTGTGTGCTGGATGTGTGTGTGCTGGTGTGTGCCTGTGCCGGTGTGTGTGTGCTTGGGACGGGCAAGGTGCTGGGGAGTGTGGATGGAGCAGAGGCAGGAGGGGTGAGGGACTGTCTGAGGAGGGACACTGCTGCCGTCAGGGAGGAGTCCATGGACCTGTTGCCCCTCTGTAGGTCAGACATGCCCGATGAGATGCCCTCCATGAACGACACCAGCTGAGTCAACAGTGCGGTGTGCGCATGGAGGACACTCAGCATGGCTGTCTGCCCTACATGGAGCTGGCGAAGGAGGTACACAGACTCCTCACTCAGGGCAGCAGGGGACACAGGGGCAGGGGGTGCGGTGCCTGGGCCAAAGGAGACACGCTCCCGAACATGGGAGCCTCCACGGACCTTGGGAATGGGAGCCGATGGGAGGGCGGTGGTGGTGCTGGTGGTGGCGGGGACAGCAACACTAGCTGGGGTGTGGTGGCTGCTGACACCCGCCTCCACAAGGGAGTCATCCTCCGAGTTGCTCTGGTCCTCAGCTGAGGTGGATGGTGCTGAGGATTCCTCGGTGTGGCTCCCCTCGCCCTCCGTGCCACTGGGTCCCTCCGACCACTCCTCGGCTGCTGACCCAGTCTGGCTCTCTGGCTCCTCCTGGTCCGTGGAGCTGTCCCCTTCCGTGGCCGTGGATGTATCTGCAAACAATGGGGAAACAGACAGACATCAGTCACCTGCACCAAACGCACACACCACTGTGAGCACAGCACATCACAGAGCAAGCCCTGGCATCATTAGTTGTACATTGCTAAAAGTGCCCTAACTGAACAGGAGAAGCCAATTGTCAGTCTGATGCCAAGCATGGCACTCACATCCCACATGGCCTTGCACCCATCTGTCTGGTGTCTGTTGGATTGCAACACCCCAGTGTGGACACATGCACCAAGTACACAGTAGTTGGACAGTGCAGAGGACACGGTGTGGACACATCACAGCTCTTGCCACTGAGTGAGTACAGGTTTCCGGATGAAAGGGATGCCCAGAGTCAAATAGGAAATGCATGTGATGCATACCAGCGACAGACACCATGATGCACCCATGTCCTGATAGCCAGCGCCACTATGGTGTGCATGTAGCACATGTCACTCCCCTGCAGGACCACAAATAAGTTGACACATGCCATGGCAGAGGCATGACTGTTAAGTCATACATCACTGTCTCAGTGATGTATGACTTGGCAGCCAGACAACAACACTATGCACTGTGTCACAATAGTAGGTCATGGGGAATGCAAGTCCTGGAGCTGCACAAGTGCACATGTACATCCCCCACACAACACATCATCTCAACCCTCATCTGTCCAGGTCACACCTATTGGACATATGGGAGACCTGTGACACTACCCTCTGAACCTGAGCCCCTCACAATTTGCTGTGAATGGGGAACAGCTGCCTGAACATCACATTCGCATACCCCAGTCTGCACGGGCAGCTGATCAAACACCTATGTGACACACAAGTATCGTCTCCTATGGTCACATCTCCAGGGGCATGCTGAGCCCCTACCAAGAAACACCCCAGCAGTCCTGGCAACTAATCCACAGCACACTGACACAGAGGCAGACACCGGAGGGGTCAAATCACTGTGCACAATGTGTCAGCTGATACACGGGAGTGGGAGTACAGAGTGCATTGCATGGCCTGGAGTAGGCATGACTGTCCTGCTCCACATGAATGAGGGATGTGCCCTGGACAGTGGATAGCTGGCTATGTATGTGTGACACACGTAATCTGCACACTCCTGGGGCACAAACATTGTTCCCACCCGCTGCATGGGCGTGTGCCACATACCCCAGGCACATGTGGTGGCTCAGCTCAGCAAGTGGACCGCATATCAAAGCAACACGCAGATCACATGTCCAAACCCAGGCGTTGTGTGAACAATGGACCCACCCATGATGCCCACAACAGAGTTAGGGAAACAGATGCTGTCCCCCACCTTTAGTGAAGCAAACTGCAAGGACACAGTCCCAAGTGACACAATTCCCTGACTGTAAGGGCCACACCTGGGTATCAGATGAGCAGTGGGCAGTGCACAATAGAGGGACATGGCTCCTGGACAACATGACTGCTGCACTGTGGCAGTTGAACCAGGCCAGAGGAGGGCACAAAGCATGTAATACAGAGTTCACAGTGCAGTCTTTGACTCACCCCCTCCTTGCTGCTGTCTGGCCTTCAGCTGCCCATCCAGGTCTGGAAAGACCACCGCCAGGATCTGGAGCATGTGGGGGGTCAGGGTCCGTGTTCCGCCCCTCCTGCGAGGAGGCGACAGCTTCAGCTGGACCCGTGCAATCCTCCGGGTCCAGCCCCGAAGGTCCTGCCACCTCTTCTGGCAGTTGCGGATCCGGCGCTTGTAGACCCCCACGGACCGGACAGCCCGGACGATGTCCTTCCAGATTTCCTGCTTCCGATGGGCATTAACCTGTCAGGATGACAAAGTGAAAAGGCCATTACCACACATGCAACATATCCGTGCATGACACAGTTGTATATACATGTCTCAATCACAGGGGCACATGATGTACACAGGCAGTGCAAAGCTGACCATGGACAGTTTGCCAGACGTCACTACATGGTATCATTGCATGGGAAGTAAAACCATGTTCAAATGCACTGTCACTGCACCATACCTGTCCAGTGCAAGTCACTACACACTATGGGGGGTGACAACTACTCAGTGAGCCTGCTAGCCAGTGGCGTGCAGACTCTCAGCCTTGCTAGTCAGACAAAATGCACATTCAGAAAGGCAGTGCACAGAACACTCACCTGCTCCCCTGGTGTCCCATACAGCTTGCTGTACTGTGGAAGTAGGCTGTCCAGCAGGGCCTGGTTCTCTTCAAGGCTGAAGGCTGGGGCTCTCTCCACAGTACGTGCCATTGCAGGGTCCAGAGGGGCAGAGACAGCAGCAGTGCAGTGGCAGATGTCGTCTTGGAGCATGTAGTGCAGGCAAGTGGGCTCTCAGGGGAACAGCCAGCAATATATATGTGCTGGAGAGGCAGATACTGTCCCTTGTGTCCAAAGTGATAGGTCCAAGTCGTTTGCATCTTCTGAATCTGGCCAATCCATGGAATAGCAGCACCAAAACACGCCCACAGCATCCTTCAAATCTTCAACTTCATGACATACATGATTTTGCAACATTGTTGTGGGTGACCAACTGATTTTCCAGCAACCGACTCGTTCGAAATTCGAAAACGCGTCCGTTGCCAGGCAAGCCCATTGTCAATGGGTGCGCACCGATCGGTCCATTGCGGTACAACGCGCACAGGGGTACAACGCGTACCCGCACACATTGAAAGCAATGGGCCGGCCGGAGGCACCGATCGGTCCATTGCTGTTCAACGCGCACAGGGGTACAACGCGTACCCGCACACATTGAAAGCAATGGGCCGGCCGGAGGCATCGATCGGTCCATTGCAGTTCAACGCGCACAGGGGTACAACGCGTACCCGCACACATTGAAAGCAATGGGCCGGCCGGAGGCACCGATCGGTCCATTGCAGTTCAACGCGCACAGGGGTACAACGCGTACCCGCACACATTGAAAGCAATGGGCCGGCCGGAGGCACCGATCGGTCCATTGCAGTTCAACGCGCACAGGGGTACAACGCGTACCCGCACACATTGAAAGCAATGGGCCGGCCGGAGGCACCGATCGGTCCATTGCAGTTCAACGCGCACAGGGGTACAACGCGTACCCGCACACATTGAAAGCAATGGGCCGGCCGGAGGCACCGATCGGTCCATTGCAGTTCAACGCGCACAGGGGTACAACGCGTACCCGCACACATTGAAAGCAATGGGCCGGCCGGAGGCACCGATCGGTCCATTGCAGTTCAACGCGCACAGGGGTACAACGCGTACCCGCACACATTGAAAGCAATGGGCCGGCCGGAGGCACCGATCGGTCCATTGCAGTTCAACGCGCACAGGGGTACAACGCGTACCCGCACACATTGAAAGCAATGGGCCGGCCGGAGGCACCGATCGGTCCATTGCAGTTCAACGCGCACAGGGGTACAACGCGTACCCGCACACATTGAAAGCAATGGGCCGGCCGGAGGCACCGATCGGTCCATTGCAGTTCAACGCGCACAGGGGTACAACGCGTACCCGCACACATTGAAAGCAATGGGCCGGCCGGAGGCACCGATCGGTCCATTGCAGTTCAACGCGCACAGGGGTACAACGCGTACCCGCACACATTGAAAGCAATGGGCCGGCCGGAGGCACCGATCGGTCCATTGCTGTTCAACGCATCACTGTACATGTGACTGGCATATGTCAGCATGCCTGTCTCAGATGGACATATGCCAGCCACAGATAGCTCCCAGGGAGTGAGGGGCACACCTACATCACGACAGCCTGTCCAAACTTTATCATAAGGCATGTAAGGCTGCATTTCCTATTGTGTGTATGTTGGTGTACATGTTGTCCTGTGGGTGTCACCTGTGGGCAGCCACCCCCAGGCTGTGCACGTGTTCATGGGGACAGGATCCTGGGTGTTACGTGTACGTGACCACTGTGATGTGCAACTGTTCATATCTGTGCATGTGCCATGGTCACATTTCACAGTGGTGTATGTGTATGTCATGTCACATACCCCGTGAGTCCCATGTGGGACGGTATGTTTGAGCCAGGGTGTCCCAGTGGCACAATAGTGATGGTCCTCCACAGTCTTTGTGCATGTGGTGTTTACAATGTCTCTGATTTCATGTGCACAATGGGAGACAGTCTCCACATCCACGTTGTGTGTGCATGGACTCTGATGTTGTGCGTGTGTGTCACAGACGTCCATGTCTGTCCTGCCGTGGCAAGTGGGGCCACTACCTGTGGGGGTCATGGTTGTTTTGCTGTGGTGTATACATGATACTCCATGTAATGCCAGTGTCCATGTGGCATTACAGGGTCCCTGGGAATGTACCTGTCGTTGAGCTGTGGTGCCTGGGGCACATCTGTCCTCACATGTCCCTGTGGGGGGTTATTGTGACACGGCAGCAGGAGATGGGAACTGTGACACGGCCTCATGATATCCAATGGGCCAACCTGGGACTAATTGATGCCACCTGTTGGACCGTGTTGACAGATGTTGGCCATGTATGTACCATACATGTCCTTCCGGTACTGCACACTTCATGTAGTTGTGCCTCATAATGATGTATGTTGGGATCTTGAGTGTGTTCAATGCCGCATATGTGGGGTGACTGACAATCTTGCTTACTTCTCCTCTGCACTGCAGGGCTCCTGCTGTCCATCGGCCATTCCCAGACCTGGCAACGATGGTGGAACGGGACAGCATCCGACGGTACCGCTTCACCAGGCAGCTGATTGAGGATTTGGCAGTGCAGTTGTCCCCACATTTGCAGCCTGGCCGGCCGTATCCTACAGCGCTGACCCCCAAGGTGAAGGTGATGGCAGCCCTACACTTCTTTGCCACTGGTACCTTCCAACATACTGTGGCGACTGCTGGTGGGATGTCACAGACCATGTTCAGCCGTGTGCTCCGCGATGTTTTGGCGGCAATGTTGCTCTTCCTGAACCGGTACATCTATTTCCCTAGACTGCGACGACTCACTGACGTGAAGAGTGACTTTTATGCCCTGGGGAGGATGCCGCATGTAATTGGCTCCATTGATGGGACACATGTGGCTTTGGTACCACCACAGGCCCAGGAGCAGGCCTACAGGAACCGCAAGCACTACCACTCGGTCAATGCACTGGTGGTGTGTCTTGCAGACATGACCATCACACACGTGTGTGCCCGTTTCCCTGGTTCAGCACACAATGCCTTTGTGATGAGGAGTAGTCGCATCCCCAGGATGATGGCACAGATGCAGAACCAGCGTGCCTGGCTTGTCGGTGTGTACTGACTTTGTGCCATTGTGTGTGATCTGATCTGTAGTATTCCGCCCACTTTTCCAAGTCAGCTAATGTGCACTTGTCTGTCCGTAGGTGACTCGGGATACCCCAACATGCCGTGGTTGCTGACACCCCTCAGGAACCCTGTGACACCTGCCCAGATGCGCTACAATGAGGCACATGGTCGGACCAGGAGAGTGATTGAGCGGACCTTTGGTCTCCTGAAGAGCCGCTTCCGCTGCCTGGACAAGACCGGAGGGTCCCTCCCATATGCCCCTGCGAAAGTGTGCAAGATTATCATCGTCTGCTGCATGCTCCACAACCTGGCAGTGCGGAAGGAGTTGCCTCTCATCCAGGATGACAATGACCAACATCCGCCACCTGTGGAGGATCCTGGCCTGGACCACGATGCCAGTGACGATGATGATGATGATGGTGATGGTGATGTCCGCACACAGCTCATCACCAACTTCTTTAGCTGAATGTGAGTATCCTGAGGTGTCATGTCAATGATGTGAGTTGGCATGATGTGTGGGTGGTGCTCTGGTGCTGTTGGAGTGTGTCCATGGGCCACTTGACTGGATGTGTGTTGCGATGTGTGGTGACAGGTGGGCTGTACTCCCCAACAGTGTTGACATGCTAACTTGGTTCTGGGTGGGTATCTTGTAACATGTATTGTGCATGTGTTTTGCTGTTCTGTCCTGTACTCCATTGCTTTTGACTGTGTGTCATTTCTGTCCTTCACAGGGTACTTTCAGATTCGTTTGGTCAACTGTGTCCACCGACGACGTGATTGCACATCCAGGCTGGTAGCTGTTGTGTCCCTACAGGTGATGTGCGCCACACCCATGGACTTCCTTCCGTCTACAGTTGTTGACTGTGTGCCCGCTGCCAGGTGGGGTTACCTTGCATCTGTAGTGGTTACGGCATGTTGCAACTGTGTAATAAACCTGTGCTTCACTTTGTGATGTGCGTTGTCTGTGGTCACACATTTGACTGCCATTTGCTTACTGCACCTGTGGGCTACTTGACTACAACTGGGAATGGGTGTGGTGTCTGTGCATTGCACCGTCTTCCCTGGCAACATCAGTGTAGGCAATGAGTCAGATGGCCTAGGTGTGTATGTGTCGTGTAGCCCTGGTGGTGTGTCTCCCTCATGTGTGTCACGTTGCCTGTACTCACATGCCTGTGTTGTCCTTGCTGTTGCAGTTCGCATACACAGTGTAATTTTGCAGTTCATCATCCCCATAACAGCACCCACGTTGGAATCACGACAGAGGCAAGTATGGTGTATTAGTGTGTTTATTGTGATACATTTGTGTTAATAGTGCATAGGATGGGTTGTGCTGTACATGAATCTTGCAATCCCAAGTTCCTAGGTGAATTGAAAGTCCGGGTAGACAGGATCCCCAGTATCGGGGCCACAGTTGTCTGACACATTGGTCCAACTTGTACTCCCCATGCAATGTGTGGGAGTAGTGTTGCCGTCAACAGGGTGAACAGTCTGTGCACAAAGGCGAACATCCAGAACAGGTTCAGGCTTCCTGGGAGTTGCGCTTGGCCATCGGCCTCTCACTTTTCCCTCCTCGGACGACCCCTCTTCTTGGGGGGGGGCCCTCAAGTGCAGGCTGCTGCGGTGCAGGGGACTCTCCGCCAGAGTCCTCCTCCCTCCCTGTGGCAGTTGCAGTTTGTTCGGCACCAGATGTTGTTGGCACACAGGGAGGTGTGGACTGGTTGCTGTTCATCTGGCGGAGGCATTGTAAAATGTCCCTGTGCACCGCCGTCATCTCATGCAGTGCATCCCACTTGGACTCCACGCGGGACATGTGTGAGTCCACACGGGACATGTGTGACTCCACGTGGGACATGTGGGAGTCCAAGCGGGCATGATGGGCAGCCTGCTGCTGTTTAATGTCTCTGAGGAGCCCCACTACCTGGCTGAGCTCTCCGGTGCTGGACTGGTACGCATCAGCTATGCGTACCAGTTGTGGGTCATCATGCACACCAGCAACGTCTGCAAGCAGCGACCTCTGTCTCCCACCCCTCCCACCACCCCTGCTGACATGTGCAGTGTGTGCAGTGGCACGCACAGATAACCCTGGTCCACCTTGGGTGTTGGTGGTGGTGGTGGTGTCCATGGCCCCAGGTTGGTCCAGGGTCACTGTGCTGGTGTTGCTCCTTATTCTGTCCATGTCGGCAGGGATGGTATTCGTGGTGACAGTCGTTGTAGGGGTGGGTGCAGGGGGTGCAGCTGGTGGTCCTGCTGGTGCTGCAGCTGGTGGTCCTGCTGGTGCTGCATGTTGACTTGCACCGGATGTGCCAGGTTGTTCTTCATCGTCCGAGGAGGACAGAGGCTGTACGACGCCAGTGAGCTCGGCATCCTCTTGAGCCTGGGACTGGGACTCCTCAGCGTCTGCTGCTGTGTCCCCATCATCACCTGTTTTTGGGAGACACAAACAATGTATGTCATGTTTCTGCAGGCATCAATGGTTGACACACATGACAGTTGTGACTGTGCCTCTGGGTCCGGGCCTGTACATTGCATTGTCCTGAGTCGTCACAGTCAGGGGTTGATATTGGTGTGGCACATTGTCCTGCATTATTTGGGCATTTCTATGTATTTTCTGGGGTGTGAACATGGTCTGCATTGGTTGTGTTTGGTTGACAGCCGGACCTCCTTCCCACCCACCCAGCCAGTCAGTTATCCCACCATGGAACGTGCTTGCGTTGCAGGGAGTGTAAGTTGTCTCTCAGGATGTCAGTCAGTGGTGTCCTGCTGTTTGTTGGTGCACAGTTGCCAGCAGGGCCTTGTGCTCCCCACAGCAGTAGCCAGTGTCAGCCATCTTGTGAGTCCTTCTCCACTCCCTGTGATGTGAGCATGGTTCAGGGTGGTGTTGATGGGACAGTTGTGGGGGTGACCAATATCAGTGACTACGACTCCCATCATGCTATTGCCTCCACCCCCTTCCCAGCATGCCCATGCTTCCTTCCTTTGACTCTGCTTCCCTGTGGGGTGGGCTGGCTGTGCTGACAGGATGGCTGGGAGTGTTGTCCTGGCAGTTGTTTGGCTAAGAGTCCCAAGAGTGTCCCTGTGCTTCACACAACATAACCCAGGGTGGTGGTTCTTTGTGGGATCTTGTGTTAGGATGGAGGGCATTGCATTCTACCAGGTGGGTACTGTGGAGTTTGTGTTGGGGGGGTGTGAGGGGAGGTGCTTGTGACTATGGTCAGTGCTGCAAGTCCTCCTTCCCACCCAGCCAGCCAGCCAGTTATCCCACCATGGAACGTGCTTGCATTGCAGGGAGTGTAAGTTGTCTCTCAGGATGTCAGTCAGTGGTGTCCTGCTGTTTGTTGGTGCACATTTGCCAGCAGGGCCTTGTGCTCCCCACAGCAGTAGCCAGTGTCAGCCATCTTGTGAGTCCTTCTCCACTCCCTGTGATGTGAGCATGGTTCAGGGTGGTGTTGATGGGACAGTTGTGGGGTGAGCTATGTCTGTGACTACGACTCCCATCATGCCATTGCCTCCACCCCACTTCCCAGCATTCCCATACTTACTTGCTTTTGTGTGGAGTTCAGTGTGTGTGGGTGTGAGAGCAATGGCAAGATGGCTGACAGTGGTGTCCTGCTGTTGGTTGGTGTGCAGTACCCAGCATGCCCTTGTGCTCCCCACGACACAGCAACAGTGTCAGACATCTTTGATGGGCCTTTCCACTCTCTGTGGGATGTGCATGCGTGAGTGTGAGCTTGCTGGGCCATGTGGTGGGGGATGTAGAGCTGTGACTACGACTCCCATCATGCTATTGCCTCCTCCCCCTTCCCAGCATGCCCATGCTTCCTTCCTTTTGACTCTGCTTCCCTGTGGGGTGGGCTGGCTGTGCTGACAGGATGGCTGGGAGTGTTGTCCTGGCAGTTGTTTGGCTAAGAGTCCCAAGAGTGTCCCTGTGCTTCACACAACATAACCCAGGGTGGTGGTTCTTTGTGGGATCTTGTGTTAGGATGGAGGGCATTGCATTCTACCAGGTGGGTACTGTGGAGTTTGTGTTGGGGGGGTGTGAGGGGAGGTGCTTGTGACTATGGTCAGTGCTGCAAGTCCTCCTTCCCACCCAGCCAGCCAGCCAGTTATCCCACCATGGAACGTGCTTGCATTGCAGGGAGTGTAAGTTGTCTCTCAGGATGTCAGTCAGTGGTGTCCTGCTGTTTGTTGGTGCACATTTGCCAGCAGGGCCTTGTGCTCCCCACAGCAGTAGCCAGTGTCAGCCATCTTGTGAGTCCTTCTCCACTCCCTGTGATGTGAGCATGGTTCAGGGTGGTGTTGATGGGACAGTTGTGGGGGTGAGCTATGTCTGTGACTACGACTCCCATCATGCCATTGCCTCCACCCCACTTCCCAGCATTCCCATACTTACTTGCTTTTGTGTGGAGTTCAGTGTGTGTGGGTGTGAGAGCAATGGCAATATGGCTGACAGTGGTGTCCTGCTGTTGGTTGGTGTGCAGTACCCAGCATGCCCTTGTGCTCCCCACGAAACAGCAACAGTGTCAGACATCTTTGATGGGCCTTTCCACTCTCTGTGGGATGTGCATGCGTGAGTGTGAGCTTGCTGGGCCATGTGGTGGGGGATGTAGAGCTGTGACTACGACTCCCATCATGCTATTGCCTCCTCCCCCCTTCCCAGCATGCCCATGCTTCCTTCCTTTTGACTCTGCTTCCCTGTGGGGTGGGGTGGGCAGGCTGTGCTGACAGGATGGCTGGGAGTGTTGTCCTGGCAGTTGTTTGGCTAAGAGTCCCAAGAGTGTCCCTGTGCTTCACACAACATAACCCAGGGTGGTGGTTCTTTGTGGGATCTTGTGTTAGGATGGAGGGCATTGCATTCTACCAGGTGGGTACTGTGGAGTTTGTGTTGGGGGGGGTGTGAGGGGAGGTGCTTGTGACTATAGTCAGTGCTGCAAGTCCCCCTTCCCACCCAGCTAGCCAGATATCCCACCATGGAACGTGCTTGCATTGCAGGGAGTGTAAGTTGTCTCTCAGGATGTCAGTCAGTGGTGTCCTGCTGTTTGTTGGTGCACAGTTGCCAGCAGGGCCTTGTGCTCCCCACAGCAGTAGCCAGTGTCAGCCATCTTGTGAGTCCTTCTCCACTCCCTGTGATGTGCGCATGGTTCATGGTGGTGTTGATGGGACAGTTGTGGGGGGGCAATATGTGTGACTGGGACTCCCATGATGCTATTGGCTACACTGACTTGGCCAGCATACACAGAATTCCTTCCTTTGAGTGGTCTTCACTGTGTGTTGGTGTTGTTGTGGTGGCTACATGTGTGGATGTGTTTGTTAGTTCTATTTGTGCCACTGCCTAGCTGTAGTTGTGGTTGTGTTTGTACATGTGTTGGCACAGTTGGATGTGACTTTTTTGATGGCATGTGTTGTGTTTATCTGACTGACATACACATTTTGGGATGATTCTGTTCTGGTTGCTGTGTAATTGCTATGAGTGCATGGTTTGACTCTCCCCTTGACAGTGATGTGTGTGTGTTTTGTGGCAGTATATTGTGTACATTTGTTGTGTACTCACCAGGCTCTGGGATGTCCTCTAGTCCATATACGCTCACTGGCGGAAGGATGGCCCGCACCTTCTCCTCCCAGGGCCTGAGGTATTTTGGCTTGGCAGGAGGGCCACTGCCGGTGTGTTGGCTGTTGATGTAGTCTTGCTTCAGCATTTTCCGTACCCTCCTGCACACGTCATACCACCTGTTCTGGATGTCGGTCTTTGTGCGCCGACATGGTGATTGGGCGTTCACCCTGTTGATGATCCTCTCCCACAACTTGGTTTTCTGCGACATGGGGGTCTGTTGGACCAGTGTGCCAAACAGCTGTGGCTCCACCCTGAGGATCTCGTCTACCATGACTTCCAATTCACTATCTAGGAACTTGGGATTCTTCTTGGGGGGCATGGTGATGGGTGGTGATGGTGGGTGATGTGTGTGTTGGTGTGCAGGTGAGGGTGTGTGAGTGTGTGTTTTGCTGGGTGTATGTGAGGTAGGTATTTGTTGGTGTGCTGATGGTGTGTGGCTTGTGTGAGGGATGAGCTGTGGGTGTGTGGTTGCTTTCTCTTGGGTGCTGGCAGTGGAATGGCATTTGCAAAGGCTCATGGTAGTGATTTGTGTCCTTTATATAGGTGGAGTTGTGGGTGTGTCTTTGTTCTCTGTCCCCACCCCCCAGTATTTATTGGCTTGGTAATTGCTTGTTTGGCCTTTTTTTGGGTGATTTTTCCTTTGTGCTGTTTGTGTATGTTGGAAACGTTCTTGTGACCGAGTCGGACCCTGCATTGGTCTCGTACGGTGTTCTCCGTTTCGTTCACGCTGTGTTTGTACAGTTTTCTATGCTGCGTACGCGTCGGTCGCGGTGTATTGTGTTGCTTCGGCTCGGTTTTGTATGCGTGTCGGTCGTACGGCTTGTCCTCCGTCCGACTCGGTCGTGGTTTTCGCGCCTTGCATCGTACTTTGCGGTTTGGAGTTCGCGTGTACGTTTCGGTCGGATTTGTTCCGGGTGCGTGTCGGTCGGTTGGATTCGCGTGTTTTTCCGGCCGGATTGCTGCTTTCCGTGCGGCTTGGTCGGTCGACTTTGTTTCGGTACGTGTCGGTCGGATTTTCGCGCCTTGCATCGTACTCTGGCGTGTCGTGCGCCACGGGTACGTGTCGGTCGGTATTTTTTCCGGATCCGAGTCGGTCGGTGCTTTTTCCGGCCCGAATCGGAATCGACCCCTTGGTCACCTGGTCCACAAGAAACAGTATTATACCAACGACTCAAACGGGTTTCCGTCAAGGGCAAGGAACCATAACCCACATTATGGCCTTAACCATGTTCATGGATGCAGCGAAGCAAGGTAAATATCCCCTATACCTTTGCTTCATAGATTACTCAGCAGCCTTCGACCACGTTGACCGTTCCAAGCTCTGGCAAAAGCTGAAAGAATGGGGGATACCTTCACCCCTCCTAGACCAACTCATACAGCTGCATACCGACACATGGGTCAGAATTAAATTAGGCGCTGGGAAGCATCTCTCAAGAAAAATCATCACTACAAAGGGATTAAAGCAAGGATGCATCCTGGCCCCTTTGCTTTTTAGCCTTTTCCTGGTGGACCTGCCGGCAGAACTGGACGCTTGCTCCTCACATGCCCCGAAGTCAGGTGGCATGATACTGACAAACTTACTTTACGCTGACGACCTAGTGCTGATCAGCAGAACTCCGATAGGACTTCAGCACCTTTTCGATGCCACCCACAATTTTTCACATAGGAACGCCTTAAAAATTAATTTTAAAAAGTCAAAAGTTATGGGCGTAAATCATCACAAGAAGTCAAATCCCAGCTGGTACCTGGACGGCAAACGTCTGGACCAAGTAACAACCTATAAATATTTGGGCGTGCTTTTAGACAAAAACAATTCTTTTAAGCCACAGCCAGAATCCTTACGAAGGAAGGGAGTAATGACCTGCCTGGCATTAAAGCCCCTGAAGAAACTGCTGCCGGACTTAACGCTTGATCCCCTTTTAAAAGTCCTGCGAGCGAAACTACAGCCAACAATCACCTACGGGAGCGAATCCATGACTGGAAGAGATGCTGCTATCCTCGACTGTATAATTGCAACCTCCTATCGGGCGATATTCCAGCTCCCCAAATATGTTTCACCTGCTCAAATAAGACTGGAATTTGGTATTCAAAAACAGGAAATAGAAAGGCAGGGAGCCTTCTTAAAGAGCTGGCACAAAATCAGAGCTGCTGACACAGGGTCCTTGAACAATCAGCTCTGGCTTGAGCTGTCCCGCACTGGAAAGCTGCCAGCTAACATCTACCTTCTGAACTCCCTGCAGGCTCTCGGTCTGACAGATGCCTGGAACACTCCAATGGGCCATTTGGTTTTCAAAAAGTTAGTAACAAAATCGACAAAGCTCATATCGGCCATAGAGGACAAGAAAACGGTATCCAAGCGAGCTCATGGTTGGGTCGTGCTCAACAATTATGATGTTCTTAAACCACAGCCCTACCTCAAGGTCGGATCCAAGCTTGAGACCAAAGAAAAATTCCTAAGGCTACGGCTGGGAGTCGGCCCGATCAACCCGTTTTTGCCACCGTGGGAAAGAAGAGGGGGCGATCAGTTCTGCCGTCTGTGTGCGAATGACACTGAGACTTTGATCCATATCATATGCATATGCAAGAAGCTAGATGATATCTGGAAAATACTGTTAAAACCACTATTTAACCAGCATGGAGCGAGGTCCTGTAGGCAGGCAGTGATGCTGTGCTTTAATCCCACCTTAGTGCAGCTAAACTGTCGCCTTACAAAATTCTTCGATCTGACAGCATTGAGACTGAAAACTCCTGCTGCCAACAGTTGAGACCCACTATAGAGTAGTAGATGCTGAATTGGACCACTCTACTGGTTTAAAACTAGAAAGTTTATATAATTGATTTCAAACAGGCTCGTAAATCTGTGACAGCGGTGCTATCATATTCGAAACAATTTTATGTCTTTTAATTACAAAACAAAAGCATTTTTAACTTTGTACTTTATTTTTAATTGTTTTATTAATGTAACATTTTTGATATTAATCTGTAATGTTCTTAATACAACGGTTTTAATTAATCACACATAATAAAATTTACTTACTTACTTACTTACTCACTCCAGAGAGTGCAACAGTAGGGAAAATGTTGGATAGCGGAGGGGTAAAAATTACTTTCCCACTGCAGCAAGAGCAACAGTAGGGAAAGTGTTGGATAGCGGAGGGGAATAATTTACTATTCCCACTCCAGCAAGTGCTACAGTAGGGAAAGTGTTGGATAGCGGAGGGGTAAAAATTACTATTGCCACTCCAGCGAGTGCAACAGTAGGGAAAGTGTTGGATAGCGGAGGGGTAAAAACTACTATTCCCACTCCAGCAAGTGCAACAGTAGGGAAAGTGTTGGATAGTGGAGGGGTAAAAATTACTATTCCCACTCCAACGAGTGCAACAGTAGGGAAAGTGTTGGATAGCGGGAGGGGAATAAATTACTATTCCCACTCCAGCAAGTGCAACATTAGGAAAACTGTTGAATAGCGGAGGGGTAAAAATTACTATTCCCACTCCAGCGAGTGCAACAGTAGAGAAAGTGTTGGATAGCGGAGGGGAATAATTTACTATTCCCACTCCAGCAAGTGCAACAGTAGGGAAGGTGTTGGATAGCGGAGGAGTAAAAATTACTATTCCCACTCCAGCAAGTTCAACAGTAGGGAAAGTGTTGGATAGCGGAGGGGAATAGATTACTATTCCCACTCCAATGAATGCAACAGTAGGGAAACTGTTGGATAGCGGAGGGGTAAAAATTACTATTCCCACTCCAGCGAGTGCAACAGTAGGGAAAGTGTTGGATAGCGGCGGGGAATAATTTACTATTCCCACTCCAGCAAGTGCAACAGTAGGGAAGGTGTTGGATAGCGGAGGGGTAAAAATTACTATGCCCACTCCAGCGAGTTCAACAGTAGGGAAAGTGTTGGATAGCGGAGGGGAATAAATTACTATTCCCACTCCAATGAATGCAACAGTAGGGAAAGTGTTGGATAGAGGAAGGGACAAAACCAAAGATTACAGCTATTGAACCAAAAACCACAAACAAAATAAAAACAAAACAATTACCAAAAGTATTTATAAATTAATAAATGAATATTAATGATCAACTATTGATTAATGTATTTAAACTAAATTACTTTCCAACCTCTACTCCAATAAACACCAAAACACACACCTAAAAATATTTACACCATTTCCATAACCAATTTTGCATTCATAAATTAATAACAATTAACTACAAATCATTAATTAATTTTAAAAAAAATTCTTCCCAACATTTACAACTATAAACCCCACAACTCACACATCAAAATTATTCCACAATTACCATATTTAATTTGCATTAATTAACACATAATTAATTCAAATAATTTACCTACCACCATATTCCCCTATAAATAACACCACCAATGTTCTAAAACATGACACAATTAACATAATTAATTAACAATTAATTAATTAATAACAATTAACAAACAAAATAAAAACAATTATTAATACATTAATTCACACAATAAACACTATAAAATAACATTAAATAAATATTATATTAAAAATATTAAAAAAATTATTAAAATTAAATTACTTCCTACCCTGCTCCCCTATCAACCCACAACCCGCTCCTAAACAAATTACACAATTAACACAATCACCAATTAATTAATAATAATTAACAACCAATTAAATAATTAATAATAAATTAATTACCACAATTAACAATAAAAAATATTAAATACATAAATATTAATTAATAAAAAATATTAATTAATTAAAATTAAATTACTTCCCACCCTACTCCCCTATCAACCCACAACCCGCTCCTAAATATATGACACAATTAACATAATTACCAATTAATTAACAATAATTATCAACCAATTAATAAATAATTAATAATAAATAATTTTTACCACAAATAACAATATAAAATATTAAATACATAAATATTAATTAATAAAAATTATTACTTAGTTAATTATAATTAAATTACTTCCCACCCTATTCCCCTATAAACCCACAACCGGCTACGGAACTAAAATGCAAAATGTAATTAAAATAAAATTAATAACTTCTAAAAATTATTAATAAATGTATTATAATTAAATTACTTCCCACCCTATTCCCCTATAAACCCACAACCCGCTACGTAACTAAAACGCAAAATTTACTTAAAATAAAATTAATAACTTCTAAAAATGTAATACATATATTAAAAAACAAATGCAATACTTAGACAAAAAAATAGAATACATACATTTAAAATACATACTAAATTACATAACACTAACTAAAAAAACGATATTTTTAACAACTATATTTTTGCTAACGATATTAATGACTTCGATATTGTTAGAAACGATATTACTTACCTTAGACTCGATATTCTGTACCACGATATTCTGACAGTCGATATTTTTGTATCCCAATATTTTGCACTCGATATTTGTGCAAGTCGAGAATAACAACTCGATATTCTGACTGTTTACCTATTCCACTGCTTCCTAATTTCATCCTGTGTGTGCAGATTGTTAGCTACAGCATTCATCCTGTCAACTATTTTGTTCCACATGATAATTTTCTGAGACATGAGTGTACTTTGGACTTGTACTCCAAACAATTGTGTGACTACTTTTATGATTTCATCCACCATGAATGACAATTCTCCCTCTGTGAAATGAGGATTTTTGCGGCCAGGCATTATTGAAAAACTTATATACTTAAATGAAATTGAATGAACACAAGGGAACAAATTAAATTTAAAAAATAGGGAGAAGAAACAGGGAGAGCAACAAAAAAATCTGCTTGATTTCTGGGAATCAGCTTCAGTGTTGTGTTGCTGCGGATGGCAAAAGATCATGGTCTGAAATTGAGGGTGTTTTATAGTGTAGTGTTCACAATTGTGCAATTAACATCAGGTGTGTGATGCTAGCATCACTACTACAGCCACAGAAACAGTACAATGCTCACCGCATCCCGCGATGGTCTCACTCCGTCGGGCAACCGCCAAAATGAGACCACCAGGCCAACTGTATTATCTAAATAGGCTTGGCGCAACCCCACTGCCCTGATGGCGATCGAGTACTATTCGCCAACATTGGAGTCTGCAGCGTCAGCTGCGGTGAGCTGTGACCGCAACTGGAACTGCTCCGTCGACGGCGGCTGCGAGTCAGCCCGCATGCATCTAAATCCTGCTGATGGTCTGCAGTCAGCTTAACAGAGTACTTGGGACCGCCGCCGCAGCGGGACGGCGGTACTACCGTCAAGCTCTAAATCAGGCCTTATGTACAGGAAACCAATTCAGCGCTAACGTACGTTCATGTGCGCATTTACATGGCATGGATTTTATGTTTGCGTTTGCCAGTGCTGTTGTACTTCTGTAATACTACGCAGACGTTTATGGCTGGATTGTCTTTTATTCACTAATGTATGCAGGGTCAATTTACAGAGGCATAGGCAGCACGACTACTGCCAGACTGAGCACCGCCGGAGCCATACGATGCTCCCACAGACAGCTTATCTATTTAAACACAGCAGTCATTCTTGGTGTCTTTTCTACCCAATTCTACACTCCTCAGTGTTGGCCTACAGAAGTGTGTGTCAGTCTGTGATTGGCCACGCCATGTATGTATGAACCGCATCGCTAAACACTTATAAGGTCCCAAAGGCAAGACCTAATGGCTATGCCTATGCATGTTTTAATTGGCCGGCTGGAGAACTCTGGTCCTTAAGAGGTTTAATGAAATGTAAGCTAATTGTGTTGAAGGTTTGGAAGACCCAAAAAAATATTTCTGCCATTGTGGCTGCAAGAAATGTTGAGTTTGGCTAGTTTGAATAAGGATTCATCCAGAAAGCTGTGGCAGATTTGGTTGTTTGATGATATTTGGGGAATATGTTTTCGACTTTTGCAGGGCTCATTTGATGTTCTTATAGATTTATTCAGGCCTGTGCATGTCGATAAAATATTGTTTTTTGTTTTAAATGTATACATCTTTAGCATGCCGTATCAATGATCATTACCTACATTTACCAAACAACCATTTTGCCCGACAACATTATCCCCTTTCTCAAGTCCAAAACGCATCCCTCTTTAGACTTCCATGCTCTATACAGTTCTGTACCAGTTAAATAGTAGTTTTTTAGTTCTCAGCTTTCATTTAGGATAGGATTGTGTCTTCAAAATGTGTATAATTGAGCTCATATATCTTCTTCTATCCAGTTCATTCCTCAGGGATATTAGTATTGTTTCCAACGTTGTATTGTGATGTAACTTGTGAAGACGTGTGTCTTTTTATTTCGATGTTTTAATATTCCCTCAGTGGGCCCCATATATCTTTAGGGTTGGATGCATCTAACTGAAATGACGTATATACGTTGACCGTAATGATACAAGTCTCAAGCCATCCTTTCAGTCTTTGGATGGGGCCTTTACACCAGCAGCTTCGTAGGTTGGAAGGCCATTGCTGTTAGCTTCCTGACAGAGTGTGGGGCCTATTTTAACACAGTCTAGCTTGAGATGAGTGGGTCTGACTCTACTGTGAAGTCAAAAAATGTGGACACTGTTTCGAATTCTTGTGTACACTAGTCCCTTATTGATGGACACATCCAAATCAAGTGTATAAAATCTGCCTTTGCATGTCGGCATCTCCTATACGCTTCACTAATAGAGGGTCTATCTGGTGTTAGAGTATGAGAGTGTAGTATATCCAGGGTAGTGATTTGAAATGGATCAATTTCTGCTTGTAATTTGATGAAATGTGTACCATCTCTGCACAATAGATGTATGTTCTTCCTCACTCAGCATCTGTGCTATATCCATTTGCCACTTCTCTCTGCGTTTCTCTGCATTATGGTGAAAGCCTCCAGTAAACTTGTGTATAATCAGGCTACCCATCACCACAAATCTATTCACTTAATAATCTGTGTCAGAGTCGAAATAGGCTGGCTCTTGTGGATAGGGATCAAATACACTGTGTACTGTGTTCTTAATCTAAAACAGCCGGGGTCCGTGCAGGTAACAGCGGTGGGGTGGCGTTGGGGGTGATTTCGAAGGACGATGCCGAGGGAAAATTAATTATTTATTTAATTTTCCCTCGGCATCGTCCCTTGAAATCCCCCCCCCCAACGCCGCCCCACCGCTGTTACCTGCAGGGACCGCGGCTGATCTAAAATAAGCGAATATGTCCACAGCTGTGGTGCCCCTTCAATTGTATAGTGTGAGAAAGTGATATCTCTGTATATGTGTCCCAGCAGAAATAGTCACACCTAGTTGAGTAATTCTGACGCAGGTTTTTCACCTGTCAGTGGTTAAAGCGGGTTATTCCATAATGGTAAAGTTGTAGAGTATAGGTTGTCTAATTCCTCCTCTCTTACCATATCCCGCGAATCCCAGTTTGTGGTCGCTACTGTCTTTACTTCTGCACGGGGTCTTGGTAGCACTGCCATTAGGACCGTCTGTAATGTATGTACCGGAATCTATCTGTCCAGTCAGGGCCGACTTTAGCGCTGATGGGTCCCGGTGTGACAATCTTTTTTGGCGCTCTCCCACCCCTATATGACCTCCTTCTTGGATTCCCTCACTACTGCCCAGGCACAAGTGCCCCTCATCACTCCATAGCTTCTCTTTCAAATACATTCAATTTATTTTAAAGCACTGGTAAAGGCTGGATTTACCATTCCACTCAGCTATCCACCTAAAATACAGATCTGTACTTTGTAACAGAAATATTAACCCTTTGCACAACGTTATGGCAAGTCAAAACTGCCACTAGACAAAACTCTGATCTCTCTCACTAGCAGGTACATTAATCACAATAGTTATCATGACATTTTTATTGCTGCCTGAAAGCTGGACGCACCAGGAACTCTGCAGCAGGTGCTTTTAAATCATACATTATTGCTAAACGCAGCGCCCCCCCCTTAAGTCAGTGCCTCTCCTCCACATCAGCGCCCAGTGCGGCCGCACCGGTCGCACTGCCCTAAAGCCGGCCCTGTCTATTCTCATTCCTGTAGCAGGTGTATAGGTTGAGCATTGGGTGATACCAGAGTCTTGCAAATTAGCACTATGCTGCCAAGTAATAAAGTCCTAGGCCGGGGACTGTGACCCCTCCAAACAGAAGCTAGCGTGGAATTTTTCCAGGATTATGTGACTGCTATCTTCCCTCCAGACTAGTTTTGTAATTACGATCTAAGGTTGACAAAGAAACGTTTGTTAAGTGGGATGGGGACATTAACAAGTCGATATAATAATTTAGCAGGCGTTGCCATTTTTATTGAGGGCACTTTGCCAGCAATCAAAGGTAATTTATAGGCCTGGGCGGTGAACTCCGCTCTGTTCGCAGAGTTTGCAGAGTTTTCTGCACTCCGCGGAGCATGCAGAGTTCTGAAAACTCTACTCCGAATTTTTTCCTCGCTCGCCAACGTTAAGTTGGCAAGTACGAACAAGGAAAATCCAACGCTAGACCACCTCCCAGCGAGATTTCTCAACACAGGCGGTTGTGGACGGTCGCTACCGCTCGCGTTGAGAAACTTTCTGCTCGTGTTGAGGAAGCTGCTGCTCGAGTAGAATTCCACTCAAGCGGCAGAAAGAAGCAGCGCCTTCTTGCGCTGCATGTGGTGCCGTTTGCTCTAATTTTACAGCGCATGACAAACACCCGGCGCTAAAAATCAGCACGAATGGCACAACGTAATGCACTCCACCGCGTGTGGAACTCCGTGTAGAGCGGCGTACTTTTTTTGTCACTTCGCAAACTCTGCCCAGGCCCTAGTAATTTGATCCACCTGTCGGTGTCCTTTGACATTTTCTCTACCACCGGCCCATAATTATCTCACAGTCCCGGCATATTTTAAATCCCAGGTATGTCATCATATTATCCCAACAACATAGTGGCTCTTCTGGATCCAGTTGCTTATTAGTCAGGATAAGAGGGAAAAGCTCCTGTATCTTCAAATTGATTAAGATTCCTTGAAATCCCTCCGTAGGGTATTATTGCTTTGGTTATTGGGCATTAGTTTATTATTGGTTGACTGATAAATAATAAAAAAAATCATCTGCGTACATTGATGTAAGAATTTCCCTGTTTTAAACCGAAATCACTGCTGCATGTTTCTTCTCCTAGCCTGCATGCTAATGGCTCCGTAGAGATAACAAAAAGAATGGAGGAAAGTGGGCGCCTCTGTCGTGTTGCCCATCCCACCGGAAACGGTTCTGACATTAAACCGTTAATGGGAAAGATATCTCGCCTGAGAGGCTGCATATAACAAACCAAATAGTTTTAACATGTGTTCACCCAACCCGAGTCTGCGCAGTGTTGCCAACAAAAATGGCCGTTTAGGGGGCTCAAAAGACTTCCATGCTTCGAGTTCACAAAGTGTTGTACTGTGCACTTTGTAATGTGTATATATGTATATTTACGTGCTTTGTAATTTGTATATATGTATATTTGCTTACTTGAATTTCACTTTCAATGCACTTGGCTGCAATTTATTTTCTGAAAGATTAATAATAATTTATATTCGTGAATATGACTGTAAATGTTTTTTAGATCAATACATTCTTTTGAAACATGACAGAATGAGTTTAGGAGAGGCATTAGTTTCAAAGTTGATTTTAAAGTATTCGAACTATGAGTCTTTTGACCTTTTTTAACACATTTGTAATGGTGTTTAGGGTGATGATTGTGCATTTTTGATTTATATTCTATAAACTTGGTTTAATTTGATTTGCTTTAGCATAAAAAACTGTCCAAGAGTTAAGTTCTCTCGCAGGATCTTTGGATTAAAACGGTAACACTTACAAAGATGAGAGATTTTTTTTTCAATATGTTTCGTATACACCCCCTCTGCAGTGCACGCCTAATTCCTCACGCACCAAGGTCATGAGAATGGAGAAGTAATAATGTGTGTTACATGGGCGGAACACCTCCAATCAAAGAACGTATGTTAATACAAAAGTTGAAGGAACAGGGAATAGTGGTGTCTAAGGACATACTGCCCAAATATCCGTTTCGTCTGAGAACTGAAAACACAGGCTTGTCTCAAAAGCGAACATACTCAAATCCATCACACAGAAATGTTACACAGAGGAATTGTAAACATAAGGGTATCAGAGGCCACAACCGTAAAAGAACCAGAAAACCTAAAAATCATTGTGTGCAAATATACATCACTCACGAATGGTTATCAGTCATTGGACACATAACGAACTGGAAGGAGATTGGCTGACCCTCACTAATGCCAGTTCCTAGACATCACACCTAACAATGACTTTGCAGACCAGGCACAGGGTATAACCTCTAATAAACCATTCAGCTCTAATCCAAACAATAGAACTCCCTAAATAAAAGAGCTCTTTGGGTCCTTGGCTGGCTCTCATGGAACATTGCCGGACTAGGGGAAAATCTTAATACAGCTGGGGATTAATTGAACGAACTGTTGTGAAACACCAAGCTGTATACCTCCAGGAGACTTTGAATACTGTTGTACTGGGGATTCATTGACCAAAGTGTTCTGAATCACCAATCCATATTGTATTGTATTGTAATTCTATTTATATAGCGCTTACTACCCCTGATGATGCGTCGAAGCACTTTTCGGTGAGTAGCACTCTACCCTGGAAACCAAAAAGGATTAGTGGTGGATAAGTACAGAGCAGTGGACATGTGAGTCTGTTAGTTGGATTGAAAAGGATAATGGGGGGATAGATAAGGGAAGAGTCTAGAAAGTGTTTACTGGGAGATCATAGTGGTAAGATGAGGTTTTGGGTGAGTCAAAGGAGGGCTGGGTGAGGGGAGAATTTAGAAGAGATGGAGGAGGGAAGAATCTCTAGAAATGGATTAGGGAGATCAGAGTAATAAAAATGAGTTTTGGGATGAGTCAAAGGAGGTATAGGTGAGGGAAGAATTTAGAAGGGTTGTTTGCAAGATCATAATATTAAAATGAGGTTTGGGGTGATCCAAGAAGTGATAGAGGAGGGAAGAGTCTATAAAGGGTTATTTTGAAGATCATATTAGTAGAATGAGGTTTGGGATGAGTCAGAGAGTGGAGATAGAGGATATATTGAGAGAGGAATATGGTGAAATATAGAGTAGTGCATTGGAGAGATTCAGTTATTTTTTTACAGTAGGAGTAAAGTAATAAATATATAGATACATGAGTACAAATTATGATACATGTTTATATCAAGAAATACACATATCTAGATATACACATATAATCAAGATAAATGTTTATATACACAGGGATATGCTTTACATTTGTGTTTGAGTATGGTGGTTATGTAGGAAAGAGCAAACTCTTGATTAGTCTTCTGAAGATAAGATAGTTTATCTGCGGATCTTATGTTTGGGGGTAATGAATTCCATAGTTTGGCTGCTTGAACAGAGAAAGATGTGCCACCTATGTTTTTAGGTCTCGCCTAGCGTTGCTGCGCTCATGCGCTGCTCGCTCTGCGAGGCATCTTGTAATCGAGGAGATTTCAGAAGTGGAGTTTAAGCCCCGCCCCTTCTTTCCATTGGCTTGCATCATCGTTCATGCTAAACGCTGGCTTTTGATTGTAAATGAGGCTTCTTAGTCCCTCCCATCCGGACTGGATCTTTTGCTTGCGGCGTTACACTGTCTCCTTTAATTACTGTCGATAGGCACTTATTTTTTTCAGCCGGCTTTGCAAATGGTGGCCGTGTGTATATGTTTGCATAGCGCTTTCACTTTAACAATAGCTGCCGCCCCACCCTGCGAATGCTGTGTGGGGCGGCAGCTATTGTTAAAGTGAAAGCGCGATGCAAATATAAACAAGCAGGCTGCCTTTGCAATGGCGACAGCTTGTTTTGTATTTGCATCGCGCTATGCGCGCTTTCACTTTTACAATGGGGCCACACCCACCACTAGCGGAACGGGCTCTGCAGCTCGTCCAAAACTGTTTTTTTATAACATTAAATAATGGCGGCCGCGCGTCTTGTGCGCAGCTCGCCCAACTCCTTATCTTTAATTTTAGCGGCTCGTGCGGAGTCTATTAAAGGACATGCGGCAACAGGAGTTAGCAGGGGAGCGATGCCTAAGACTTCATTGTGTCCGGGGTTTAGCACCAGCTCAGTGTGGTATCCAGCCAGCGAAGGCCGTAGTGCTGGTAGAGAATGGCCCTTGTGAGCCCAGCCGCTGAAGGAAGCAGCCGGGATCCAATAAGTAATCTTCTTCTTTCTACTTGGGCGAGGGGCAGAAGAAAACCAGCAGGGAAGTGCCACAACAGAACAGCAGGGTAACAAGCTCCCTCTCCAACCCAAGCCTTTGGTAGCGCGAGAGACGATGGAGTGGTTGACAATCAACGCCCTTGCACAAAGACCTAGCACTCCTAGACCTGCTGAGACCAACACCTGCTGGAGTTTAATGCCCAGCACATCTGTGCCAGCCACAAAGTGAATTGATCCAACCAGAGAGTAAAGCGTGATATATTTTGTGACAATCCCATCCTACCCCAGCGAGTTCGGGGAAAAGATATGAGTGTAACTAGAAGGATACAGGCTCCAATACCACCATTTCATCCAAGCTGACATTCAATAAAATTAGTGTCAGTGAGTTGCGTAATTATAGAAACTCTTATCACATACTTACAGATTGAATAACTTGAAAAAGTGTGCTTTATAACTACTGATTATTGGTAGTTATTCTGTTCTGTACTTGTACGTTAAAAACTCGACGAAACCCGATTTGAAAGAAATTAAAATGGCGACCATGGTCCTGCTAACCGGCAAGTAGGTCCTGTTTAGGAGATCCTTGGAACTTTAGCTGCAGTAAACTTTATGTGAGTTCTTCAGAACTCTGGATGCGGTAATTCTGCACTTGAAATCCCAATACCGCGGATGCGTAATTTCCTGGGGGTTATTAAGGACCATAAGTAGGTCTGTAAGGAATGGGGGATTACTGTGAAAATATGTGGTCCTGTCACGTGTTTTTTCCGTATTCCAGGCCGTTTTCCGTGGATATATTCTGCCACGTTTCTCACTGGCGAAATCTACCTGCGGGACAACACAGGGGTGCGTTGCTATTCCAAAGCACAAATCTGTGAAAACTGAATCACGCTCCAGCTTGTGATGCAAGCGCTTGGAAAATCATTCCAGGAGCTACAGAGAGAGCGCTATACGAATTCGAATTAACCCCTTAACTGCTGGGCCTTTTCCCCCCCAGTGCTGAGCCCTTTTTTGGCTATTTGTAGTAGTTTCGCGATTAGGCCTCTGTAACTTTTTGACCACATAAGGTATCCACGTCAAATTTGCGTCCTTTTCTTCCAACATCATGGGGATTCTAAAGGTACCCAGGGTTTGTGGATTCCCCTGGAGGGGTCCCAGATTTTAGCCTAAATACAGCTAAATTTTGGTTTTTTGGGGAAAAATGGGAAAAAAGTCCCGCATATGAAAGCGTCTGGGTTTTTCCCTGCAAATGGTATCAAAAAAGGGTTTGTGGGGCTGAAATCTCCATTTTCCCAGATTTTAGGGAATGACAGACTTTTGTCAGAAAACCAAAACATTTTACACAGTTTTGGCATTTTTCTGGGACATAGCCTTTTTTGCTATTTTTTGTGCTTTCAACCTCCTTCCAGTTAATGGTAGAAATGGGTATGAAAGCAATAATGGATCCTAGAAATCTATACATTTTAGAAAAGTAGACAAAATGCTGAATTCAGCAAGGGGTCATTTGTGTAAATCCATCAAGGTTTCTTTATAGAAACTAACAGTTAAATATAGGAAAAATGGAAAATTAGTTGAAAAAAACAGCCTTTTGTGTCAACGTTTTCACCTGTAACTTCTTCTAATTATGACTGCTCTTTAAAAGCAATATACCGTTACATCCACTGGACCTTACTGGTTGTGGGGATATATAGGACTTGTAGGTTCACCAAGAACCCGACGAACCCAGAGCCAAAAACTGAGCAGCGTCTTGCAATGGTTTTTTATTATGTACCGGGTATATAGCAATTATTCTGGGAAAATGTATACATGGAATATTCGGTATGAAAGACTCCTATGCATTTCTGAAATGGGAACACAATATAGAGTTTAGAAACAGTAGATATTTGCACATTTCTGAAATTGGTAATACTCATACTAGCATGAGAATTATAGGTCATTTTTCAAAATAACTTCTTTTTACACATTGTCTTTCATTTGGAAGGCAGAAATGCATCGAAAGTCAATAGGTAATAACAGTTGCTTTACAAATCTGAATTACCGTAAGTGTCCCGATAAAAATGGTACCTCACTTGTGTGGGTAGGCATAGTGCCCACGACAGGAAACGGCTCAAAACGCAACGTGAACACACCACATTTTCACAATGAAAAATTACCCTTTTTTTGCAAAGTGCCTAGCTGTAGTTTTTGAACCCTTGCTCTGCCGGCACCCAGGGAAACCTAGCAAACCTATACATTTTTGAAAACTAGACACCCAGGGGAATCCAGGATGGGGTGACTTGACTGGCTTTCACCAGGTTCTGTTACCCAGAATCCCTTGCAAACCTAAAACATTGTAAAAAAAAACAAATTTTCCTCACATTTCTGTGGTGGAAAGTTCTGGAATCTGCATGGATCCACAAATGTCTACCCACCCGCGTTCCCCAAAGTCTTCCGAGTAAAATGGTACCTCACTTGTGTGGGTAGGCCTAGTGCCCACGACAGGAAACTGCACAAAACGCAACGTGGACACACGCCAATTTCACAGTGAAAAATGACCCTTTTTTGGCAAAGTACCTAGCTGTAGTTTTTGAACCCTAGCTCTGCCGGCATCTAGGGAAACCTAGCAAACCTATACGTTTTTGAAAACTAGACACCCAGGGGAATCCAGGATGGGGTGACTTGACTGGCTCCCACCAGGTTCTGTTACCCAGAATCCCTTGCAAACCTAAAAAATTGTCAAAAAAAACACATTTTCCTCACATTTCTGTGGTGGAAAGGTCTGTAATCTGCGCGGATCCACAAACTTCTACCCACCCCACGTTCCCCAAAGTCTTCCGAGAAAAATGGTACCTCACTTGTGTGGGTAGGACTAGTGCCCGCGACAGGAAACGGTGCAAAACGCAACGTGGACACACCACAATTTCACAGTGAAAAACGACCCTTTTTTGGCAAAGTGCCTAGCTGTAGTTTTTGAATCCTAGCTCTGCCTGCATCTAGGGAAACCTAGCAAACCTATATATTTTTGAAAACTAGACACCCAGGGGAATCCAGGATGGGGTGACTCTACTGCCTCTCACCAGGTTCTGTTACCCAGAATCCCTTGCAAACCTAAAAAATTGTCAAAAAAAACACATTTTCCTCACATTTCTGTGGTGGAAAGTCCTGGAATCTGCGTGGATCCACAAATTTCTACCCACCCCACGTTCCCCAAAGTCTTCCGAGAAAAATGGTACCTCACTTGTGTGGGTAGGCCTAGAGCCCGCGACAGGAAATCGCGCAAAACGCAACGTGGACACAACCCAATTTCACAGTGAAAAATGACCCTTTTTTGGCAAAGTGCCTAGCTGTAGTTTTTGAATCCTAGCTCTGCCTGCATCTAGGGAAACCTAGCAAACCTATATATTTTTGAAAACTAGACACCCAGGGGAATCCAGGATGGGGTGACTCTACTGCCTCTCACCAGGTTCTGTTACCCAGAATCCCTTGCAAACCTAAAAAATTGTCATAAAAAACACATTTTCCTCACATTTCTGTGGTGGAAATGTCCTGGAATCTGCGTGGATCCACAAATTTCTACCCACCCCGCGTTCCCCAAAGTCTTCCGAGAAAAATGGTACCTCACTTGTGTGGGTAGGCCTAGAGCCCTCGACAGGAAATCGCGCAAAACGCAACGTGGACACACCCCAATTTCACAGTGAAAATGACCCTTTTTTGGCAAAGTGCCTAGCTGTAGTTTTTGAATCCTAGCTCTGCCTGCATCTAGGGAAACCTAGCAAACCTATATATTTTTGAAAACTAGACACCCAGGGGAATCCAGGATGGGGTGACTTTACTGCCTCTCACCAGGTTCTGTTACCCAGAATCCCTTGCAAACCTAACAAATTGTCAAATAAAACACATTTTCCTCACATTTCTGTGGTGGAAAGTTCTGGAATCTGCGTGGATCCACAAAATTCCACCCACCCCGCGTTCCCCAAAGTCTTCCGATAAAAATGGTACCTCACTTGTGTGGGAGGCCCAAGTACCCGCGACAGGAAACAGCCCAAAACGCAACGTGGACACACCACATTTTCGCAGTGAAAACGGACCCTTTTTCAACAAAGTGCCTTGCTGTAGTTTTTGAACCCTAGCTCTGCCGGCACCTAGGGAAACCTTTCAAACCTATACATTTTTGAAAAGTAGACACCCAGGGGAATACAGGATGGGGTGACTTGACTGGCTCTCACCAGGTTCTGTTACCCAGAATCCCTTGCAAACTTAAAAAATTGTCCAAAAAAACACATTTTCCTCACATTTCTGTGGTGGAAAGTTCTGGAATCTGCGTGGATCCACAAATTTCCACCCCCCGCGTTCCCCAAAGTCTTCCGATAAAAATGGTACCTCACTTGTGTGGGAGGCCCAAGTACCCGCGACAGGAAATGGCCCAAAACGCAACGTGGACACACCACATTTTCACAGTGAAAACGGACCCTTTTTCAACAAAGTGCCTAGCTGTAGATTTTGAAGCATAGCTCTGCCGGCACCTAGGGAAACCTAGGAAACCTATACATTTTTGAAAACTAGACACCCAGGGAACTCCAGGATGGGGTGACTTGGCTGGCTCTCACCAGGTTATGCTACACAGAATCCCTTGCAAACCTAAAATATTGTAAAACAAAACACATTTTCCTCACATTTCTGTGGTGGAAAGTTCTGGAATCTGCGTGGATCCACAAAATTCCACCCACCCCGCGTTCCCCAAAGTCTTCTGAGAAAAATGGTACCTCACTTGTGTGGGAGGCCTAAGTACCTGCGACAGGAAACGGCCCAAAACGCAACGTGGACACACCACATTTTTGCAGTGAAAACGGACCCTTTTTCAACAAAGTGCCTAGCTGTAGATTTTGAACCCTAGCTCTGCCGGCACCTAGGGAACCCTAGGAAACCTATACATTTTTGAAAACTAGACACCCAGGGGAATCCAGGATGGGGTGACTTGGCAGGCTCTCACCAAGTTCTGCTACCCAGAATCCCTTGCAAACCTAAAATATTGTAAAAAAAAACCCCACATTTTCCTTACATTTCTATGGTGGAAAGTTCTGGAATCTGCGTGGATCCACAAAATTACACCCACCCCGCGTTCCCCAAAGTCTTCCGATAAAAATGGTACCTCACTGGTGTGGGAGGCCTAAGTACCCGCGACAGGCTAGGGCCCAAAACATATTGAGGTGACATTAAAATTGCCTATCACAAAACAACCTGGTTTTGCAAGGGGGTCACCTCGGTTTTGGCCCCGTGCTCGGCGGCCAGCTTGGGAAACCTATCAAACCCACACATTTCTGAAAACTAGACACCCGGGTGGTACCAGGGAGGTATGGCTTGCGTGGATCCCCCAACGTTTTCTTACCCAGAATCCCCTGCAAACCTCAAATTTAGCTGAAAAAATCACTTTTTCCACACATTTCTGTGTGGGAAAGTTGTGGCATCGCTGGGCAGACACGCATTTCCTACCACCCAGTGTTCCCCAAGGTCTCCCGATAAAAATGGTGCCTCACTCGTGTGGGAGGCCCAAGTACCCGCGACAGGCTAGGGCCCAAAACGTATTGAGGTGACATTAAAATTGCCTATCACAAAACAACCTGGTTTTGCAAGGGGGTCACCTCGGTTTTTGGCCCCGTGCTCGGCAGCCAGCTAGGGAAACCTATCAAACCCACACATTTATGAAAACTAGACACCCGGGTGGTTCCAGGGAGGTATGGCTTGCATGGATCCCCCAACGTTTTCTTACCCAGAATCCCCTGCAAACCTCAAATTTAGCTGAAAAAATCACTTTTCCCACACATTTTTGTGTGGGAAAGTTGTGGCATCGCCGGGCAGACACGCATTTCCTACCACCCAGTGTTCCCCAAGGTCTTCCGATAAAAATGGTGCCTCACTCGTGTGGGAGGCCCAAGTACCCGCGACAGGCTAGGGCCCAAAACGTATTGAGGTGACATTAAAATTGCCTATCACAAAACAACCTGGTTTTGCAAGGGGGTCACCTCCGGTTTTTGGCCCCGTGCTCGGCGGCCAGCTAGGAAACCTATCAAACCCACACATTTCTGAAAACTAGACACCCGGGTGGTTCCAGGGAGGTATGGCTTGCGTGGATCCCCCAACGTTTTCTTACCCAGAATCCCCTGCAAACCTCAAATTTAGCTGAAAAAATCACTTTTTCCACACATTTTTGTGTGGGAAAGTTGTGGCATCGCCGGGCAGACACGCATTTCCTACCACCCAGTGTTCCCCAAGGTCTCCCGATAAAAATGGTGCCTCACTCGTGTGGGAGGCCCAAGTACCCGCGACAGGCTAGGGCCCAAAACGTATTGAGGTGACATTAATATTGCCTATCACAAAACAACCTGGTTTTGCAAGGGGGTCACCTCTGGTTTTTGGCCCCGTGCTCGGCGGCCAGCTAGGGAAACCTATCAAACCCACACATTTCTGAAAACTAGACACCCGGGTGGTTCCAGGGAGGTATGGCTTGCGTGGATCCCCCAACGTTTTCTTACCCAGAATCCCCTGCAAACCTCAAATTTAGCTGAAAAAATCACTTTTCCACACATTTTTGTGTGGGAAAGTTGTGGCATCGCCGGGCAGACACGCATTTCCTACCACCCAGTGCTCCCCAAGGTCTCCCGATAAAAATGGTGCCTCACTCGTGTGGGAGGCCCAAGTACCCGCGACAGGCTAGGGCCCAAAACGTATTGAGGTGACATTAAAATTGCCTATCACAAAACAACCTGGTTTTGCAAGGGGGGTCACCTCGGTTTTGGCCCCGTGCTCGGCGGCCAGCTAGGAAACCTATCAAACCCACACATTTCTGAAAACTAGACACCCGGGTGGTTCCAGGGAGGTATGGCTTGCGTGGATCCCCCAACGTTTTCTTACCCAGAATCCCCTGCAAACCTCAAATTTAGCTGAAAAAAATCACTTTTTCCACACATTTTTGTGTGGGAAAGTTGTGGCATCGCCGGGCAGACACGCATTTCCTACCACCCAGTGTTCCCCAAGGTCTCCCGATAAAAATGGTGCCTCACTCGTGTGGGAGGCCCAAGTACCCGCGACAGGCTAGGGCCCAAAACGTATTGAGGTGACATTAAAATTGCCTATCACAAAACAACCTGGTTTTGCAAGGGGGGTCACCTCGGTTTTGGCCCCGTGCTCGGCGGCCAGCTAGGAAACCTATCAAACCCACACATTTCTGAAAACTAGACACCCGGGTGGTTCCAGGGAGGTGTGGCTTGCGTGGATCCCCCAACGTTTTCTTACCCAGAATCCCCTGCAAACCTCAAATTTAGCTGAAAAAATCACTTTTTCCACACATTTTTGTGTGGGAAAGTTGTGGCATCGCCGGGCAGACACGCATTTCCTACCACCCAGTGTTCCCCAAGGTCTTCCGATAAAAATGGTGCCTCACTCGTGTGGGAGGCCCAAGTACCCGCGACAGGCTAGGGCCCAAAACGTATTGAGGTGACATTAAAATTGCCTATCACAAAACAACCTGGTTTTGCAAGGGGGTCACCTCCGGTTTTTGGCCCCGTGCTCGGCGGCCAGCTAGGGAAACCTATCAAACCCACACATTTCTGAAAACTAGACACCCGGGTGCTTCCAGGGAGGTATGGCTTGCGTGGATCCCCCAAAGTTTTCTTACCCAGAATCCCCTGCAAACCTCAAATTTAGCTGAAAAAATCACTTTTTCCACACATTTTTGTGTGGGAAAGTTGTGGCATCGCCGGGCAGACACGCATTTCCTACCACCCAGTGTTCCCCAAGGTCTTCCGATAAAAATGGTGCCTCACTCGTGTGGGAGGCCCAAGTACCCACGACAGGCTAGGGCCCAAAACGTATTGAGGTGACATTAAAATTGCCTATCACAAAACAACCTGGTTTTGCAAGGGGTCACCTCCGGTTTTGGCCCCGTGCTCGGCGGCCAGCTAGGGAAACCTATCAAACCCACACATTTCTGAAAACTAGACACCCGGGTGGTTCCAGGGAGGTATGGCTTGCGTGGATCCCCCAACGTTTTCTTACCCAGAATCCCCTGCAAACCTCAAATTTAGCTGAAAAAATCACTTTTTCCACACATTTTTGTGTGGGAAAGTTGTGGCATCGCCGGGCAGACACGCATTTCCTACCACCCAGTGTTCCCCAAGGTCTCCCGATAAAAATGGTGCCTCACTCGTGTGGGAGGCCCAAGTACCCGCGACAGGCTAGGGCCCAAAACGTATTGAGGTGACATTAATATTGCCTATCACAAAACAACCTGGTTTTGCAAGGGGTCACCTCTGGTTTTGGCCCCGTGCTCGGCGGCCAGCTAGGAAACCTATCAAACCCACACATTTCTGAAAACTAGACACCCGGGTGGTTCCAGGGAGGTATGGCTTGCGTGGATCCCCCAACGTTTTCTTACCCAGAATCCCCTGCAAACCTCAAATTTAGCTGAAAAAATCACTTTTTCCACACATTTTTGTGTGGGAAAGTTGTGGCATCGCCGGAGCAGACACGCATTTCCTACCACCCAGTGCTCCCCAAGGTCTCCCGATAAAAATGGTGCCTCACTCGTGTGGGAGGCCCAAGTACCCGCGACAGGCTAGGGCCCAAAACGTATTGAGGTGACATTAAAATTGCCTATCACAAAACAACCTGGTTTTGCAAGGGGGTCACCTCGGTTTTGGCCCCGTGCTCGGCGGCCAGCTAGGGAAACCTATCAAACCCACACATTTCTGAAAACTAGACACCCGGGTGGTTCCAGGGAGGTATGGCTTGCGTGGATCCCCCAACGTTTTCTTACCCAGAATCCCCTGCAAACCTCAAATTTAGCTGAAAAAAATCACTTTTTCCACACATTTTTTTGTGGGAAAGTTGTGGCATCACCGGGCAGACACGCATTTCCTACCACCCAGTGTTCCCCAAGGTCTCCCGATAAAAATGGTGCCTCACTCGTGTGGGAGGCCCAAGTACCCGCGACAGGCTAGGGCCCAAAACGTATTGAGGTGACATTAAAATTGCCTATCACAAAACAACCTGGTTTTGCAAGGGGGGTCACCTCGGTTTTTGGCCCCGTGCTCGGCGGCCAGCTAGGGAAACCTATCAAACCCACACATTTCTGAAAACTAGACACCCGGGTGGTTCCAGGGAGGTGTGGCTTGCGTGGATCCCCCAACGTTTTCTTACCCAGAATCCCCTGCAAACCTCAAATTTAGCTGAAAAAATCACTTTTTCCACACATTTTTGTGTGGGAAAGTTGTGGCATCGCCGGGCAGACACGCATTTCCTACCACCCAGTGTTCCCCAAGGTCTTCCGATAAAAATGGTGCCTCACTCGTGTGGGAGGCCCAAGTACCAGCGACAGGCTAGGGCCCAAAACGTATTGAGGTGACATTAAAATTGCCTATCACAAAACAACCTGGTTTTGCAAGGGGGTCACCTCCGGTTTTGGCCCCGTGCTCGGCGGCCAGCTAGGGAAACCTATCAAACCCACACATTTCTGAAAACTAGACACCCGGGTGCTTCCAGGGAGGTATGGCTTGCGTGGATCCCCCAAAGTTTTCTTACCCAGAATCCCCTGCAAACCTCAAATTTAGCTGAAAAAATCACTTTTTCCACACATTTTTGTGTGGGAAAGTTGTGGCATCGCCGGGCAGACACGCATTTCCTACCACCCAGTGTTCCCCAAGGTCTTCCGATAAAAATGGTGCCTCACTCGTGTGGGAGGCCCAAGTACCCGCGACAGGCTAGGGCCCAAAACGTATTGAGGTGACATTAAAATTGCCTATCACAAAACAACCTGGTTTTGCAAGGGGGTCACCTCCGGTTTTGGCCCCGTGCTCGGCGGCCAGCTAGGGAAACCTATCAAACCCACACATTTCTGAAAACTAGACACCCGGGTGGTTCCAGGGAGGTATGGCTTGCGTGGATCCCCCAACGTTTTCTTACCCAGAATCCCTGCAAACCTCAAATTTAGCTGAAAAAATCACTTTTTCCACACATTTTTGTGTGGGAAAGTTGATGGCATCGCCGGGCAGACACGCATTTCCTACCACCCAGTGTTCCCCAAGGTCTCCCGATAAAAATGGTGCCTCACTCGTGTGGGAGGCCCAAGTACCCGCGACAGGCTAGGGCCCAAAACGTATTGAGGTGACATTAAAATTGCCTATCACAAAACAACCTGGTTTTGCAAGGGGTCACCTCCGGTCTTTGGCCCCGTGCTCGGCGGCCAGCTAGGAAACCTATCAAACCCACATATTTCTGAAAACTAGACACCCGGGTGGTTCCAGGGAGGTATGGCTTGCGTGGATCCCCCAACGTTTTCTTACCCAGAATCCCCTGCAAACCTCAAATTTAGCTGAAAAAATCACTTTTTCCACACATTTTTGTGTGGGAAAGTTGAGGCATCGCCGGGCAGACACGCATTTCCTACCACCCAGTGTTCCCCAAGGTCTCCCGATAAAAATGGTGCCTCACTCGTGTGGGAGGCCCAAGTACCCGCGACAGGCAAGGGCCAAAAACGTATTGAAGCAACATCAAAATTGCCTATCACAAAATGTTTTGGGCCCTAGCCTGTCGCGGGTACTTGGGCCTCCCACACGAGTGAGGTACCATTTTTATCGGGAGACCTTGGGGAACGCTGGGTGGTAGGAAATGCGTGTCTGCCCGGCGATGCCACAACTTTCCCACACAAAAATGTGTGGAAAAAGTGATTTTTCACCTAAATTCGAGGTTTGCAGGGATTCTGGGTAAGAAAACGTTGGGGGATCCACGCAAGCCATACCTCCCTGGAACCCCCGTGTGTCTAGTTTTTAGAAATGTGTGGGTTTGATAGGTTTCCTAGCTGGCCGCCGAGCACGGGGCCAAAACCGAGGTGACCCCCTCACAAAACCAGGTTGTTTTGTGATAGGCAATTTTAATGTCACCTCAATACCTTTGGGCCCTAGCCTGTCGCGGGTACTTGGGCCTCCCACACGAGTGAGGTATCATTTTTATCGGGAGACCTTGAGGAACACTGGGTGGTAGGAAATGCATGTCTGCCCGGCGATGCCACAACTTTCCCACACAAAAATGTGTGGAAAAAGTGATTTTTCCACCTAAATTCGAGGTTTGCAGGGGATTCTGGGTAAGAAAACGTTGGGGATCCACGCAAGCCATACCTCCCTGGAACCCCGGGTGTCTAGTTTTCAGAAATGTGTGGGTTTGATAGGGTTCCCTAGCTGGCCGCTGAGCACGAGGCCAAAACCGAGGTGACCCCCTCACAAAATCAGGTTGTTTTGTGATAGGCAATTTTAATGTCGCCTCAATACCTTTTGGGCCCTAGCCTGTCGCGAGTACTTGGGCCTCCCACACGAGTGAGGTATCATTTTTATCGGGAGACCTTGGGGAACACTGGGTGGAAGGAAATGCATGTCTGCCCGGCGATGCCACAACTTTCCCACACAAAAATGTGTGGAAAAAGTGATTTTTCCACCTAAATTCGAGTTTTGCAGGGGATTCTGGGTAAGAAAACGTTGGGGGATCCACGCAAGCCATACCTCCCTGGAACCCCCGGGTGTCTAGTTTTCAGAAATGTGTGGGTTTGATAGGTTTCCCTAGCTGGCCGCCGAGCACGGGGCCAAAACCGAGGTGACCCCCTCACAAAACCAGGTTGTTTTGTGATAGGCAATTTTAATGTCGCCTCAATACCTTTTGGGCCCTAGCCTGTCGCGGGTACTTGGGCCTCCCACACGAGTGAGGTATCATTTTTATCGGGAGACCTTGGGGAACACTGGGTGGTAGGAAATGCATGTCTGCCCGGCGATGCCACAACTTTCCCACACAAAAATATGTGGAAAAAGTGATTTTTCCACCTAAATTCGAGGTTTGCAGGGGATTCTGGGTAAGAAAACGTTGGGGGATCCACGCAAGCCATACCTCCCTGGAACCCCCCCGGGTGTCTTGTTTTCAGAAATGTGTGGGTTTGATAAGTTTTCCTAGCTGGCCGCCGAGCACGGGGCCAAAAACCGAGGTGATCCCCCTCACAAAACCAGGTTGTTTTGTGATAGGCAATTTTAATGTCGCCTCAATACCTTTTGGGCCCTAGCCTGTCGCGGGTACTTGGGCCTCCCACACGAGTGAGGTATCATTTTTATCGGGAGACCTTGGGGAACACTGGGTTGTAGGAAATGCATGTCTGCCCAGCGATGCCACAACTTTCCCACACAAAAATGTGTGGAAAAAGTGATTTTTCCACCTAAATTCGAGGTTTGCAGGGGATTCTGGGTAAGAAAACGTTGGGGGATCCACGCAAGCCATACCTCCCTGGAACCCCCCGGGTGTCTAGTTTTCAGAAATGTGTGGGTTTGATAGGTTTCCTAGCTGGCCGCCGAGCACGGGGCCAAAACCGAGGTGACCCCTCACAAAACCAGGTTGTTTTGTGATAGGCAATTTTAATGTCAACTCAATACCTTTTGGGCCCTAGCCTGTCGCGGGTACTTGGGCCTCCCACACGAGTGAGGTATCATTTTTATTGGGAGACCTTGGGGAACACTGGGTGGTAGGAAATGCATGTCTTCCCGGCGATGCCACAGCTTTCCCACACAAAAATGTGTGGAAAAAGTGATTTTTCACCTAAATTCGAGGTTTGCAGGGGATTCTGGGTAAGAAAACGTTGGGGGATCCACGCAAGCCATACCTCCCTGGAACCCCCGGGTGTCTAGTTTTCAGAAATGTGTGGGTTTGATAGGTTTCCCTAGCTGGCCGCCGAGCACGGGGCCAAAAACCGAGGTGACCCCCTCACAAAACCAGGTTGTTTTGTGATAGGCAATTTTAATGTCGCCTCAATACCTTTTGGGCCCTAGCCTGTCGCGGGTACTTGGGCCTCCCACACGAGTGAGGTATCATTTTTATCGGGAGACCTTGGGGAACACTGGGTGGTAGGAAATGCATGTCTGCCCGGCGATGCCACAACTTTCCCACACAAAAATGTGTGGAAAAAGTGATTTTTCCACCTAAATTCGAGGTTTGCAGGGGATTCTGGGTAAGAAAACGTTGGGGGATCCACGCAAGCCATACCTCCCTGGAACCCCCCGGGTGTCTAGTTTTCAGAAATGTGTGGGTTTGTTAGGTTTCCCTAGCTGGCCGCCGAGCACGGGGCCAAAAACCGAGGTGACCCCCTCACAAAACCAGGTTGTTTTGTGATAGGCAATTTTAATGTCGCCTCAATACATTTTGGGCCCTAGCCTGTCGCGGGTACTTGGGCCTCCCACACGAGTGAGGTATCATTTTTATCGGGAGACCTTGGGGAACACTGGGTGGTAGGAAATGCATGTCTGCCCGGCGATGCCACAACTTTCCCACACAAAAATGTGTGGAAAAAGTGATTTTTCCACCTAAATTCGAGGTTTGCAGGGGATTCTGGGTAAGAAAACGTTGGGGGATCCACGCAAGCCATACCTCCCTGGAACCCCCGGGTGTCTAGTTTTCAGAAATGTGTGGGTTTGATAGGTTTCCTAGCTGGCCGCCGAGCACGGGGCCAAAACCGAGGTGACCCCCTCACAAAACCAGGTTGTTTTGTGATAGGCAATTTTAATGTCGCCTCAATACCTTTTGGGCCCTAGCCTGTCGCGGGTACTTGGGCCTCCCACACGAGTGAGGTATCATTTTTATCGGGAGACCTTGGGGAACACTGGGTGGTAGGAAATGCATGTCTGCCCGGCGATGCCACAACTTTCCCACACAAAAATGTGTGGAAAAAGTGATTTTTCCACCTAAATTCGAGGTTTGCAGGGGATTCTGGGTAAGAAAACGTTGGGCGATCCACGCAAGCCATACCTCCCTGGAACCCCCCGGGTGTCTAGTTTTCAGAAATGTGTGGGTTTGATAGGTTTCCCTAGCTGGCCGCCGAGCACGGGGCCAAAAACCGAGGTGACCCCCCTTGCAAAACCAGGTTGTTTTGTGATAGGCAATTTTAATGTCGCCTCAATACCTTTTGGGCCCTAGCCTGTCACGGGTACTTGGGCCTCCCACACGAGTGAGGCACCATTTTTATCGGGAGACCTTGGGGAACGCTGGGTGGTAGGAAATGCGTGTCTGCCCGGCGATGCCACAACTTTCCCACACAAAAATGTGTGGAAATAGTGATTTTTTTCAACAAAATATGAGGCTAGCAGGGCATGTTGGGTAAAAAAAAAACAGTGAGAACCACGCAAGTCATTCACCCTTGTACTTCCCCCTTTGTCTACTACTCAAAAATGTAAAGGTTTGCCTAGGTGACGACTGAGCTAGGGCAGAAAGTCCCCTGCTACCCATTGTGGAAAAAAAAAAATATCTTACAAAAGGCCATTAAACCGACACAAATATAAATCTAACACTCATTTGATAAAGCTAATCCACCACTTAAACAGGTTGGTTTTAGCACCTCCAGAAACGCTGGCTTCAAAGCACAAATACTTATCAAAGTATATAAATATTGAAGCCAAGCCTTCTGAAGGGGAGCCATAAAGCCACATCACGGCACCAACCACTTTATGGTCCATTCACACGCCATTCACACACCACACACAAGACTTCCGTACCGCCAGCCACGGGCCCAAACAACCATATCACTTGCACTCACACAAACATACTGCCGCCATGCAAGGGCCCATCACATTCATATGCCACAAGACATAATGACTTTGACTATATTCTACCACCTGTCAAGTCTCCACCTCCTTCTTCCAGAACGTTACAGAACTCATGCCCAGTGAACCTATACTAATGACTTCCATGACAGCCACATGAGGCTCAGGAAGACATGTCTTTCATGCACCTTTAGTGCACTCACTATGCTAAATCCAACTCCTTCCAGTTTGTGGATGCAAGTTGGGGGGTGCTCGAGTATGCCGCAAAAACATTTCTCGAGCTGAGCAAGCATATCTACCTTTGAAACTAAGGCAAACATGCTGGAAATTTTCAAAAGATAACATCATAAACTATGAACGGATGAATGTGAAACAAGGGTAGTCCGTGACAACGTAGCATATGTCCAATCCACCGTTATGTGCAGTGACTGTAATGCACTTATCATACAGCAAACTGACCATCTACTAAGTTCTAACGGAGGATGAACATGGCAAGCAGCATTGACCCATAAGTACCACAGTAAATTCAGTGTGAGTGTGGCAGCAATGGATTTGAATCCATGGGTGAAGAAGAAGTCAGGACGTGTATCTATACTACCTTTACTATCTGCCTTCTACCTTTGTAATATTCCTCGGAAAGCGCACCTACCGTAAGCAGTTCTAAACCCGTTCGTGTGTCTGTCCTCAGAGTCCTGACTAACCCTGTCCAATTGTTAAGAGACCCTATACTAATGCCTTTCATCTCTAGCTACTTGAAGCTTGAGTGAACATTTCTGTCACGAGCTATCAATGCTCTCACAATGCTCTATCCAACTCCTTCCAGTTTGTGGATGCAAGTTGGGGGTGCCCGAGTATGCCGCAAAAACATTTCTCGAGCTGAGCAAGCATATCTACCTTTGAAACTAAGGCAAACATGCTGGAAATTTTCAAAAACTTCCTAAAGAGAACATCATAAACTACGAAGAACGGTTGAATGTGAAACACGGGTACTCCATGACAACGTGGCATATGTTCTGTCCACCAGTATGTGCAGCGTGGGGACTATAATGCACTTGTCAATTGGCGAACAGAACAACTACCACGTTCTGAAAGCAGATAAAGGTGTTGAGAAGTCCATGATTTCATGAAGTAGAGGAAGAAATATCCTGCAGCTGCTTGCGTAGTGAAGGAGTGGCCCACAGACAGTAGGTATCCATTCACACCAATTGAAAGGTTATCCTATTGGCAGCTCCACCTCAGTCAATTTCCCAGTATTTTGCTTTAGTGTGATACAACATAAAGCAAGTAGGAAAACAGAAGGCAGGCTTACTTGGGCACTGGGGACAGTAAACACGAGTCTCCTGCCTCTTTCCCTGCATCGAGCACACTTTACAACGACGACATGGTCGCTCCTTTTTGGGTGTTGCAGGAATTTTATCTGCAAAGTGTCACTCCTGCAGCCTTGCCACGTCCTCCAGAACACATGAAGTGGAGGCTTCTGCTTCTGTAGCAGTAAGACTTTCAATCACAGACAACTGAAAGTCAAGGAAAGACATGAGTCTTCCTGTGGTGGTCTCACGATAAACAACATACGCATTGTATGTTGCCATCTGGATCAGGTGCGTAAACAGTTTCTTATACCAAGTGCGAGTTTTACGACTCGCATTGTATGGCTGAAGAACCTGGTCGTTCTTGTCCACTCCGCCCATGTACTTGTTGTAATCAAGTATACAGGTGGGCTTGTGGACTTCGGCCATCTGACCCCAAACCGTGACAGGGGAAGTGCTCTCAGCATGAATTGTAGTGAGCATGTACACATCACGCCTATCTGAGAACTTAACTGCGAGCAGTTCGTTGGAACGCAACGCAGTGCTCTGGGATTTCTGGAGCTTCTTGCAAACAAGCTCCTGCGGGAATCCTTTGCAGCGACAACGAATTGTACCACAAGCCACGGTGCCAGCTTTGTAGAGCTCACTGAACAGCTCTACTCCTGTATAGAAATTGTCCACATAAAGGTTATAACCTTTGTGAAGAAGTGGCTGGACAAGCTCCCATACAATCTTTCCTGTGACCCCTAGCATGGGAGGGCAACCTACAGGGTTAAGAGTTGTGTCCTTCCCTGTATACACTCTCAAGCTGTACACATAGCCAGTCGAGCTCTCACACAGCATGTACAGCTTGATGCCATAGCGAGCGCGTTTGCTCGGAATGTACTGCCTAAACAGCAGCCGCCCTTTATACAAGATCAAGGACTCATCAATGGCTATATTCTTTCCAGGAGTATAAACCTTTGGAAACCTGGCAGACAAATGTTCCACGACAGGCCGAATTTTGAACAACCTGTCATAGTCTGGATGGTCCCGGGGCAATGCAGCAGAATTGTCATTGAAATGCAGCATGCGCTGCAATAGCAAAAACGATCTCTGCTCATGTATGGTGCAAAGATGGGGGTTAACCAAACCGTGCGAGTAGACCAGTAGGATAGCAAGGTTGGTTTATGCACTACCCCCATTTTAAGTGTGAGGCCCAAAAATATCTTCAACTCCCCTAGTGAAGTGGGAGTCCACTTGCGCGCCCTAGAATGAGGCCCAAGAGTGCCTCCTTGCTCCCTCAGAAATTGTTCGGCACGCAAATTTGTTTGCTGCACAATTTCGTCTAGGAAGTCAACACCAAAAAAGAGATGGAAGTAGTCAATTGGCAAAAAATTTGCCGTATCTACTTTACATCCAGCGTCACCAGTGAAAGGCGGAATTTGGGGCTGAACTAAATTGGGAGGCTGCCAAGACAGCACTCCGTCTGTGCTTGCGGCCGCACGTGCCTGCACTCTGGGTTGCTCTAACCTGTTACGGGTGTCCTGCTGCACAGACTGTGCTGGCAAAGGGACAGCACGACTGACATCGTCTCCTTCAGAATCGCTGGACGATGAGTCATCGGATGGAACTGCGCCGACTGAAAAGTCACTCCCAGATTCGGCTCCATTGTCCTCTCCCTCTGATGCTGTCTCAGTATCTGCTGTCTCAGTCTCTGATCCTGCCTCAGAGCTGGACTCCAGAACCAGATTTAGGGCCTGGGCAGCATTAATCCAACGATATGCCATCTCTGCTAGTGCCTAAACTATCCTTTTAAAACACTATCCTACGTAGAAGGCAGATAGGTTGTTGGTTTTAAAGTGTAGGTGGGTGTGTGCGTAAGTGAAGTGTTTAAGTCAATAATGACGAAGTCACCTTACCTTTGCGAAATCCGTACGCTCTCCAAAAGACTAAGAAAGAGAGAAAAAAGACACAGTATTACTTTACCTTGCCACATACCCATAATCGCAGCCTTTTAGCGCTGGTGGGAGCCAGTGCTACCATCATTTTAGCGCCAAGATGCCTACGGGTGAACGTGTGCTTTACAATTGCACACTATGACCTCCTTTGATGCGCCCACTACCATCCTTGCAAACGTGCCCCTCATCTCTCCATAGCCCCTCTCTCACATACATTTAGTCTGTTACAAAGTGTTTCTACTGCGTGGCTTTACTAATCCACTTAGCTGTCTACATAATACCGATCTGTTCGTTTCAGCATACCCTTTATGGCATCAAAACTGCCACTACACAAAAGTCAGATATCTCTATCTAGCAGAAATGTTGTACTCTGCAGCAGTACCACACTTTACTGCCTTTCAGGTAACTTCAAAGAGACTCATTATAGTTCTTTCACAGTCTCATAATTTCAGCACTGAGAAATATCTCTGTAAATAAATATTTATATATATATATAACAATTAATTCCCAATGTCAGCGCGCTCAATACCTGGTGCAGGCAGCAACGGGTAGAATCCTTACACGATATTTAAATTCAGAAACACAAAGGATGCCGCACTCCAGAGACAGGTTTCAGAGTTGCTTTATTTTCACCACCACTACCACCAGTCGTGGTGAAAATAAAGCAACTCTGAAACCAATCTCTGGAGTGCTGCATCCTTTGTGTTTCTGAATATATATATATATATATATATATATCCATATGAATCATGACGAGAAAAGGCGCCCTTCCAGGTGGGCCAGGGCTTCGTAGCGACATTGCCGCTTTACTATTCCAAATGAAAATCATGCCGTATTATAGCACAAAGGAAGCCCTCCAGTCGAGAAAGGAGGTAACAGCAGTCAAAGAGTACATGTATCATATAGATACATATATATCATTCACTCCAGGGCCGGCATTAGCGCTGGTGGCGCCCTGTGCGACAATGTCTGCTGGTGCCCCACCAATGACCACCTCTGCCATGGATTCCCTCACTAGCACCATTTAACAGTGCCCCTCAAGTCTCAAAAACCACTGTCTCTCAGATTCATTTAGTTTTATAGCAACACTCACACCAGTGTACGGTGTCAGAGCACTTTACACCACACACACACACATTGCACAGAGACAACAGTACATAGGATATGCTACATCAGACAGGACAAGGTGTAGTGTAGCAGTAACATGCCATCTATACTGGCAGGCAATATAGTTTGAGCCCTTATTCTGGGAAAGCACAAATCCAGAATTTAAAACGTACCATCGTTGGGGGTTCTCTTTCATAATAAGAATTATTTTCTACCCAAATGAACCCTTTTCACAAGATTAGATGATGAAAGACTGGGCAAAAAAAACATAAAGCTGGCACAGAAGCAGTAACCCACTAACCTCTTTACATTATATGCACTTTGTTACGTGCATGCCTATGGCTCCCCTGGGAGCAGATTGTAGCCCCCATAATTATGTACATAATTGCCCCCACAGGCAGACATGCCAACCCTCCCGATTCAGGCGGGAGACTTCCGATTTCAAGGCTAGTCTCCCGCCTCCCGATTCCTTCAAGCAAAAACCCGATTACTCGGGGGTTTCAGCTGACAGGGCTTGGTATTGTGTAACGTGGTGTATGCACTGCCAGCAACCTGCTCCTGCAGGCCAGTGCACAACACTTGCATCACCCTCTTTCTGCCTGCCATTGCACTCCATTTATTCATTTATTTATGCGTTTTTATATAGCGCGGACTTTACCCGAAGGTGTCAGAGCGCTTCACAATAGGAACAGTAACATTACATGAGGAGGCGGTTACACGTGAGCATAATACAAAAGCAAGCGTTACATTACATGAGGAAAGGTGACAATTGTGCAACTAACAAAAACAAACCAGATACAAAGAGGCATACGTTCCAAGAGGAAAAAGTGACAGGTGTGCATGATACATGAGATACAAATAGAGGTATAATACTGCAAAACGTGTATTTGAGTTTCAAATGTCCGATCCTGCAGCAGCACACTTGCTAAGCCCATACATGACAGTAACCCGATTCAAGGCCCCATTCTCCCTATTTTTTCCCAATCTCCCAATTTGCTCTTCTAAAATGTTGGCATTTATGCCCACAGGGGGTCGGCCACTGAGCAGAAGGACCGACCGCCTGCCAATATCGCTGCCATTTAAAAAAAAAAAAATTGCCTTTTTTTTTTATTTTTTAGGGGGCGATCGCGCCCCCCAGGGAAAAACCAGGTAAATAAATTTTAAAATGTGCCCCGGGGGGGGGGTCGACCCATCACCACGAGGGCCGACCCCCAAAGACATCCCTGGTGTCTAGTGGAGTTTCCTGGCCGTGGATCGCAGCAGCGCTGCGATCCACGGCCAGGAAACCCTTTCAGGAAGGCCTCGTTTGAAAGGGAGACTCTCCCTTTCAAGCGAGGCCTCCCTGAAAGCTGGGGAGGCTGTTTCCAGCCAGATTTCCCCATCGGAGTCGAGCGCGGCCTTACCTGCTGCTGTCCTCGGCTCCGGTGGGAAATCAGTGACGTCAGAGCGCCTCGCGGCGCGCTGACGTCACAGATGGGCGGGAGGGGGGGCGGGGGAAGACGCAGAAAGCCTTCCGCGTCTCCCCCAGTAAAAATTAAATAAATAAATAAATCCGGTGCGATGCACCGTACGATTTATTATTGCCCTCCCTGGTGACGTCCAATGGACGTGCGCAGCACCAGGGAGGTAGTGCTTGCGTCGGCCATTGGCCGACGCAAGCACCAAAAGGGTTAATAACAATAACATCTTGAAAATGCAGTTCAGGCGGTAACTCTGGAAGCCCAACAAACTGGTAATGAAGGCCTACGTGTTGCTTCTCTTGGGCTGTCAGCCAACAACCCTCCTGCTTCAGGGGATCCCACATTCCCTCTGCTCTGACTCCTGTTGGCCTCCAATTAAAGTAGCCGCTCGGGCAAAAATCCACTTAATTCTAACCGGGTCCAAACCTCAGATAATGCTCATATCCGCCTGGCCGGCCTTTGAACTCGAGAGCAGCGCTCACATGTGCTCACACGGGGCGGGCAGACAACTGGCACTGCTGGGAGAATGTTTTCAATTGGCAGGACTTAGTGCTGGGGGAGGGGGCGAGGGCACAGGTCACAACCTCTGACCTTTAAAATGAACATGCTGTCTTTTGTAATAGCACGATAGGACTGAAGCTCGGGTCCCGCCCCTTCCTGCCGCCTCCTCATGCCTTGTGCCACACACGCACTTGGAATTGGCATGGCGTCAGCAACGGATGGTATCATGCGGTGGATGTGTAAATATTGTTTAAAAAGTATACTTAAAGCAATGAAAATGATTTTGGCCTTCCGCTTAACTGTTAATAAGCTCACAAATTTTCTTGTCGTGGGCTTTTATTAACCTTAAAATAAAGGAGTAGATTCGGAATTAAAATGTAGATATGTAGGCGGTTGTGGCGAATTTGAATACATTTCCGCATTTCTTGCGATTCAAAGCATCGAAGCATACTCAAAGAAAATTCGCGTTTATGGTTATTTTCCTACATTTACACAGAGCGGACAATTCCGCACCCACGGGCATGGCTTCCATTGGTTCAAGAGGTGCAGTAGAGGTTCCAGAGGCCTGAGGGGCCCACTGAATCTTGGTTATTGCTGTATTTTATAATTCAAACAGGAGCCAGTGGGCACATATCCTTCCTTGCAGTATGGCCCACTGGAATTATGCAATTGTGCGGCGGCCGCTGCGTTTTTCGCATAAATATAGGTTTGCCGCATTTGCCATATGCTCCACCATCTGCTGCATAATCTGCAAATTTTAACAAAAAATGTTTTTCATTTTTGTTTCTAGCTCAAACTGTTAGAAAGTTACAAAAAGTGCAGTGATGTGTTGCCGCGCAGAGGGAGGCCCCCTGCAAAGCTTGACTGGTCACCTTTCTGTTGCGTATTGCTATATTTGGGTGTCAAACTGGAACTAAGGAGGTGCAATCAATGCCCTGACAGTGTTAACAAGTGGGGGAATGCCACAATAATGAGGTAACACTATCATAAAATGTGCAGCGTTACACCATATAATTTAGCTTTTTTGCTGCATAATTTCGTCAACCCTGCTGCATAATTTGGCCCTCCCCTGCCGCATAACTCCAGTGGCCTTGCACATGGAAACAGAGCAATTCCAGGATAAATGTTAAGAAAGGCCATAAAACAATTTAATCTGCCTCAGAAGCACCTCTGCTTAAGCTGGTGCCAGAGTGCACGTTTTAATTGAAATCTGCACTTTCTGGCATCAGACATCCCTCTTTCAGCGCGGGCTTGATGGGCAGTGCTGGTTAGGTCACAGTATTTTTGCGACAGGCACGCAAATATATCGCAAATGTTTCTTTTTTGGCTGTAAATTAATTGTTTTGTGGCCGCAAAATTTGGCAAACCAGTCCCAGATGTCATTGTAGGTCTGCCTTGAATAGGCCCACATCCGAGGGAAACTAGCTATGCAACAGCAGACTAGGGAAAAAGAATAGAAATATTATCGCCACAGAATTTCTGTTTTTTAACTTAATCAACTAAGAACCGAAATTGGCAAATAGTGTACTAGCAGCTATTTCTTCTGAAATCATCCCCCAATTGCGTTCCACCAAGGTGACATCATCTGCATCGTATTTACTTCTCAATCCCATATTTTCTACTTTCCCTCTCAGCTCCACACACTGGTTTTGCCTCTCTAGCTCATTCTGGTCTTTCCCTCTGCCTATTTCCCCACGACTTTTTCTGTTTACTTTACCTCTTTTACTCCTCCATATTTTGCTTCCTCTCATCTGCTGCCCCCCAAATCACTGCCTCTCCCACAGTTGAGTACATTACTAAAGCTGTTACAGATGTCGTGTAACCATGCACACTAATCCTTATTATGGGGTTGCTAATAGACAGAAAGGAATCCTCCGACTAGCACAGAGATCTCATGTTGAATCAGGTCAGGGCTGGGAAGCTCACGTGTCATGTATTTCTCTTTGCAATCTGGGACATCGAGTATTTTTTACAACTGAACTACAAGAACCAGAATTCAAAGAAAAAATCTGAACCAGACAAGCAACAAATAACAGAAAGGGCATGACAAGGTGAAAGAGTGAAACAAGCATTTGCAATGCAATTGGTCTCGCATTTGCGAGAATTTTAGCTATTGGCATTGTAAATGACAATGCCTTTTATTTATGTGTTTTAAAAGCTAATAGGTAAATAAAAGGCATTGTCATTTATAATGCCAATTGCTCAAACTCTCGCAACTGCGAGACCTATTGCATTGCAAATGCTTGTTTTTCTTGTATGATGGGATTTTGAAGTGAGGTGCCAATCTGGAGCAGAGGTTCCTTTGTTGAATGTATTTGCTAATTTTATTCCAGATGATTAGCAGTCCTGTTCCATGGTTTGCTTTGGGGATGATACAAAGCAGCTTGAATGTGGATCTTCTGGTAACCGGTAACAGATGGTAGGGTGCCTCCAGGAGACTTGGAATACTGTTGCCCTGAGGATCAACAATTTTCAAACATTAAAAAAGCTGCCTAGACCTAGCACCAGTGGTCACCCATGTGGTGGTTTGGTAATCACAATCAACAATTCATTGAACTACAAAACTAAATTAATTTCCACTATTTCAAAGCAGATTTTGGTAGTCGAAATTAAAATGAGAGGCAACCAACTGCTGGTAAAATATATATTGATCATCAATATTTATCAACAACCTGACCAGAAACTCGTAAACTACAAGTTGGACACATATTTTAAGGAAATCAAGTTCCTAGTTTCCACGAATATCTTGATGCTCCTCATAAATACAGGCGATTTTAGCTCAAATCTCTTCCTAGAGTAAACCATATTTGAGACCTTACTAGAATGCAATACTTACTTCCAGATGCTCAAGCATTATAATGAACAAGACATATGTCCACTGTACAAGAAAACACAACACCCAGGATAGCGTATAAAGTCTAACATGTGTTTAATGCAAAGTAGCCAGCGAGCAATCAAAAATAATGCTGCTTCAATGGGCTAGAGCTTTGCCCTTGATCAGTTGGAGTATGTATTGCCGAAATACACACACCTTTTACACATTTTTATAGATTTTCTCCCAATGCAAGTTAATAGGAGTGAGACCACATGATAAAATTGAAGTTCGAAAATAACAACTAATGAGCAAATATCAGGATCTTCTTGTGCGAAGGAATGTGAGAAGTCCTTGGCAGTGTTATCAATTAACACTAACAGGAGCGAACTCCACTATTTTGTTAAATCCTCTCTTCAGTGAGCCAGCCTCAGATTGAGGCTACTTTAGGCTACTTGCCTTGTTGGACTTGAAGGGCAAGAATGTTGCTAAATTCTTATTCTGAAAGCCAATAGCATAGTATAAGGAGAGCAACAAATCTGAACTTTACTCAAACAGGTTTCTACACTCAGCAACATATTTAGATTAGCTGTGTTAGCCAACAAAGGACAATTTACATTTAGGAGAGACTTTTTGAATGCTTTTTATACTTTGGTGAATCAATCAAGCTCGACTGTGGTCTAAATTACTGATTTGGGGCATCAACAGTGCATTACTGAATCTAATATTACTGTTTCACACTGGAGGGTGGATGAGTTATCTACTAAGGCAGCATATCACCGAAGAATTCAACTCTTACTGGACTGAAGCAAGGGTGCTTTCTTGCACCTCTACTGTATTGCCAATACCTATCTGATATTCCTTGATTCTTGAGAAAAGTACCAAAATTAGGCTCACAGTCCATTTCTAGCCTAAGAATGCTCAAATGAGAGACTGCCAGGTAATTGAATGTGTGGTTTAAGTTTAGGGCCATAGCTCGCTTTGGCAGACTCCTCAAGCTATGTTTATTGCAGTTTGTGGTTTCAGATCAGGCTAGAATGTTATATATGAATCTGGGATGGCATTGTTATGGCAGCTCACCTGACTGTATACAGTTCTATCTTGCATGCACCACACACTTTGTGTCAGGAAATGAGAGATACTGTTTGTTAGACCTGGCATCTTTGGCGTGTGCTTCCCCTGTCTTTTTTGCTTCTGATCTCATTTTTTTTTTTTTTTTTTTAACAACAAATTTTATTGAGTTTACAACACCCAGTGGGCGAACACCTGTAGTCAGTATGTAGACACATATCAATATGCATATACAACAGATACCTACGAGGGTTTCACCAAAGGATCTGCGAAACATGCAGTCCAACATCCCACCCCTCCCCCCTCCCCCCACCCCTGCACCACTCTTCCCACCTGAAATGAGAAAGACGTACATGATCATAACACTGTGTCCAATGCCCCAGCCAATAAGCACATTAGATTGGGGAATCATTGATGATGAGCCTTGCAATAGGGTCAGGATTCGCTGACTGTGTATGGATAGATAGGTCAATGCCCCGGTATTCAGCCCACTTGGACCAGATCTTCCCATGTTTCTGCGGGCAACCCCGTGCCTGAAACACCGCCACTTCCGCCGACATACATGTATCTAGGGCTGTCTTCCAGGCCGCCACCCCGGGGGAGAGGGAGACTTCCAATGCTGCGCTATATCACGCTTGGCTAAGGTGAGACCGAGGAATAGAAGGTGCCTCTTATATCTGTTTCCCCCGATGTCCTCCGTGCCATGAAGAAGTATCAATCGAGGATCCTCCGGGAGGTCCCAGCATAACACCCGCCCCAGACAGGACAGCACCCCCGACCAAAAGTGTTGTAGTGCCGTGCAACTCCAGACCGTGTGGAGGAAGGACCCGTCGTCAGAATTACAACGGAGGCAGGTTGGGGACTGAATAGCCCCCATCTTCCAAAGGCGAAGGCGGGTATAATATACCCTGTGAAGGTACTTAAACTGTATCAACCTGTACCTAGAGGAGACGGCGGCATACCTGGGGCTGGCAAGGGCCTCAGTCCAATCATCGTCCGTGAGGGCCGGTAAATCCGCCTCCCAAGCTGCCCTAGTCCGGTGTATGCGTGTCTTGGAGTGCGTTGTCAGGGTCTGATATATTTGACGGATTTTGTGCCCTCCCAGATCCCCCATCAACAGTCTGCCCTCTAGTGGGTGGAATTCGGGTAAGGACGTTAGGTGCTTTATCAGGGGGACAGGGCATGGCGAAGCTGAAGATACCTGTGGAACTGGGACTTGTGTAGATCAAACTCCTCCTGCAGCCTCTGAAAGGATTTAAGCGTGGTCCCTCGCATCACATCACCCAATGTAGAGATTCCAATAGTATCCCATCCCCGGAACCCGGTTAGAGTGGAGACGGGCCGAAGGCGCGTGCCTCGCCAAAGGGGAGTCGCGTCTGTCAGCGTATCCCACCAACCCATGGACCGGGATACTCGTCTCCAGATCTGGACTACGGTACTGCAGGCGGGGGGAAGAGCCTCCAAGGACGAATTGCTGTATAAGAGATCTAATAGTGGATGTTCCGCCAGGAAGAGCCGGTCCACCGCATAGGCCGGATCAGTCTGAGGATTGTACCACCATTCATTGATGACTAAGAGCTGGGACGCCCAATAATACGCCCGTACGTCTGCCGCTGCAATGCCACCGCAATAGGTGGATTGGATACAGGTCGCAAGAGCCACCCGGACCGCCCCTCCCCCCAGAGGAATCTATTTAGGAGCGCATTGATTTGAAGAAACCACGACGGAGGGATCGGGAACGGGAAATTCTGCAACCTATAAAGCAAGCGTGGCAGTGATACCATTTTGAATATTGCAGACCGGCCGTATAAGGATAAGGGAAGGTGGGACCATACCGTCGTCTCCTCACGTACCGCCGGAAGCAGGGGGCTATGTTGCGCGACCACGCCATGACGGGGCATCTAGTGATATGGACGCCGAGGTATCTAAACCCCTCGTCCGCAATGACCAGCTGTGAGGCCCAGGTTTGACTTCCCTGTGCGCCGCATATGGGAAAGAGGATCGACTTGGACGGGTTGGCATGTAGTCCTGTCGTCTCACCGAACACCCGCAAGATCTGAAGCACCCTCGGTCCGGTGACCCAAGGGTCAGAAAAGAAAAATAGCGCGTCATCAGCATATAGTGCTATCCTGTCCGAACACTCGGGTGACCAGACCAGTCCCCGGTAAACCGCATCCCTGCGTACCCACTCAGCCAGTGGCTCTATCGCTAAAGCGAACAGAAGCGGAGAGAGGGGGCAACCCTGTCTGGTCCCTCTGCGGATGGGGAAGGAGGGAGAACGGTGGCCAGCCACACGGATCGAGGCCGTAAGATCTGTGTACAGCAATTTAACATACGCGCGGAACCGGGGCCCCAGGTTGACAGCTTCCAAAAGTTTAAAAAGGTAGGTCCAGCTCAAGGAGTCGAACGCCTTGTCGATGTCAGCTAGCAGGACAGCCGCAGGGCGACCCAGACGGTGGGCCTCGGCAACAGCGTTGTGCGCTCGCCGTATGTTATGCCTAGTGGAGCGTTGGGGCATAAAGCCTGACTGGTCCGGGTGGACGAGGTCCAGAATGCAGGTGCGGAGGCGTTCAGCCAACACCTTCCCCAGTAGTTTCGGCTCGAAGTTTAATAGGGATATGGGACGGTATGAGCCCGGGGCCTCCGGAGGGCGGCCCGGTTTGAGAAAAACCACAATTTCGGCATGGCGCCAGTCCAGGGGCAAGATCTTCTGCTCCAACGCCTGGTGCAGCGCGCCAAGAAGGTGGGGACCAACGGTCCCCATATGGGGGCGCAAAAAGTCACTGGGGAACCCGTTGGGGCCCGGTGCACGGCCTGGGTGGGTATTGGTGAGGGCCGCCTGCAGCTCCTCCACCGAGATAGGCTTGTCGAGAACAGCTCGCTGCACATCAGAGAGGCGTTTTGGAGGGATATCTACAAGAAAGGCATCAATAAGCGGTGCAGCGAGTTCCTCACGATCACAGTACAGGGCCGTATAAAAATCGGCAAAGGCCTGCACCACCGCCCCCGGGGAGACGCACATGTCACCGGCAGGGGACCTCAATAGAGGGACTTGCGTCGGGGAGGCCCTTGCCTGACATAGTCGGTGGAGCATCTGGCTAGACTTATCGCCCCAGTGATATATCCGGTGCTGGGTCGCCAGCCAGGCATCCCTGGCATTGTCCGTGAGCAGCTGGTGCAGCTGCTGTTGGACATGGAGCAGGTTACGGCGGGCACCGGCGTCGGAGCTTTCCACTAACGAGGCCTGGAGAACGAGCTGTCTATCTTCTAGATCCTGGATCTGTGCCAGGCGGCGCCGCTTTTCCCCAGTGCGATAGCTAATATCAGCCCCCCGAATCGTCGGCTTAAAGGCCTCCCACAATATTATCTGGGATTGAGTGGACCCGGTGTTGGAAGCAACTGATCTCATTTTTGACTGTGTGATGCATTTAGTTTTTGCTGGTGTTAGGACTCTGGGCACTTTACCACTGCTGACCAGTGCTAAACTGCAAGTGCTCCCTGTTTAAAATGTATCTGTAATTGGTTTATCCATGATTGGCCTATTTTTTAGTAAGCCCCTATTAAAGTGCACCAGGTGTTTACAGGGCCTGTAAATTAAACGCTACTAGTGGGCCTGCAGCACAGATGGTGCCACCCACATAAGTAACCCTGCAAACATGTCTCAGACCTGGCACTGCAGTGTCTATGTGGGCAGTTTTGGACTGCCTTGGTGACCTGGCAAGTGCAACCACTTGCCAGGCCCTAACCTTACCTTTTACTACATGTAAGGCATCCCTAAGATAGGCCCATGGGCTGGGTGCAGTGTATTTAAAAGGTAGGACATGTACTGGTGTGTTTTACATGTCCTGATAGTGAAAAACTGCAAATTTCGTTTTTCACTATTGCAAAGGCCATCTCTCCCATAGGTTATCATTGGAAGCTGCCATGTAACCTCTTCACAAGTGTAACTTCCAATTGGGAAGAGATAGAGATTTGGAGTTTGGGGTCCTTGAACTCACAATTTAAAAAGAGATATTTTAGTGAAGTTGGTTTTTAAATTGCTTGTTTGAAAATGCCACTTTTAGAAAGTAGACATTTTCTTGCTTTACCATTCTGTGCATCTGCCTGTCTGTAGAATTCACGTCTGGTTTAGGCTGACATTTAGACTGTTTGTGCATTCACTCTAGACAGTCACACAAAGGGAGGTGAGGTGCGCCTTGCATATCCTGATGGGCGATCACCAGGCTAATGAGCCTTCCTGAGCTAGAGTGGTGGGAGGAGTTGTCACTGACACCTGAATATGGCTGTGCCTGTCCTCACACAAAGCTGTCTCCACCACCCTGTAGTGTGTCTGGAGCCAGGTCAGGGAAAGGCAGGGTCTTGTGCACTACAGAGAGATTATCCTTTGAAGTGTGCCTACTTCAAAGGCAGAAACTGGTATAAGTACTCTGAAACTGTGACACCAGACCTTCAGAACACTTCTGGACTAAAGGAAATTCTACCAAGAAGAAGAGCTGGATGCTCTAGGATGGACTGACACTCTGCTGGTTGCTTTGTTGTGCTGGCCTGCTACTTGCTGCTTCTGTCTTGGGCAGTGAAAGGACTGGACTTTGCTTTCTGTATCCTGCTTCCAAGGTTCTCCAAGGGCTTGTATGTGCTTGCCTCCTGTTAAGAAGTCTCAGGGCCATCAAACACTTCACCTAGCAGTGCCTGGGCTCTTCTGCTGAGATCCCTGACTTGCCAAGTGTTACCAAATCCAGTTCCTGGGCCCTTGGAAGTAGAATCTGGTAAACCTGAGAAGGCAATCCACGCATCAACTCTCAGTGCCTGGTTTCCCGATGCAGCACCATGTGCGGCTGAAAAATCAACGCATCACTGATGTGCGGCCAAAGAATCAAAGCAGTGCTTGCTGTGCTGCTGAAGAATCACCGCAGCCAGAGACCCGAGCACCTTGTCGCCGACGTCCGTGGCACCCGCTCCGATGCAGGCCCTGCTGTGCGGCTGAAGAATCGACGCATCACCTGCTTCACGACTGTGAAATCAACGCAGCACCTGCTCTGCCGCATCGACATAGAGCATCTGGATTTTCGACGCATCGTCCCTCGGCAACAAGTTCTTCATCCATGTTGCCCAGCAGTAAAGAACCGAAGCCTTATGTCCGGAGAGTGACGCATCACCCCCCCTCACAGTAAGGAACCAATGCATCACCTCCCTTGACAGTAAGGAACCAACGCATCACCTCCCCTGGCAGTAAGGAACCGGCACATCACCTCCCCTGGGAGTAAGGAACCAACGCATCGATTGCTTTTCTGGCACTTCTCCTCCCTTGCGCCTGTTTTTGTCTTTGATTTTGATGCATCACAGGTACTTTGTGCTAAAAGTGACACATCCATAGATTCCTATGGACTGAACTGATTTAAACCTTTTAATAATTATATCTTTACTTGTGTAAGTTGGATTTTTGTTGTTTTGGTCTTGTTTTATTCTGATAAATATTGGCAATTTTTCTAAACTGGCGTGGTGTTCATTTCTAGTGTTTTCACTATGTTACTGTGTGTGTTTGTACAAATGCTTTACACATTGCCTCTGAGATAAGCCGGACTGCTCGTGCCAAGCTACCAAGGGGGTGAGCAGGGGTTATCTTAGCTGTGTGACTCCCTTACCCTGACTAGAATAAGTGTCCCTACTTGGACAGGGTGCAAACCTCTGCCAACTAGAGACCCCTATTTCTAACACTGTTTGTAAGTTAGGGGATTGTGGTGGTGAGGTAGGTAGACAAATCTATCCTGTAAGACGGTTTTACATGCTGAGTGTGCAAAGTCAATAAGAAATGGGGTTGAATGTCCTTGGGAGATGCCAGATGACAATAGGAGATGCAGAGGTGGTACTTCCCATGAGAGGGGCTAGTGGATATGACAGTCTCAGACTACTTATATCTTTAATGTGTAACAACTATAAGGTGTTGACCTGGAATATAAGGGGGCTGGCAATGCCGGTTAAATGCCTAAATATGATCCCTTTCTTGAGGCTCAGATTGATACATCATGCCTGCTTGCAAGAGACCCAGCTTACTTAGGTACAGCCTGAAAAACTATGTAGGAGAAGGAGAGGTCAATTGTTATGTACAACATATTCAGAGAAATCGCGGGGTGCTGGTTTGGATTGCACAGGGGTGTCATATAGAGTGTGTAAGGTCTCCGTGGATGATGAAGGGAGATATGTAACTTTAGCGGGCCTTTGGACAGTGCAAGCTTGTTGCTGGCTAGTATTTATGCCCCCAACTCGAATCAAATTCCATTTTTGCACACCCTTGACAGGATCATGACAGATGTGGTTGACGGGCGGTTACAGTTGGGTGGAGATTACAATATGCCACTGACATGGACCGGAATACAACTGTTCTGCCATTATACAAAGCCCCTTGCAGGACAATTTCCAGGCAGTTCACAACCTGAACTATCCACTAGGGGTTAGTGAAACCCTGGAGCAAACATCACCCAATGAGGAGAAATTACTCCTACTACTTCAGTATGCACCAAACCCATACTAGATTGGATATGTTTCTGTTTTTACCCTATACTGAGCTATATATTGGAGACACTGAGTAAGACAATGCCTCATCACAGACCTTTGTCACTGTGGGTGGAGTGCAGCAGACCCCACCCAACAGTGCTGACTTGACGACTACCGGTAGAGGCGCTTTAGATACCCCACCCAAAGCAGTATTTGGGTTTACATTACTCCCTATTTCACAGAAAAAACAAGGGCACAGAGAGGAAGGTGGCCACCGAGACAAGCCCTACACTCACATCTTTAGGTTTTATCAGGCACAAAATTTGAGCAGTTTTCTTATGAATGCTGTGAGCATTCCACACCAGAAAGACAGAGTTATATTTAGTCTTGGCTGACATTGTAGAGTCCTACCCAGCCTGGGTACTCGCCAATGACTACGCCATACAGAGTTTAGTATAATTTGTCTTTATTCTTCTGCATGGAACCGCGAACTCAACATTCTAAACCTGCATTCACTTCACTACGCTCTGATGCTTACATCACAGTTCTATGGAGTCCATCAGGAGCCACAAGGGTTCCGTCATTACAAACTCACACAACACTACATCTCCTCCTCTGTTAAATAACATCACTGTCACTGGTAAGAGGTCGAGGGTGCTGGTACCAAGACTGATGTGTAATAATGTGTTTCAATTTCAGCTTGTCACTATCTTGACTTGAGGCAGTGATAATTTGTTCCAACAAAATGGCAGCTGGGGTGCTTGATTTCATTAAGAAATGTATGTAAGCTTCAGCCATCTTAGAATGGGGGCCAGGGCATTGGAGAGGCACTTGTGAGAAGTTGTCAGCAGGGTTCTGATCCTTCCCTGGATGATGCACAATGGTGTAGTTGTATTCTTACAATCGCAGACCCCAGCACTCAATGCGAGGAGGCATTTTTGCCTTTGGATTGCCAAAGATAGTCAACAATGCTAATGATCTGTCACAAGTGTGAAGGGCTTCCCATACAAGAAAACGTGAAAATGCTCACAAGCCCACACCACTGCTAAGCTTTCGTTCTCAGGTTGTGAGTAAGCACGTTCAGTTTGGAATAAACTTTGACTCGCATAGGCTACAATATCTTCGAGCATTTGGGTGTCCGCTGTGCTGTGCAAGGATGGCGCCTAACCCGACAGGGCTAGAGTCAACAACAACCTCAATATGAAGCTTTGGATCGAAATTTGTAATTTCAGTAGTGTTCTCAATAGCTTGTTTGATTTTCTGAAAGCTTTGCTGGTGTTCATGTGACCAAAGAAAAGAAACATTCTTTTTTGTCAAGTCTAATAATGGAGCACTGACAGTGGCAAAGTCTTGTATGTATCTAGAACAATAGCTGACCATGCCAAGGAATGAGCATAACATGGAAACATTGTGTGGGGGACTGGCAGTTTGCAGCGCTTGCACTTTAGCTCGATCATGTATCATGCCCTCATCAGAAAAGATATGTTGAAAGAATTTTAACTTTGTCTTATGGAATTCACATTTTTCAGCATTCAAAGTTAAACTGGTATCAGTAAGCAACTGACACCCTTGCGTGAGAGCTTTGTCGTGCTCCTTCTGTGTAGCTCTGAAAACCAATATGTCATCACTAAAATTGAATGCATTCATGACAGGCTGTATGATATGTTGAATGACATCTTGGAATAGCTTCGCAGCTGATGACGAACCAAAACGTAGTCTTTTGTAACGGAACAGACCAACATGTGTAGAAAAGGTTGTGATGTACCTGCAATTCCCCTCGAGTTCCAACAGGTGATATCCTTTATTCAGATCCAAGTGAGAGAATACCTTTGCATCATTCAATTGTGTTATCATGTCGGTAATGTGCGGACCTGGATGTTGTTCTCTTTCAATTGCCTTGTTCTCTTGATGCATATCCACGCAGATGCATACAGCTTTTTCGCTGTCCTTTTTGGACACTACCACTACGGGAGAAACCCATGGAGTTGGACCAGTGAACCCCTCAGTGATATCGTGTTTGAATAAGGATCCAAGTTCTTTTTTCAACAGCTTCCTGTAAGTGATAGTCAACTCATCTGTGTCTTTGTGCAATAGGACAGACGTCCTCATTAATGTGCAATTGGACTTTCATAGTCTTGAGTTTTCCCAACCCATTAAATGAAGGGAATTGACTTACAATTTCATGATGAGCATTCATGTTATAGTTCACGGATATGAGTCCCATATCAGCAGCTGCGATGAAACTGAGTAAACAGGTGCTTGACGCCGTACCTTGAAGTACATGAATGGGTGCATTTACTTTTATTTTCTTATGCTTCATCATTGTTACAAATGAACCTTGACTTTTTAGTGGTGTCGATTTAGCCCACATATACACTTTATTTTTCAATGGCGTAAGTTGGGGCAATGGAGACAGTTCATTATATTTCTCCTCAGGCATAATATTTATTGATGCACCACTATCGATAATGAAAGGCATTGAACAGCCATTTACTTTTAGTGTGATTTTCAGACAATGTTTGAATGACTTTGGTGCTTTGTCATGTCGACTTTTGGACCGGTATTTTTCCTCACAGGTGGCCAGTCCAACATGTGCATGCTTCTCTGAGGTAAACATCGACATAGCACAACCATCTACTTCACTTTAACTCTATATTGATACAGAAGAACTGTTTGACGAAGATTTAGATGTCAATCAAATTCGTTTGGTGTTGATTTGCCTCAGCTAATGTGGTCATGAGAGGAAACCCCGCAATTACCCCCCCGAAGCCATGATGTGCCAATAGATCGCTTACCCTGGTTTCCGTGTGCCGCGGTTGTGGAGGAGAGCCCCAGGACAAACCAGACACTAATGACGGACTGACCTTCCCCTTCCCAGGGCGGAGCTACGGTGGCTCCGGGGTCGGAGCCAGCCCAAAGCGAGCACGTGAGCTGGGAAGACCAATCCGGTACCCAGAGGGGAGGAGAAAAGGAGACGAAGACAGCGAGAAGGGACAACCAGGAAGAAGAGGCCGGCTGGAAAGAAGACGCGAAGGAGGTCGCCTGCGAGGACGACTCCATCGGAAGCAGAACCGGACGAGAGGACGACCACCAACAGGACGCGGATACCGATGCTGTGGCGGTGGAAGGCGAGGAGACCAAAGAAGACTCGGACGTGTGGTGGGAAGAGTGGTGGTCCCCGGGAGACGTGCAGGAGCCGCCGCAACTCAGGAGAGTTGTGGCTTAAGGCGGTACGTGCTGGGGGCGCAGGGGTGTGTCAGTGGGTGGAGGGTTGGTCAAGGAGCCTCACCATCCCATCCTTACTAGGAAAGGCACAGTCACCTACTCTGGGTTATAGACGGCCCTTTGGTTGTGTCCCCTCCTTTTCTGCCTCACTGCTCAGCACTACCCTACCCCATTTATAGGGGAGTCTCATCAAAGCTGGCAATTCAAAAAGCTGATAAACAGGGGAGCACGAAGCAAAAGACTCTATAGATAAGTCGCACTTCATATTCCTATTCTTTTCCCTTTCTCTTTCCCTCAGTCCCTTTGGCACTACTTTTTTTTTTTTCCTCACCTGGGTGTGGTGGAAGAATACCCCTCCCTTTTACAGACATACTTACCGCTTCTTTTTGTGTTGTTCCATCCCTCAAAGCCTCCCGGGATCCCGTCTTCTAGAAAAGGAGCATCTAAAAGGAAGAGAGAAGAGGAAGAGCGTGAAAGAAACGTTCTTTTGTTGTATCCTGGACAAGACTATATATATATAATATTTTCCCTCACAACGAACTGTTTATATGTGAAGAATAAAACACCCACTATTAATCCACTACGGCCTCCTCGCTTCTGTTTCCGCCCATCCTTCCGACAGGTAGTGTCAGAAGTGGGATCGGGGGAAATGGAGGCCGTTGTGTCCAAGATGGTGGAAGGACAGGAACGGTTAGAAAGAATCATGGGACGCTTCTTGGAGGTAGCAGAGGCAGACCGGACGACCCTGCATAAAACCCTTCAGGAACAGAGCCAGTCGCAAGGGTCTATGATCGGCAAGTTAGCAGAAACCCTTGGTCAACCTAGAGGGCACACCTCTTTACCTTCGGTAGTGTTGCAAAAATATGCCTCCGGAGAAGATCCTGATTTCTTTTTCTCTAATTTTGAGAGAATGGCTAGGGCCGCTATGTGGCCGGAAGACAAGTGGGGACAATATCTAGGTCCTCTCCTGATGGGAGACCTACAAGCAGCTTACCAGGCGGCCAATCCTGCTGGTACCACCCCCTATCCTGATGTAAAGCGGAGTATCCTGGAATGTATGGGCATAGATGAGGAGACGTATCGGATTAAGTTACGCTAGATGAAGGAAGGGCCACAAGAAAACCCCAGAGCTCTGTATTTTAGGGTGAGAGACATGGTAGAGAGATGGCTTAAACCGACGACATCCTCCAAAGAGGAAATCATAGAGAAGATCTGCCTGGAACAGTTTTTGACATCTTTACATCCATTGATACAAAGATGGGTCAGACAACAAGCCGACCTTACCTTAGACAGAGCGGTAGAAATAGCAATGGCTTACTTCAGGGCTCAGGAACTACAAAGAGGAAGAGATGAAACTCCATGGAAACATTCTGGTGGAGCACCTACGAGACCCACCAAGGCTCACTCAAACCCCCGGAAGCCCGAAACAGTGACTCTGACCCCAGGACCTGATCCTGCCCCACCACGCCCCTCCCTCCCATTGGGACCACAGTGTTTTCACTGTGGTTCCTTTGGTCACATTGCTCGCTCCTGCCCACAAAGAGAAGAATCAATGGAGGTGGGGTATACCCGAACCTTGTATTGCAACTCCGCTGGGCAAAGCCTCCCTTTTCATCGAAGGGTGCTGGTCAATGGAGAACACAGAAACGCCTTGGTAGACACGCGATGCCTACAAAGTGTTATGCGGCCCCAAGCTGTTCCAGGAGGAGTTCCACAAACGACAGGGGCCGTTACCATCCAATGTGTCCATGGAGCCAGCAGAAAGTATCCTACGGCTAATATAACTGTCCAACACCAAACAAAAAACCCTCTGGTTCCCTTGAGGGTAGGCTTAATCCCAAGACTACCTGAGTCTCTAGTTCTGGGCAACGACTACCCCATATTGATGACCTCCTCCAGGAGACATGGAAGGAAGGACGTGAATGGAGAGAAGTGGCTCCTTTCGCCCAAGACCCGGAACTGGATCTCAATAGAGGCAAGGATCGGAAAAGCCGAAAGCAAAAGAAAAGAGAAAAGAAGAACGGACATCCAGTAGTCCTCACCAATATAGGCCAAGACCTATGGGACCATGATCGCAATTTCCACTCCGCTCAAAGGGAAGACCCTACCCTTCAAGAGGCTTGGCGACAAGCCACTAATCAGGAAGATCCCAACCACGTAGGTCACCAATTTTTCACACAACAAGGTCTGTTGTACCGAAAGGGAGGGAAAACGATGCCAACCCAGTTATTAGTACCCCAACCCTTTAGGGAGAAAGTCCTATTCTTGGCACACAGCCACCTCTTGGGGGGGCATTTTGGGGCAGATAAAACAGAGAAAGCTATTCTAGACAGATTCAATTGCCGGGGATTTTCCAACAGGTCCGCCGATATTGCAAAGAGTGCGCAGTCTGTCAAAAGCATAGTCGATATATTCCCCCCAGGGTCCCTTTAAGACCTCTGCCGGTAATCGACGAGCCCTTTTCGCGGGTGGGTATGGATATACTTGGACCCCTTCTTCCTTCCCGTAGTGGGTACCGCTATGTGTTAGTCCTTGTAGACTATGCCACAAGGTTTTCAGAGGCCGTAGCCCTCCGACACCCAAACACGACACAGATAGACAAAGCCATGCTTGACATCTTTTCACGGGTGGGTTTCCCGAGAGAGATTATTACCGACCAAGGAACCCCCTTTACCTCAAGGTTGATGCGGCAGGTATGCCACCAACTAAAGATCAAACAAATCCGCACCGCGGCATACCAACCCCAAACAGACGGGCTAGTGGAACGATACAATTCCACTCTCAAGACGACCTTAAAGAAATTGCTGAATCTAGAAGCAAGGAAGTGGGAGGATATGCTTCCCCTGGCGCTGTTTGCCATCCGTTGCGGGCAACAGAAAAGTACAGGTTACTCCCCTTTTGAACTACTGTACGGGAGACAACCCCGGACTCTCTTGGACATGGCTAGAGAGGAATGGGAAGAGGAGAAAGATGACTCAAAACCCCTTCTAGAGTACGTAACTAGTTTAAAAACTCACCTTAATCAGGTGAGAGAGATTGTTAGAAATAACATGGAGAGAGCCCAATCCACCCAGAAAAAGCAATACGATAAGAAGGCTAAAGATCGTACCTTGGAGGTGGGAGACAGGGCCCTTCTCATGATGCCCACCTCTGAACAGAAGTTGTTAGGTCAGCGGCAAGGTCCATTTACAATCATAGAAAGGGTAACCCCGGTAACGTATAAACTAGAATTGGACCCTCACAAGAAAAACACGCAAATATACCATATAAACAGACTAAAAAAATGGGAGGGCCCCCTACCTGTTTTAGTGGGAACCCCCTCCTTAGCCTTGGCCGAACAAAGCATCAACCCAGAATTGTCTGACTCACTTAAGCAGGAACTAGCAAGTGCCCTGCAACCGTTAAGAGAAATCTTTTCTTTGCTCCCAGGTAGAACAACCATCACAGAGCATGAGATTCATACCCTGCCTGGGAAGAAGGTGAGGTTACGCCCATATCGTATTCCTGAAGCTAGGAGGGGAGTGATAGACCAAGAAATCCAGAAAATGCTAGCGTTGGGAGTCATTGAACCATTCAAAAGTGAATGGAGCTCCCCGATAGTCATAGTGCCGAAACCAGATGGGTCCATCAGGTTCTGCATAAATTTCCGCGAAGTAAACAAAATTTCCCAGTTTGATGCATACCCCCTTCCCAGGGTGGATGAAATGATAGAAAGACTTGGCAACGCCCAGTATGTTAGTACATTGGATTTGTGTAAAGGCTACTGGCAGGTGCCATTAAGAGAGCAGGATAGGGAGAAAACAGCCTTTTCCACTCCCAAAGCTCTTTATCAGTTCCGGGTACTACCCTTTGGCTTGCATGGTGCACCTGCAACGTTCCAAAGGCTCATGAATATCATACAACAACCATATGCCGAGTTTGCAGCGGCCTACATAGATGATATCATCATCTATAGCGCTACTTGGGAGGACCATCTGAAACATCTGACCCAAGTCATCCAAGCGCTAGGTGACAGTGGGCTAACTATTAATCCAGCCAAGAGCCGTTTGGCTGCCAGAACTGTAAGATACTTGTGGTACCTTTTGGGGGAGGGCTTTATTCGACCACAAGAGGAAAAAGTTGCCGCCATCACCCAGATTCCCTTTCCCAAATCCAGAAAAGATCTCAGAGCCTTCTTAGGGTTGTTGGGATATTATTGACGCTTTATCCCACACTTCTCGCAGATAGCCTCTCCCCTTACCGACCTCCTCAAAAAGGACATACAAACCGCAAGACGTCTTCATCACCCCTCACCAAAAGAAGAACAGGCGTTCCATCGCCTGAAACACAGTATAACATCCAGACCGTTTCTTTTAAATCCTGACTATGCCAAAACCTTCCTGTTACAAACTGATGCATTTGAAAAGGGTCTTGGGGCTGTATTGTCACAAACAGATGACCAGAATCAAGAGCGGCCAATCATATACATCAGTCGGAACCTCTTTCCCCGGGAGGCCCACTATGCGGTGATCGAGAAGGAAGCACTAGCAATCAAATGGGCCATTGAGTCTCCTCGCTATTACCTAGAGGGTAGAGAGTTCCTCCTTTACACAGACCACACCCCATTAGAGTGGCTGTCGCGAAACAAAGGGCACAACCCAAGAATCTTACGATGGTTCCTCGCATTGCAGCCATTCCGCTTTTCCATCCTCCATAGGAAAGGAAAGGACCAAGCTAATGTGGACTATCTATCCCGATACCCTCTAGACCCCTTTCTTGTACACAAAAATGTTAGGGGAGGGGGATGTGAGGAAACCCCGCAATTACCCCCCCGAAGCCATGATGTGCCAATAGATCGCTTACCCTGGTTTCCGTGTGCCGCAGTTGTGGAGGAGAGCCCCAGGACAAACCAGACACTAATGACGGACTGTCCTTCCCCTTCCCAGGGTGGAGCTACGGTGGCTCCGGGGTCAGAGCCAGCCCAAAGCGAGCACGTGAGCTGGGAAGACCAATCCGGTACCCAGAGGGGAGGAGAAAAGGAGACGAAGACAGCGAGAAGGGACAACCAGGAAGAAGAGGCCGGCTGGAAAGAAGACGCGAAGGAGGTCGCCTACGAGGACGACTCCAACGGAAGCAGAACCGGACAAGGGGACGACCCCCAACAGGACACGGATACCGACGCTGTGGCGGTGGAAGGCGAGGAGACCAACGAAGACCCGGACGTGTGGTGGGAAGAGTGGTGGTCCCCGGGAGATGCGCAGGAGCCGCCTCAACTCAGGAGAGTTGCGGCTTAAGGTAGTATGTGCTGTGGGCGCAGGGGTGTGTCAGTGGGTGGAGGGTTGGTCAAGGAGTCTCACCATCCCATCCTTACTAGGAAAGGCACATGCACCTACTCTGGGTTATAGATGGCCCTTTGGTTGTGTCCCCTCCTTTTCTGCCTCACTGCTGAGCACTACCCTACCCCGTTTATAGGGGAGTCTCATCAAAGCTGGCAATTCAAAAAGCTGATAAACAGGGGAGCACGAAGCAAAAGACTCTATAGATAAGTCGCACTTCATATTCCTATTTCTTTTCCCTTTCTCTTTCCCTCAGTCCCTTTGGCGCTACTTTTTTTTTTTCCTCACCTGGGTGTGGTGGAAGAATACCCCCCCTTTTACAGACATACTTACCGCTTCTTTTTGTGTTGTTCCATCCCTCAAAGCCTCCCGGGATCCCGTCTTCCAGAAAAGGAGCATCTAAAAGGAAGAGAGAAGAGGAAGAGCGTGAAGGAAACGTTCTTTTGTTGTATCCTGGACAAGACTATATATATATAATATTTTCCCTCACAACGAACTGTTTATATGTGAAGAATAAAACACCCACTATTAATCCACTATGGCTTCCTCGCTTCTGTTTCCGCTCATCCTTCCGACAGGTCACTTGGCCTTAAGGGTGTGCTTCGAACGTCGCTTCGGGAACGCTCAGGCAGCCATTTTGTCTTTGCGCCATGACACACTTACTTTTTCCTTTGCCTTGCAAACGGTCGCAAAATGGTTCTCCTTTCCACAACCTTTAAAGATTTGATCAACGGCGGTACATTTACCTTTGTGCAGAAACAAAAATCCATACCTGAAGCTCAACTTCTTCTTCTGTGGGAAATTCATTCTCTGTCCCTTGGCCTTGTGTTTTTCTTACTTTTCACATTCATTACTGACTCCCTTAGGCCATCTCTGGCCTCCATGTAAGCAGCTTGTCGATCAGCACGCTCTCCAGCTTTGGCAGCCATGAGGACTTGCTCCAGACTAAGATTTTCTCTCAGAATTCTTTGTCTGAACTAATCTGACAAACATCCATCAATCACTCTGACGTGTATAGCTTCCTCATTAAATTAATTGAACTTACAGTGTTCGATGAGCGTATTCAGTCTCTCAACAAATTCGTCGATGGTCTCACCGGCTTTCTGTCGTTCTTGACTGAAGATGTACTTTTCATAATCTACTTTTAGCATTGGATTAAACTTCAGATTGAAGGCTGCTTTGATTTGACTGTATGTAATTTTGTCTGCTCGCTGCATTTTCTTTATAACTTTTTTTTACACCTTCACCAGCAAGATTCTTAAGGTACTTGATAATCTTCTTGTTATCTGCTTCTTCAACAGCATCAATGAAATCATCAAATGTCTCTATCCAAGCAGTCCTTCTGTCGCCAATATTCTGCATTTTGGCGATATCGAAGAGCGGTGGTGGTTTCAAGAAGGCAGCGGCATTGTAACCATTTACACGATTGGCTGACACTGAGGGTGGAGTTCTTTCTGACACTGTCTGTTGCCCACTAGGACCTGCTTCATCCAGACCATCTCTAAGGCCCTGTGCTGTGCTGGCTCATCTTGGACTGCCCGTGGAACCTTGACCTCCCTCCTGGTCTCCATGGGAGCCCTTTGACTTCAAGAGACCTTGGGAATTGTTCTGAGCCACCACCTGGCAGCTTTGGTGGTGTGCTGCATGGGAATGGACAGCTCCGCAAGCACAACCCTGGGTGCTTCCTCTGGGTAACTTCCCCAAGCGCAGTGGCCCCATGACTCTCTTCGCTCAGCTCTGGTAAGCAGATTAATGTTCTTGTATTTGAATTTTGTTGCCTGTAAGCGTCTCTTTGTACTGCCTGACCTCTGCCTTGCAGCGCGTCTGTTCGCAGTGTTATCACTCCATGTGATATATGGCTTTAGATTGCGTAGTAGCGCAGTACCTCTCTTTGAGGCCTTCCAAGCAGATTCTCAGCCACCGATGTGTTGACTTCTCAGTGAAGCTTTCATTAACTTCAAATGCTTTACACGGAACTGGGGCTGTGCTTTGACTCCACAAATGCCAAATGTCAATTCCGACCTTCGACATTGGGACACGTGGCACGGTCAAGCAGTTTGCGGGACTACGGCAAACTCTCTGGGAGAGCACTGTCGATCTTCGGGTTACTTATCTGCTATCTCGTCACCAGTTGTAGTATTCTTCCCCAGCCCGGGTACTCACCAAAGACTACACCACACATGGTGTGCAGGGATTCTGCTCAGGAACAGAACGATGCTTGGGATCATAGACCATCAGCACGTAGGGACTGAGTCATTATACCACTGCAGTATCTATGAGGCCGAGTCCGACTAGCTATAGTGCCTCACTTGCCCTCCTAACCTTACCAGGAAAACATCCCAATCATTCAAATGTAACCCGGGTATTATTACATCACCCATAGAAACTTTTAACACATATGGTATCTGCAGGATCTCTGTAGGGTCGAATATGTCAAACAGAACCTTATCTCAGACAATTCCATCAGTCTCTGGAACGGCTGAAATGTTGACGAGGGACAAGTCTCTTTTCAGTTCATGCTATGAAGAATGCGGGGCCAACCAGTTCTGTAACAGAATGTTCCGGGAGGTAATGCCCATTGATTAACAAGAAAAAAAACTGTCACAAATCCTATCTACATGAACAGAAAAACTAAGGAAAGTATGATCCTGACATAAATCCAAGGTGGGACTACATAGGTGCGTTTTAACCATGAATTAAAAACACAAATCCGTGCTGGAGGCAGATGCAACACAGAAGAACTGTCTGAAGAAAAATCCTCTTGATCCATATAGTTCCCGGAGGTACTCAGCTGGAAAACAGGAGGTTGTGACTCAGCAGTAGGGCTCGTAAAACCCAATTTGTAAGGATTCACCAATGGTGGATCCGTATAAATGATATCCGTTGTAGAAGACATAATAGTAGAAACAGGAATTGTATAAGTTCGATTGGTGGCGGAGGACTAAGCCTCCCCCCTCCCCAGCCAGGGAGGATCAGCATCTGTGGTGCTCACAGGCTGTAAAGGAAAGTCATGTGAAAGGATATGCACACTCCCTGGCACACTAAGGAGAATCGGCCACGTTGTGTAGTTTGACATGTTCAATGGAGACAAAGCGTTTGTCTTTGTATCCTGAAAGTGGTGGTAAAATCACAGCTCGTGTACCTTGTATGCCAAGGGCTGGAACAGGAGCACGGTACGTAGGGCTTAATTCCTTTTTGATTGCCACCTTTCTCGAACGAGATCCCCAACTTACGGAAGCCAGCCGGAGACAGGAAATTGATCTTCAGTACTCAAAGAGAGAGACACAGGCAAGTATTTGCGAGACTGAGTGTCACAGAACTTTTGTAGGTCCTGTAAGACAGCACAATGGTTATCTACGTCAAATGATGCGGCAGCTGCCACAAGGCCTGGACAGTCAAGGTCTAGAACATACATCTTGATGCCAAAAAGCACTTCGTAAAGGGTCTGCCCACACAGAGATCTTTTGGGGAGATTATTTAATGCTCGTTTAACCCCATACAGATGTTTCAACCAACCACTCCCTGTACCTAATACTCTCGCTGTCAAGGTCTTCTTTAAGTCATAGTTTATTCTTTCAAAAACAGAATTGCCCTCGGGCCTATATGGTGAAGAATAATGCACTTGTACACCCGTGGACTTCATCAAATCACAGTACGCTTTAGAAGCAAAAGCTGGACCTTGGTTCAAGTGGAAGGCACAGCAGGCATAAGTTCCTATGAAGACCTGCAAGTCATTAATAACAGTATGAGCATCAGCCAAGCACTGTGGCCAAACCCAGAGGAATTTAGAGCAAGAATCTACTACAATCAAAATAAATTTGAACACAGTGTCTGAAATCAGTGGACCACAATGATCCAGGTAAATGCAGTCAAAAGGTTTATTAAAACCCTGCCACCAATAGCATCACTGTAAGAGTGGAATAGTGGCAGCTACTCCCACGTGAGCAGAAGCTACACCTTCATGTGCGGCTACAATCAGATCATGTCTGCGGTCTGCGTTGGGTATCACACGATCGCCAACACCTGGAATAGTGACAAAAGGAACATTCTGGTCATTTAAATGATAAGAATATTTAGAAAGAAACCCCTTTGGTAACGTGGTGCTGTTACTGAAAGCATTCACAGAAGCCAAGATATCGTTGTCAATATGAGTTTTAGAGCGTGTTACTGCTGCAATTTTAGTAGTGGCTACTGCAGATTTGGCTGCTTCATCAGCCAGGGAATTCCCGACAACGTGTGCTCCCACACGTTGATGACTCAATTTATATATAACACGAGTTTGTGGCAACTTATCCTTAAGATCGGCCACTTTAACCCAAAGTAGTTTATGCTTTATTGTGCTACCCTTGGAATCTTGGAACTCATTTTGTCACCAGAAATGTAAATTATCATTAGAAGATTGTACACAATAATACAAATCACTCACAATAAGTGTAGGGAATTTAGGATCCGTGTTTTCAAGTGAAGGAAGTAAAGCCTTCAGTTCAGCCAACTGAGCAGTGTAGTGTCCAAGAGACTGTGTGCGAGTTGTTTGGGGGTGAAAAATGCCATCCAGTATAGTACCAATAGATGGCGCATGTGGCAGAATACTGCTGCTTAGAACCTATAGCAGGTTGTTCCGAGCCATCAGTATAAATGACAGTCTTATATTGATTAAGAGGCAGAACTGAAGAAGGAAAAGGATAAACATGCTCATATTGCAAAAATTCTTGTGTTTGTAAGGCAGGGTCAAAGATGAAGTCTACATCTACGGCTGTTAAGGACGTAGCCCATTGTATCCAACGAGGATGGAGGACACTAGCTTTGGTGACAGGCTCTAAGGCTGGCACTGGAGAAACGACAATAATGCGTTTTCCTTGAGCAAGTGGCCGTTCTTTAAGGATGGCCATCTGCACAGCAGTCAGTATTTTTTCAGTAGAAGCAAAACACAGTTCTGCAGTGGAATATAATTGTGATTTATATGCTATTGATATTGTTAAAGTTGACATATGTAAATCCAATTGCATCCGGCAAAACGTGGATGACTACATTTGTGGTATTGATACATGAATGTAAGTGGGATGTTTCAAGTAATTCAGATTGTTAAGTTCTGAGTGTTTCAGGTGTTTTGATGTCCAGCAGGAACTGGAAAAATCAGGGTGCTTTAAGACATAAAGTGGTTTAATATGTTGTGCATAATCAGGTATATATGTTCTGCTAGAATTCAAAAATCCCAGCAGAGACTGTAACTTTTAAGTGTACTTGAAGGTTGCAATTGTACACATTTCTCCAGAAAGTGAGGGGCAAGTCTCTTTCTCTCATTGGTAAGTTCATATCCTACGAAAAGGACACTCAAAAAGGCTTTATTTGATTTCTTGAAGTTAAAATTGTAACAAAGTTCAGCAAACCGTAATATTATGCGATCCACTTTGGCTAAATGTGGGTTCAAATCATCGTCCATCAGGTAGATATCATCTACGTAGGACAAAGCATCAGGGCCAATTTCATGAAGAATCGACACAATTCGTGCTGGCTGCAAAAACTATGGGGCTATTCTTATAGCCCAGAAGAAATCAAGCATAGTGGATTTGAAAGCCTAAGGCGCTAAAGGCCGACCAGTCACGGCTCTCAGGAGCCAAATTGTGACTGAGAAAACCATTGGAAATATCCAAAGTGGTTTTGTCTTTTTTACGGACTACTTTATTAATAACAGTCTTATTATGTGTATTTTGCACTGCAAATGTGCATGTATGACTATTCAAATGTCTATAGTCTAAGACTGTGCAATACGAATTATTAGGTTTCAGAACAGGAAAAAGATGGTTATTCATTTGAGAAACACAAGGATCAAATACTCTCTGGTACTCCAGTTGGGAAAGAATTTCCTTAACGGGTGTCTTAGCATCCTGTTTAATAGGATACTGTGGTTGTAATTGAGGTGAGGACCTTATAAGAATGACCTGGTAAGGCAAATCTTTATCCCAACCAGTATGTGCAGGGGCCAATGCAAGGGCCCATTCAGATGCATAAGCGTGTTTGGCTTCGTCTGGGACAAGGTCTGAAAAAGAAGGGAGAGTTACATCCTCATCCTGGGGGGATGCTAGTACAAAAGGTGGGGGTCAGTCGACCTCCACCAAGAGAATGTCATAAGATGTAGTTAAATTATCCCAGAAAATCGCTTTAATTGTGCTTTGAACATCACCTTCAATTTGAATATCTAAAAGATATAGTCTGTCCAGAGGGACTACGCGGGTGTCCGTTGTTTCAACCGTGATAAATGTTTCAGCTGCTTTCGCCACCAGAAATTGGTGGAGATTCTGGCGTACTATGCTGCTGTGCTGTCGAGGAGAGTCACTGCCCAACTCCTGTTCAGGAGGAGGGTTCTCACCGTCTGTGACATATTTTGCAGTTAAAGCTGCAACTTTCTTTTTTTGAAAAGGGGGTTTATATAGAGGAGGCCTGTCCTCCTTCTTGATCTTCACGTCAGACAAGCATTGTGTCTCCCTTGTTGGTTTCATGCACTCTTCTTGTCTGTGGTCAGATCGCCCTCCTCTGTGGTACTGTTGGTCAGACGAGTCGTAAAAGGACTGAGGAGAATGGTGATCAGGAATCTGATACCTATCAGGGGTTTTGATTTTAGTGCAATCATGAAAATCATATAGTCTTTCAGAGGACTCCAGGGGTGGAGAACCTCCACCCTGTTTACCTTTCTGTTGTTGTTGTTTAGATTTATCTCATGGTTTTTTAGTAAACTCACGGGCAGGTATGGCATCCTTGTCAGAGCTAGGCTTGCCAAGTGGCAGTACCGAAGGTCTAGTTCCAAACTATTACGCCCTAAAGATGTATATACATTAGCAATAATGACATGCAACTCGCATTCGTGGTTGGCTACCGCCACCATGGCAAGTCACTGGCATATAGCCAAAGACGCTGCATCACCTTTAACATTACAAAGAATCATTTCGGCGACAATGGGAAAATTACCCACAAGTTTCATCCCCAAATCTAGGGCAGACCTGCCCCATGTTTATTCTATATTAGTTTGAGGACGTTCGGTAGAACGGCCATCGAGAGAGTGCCATGATAAACTGTGTAAACATTGTCAAAAATAGGCCCCCAGGTGTTGCAGTCCACTAGAGTGGGAACCAGTCCAGTGGGGAAGCACATGGTGAGAATTCTGTGCTTGTCTTGTGGTCCATTAAGGGGAAACACAGCTTCAAGTTGATCGATTTTCTGGGCTATCCAAAATGGTATTTCCTCACGATATGTGGGTCATTTGCCCATTACTGAATGAACAATTACAGGACTATTGACAGGTGCTGCTGGCAACTGGGCTTGTTGTGCTTGCAGGCCAAGTCTAGCTGGACCAGCCAGCAAAGTATGTGAAATATACTGAGTCTATATAGGACGACAAGAACATTATACGAAGTGTGAGTTTGTACCAAATTCAAATGACCTAAATCTGGATACGGGGTATAACCTGCTAGTGCCGGCCATGTGTCCCTTTCGTTTCTAAGGGGGCCCATTCAAACTGTCCCAGGCACATGGGGAAGGGCACCATTAAACCAAGTATGGTGATCCCACACAGTAAGAGGAATCTCAACAAGTGCATATGGGCGATATGCAGCAGGTGCCTGGGGCATTGTGCATTCATGAAAAGTATTATCATTAGCGTCCACAGCCAGAAATAAAAAACTGCAAAGTGGAACGCTGCGTCCGCATCTACAAAAAAATCACAGGAGTTCCTGCTGCTGGGACTCCATGTTGTAATAAATGTTGAGTTACTGCAGGGCGGCATTTAACAGCAATACCAATGGGTTGCACCATAACTAATTTATAAAGGATTCAGAGCGTAGCAAAAACAGGGTATAAACCTTTTAGTATTCAAGCTTGAAAAACCAACAGAGTTAAGTGTTCCCTAACAACTGTGGAGGACAAATCCCTAACACCAGGCACGTCTCCGATAAAAGGTGCAAGGGTATTGTGGACAAGAACAAGCACTACTCAGGGGTCCCACAAGTAAGTACCTGACCAAAAGTTGGAGGCATCATGTTGCAGGGATTCTGCTCAGGAACAGAACTATGCTTGGGACCATGGACCATTGGCATGTAGGGACTGATTCATTACATCACTTACAGTATCTATGAGCCTTAATCCTACCAGCTAAAGTGCCTCACTTGCCCTTCTAACTTTACCAGATAAACAAGTAAATTGGCACCCAAGAGCACAACACTCTTTTGCTCTCTCACTCATACTTGTCCACAATAAAATAAACAAGAGACACGAAGGAAGTTTAGAATATTTATTTAAAGCTTTGTGTCCTAGATTGCAGTATTCATACCACAGTTAGAAAACTACTGCATATGAAAAATACCGCTAGCATGGTCAATAAACCATATCTCATAAAAAGCCCCATCATGCTATAAGACAGAATATCCTAAACCCTCCTTCCTTCTACTGAAGCTACATAATTATATATCATAAGATCTCTGGGGTTAGTGGCGGACCCCGTACCTTAGCATACACAGATGGACGTTCCACATCACAGCTGACATAGCATTCTTATTACAGAACACTCGCTCCGTTTGTCTACCTAAACTCCTGTGCTCAGTTATATGACAAGACACGTGCTCATAGACAGCAGCCGCATTATTGTGTTATGTCTAGGTGCTAGTGCCTGACCAGAGAAATAACAAGGGGCCATGTTGTTTGACCTTGTCTATGGTGTTCACAATAAATCCCAGAAAAAGAACAGAACACAAAAACATATGCAGATTATGTGTGAAAATACAATGTGGAACAAAAGCAAATGTGTTTATATACTAATGGGTGCAGAAGAAAATGTAGCCTACAACGTGAAAAATTAGGCTAAAATAGGGAGAACTGCAATGGGCCATTCAGGAAACACATGACAACGGAGCTTATAATAACATGTGTTTATACTTCTGCGTGTAACCGTGAACTCAACATTCTAAACCTGCCTTCACTTCACTGCGCTCTGATGCTTACGTCACAGTTCTACGGAGTCCATCAGGAGCCACAAAGGTTCCGTCATTACAAACTACACAACACTACAGAAATGACGGCTGGTTTCCTTGTTGTGGAAAAGACTGCTGATGAGGTTTGCCACTGTTGTCAGTACAGAGTGAACGTTCATGTTGGTAACAAACTTTGCAGTCTTCACGATAAGTTCCTGTCAGTTCATGACACTGCTCATTCCACAAAAGGAAACAGGAGCAGTTGGTGTTGAAGGATTGCCTTGCTTAGGTTTTTCACGTCTGCATAGGTCCTGTGATCCATGCCTGCAATGTTTTGATCACTTTGTGAGGTTTGGCTTCAGATGCTGTGTGCTGTGCTGAATTTCTGCTCATATGTTTCCTGCTGCCCCAGGTTGGTTTGCCCGTGGATGATGGGATGAATTTTGTTGTTGCTGTGGTATCTGCTTTTGAAATTCATCCTTTTTTGCTTTCTGCAGGGAGGGACAGCCTCAATAGCTTGCAGGGTGATATCCAGTGCAGTTTGCACATCGAGCTGGTTTTGAATATCTATTTCAAATGCATTGTTTGGAGGTATGATTCCCTCCACAGTGTACACATTGTGGTTTCTGATGGCAGAAAGGAGATGTGTGCCATAAATAAATAATCAGTTGTAGCACATGATGGGGCCCCGTCTTCCCTAAGGTGTTTCTGTCATAACATGCAACTGCAGTCTTGTGACCATTGAAAGGTCTGTGAGTTTCCTTTTTTGGATGGGTGATAGGGTTACTGGGAAATGTTTGTTCTTTTCTGTCTGTGAAAGAATTTATGTAACAGTCTTCACTGCAGCAGTGGTTTCTGAGTCAGGGCATCGGGGCTCTGCCCCCTTAACTTTCACCCCCAAGGTTGGCCATTGCCAAAATTAAAAAACAAACTCTTTCATCTGTTTAAAAAAAAAATTGTGCACCCTGCACACACATCTTTCTTTGGGCCGGGGCTGTTTGTTTTTGCTGTGATTAACTCTCATGACATAGTGCCAGCGAGCAATGCTATTTCCTAAACCTGCTGCCTGGGGGCGGGCCAGAGCCTAATGTATTTGCCCTGGCCCCGCCAGCTCACAGCCCTGAGGATTCTGAGATCAGCTCAGCAGAGACATAGCCTAAAGGACCTGTCCCCACCCCATGACAAAATTAGCCACGGGCGTTTTAGACTAAAGCCCTGTAGCACTTGGGCTTCACATCAATCAGTGAGTGGCAAGAATAGTCACCCCACTCTTTTCCAACTCATCACAGGGGGGTGGTCCCACCCTGTGATGAGTTGGGAAAGGGTGGGGTAAAGGTTGCAGGCAGGCGGGAGGCTCGAGTTGTCTGCTTCCCGCGCTGCTGACTAGGCGCCCCCCTCGCCTAGAGGAGGGGCGCCCTTAGTCGCGCCATGAAACCGAGCTTCAGTTGGAGGGGCTGGTCTGGGTGGTCAGGTTTCGCAATGACGTGTGGGTACACGTTTGGAAACCAAAACTTATCTCATTTTGGTATATAAGGCGGCGTCCCTGGGGTCTCCTCCTCTTTGTCTCTTAGGACCCAGGGAAGCCGCAAGAACGTCGGAAACAAGCGAGGCATGTGGCACGGTGGGTTTATGGAGGCCTGGCGTAGCGTTAAGGAGCTCTTGGCTCAGTGTAGTTGTCGCCTGAACTTTAGTGCTGATGCGATGGGTTCGATCCTTTGTTTGTCTTAAAAAAAAAATATATTTAGAATTCAATACGTTTTTTCGTTTTGTTCTCGTAACTTGCCCTTGCAGTGTTTGAAGCCTGAGGTTGTGGGGATTGTTGGGGCAGCCGCGTGGTGTTCGGAGGGTGTATGGGATGGGGGGGCTTGGCCAGTACTGGCGCGTCATCGTCGCCTCTGTGTATTCCGGGAACAGATGCACGTTTCAATGTGCACCTGGGGTGGCATCGCAGCTGAGTTCTGAGGCATCGGCTTTGGCAGGCAGGGTTCGATTCCCGCTGCCGACGTGGTTTAAAAAAAAAAAAAAAAAGATACCACCCGGGTGGTGGCAGCGACGGACGCGTACTCCCATCTCCAATTCTTATACCATGAGCGTGAGGGGCTCGCGAGGTTGCTATCCAGCCACGCGCTCGGTTGTACCGGGTATGTTTGCGCTAACTGCGTGCCATTGGAGTAAGTGGCGGGCTACGGGTACCAAAAATGACCTCGCACAAGCCAAGTAGCTTGAGAAGAGCTCTCTTGCGCCACTTATTAACTTGGTAAACACGGCCCCTTATGAAAGCAGCGTCACGCTGGGTTATAGGTATGTGCTTTCACAGTATGTACGGCCGATGTATTTTCAAAAAATCGTGTTATGGGATGGCGGAGATGTTATATAAATACTATTCACTGATAGAGGTGTGGGAGTTGGAGACGCGATATGCGAGGAAGCCGCGCCTGTTTAGCGGTCGCGCTGAGGTGCAGGTAAGCCCGGTGGAGTCTATAAATGTATTGGGGGAAAGGCGGGGATGCACTTCGGTAAGGCTGTTCACCATTTAAGTGATGGTTTCCAGTGAGATCCCGCTATATTAGTGAATGCTCCAAATGCCTTTCTTCTGAAGGAACGATGCTCTGCCTTAGCGTAAAACATCAGACTGGTGAAGCCAGCTTCAGCAATCCACAGAAAATGATTGAGGTCAGGGTGCGCTTGCCCTCGGATGGGCAGCGTCATCTTTCAGAGTACTGGCTAGCGGGTCTCAATTGAGATCCCACTTTTGTTTTGGTACCCGCAATTTTTCTCGTTATTACTATTTCAATTGCAATGTTGGTCCCCAGTGATACCCCATTGCATTATGGTACTTGTAGTCGTTTGCTTAATAATCATCCATCAGTTTAACCATTAAAAGGCAGTTTGGCATTGGAAGCAAGCTATCTCTTTGTGGCTCTCACAGTGGATCAAGACTTCAGTGCAATAAAGGTGGGCGCCGCTTTTCTGAGTTTAGCGGCACCTTTTCTTCAGGCCCTCCTGTTCATAAGGGGTCAGTTGGGGTTTTCTTTCTTTGGTATAATGGGTAACCAATAAAAATGTTAGTTGGAACTTGGGTCTTTATTCCTACAGGGGAACCAATTGCCCCTCTATTTTCTCATATGTTAGCAATTACATTCAAGTTGAAAAAATTCGTGTATCCATTTCTCTCATATCTTTTGTACATGCTGGTGGATATATATAGAACCACACATGGGTAGTTACCAATGGAGAACACGTTTGCAGAATTAGCCCGTCATTTTCGTCACCAACAATGCGATAATTGTGCTTTCAATGACATCACCAAAAACCACTCAGTCAAAACATCTCTGCTGTGGGCATTGGGCACTGTAGGGGAAGGGTGCGCAATGGGAATAATAATTGGGGCAGGAGACTTAGGGCACAGAAAGTGCTAGGTACTCTAGTGTTTCTAATTATGCAGGATTGCCTGAGTTGTCCGTCACTTAACAGTATTGTTTCAATTTTCTCCTGCCAGTATGTGGTCCTCGCTGAGATGGCAGCGGTAATGTCCCATGAAGTTGACCGACATTTTCGATGGGGGTGTGGGCAGCCGGCAGAGGAAGACACGCCACGTTCCTGAAGTCCACCAAAGTCATCACCCCTGGTAGCAGGCGCACCTATGGTATTGGTTGGTATCAAGCAGGCATGTTGCGCTGTTTCTCCTTCATGCGCTGTCCCGTCTGTGGGTGGTGGTAGATGCTCACTTAGTAGGGCCAGGGTGCTAGGTATTAATAAAGGTGCCCATCACTAACAGAGCAATAGCACAAGTTTTGTAGGTATTATGGCGCGTCAGTACAGTGCAAATGGGTAACGCTGTAGACTCAGCATGGGCGGTACAGTGTATGGTGGTTAAATTGTTCGGTCAGAACATTTTAAGGGTGTTCTTACCATTTTAATGTTAAAAAATAAGTTACTTCTCCGAGGGAGAGGATGTGGCACAACGGCCTGGGCGGTTAACTTTAAAGCCAGTGGGAACCAGGTACTAGGCTGGAGTGTCAACATTCCGTGATTCTGGGGAAAACACCACATCCCCTGGAGCCATTATTTGGCACCAGGAGACCCTCACGGGGGCATTATCAAAAAGAAGATGACTCATAGACTCAGGCCCGGACAGGACGCAGCGGGGTCATACAGGATCCAGTATGGCAGCCTGGTTAGTCCGGTCTAGGTCCACTCAGCCTTTCATCCTTCCAAGGCTATAAGGACGCATTTTCTGGTGGCGGAGGTCGAGTTAGTGCCTACTAGTTTGGCAATTAACCCCAGGAATTACGGGTGGGTTTAAAAGCCCTATGACTTAGGTGAAGTTGTACTACTCCCGTTTCTATACATATGACAGTTGCCACTGCATGGGAAGATTGGAGGCAGAGTAACACAAGTTCTAGCCAAGGGATCGCTATAAGGACGCATTTTCTGGTGGCAGTAGTGCTCCCTTAGACTAAAACTCTAAGCGTGAAGTGGTCTAACAAGGTACCCTAAACAAAATACAGTACATTGGTTATTCCTCAGCGATTCACGCCATATAAGAGAAGGTACGCGTATCTTTCAGTGCCGGTGCACAAAACACGCACCTGCACAGTACATACTTTTGGTGTGGGCTTGCTGCCTTGGAGATTAGGCAAGCATTCACAGCTTCTCCTCGGCTATGGGACTGCACAAGGAGATAAGTACTCTCCCCTCTTAGGCGAGGGTGTCACAGCAGGGCGATGCAATAATCGGTGCCTCAGCTCCCAAGCTCCGACGTCAGGAGCCTCCACATGGAGCTGCGGTGTGGGGGTCCAGAAGTCTACAATAGGAACCTCCACAGCCCAAAAGTCTATACTAGGAGCCTCCACAGGGAGTTAGGGGGTTGGGGCCCAGAAGTCTTTAGGATAACTGACATGGAAACAGCGAGTAATTGTTGTGCCGGGTACCAGGTGCCTAGTACAGGGGTAAACCATGTGGCTGGCAGTGCTTATCTGAGTTGCAGGTGGTTTAATTTCCCCCTGGAATGTTGCTCAGCTAATAAAACGAACCTTGTCGGCTCCTCCTTAATTATTTCAAACAGTACAGTTTCCAGATGTGCGGTTAGCAAGCCGGAATTCCAACAAGTCCAATGCTACATGAAAATGGTCACTGCAGGGCGGTGCGTGCTGCGCATTATGCATTAAACCGTGCCCCAGTTCCCAAGCTCCAACACCAGGAGCCTCCACTTAAAGCTGTAGGGTGGGGCCCAGAAGTTTTTTAGGATAATTACCGAGGAACAGCAGGTAATTGTGGGCTTCACATATAACCACAACAATAAGCAAGCCTGCAAATGCGTGGAGAAGAGAGTTCTTCTCCAAGTCCCAGCCTTTCTCAATTTCCTGCGGCATGCCTTGGTAAATAATGATAGGTAGCGTGACTTTGCACATCAACGTTCATGGCATGAGGGCCCAGCACTTCTCTCAATGGCCAGCAGTGCATATTAGCTTGTTTTGCTGCTTGTGGCCTTTTAGGCACAGTGGGCTCGTGTCTTGCACCTACCGCTTTTGTTTTCAGCAATGGATCGGCTGTTAAGCCAAGGGCTGAGTTAGGGCTCCGTGCAGTGGCTATCCTTGCAACCCTGGGATAAAGGTTTTTTGAATTTTAACATTTCTCCTATTTTTTTACTTTTCTGGTGGGTCTCTTGGCGTGATTTACTGGGTTCACAGAGCTGTGCAGGTGGGGTGGCTAGAACGCCTGCTACCAATAATGGTTATATCGGATGCTTTATTGAATATGTCATATGTTTATGGCGTTCTATTTGGAAGGCTTGTCTTACAGCTAAAAATAAAGCTGAGTACACCCCCAGGAGCGTGGCGCAATGCCGGTGCAATGTATAAGAGTACCTTAATATATTCCATGTGCTCGATCCCAGGAATATAGTGTAGGTTCATGGTATGGTATCACTCTTCGCCCTTTGCAAACAGCATAGCAGCCCTCATCAGCGGGGAGATTGTGCTGCTTGCGGCCAGGAAAATAGAGGTTGTCTATACATATCTCGCTTCAGTTCCGGTGAAACTGTCTTGCTATTTCGGTGTTGTTAACGCGCACACGCTCAGTTATCGAAGTACATGGTTTACCAGCGAGATAACATTCCCGATAAAAGGGGCCAATAATAATGCAGTAGGGAGTGGAGCCCCCATGGTCTATTACGATGAATCTTGGTAGTTGGCTGGGAAGCAGGTCAAACTCAGGAGTAGGTAAGGGGTGTGTTACACTCTCACTTCCGGTACAAGCTGGCCAGGTGTGGGGGATTACGCCTGGGAGCAGGTATCCTAGTGGCAGTGCTTCCGTTGTAAAAGAGGGAGGGCAGGTGCCCAGATTTCTGCTGCTGAGAAGCACACTATAAAATATTAAGTGCCGGTCCCCATAAATAACTTTAGTGGCCAGCACGGGCTTCCACTGTCTCAGAGTAAGCACTGCCGGGTGGGCCAACGCGGTGCGGTGCTCCCCCCCCCACCTCCGGGATGGTGGAGGATATGGACATGTGGTGAAGTTGCCACAATCATTTCCCGTACATTCCCTTCAAGAAGGAGCAGGGATGCCCTGAGTGGAACATGGGGATGGTTGTTGCAAGGTGGGGCCTGCTGGCACACTGCGCACAGCGGTTGTCACAATAAGTATGTGCTTCTCCCCTGATGGTGAAGGAGTTGGACATGCGGTGAAGTTGTCACAATCATTTTCCGGTACATTCCCTTCAAAGGCAGCAATATTGTGGTCGGAAGTGATTCCGCGAATGGCCTGGGCCGGTGGGGTTCCGGTAAAAGCCATGAACGAATCAGTAAAGAAGTTGAACCATTCCATAAAAAGCATTTTAGCAAAGCCCTCCATGGGTACTATTAGACACAAATTGCTACATCCCGGGATGAGGGAGTTGTTCCATGAGGATGGGGTGCATCTGTCTGCCAAGGGGATGGCGATCTTTATCCACACTGTACTGGGGGCTATTGTGGAGCACAGCCAGCGCCAGGTAGAGGGGGGAGGGCGAGTGCACCAGGGACCTTCTCGCCCTGTGGCGGAGCGCTGGCAGTTAACACAAAAGGGGGCATGCGCAGCAATGGAGGTTCAGCGACTGGATGGACCCCAAGAGGGGGTACGATGGAACTGTGCAGTGGATAGGCGGGGAGGGGACTGACCTGCTGGTGGTCCTGGACTCTACTGCCTAGGGTAGGCGCGGGGAGGGGACTGACCTGCCGGTGGTCCTGTCTCTACTACCCTATCCCGTAACGTATGGACTGTGTGGACTCTTTGGGATGCTGCCTGTGTTCAGGTACCTCGGTGGGCCGGTGTGCTATGCGGTGCCCAGTATTTCAAGCAATTCAATGTTTGCTGTAGCATGTTGGGGCCTGCCGGCACAATGTGCGCAGCTGAGTGGGTCGGCCGAGTCGGCCAACAAATTTAAGTACATGTGTATGGCGAAGCTAAAATCAATTATAATGTTATGCCTAATTTCCTTACTGCCTTTGACATGTGGCAATGTTTGCTGTAGCGCGTTGGGGCCTGCCGGCACAATGGGCGCAGCTGAGTGAGTCGGCCGAGTCGGCCAACAAATTTAAGTACATGTGCATGGCGAAGCTGAAATCAATTATAATGTTATGCCTAATTTCCTTACTGCCTTTGACATGTGGATGTCGCAAAAAGTCTGTTGCTGTGGATCATGATATATATCCAAGTAGTACTTTACTCCCGTAGTGGTTGTGTAGATTTATATGATTTGATGTGAATAAAAGTCTACGCCTTGGACAACATAACCGATGTTTGGATATTCTTGGGCCCAGTGGGCGCTGAGGGGTGTCAGAAGTGAGGGGGAGTGAGTGTTTCATTGTGCGCGTACTATGTTAACAGCAGGACCGTGTAGACTCCATTATTTGAGCTCCACTGGTGTCTGTATTTCACTGAACCTGCATTGGCAGCGAGGAGCTGGGGAGCAATGACAATCCTGATGGTTTCCTAGTGCAGCCCCCAGCCCTGTGAGTGCACCACGGCACCAAGCGACTCAGTAAGCAAAAAACGCTTATCAAGTATCCAGGCACTGGCATGCTGAATTCACTGTAATTCTGAAGTCAAAAGTCACAGGGACTCTGACTGTTAAACAAATCGGAGTCCGTACTGGGTGAGATAATTGCTTGCTACATTAAGTGTTTTTTTTTAATCATCTCTAAAGGAAATGAGCTCATGGCTTGCGTGTGCAAATCCCTCTGCCCTCTGACCTTTCAGTAAAAGACAAGACAGTGGAGGGGTGGGGGTGCAGGCTGGCAGAGGGGAAGCCTGTACTGAGATAACACTGGCCATAAATCCGCTCACAGGTGCCTGTCTTCAGCCCCTGCCACAGCATCTCCCAGTAAATCACTGTGAACAGTTCTGGTAGGGAAGAAAGTGCCATCTTTACAAAAGGCAGCCCCATATTTCTACTATTTGCATAAGAGCATTTTCCGATATGAGACAGTCTGAGAATGCACACTCAGAAAGAGCTGGAGTCACAGCTTCATGTCTATGTAAAAATGGCTACAAAAATCCTGTCTCTCAAACTACGTTATGGCATGCAAATCCGAGCTTTTCTTTCAGGCAGTGAATGTCTATGATGTTACATGTGACCCTTGCGAGATCATCACCTCTGTCAACTCTAAAAAATAAATAGAAGCTGGAACATCCGTGTTGGCACCAAATGTGGCCAAATCCGGTAGCTCTGTTTACGTGTGCGGCGTGGTTTGCTTCAGGCCACTTAGGTTTGCATTCAGCACGTTTTCAGCTTTCCTTCAACGCATATGGCAACGGGACTGAAACATTGCCAAAGGTTGATATATGGCACTGTACAGGATCAAACTATTTCCTTAATATTATATGTAGCGAAAAATGAGTGCCTTATCCACAGTTGAATTTTCATATGGGTCCTTGCCACAAGTGTTGAAGTTATTCAGAGAGCCTCCCAGGGACAGGGAAGTGGCAGGGGTTAATATAAGACTCAAGCAATGTGAGCTGTCTGCGCTGATAAAGTACTGTGTGTGCTGCTGCCTGGCAATGCAATGGAGGTGGCTGTGGCCAAAGCCCACGTTTTCTTGAACTTTCAACTACAAATGGAAGGTGCAATGCTGTGCTGATAATGTTTAAAAATGATGATTAATGTAAGCCTGGGCGTAGTTCGCGAAGTAGCGCTACGCGAAGCTACGCAAAGTGCAGTTCGCACTACGCGAGCTACGCGTAGCACTACGCGAACTGCGTAGTGCACTGTTCGCAATGATTGCACAGTGCCGGATGCTTGTCCGCACTGTGCAATCATTGAAAACGGCATCTTGCACAGTGCGAGCTGTCTTTTACTGCCGCTTGAGTAGATTTTTACTCGAGCGGCAGCTTTCTCAACGCGGACTGGTAGTTTCTCATCGCGAGCGGTCGCGAGCATACGCGACCACTCGCAATGAGAAACCTGACCTCCCCGCGTTGAGAATCTCGCCGGGAGGTTTATTTTCCACGCTCGCGATCGGCAACTTGATGTTGCTGATCGCGAACGAGGAAAAGTCTCGCCGGATATCATTTTGCTTGCTCGCGGTCGCCAACTTGACGTTGAGGACCGCGAGCAAGCAAAAATGACCGCTGCACTACGCTACGCTACGCTACACGTGTTTGCACTGTGCTACGTGCAATTCGCGTTGTGCGAAGTAGCGCAAACTTCGCAAACTACGCGAGCGTAGCGTAGTGCTTTGCCCAGGGTTAGATTAATGCAGCCCTGATCTCTTCAAATTAATTTCAGGTCCTGTGTCTTAAATGTTTATGCTGAGACTTTTCTGTGATTTTGTACTTTGAACAGTCATATTACTACAGTAAAGTACTGAGTGCAGACAAAAGCTTTTCCTGTTTAATATTATATTGTATCTGGATATCATCCCTATGTAGTAGGTGCAACATTTAGTGAAATATCTTAAATTATTTCTTTATGGCATTCAACCACTGTTCAGCGGCCACCAGTCAAATTAACATAAATATTCCTTTAGACTTCCAGTGCTACTCAATAGAGGACTGCAGTGTCAAGGTGGGAATTGATCCTAATATGCCACCTGTAGAAATGGTTTGTAAAGTTACCATTCGGTATCACTTAAACAGAAGATGGCGGCTGCCACGTCTTACCACAGTTGTCTTGTGGTTGCATCTATCGAACTTTGATGTTATCTCATTACACATTTCAACTATTTCTTTTATTATTTAAGTACAACAGTCAATTACCTGTGTATTTCCACATTTTAGAGAGCTATAATTCTGACTATCCTTTGCACAGTTGTGGCGAAAATCCATGTCCTACGAAGATCCCTCTTCCTTGATGATGATGTAAAATGGACATTAAAAGCAGAATCTGCAGATGTCTGATGGTGGTATGTGTGAATGCTTGGTGAACTTGACTGAATTGATATCATTTAGCAGCATAATTCTTATAAAAGAATGTGGCGTTTGTGTAGCACTGCTGGTTGGAGCCAATATTGTGAGATGTGTATTACGTTCAGTTTTAGAACTTTACCTTTCCCAATTAGAGTTTCTGTTGTAATAGATAAGTGATATAGTGCATGGAAGCTGTAGGATGGAACAATGAAGAGAAGACAATGCCATAAACATTTTAAAAAATGATAGTCCCAGTGTCATTTTATAAACAGGTTTTTTAAACTGAGTCTTAAATGCTAATTCTATCAGCCAATTTCCATGAAAGTTGGAAGATTCACTGTTCCACTGCCATTTATAAGAGGTTTCCTTAGGAAATGCAAACTTTAACACCACATGGGAGGGTAAGGTTTGCCTGGCACACCACAAAATTATTGGAATATTTTATTAATGATCCTTCAGAGCCTCTGGAATTCTAGCCAATTAATTTATGTGAAAATAGTGCCATGAAATGCACCATTTATTCCTGTCATTTCCAGAATTATCTCTGGAGATCCCTACTGATACTCCGAGTAGAAGTGGGGCCTACTTGCTGTGCCACATTTGAGTCCTATTATCCTCAATGTATCAGGCTGACCTGTATTCACATGGAGGTAAGAGAACTAATTTTCCAAACATTGTGCGAGGGAGATACCAATAACAAAACTTTTCACCTGCTGCACACATTCCTAAAGAAGGAAGTCTGGCTTGCCTACTAAGCCAGGACATTTCCAAGATACTTTAAGATTCTTGTACAAAAACCTATGAAAGCTATTGCTTTTTTTCTTTTCCTTTAAAATATTTTGCTGAAAAATGCATCATTTTATCCCATTGTTTTTTTAAAAAAAAGATTTGCATGGGAAATGGCAACTGGCCACCCAAACATTGCTGTGCCCCCTTAAAGTGAATCCCAACGCCGCCCCCAACTGCGCGTAGCCCAGCAGCAGCACTCTCAAACTTCACCAGCCGCCACTGCTTCACTGGAAATCCCAGTTAAGACAAGTCATGGGAGATTTGTCCCAGAGATCCATTTACTAGAAGTCTACACTGGTGTCATTGAGAAAGTGTGATATTCAAGTTTCTGCTCTGTAAGCACGTTAGTCACACTCCTAAAGTCTCCAAGTGTTGTCTGATTTTAGACATGTCCTGCCCGGGCTTGACGGTGATGGTGGAAGTGCAATGTTTCTCAAGGAGTTCACAAAGTTCTTGTCACTTGCCATGTTTGACAAGTTAGGTGGGATATCTGTTTGCATTTTAGGATGTATCACGGATTCAGGTGCAGTGGTTCCGGAATTGCTAATATCTGCAGCACAGTCCTTGGAATCACAAACTCCTTCAAATTAGTTAACAGTCTCAATACTACTGTGTGGCACACAGGTGTACTTTGGCCCTTTTTTTAATGTGGTTGGGCATGAGACGGAGTATGAGTTTCTGTGTCCTCTTTTATTTTCTGTGTGCCATTCCATTCTATCCGCTGCAGCTATAAAGCAAATGCTGTCTTTCTTCTCTGCTCATCCAGGTAGCCCCAGTGTGCAATGGCTGAGATGCTGAAACCTTTTTTGTAGTGATTGCAGCTCTTAACCAATAAGTGGCAGCATTGAATCAATGCCAAAAGAGAACACCGGACTAGGAATCAGAGCCCAATAGAGAACTCCATCAAAAGCTCGATATCAAAAGGGTTTACCGCATGTACCGCCAGTTTACATACTGGCGGCCATCTTGAACAGAATGCCACATGCGTTTGGTGTATTAAGACTGTGGTGATTCTGCAAGTTTGTTTTTAGACTCTTTGGTGACTCTGCATGTCACTAAGGAACATGGCGTATGTAGTTCTTCAGCATTGCAATTTGGAAGTGTCCGTAATCTTAACAGTTTGTTATATGTCTTCTCACCATATTTGTGACTACGTATTTGAAATAATTTATTTCTAAGTTTACCCTTATGTCAATTACTATAGACAAGGCAACACGGAGAAGGATGGAGGAAAATCCCAGACTACTGAGAGTGAAACATACAAGAGACACGATCCCCAAAAATGACAGACATGTATAGGTGTTCTGCAGCATTGCTCGTGCCCTCCAACATAGTGTCAGACGACCCTTTGTCGAGTATTATGCGATATAATGTGTAACTATTTGCAGGTTTGCAAGTTTGGTGGGGACGGGAGTGGTGGTAATAAGGAACAACTAGTGGGCGAAGAAGAATGTTTTTGGATATACAAATTGGGTTCAGCCAGGAATGAAATGAATAAAGATGAAGAGATATTCTTACTTATTGTTCTAATAAAAATAAAGACAGTGATATATCTAGAATATATTATTTGTGTACAGATACATACTCAATATAATTAATTACACAAACAATTCATTCACAAATCTTACTCTCCAAACCTCACACAATGATACTATTACATATCTCTCTTCCATACTGGTGAAAATAACAATCATTATAAATAAATATATTACAGCAGACTGATTCTTGAAATAATGGTCACAGAGTAGTGGCCTGACGTATATATTGTTTATTAACAATATATGTTACAGAGTAGTAGCCTGACGTAAATATTGTTAATTAACAATATATGTCAGGCTACTACTCTGTAACCATTATTTCAATAATCAGTCTGCTATAATATATGTATTTATAATGATTGTTATTTTTATTAGAACAATAAATAAGAAGATATTTTTCTATTTGGTGTATTTTTCGTCTCTCTGATTGTCCTAGTATGTATGTCCCTCTAGTTTTGTGACAAGAATCATTAATTGACTGAGTTTTTCTTATTTGTTAATTATTTCATCCCTGACTTGGGCAAGTAATTTTGTAGCAGGGGGCCCTTTTTTCTTTACATTAAAGATGAAGAGATGCATGCGTTCTTAAATCGCAAGCACAGAAATTGAACCGTACATAAACTCACTTGTAATTCAACTATCCGTGTGCCAATACATATCATTTTGAGTTTATATCTTTGCTGACAAACAGATACATAAGTATAAATACACTACTCTTGACAAGCAGACCAATATCAGTCCAAGTAAGCAACCGGTATTCTCTTTGTGAAATAAAATGAGAATCAAGGTTTTGCAGTAAGAGATATGTTAATGAGCCTTGAACTTGAATAAATTACAATTGTAAAGTGTGATGGCGGGGATGCAAGTATTCTATGCCTTGAAAAACGAGAGCTAGTTCCCGGCTAACAAAAAAAAAAGATAAAAGTAACTCATGTTTTTAATTTCTCTGCTTCGTTTCTGCTTTTGATTTAATTGATTTTAAAACGTATTATTAACTTTACCTCAAATGGCGATATGTTTCAGTAGTCACATTTCAGCAATATCAAGCGAATATCAATTTACACGTCATTGTTCACACATACATTAACCCATCATCTTCTAAACTAGAGCCGAAGATGCAACAACTGAACAATTCCAAAGAACCAGACGTCTTTTCATTTGCAGCTATTCGCCACAAGATGGCAGGCCAGGACAACTTAATACTGCCAGCTATTGGATCTTCAATATCCAATGGCAGGATGATGAAGGAGGATCCATTAATGTGCGCACCAGGTTCCTAATTTCTATTCCCGGACGGTCATAATTTAATACAATGCCCTCAATTTGTTGTTTAAACATGTGCCTGTGCTTTCTTGTTCTTTGAAAGCGTTTATCATTTATTTTGGAAACGGCTTCTGATTTACTATGTTTGAATGCAGCAATCTTATCAACTTTATATGTGCCAGCTCTCCAAAAGGTTTCAGGACGTTGGTTCCTGAAAAACACAATCAGATTATTTAGAATATTTTTATTTCATAACTTGTCATAGAGTTTGTATGTGAAGTTAGTCACAGGTATACAATATCAAAATAACCTAGAAAATTAAGCATCCAGGAAAGCAATAGGTTCTGCGGTTCCTTTGTTGAAGACACTATAAATAATAGCTGTTATTGTCACTCACCCTGGTGGAACTCGTTTTTATTAGCACGAGAAAGATGACAATCTGAGTTGGCTACATGAGATTTGAACTAGTCGTGCTCCTCAATCCGTCCACAGATTTACACCATAGGAATATTGACCCACTGAAGTATTAAAACGGCTGTCACTGCGTGAAAGCATCAGCGTTTATGTGCGTCTCCAGCAGGCCTAAGGATGCAGTGTTTCATGGAGAAGAATGTGATGCTCAGATGACAGTGATAAACTACTATATGGAAATGCACTAACTTCTCGACCTCAAAAGGGTGAGATACTAAGTAGACCCTGTAATCATACACACCTGTAATCTGCAGTTTATAGTCCTCAGGAAGAGAGATTACAAGATTATTTTACTGGGATTTGAACTTGAGATCTGCAGATTTCATGCAGATATAGGAACATTCTACATTTCATCCCACATTCCCCGTCCTAAGGATATTGGCAAATGGAGAACCCTCAAATTGGGAGAACGTTACAGGTGGAGTAACTGAGGGATGTGGCAATCTATTACAGAAGAGGAATTATTCTAGTATCAGGTTGGATTGGAGTAACTCTGATAAAGATGCAGGGATAACCTTATCCAAATGAAACTGCTGCTTCCATTTACAAAGATACATAATGGCTCTGTTCTGAAGGAGGCAGTATAAAGAGCGAAAGAGAAATGGAAATGGTGGAAAACAAACTAGACCTGGGTAGATGATGCGATTAAGTAGAAACAAACAATGTAATACTAGGTTGTATTACGGTGAGCTCTGACAGAGCGGCATTAATTCTATTGTGTAGTCGAGCTGTATGACCATATTTTGATTATTGTGCTGCATTGTAGTTACCACGCTATACAAGCATTTAAACAACTGGTAAAATAGGTAGAAGGACAGAAAGATTTATTAAAGAGCTTAATATCTTATTATGTAGATAAAGACAAAACTCTTTCTTAAATTTTACTTTTCACTGCCAGGGTGTTTGTGTACATCTGTGCTGGAGTTTTACTAAAAAGAAATCGGCATCAAGATGTTAAAACACATGTACCTCTTTAGTCTATTTTTGCACCCAACATACTAAATGTGTCAAGGACTGAACTAACAAGCATTTGCAATGTAATAGGTCTCACGTTTATGCAAGTTTAAGCTATTTGCATTGTAAATGACAATGCCTTTTATTTATGTTTCAAAAACCAAAACATAAATAAAAGGCATTGTCATTTACAATGCCAATAGCTCAAACTCGCGTAAATGCGAGAACTGTTGCATTGCAAATGCTTGTTTGCCTGTGCTACACTGAACTGATGCGGACCGCGCTGCAAATTAATTAAATAAAGCAGCGCGGCCACTAAAGTGAAAGTGGACTGCGCTGGAATAAGGAAAGACCATTAAAGAAATTAGTGCTCACCCACTAAATAACAGAGACCGTGTACCGAGCCAAGTAAAAGGTCCAGTCGTAATGGGAGGTAACAAATGGAGACAAGGCGGTACCCAGGAGGGACTAACAAGCCTCATAATGAATCGGAATTCAGCTTTTACGAAGGACAATGACAACAGCCAATTAAAAATATGGGCGGAGAGCGGGCGGGGCTTCCACTGCATAGTCTATTACAGCATGCCTCGCAGAGCGAGTAGCGCATGCGCGCTGCCGCTAGGCTCGACCTAAAAAGAGGTCTCTCTAGTTTCTTAGTTGATTGCTAGAATCATCCCAGTAGCCACAGAGCCACCCTGCACTTTAATACACATGCGAAAGATGCCAAGTGTCTCTATAAGAGGGCCGCAATTAGGAGGAAAAAGCCACGAGAGAAAAAAACACTCCTTGCATGATACAGGTATGGAATTTTGTCTAGCTTCTTTATTTAGGGCAAGTTCTGGCTTACATATACCCAATTGCTTCACCTGGAGGAGTTGGCCAGGTGCATTCTGGTCTCATCCTCGTTCGTGCCTATCTGTCGTGTCAACTGTTCTCACATTGCAGGTTTCACAAACATTGTACATTCCCATGATCAGCCTGAATTCCAAAAGGTACTTTCATACCCACTTATAAGAGCTGAAGATCCTTGGGGTCAGTACGATGCTCACAATAGTCCTTTTACAGATACCACCCATTCTGATACCGTATTAGCACAGAATGTTAGTATGGGCAGGTGAGGGAAAAGGGGTGGTTAAACTGCGGGGAAAGAAACCTGACAGACGAACAATACCAGAATAGTTATGTTGTTAGAATCTCCTCCTAAACCCTTTCTTCGAAGCACTTTCTAATAGTCAATTTGTATTGCACTGTCAAACCATCTCATTTTTTGAAACGATATCTTAAGCTTGTGTCATTTTGTAAACAACAATGCGCTTGAACAAAACATTGGTAAATATCACTTCCAACCTGCATATAGTTTAAAAACCAATATTTCTTTGCCAGTAAAGAAATATTATGATAGCATACCACGAGCACAATCTCAAAAGTCCAATTAACAATCAGGTTTAAGCAGAGATTTCAGCACCCTAATGTAAGAAGTCAAAGAGAGACGAATGCCTTTCTCCGAATACTTTCTCTTTTCAGTTTGTTGTTTTAATTATCAATCGTTCTCTTTTCTGTGCTGTAGTCAACACACAGCAACCTGAAGGTCACATTGAAGACACCAATCGGGACTTCCCGAAACATAAAATCTGTTTGTTTTCACAGTTCGCCCTCTTGTGGCCTTTCTTATGTTTACACTTTCACAGAGACAAAAACGAGCATTTTCCCACATTACAACATTTTAGCGCTTTCAAATCCATGCGTTTCCTGGGTCATTAATTATCACATTGTCTCTCAATCTGAATTGCCAAACACTTTGGGGCCGATTCCGATTCGGGCCGGAAAGCGTACCGACCGACTCGGTACTGGAATTTAGTCCGACCGACACGTACCGGCGCTGCCCGACCTGCGTAGTACGATGAAATGCATGTGAATCACGACCGACTCGTACGGAACACAAGCCGAACGACCGAACCGCACGGAAACCAGCTATCCGGCCGGGAAACTACGCGAATCGAACCGACCGACACGCACCAGGAATGAACCCGAACGAAACGTACCCGCGAACTCCGACCCGCGCAGTACGATGCAATGCGTGGAAAATCAGACCGAGTCGCACGGAGACCAAGCCGTACGACCGCCACGCATAGAAAACCCAGCCGAGGCAACCCAATACTCCGCAACCGACGCGTACGCCGCACATGAAACACAGCAGAAACACTGCGTGAACGACTCGGAGAAGCTCGCACGAGACAACTGCAGCGTCCTACTCGGTCAGAAGAACGTCTCCTACATGCACAAAAAGTACAAAGGAAAAAATACAAAAAAAAGGGCCAAACAAGCAATTACAAAGCCAATAAATACTGGGGGGGGGAACATGGAACAAAGACACACCCACAACTCCACCCATATAAAGGCCACAAATCCCTACCATGATCCTTTGCAAATTCTACTGACCTGCCAGCACAGAACACCATCAGACAGCAACCACAGACACACTCACAGCTCATCCATCACACAAGCCACACACCATCAGCACCTCAACAAATAGCACCCTCACATACACCCAGCAAAACCTACACTCACACACCCTCACTTGCACACCCACACATACATCAATCACCACCACCACCCATCACCATGCCCCCAAAGAAGAATCCAAAGTTCCTAGACAGTGAATTGGAAGTCCTGGTAGATGAGATCCTCAGGGTAGAGCCACAGTTGTTTGGTACATTGGTCCAACAGACACCCATGTCGCAGAAAATCAAGATGTGGGAGAGGATCGTCGACAGGGTGAACGCACAATCATCATGTTTGCGCACAAAGGAAGACATCCAGAACAGGTGGTATGATGTGCGCAGGAGGGTCAAGGACCTACTAAAGAAGGATTACGCCTTGAGCCAACACACCGGCAGTGGCCCTCCTGCCAAACCAGTATACCTCAGGCCCTGGGAGGAGAAGGTGCGGACCATCCTACCACCAGTGAGCGTATATGGACTATCAAACATCCCAGAGCCTGGTGAGTACACAACAAATATACACAATATTGTGTGACAATACACACACATCACTGTCAAGGGGATAGTCAAACCATGCACCCTTAGCAAATCCACAGCAACCAAAAGATAATCATCCCAAGATGTGTATGTCAGTCAGATAAACACAATACATGCCATTTCATAGTGATATGTAACTGTGTCATGACATGTACAAACCCAACAACAAATAGAGCTAGGCAGTGGCACAAATCTAACCAACAAACACAGTCAGATATGTAGCCACCACTAGAACACCACCTCACAGGGAAGTTCACTGAAAGGAAGGAATTCTGTGTATGCTGGTGAAGTCAGTGTAGCCAATAGCATGATGGGAGTTGTAGTCACAGATATTGCTCACCCTCACAATTTGCCCATCAACACCACTATGAACCATGCTCACATCACAGGGAGTGGAAAAGAACTGACAAGATGGCTGACACTGGGCACTGCTGTGGGGAGCACAAGGCCCTGCTGGGAACTGTGCACCAACAAACAACAGCAGGACACCACTGACTGACATCCTGACAACCAACTTGCACTCCCTGCAATGGAAGCACGTTTCATGGTGGGATGTCTGGCCTGGGGGGAGGAGGAGTGCCAGCTCCGACTACAGCTACCAGCAGGCCCTTACACATACACCACTTCCACTAACTCCAAACAACACACCTGGGACCGTGCTCTACAAGAGAGTGAGTGAAAAGCCACTTCCAAGATGTCTGACACTGGCCTCAGCTGTGGGGAGCACAAGGCCCTGCTGGGAACTGTGCACCAACAAACAAGACCACAATGTCAGCCATCTTGCCATTGCTGTCACACTCACATACAGTGAAGTCCACTCAAAAGGAAGGAAGTATGGGCATGCTGGGAAGGGGGTGCAGGCAATAGCATGATGGGAGTGGTAGTCACAGATATTGCTCACCCTCACAATTGGCCCATCAACACCACTCTGAACCATGCTCACATCACAGGGAGTGGAAAACAACTGACAAGATGGCTGACACTGGGTACTGCTGTGGGGAGCACAAGGCCCTGCTGGGAACTGTGCAACAACCAACAGCAGGACACCACTGACTGACATCCTGAAAGCCAACTTGCACTCCTGCAATGGAAGCACGTTCCATGGTGGGATATCTGGCTGGGTGGGAAGGAGGACTGACAGCACTGACCATAGTTACCAGCAGCTTTTCTCACACACACCCTTAACACAAACTCCACACAACTCACCTGGGAGAATGCATTGCCTCACACTCTAATTAAATATCCCACAAAGAACCACCACCCTGGGTTATGCTGTGTGAAGCACAGGGACACTTTTGGGACTTGTAGCCAAACTAACGCCAGGACAACACTGTCAGCCATCCTGTCAGCACAGGCACACTACCCCACAGGGAAGCAGAGTCAAAAGGAAGGAAGTATGGGCAAGCTGGGAAGGGGGGTGTAGGCAATAGCATGATGGGTGTGGAAGTCACAGCCCAACATCCCCCACCCACATGGCCCAGCAAGCTCACACTGAAGCATGCACACCTCACAGGGAGTGAAAAGCCACTTCAAAGATGTCTGACAATGGTGCTCTGTTGTGGGGAGCACAAGGCCATGCTGGGAACTGGGCACCAACAAACAACAGGACACCACTGACTGACATCCTGAGAGTCATCCTGAACCCACTGCAAGGGTGGCATGCTTCATGGTGGGATAACTGGGCTGGGGGAGAAGGAGGGCCGGATGTCCACCAAATACAACCAATGCTGTCCATGTACACACCTCAACATTCACATTGAAATGCTTCAAGTTTGCAGGACAATGTGCTACACCAATATCAACCTCTGACTGTGACAACTTAGGACAATGCATTGTACAGGCCCGCATCCAGAGGTACAGTCACAACTGTCAGGTGTGTGAACCATTGATGCCTGCAGAAACATAACATACATTGTGTGTGTCTCTCAAAAACAGGTGATGATGGGGACACAGCAGCAGACGATGAGGAGTCCCTGTCCCAGGCTCTGGGGGACACTGAGCTCACTGGTGTGGAACAGCCTCTGCCCTCCTCGGATGGCGAAGACCTACCTGGCACCTCCGGTGTGAGTCATCATGCAGCACCAGCAGGACCACCATCTGCACCCCCTGCACCCACCCCTCCAACAACTGCCAACACACAGACCACCCCCGCCGACACGGACAGACCAAGGACCACCAATGACAACAGCACACGGACCCCGGCCCAACGTGGAGCAACGGACAACAACCCCAGTAACAACCCCCAAGGGGGCCTAGGGTCACCTGTGCGTGCCACCGCAGGTCCCGCACGTGTCGCCAGGGGTGGTGGGAGGGGTGGTAGACATAGGTCGCTGTTTGCAGAGGGGTCTGGACTGCATGATGACCCACAACTGGTACGCATTGCTGATGCGTACCAGAATAGCACCGGAGAGGTCAGCCAGGTAGTGGGGATCCTCAAGGACATTCAACAGCAGCAGGCTGCCCATCATGCCCGCTTGGACTCACACATGTCCCGTGTGGAGACACACATGTCCCGTGTGGAGACACACATGGCTGGCATGGAGTCCAAGTGGGACACATTGCAAGAACTGACAGCGGTGCATAGGGACATATTGACATGCCTCCACCAGATGAGCACCAACATGGCCACACCTCCCTGGGTGCCCACAACATCTGGTGCTGCAACAACTGCAACTGCCACAGGGAGGGAGGAGGACTCTGGCGGAGAGTCCCCTGCACAGCAGCAGCCTGCACGTGAGGGTCCCCCCCCAAAGAAGAGGGGTCGTCCGAGGAAGGACAACTGAGAGGCCGATGGCCATGTACATCCCCCAGGAACCCAACACCTGTTCTGGAAATTCACCTTTGTGTGCAAACTGTTCACCCTGTCGAATGCAACCCAACTCTCCCACATGACATGGGGAGTTTAAGTTGGACCAATGTATCAGATGACTGTGGACTTTACTCAGGACATTTCTGCTACCAAGACTTCCAACTCATCTGGGAACTTTGGATTACAATCCCAATGTACAGCACCCACCATCCTGTGCACTATACTCACACATGTATGTCAATAAACTCACTAATACACCATACTTGCCTCTGTTGTGAGTCCAACGTGGTTTCTGTCATGGAGATGATGATCTGCTAAATGACACTGTGCATGCTAACTGCTACAGCAAGTACAACACCGTCATGTGAGTCATGGCGACGTGACACATATGAGGGAGACACACCACTAGGGCTACACAACACATACACACCAGGGCCATCTGACTCATCGCCTACACTGATGTTGTCAGGAAATACAGTGCAATGCACAGACACCACACCTATTCACAGTCTGTGTTAAGTAGCCCACTGGTGCAGTAAGCAAATGTCAGTCAGATGTGTGACCACAGACAACGCACATCCCAAAGTGAAGCACAGGTTTATTACACATTTGCAACATGTTGTTACCACTACAGATGCAAGGTAATCCCACGTGGCAGTGGCCACACAGTCAACAAGTGTAGAAGAAAGAAAGTCCAGGGGTGTGTGGCACATCACCTGTAGGGAAACGACAGCTTCCACCCTAGAAGTTGAATCACGGTGTCGGGGGATCACAGTTGACCAAACAACTCTGAAAGTACCCTGTGAAGGACAGAAATGACACACAGTCAAAAGCACTGAAGAACAGGACAGAACTGCAATACTCATGCCCAATACATGTCACAAGATACCTACACAAAACCAAGTTAGCATGTCAACACTGTTGGGGAGTACAGACTACCTGTAAGGACACATCGCTGCACGCATACAATCAAGTAGCACATGGCCACACTCAAATAGCACCAGAGCACCACCAACACATATCACGCAAACTCACATCATTGACATGACATCTCTGGATACTCACATTCAGCTGAAGAAGTTGGTGATGAGCTGTGTGCGGACATCACCCTCATCATCATCACCATCACTGGCATCGTGGCCCAGGCCAGGATCCTCCACAGGTGGCGGATGTTGGTCATCGTCATCCAGGATGAGAGGCAACTCCTTCCGCACTGCCAGGTTATGTAGCATGCAGCACACGATGACAATCTTGCACACCTTTGCTGGGGCATATGGGAGGGCCCCTCCTGTCTTGTCCAGGCAGCGAAAGCGGCTCTTCAGGAGACCAAATGTCCGCACGATCACTCTTCTGGTCCGACCATGTGCCTCATTGTAGCGCATCTGTGCTGGTGTCACAGGGTTCCTGAGGGGCGTCAGCAACCACGGCATGTTGGGGTATCCGGAGTCACCTACATACAGGCAATTGCACATTAGCTGAGATGGAAAAGAGGGTGGAATACTACATTGCAGAACACACACAATGGTACAAAGTTAGTACACACCGACAAGCCAGGCACGCTGGTTCTGCATCTGTGACATCATCCTCGGGATGCGACTACTCCTCATCATGTAGGCATCGTGTGCAGAACCGGGGAAACGGGCACACACGTGTGAGATGCTCATATCTGCAAGACATACCACCAGAGCATTGACCGAATGGTAATGTTTTCTGTTCCTGTATGCCTGCTAATGTGCCTGTGGTGGTACCAAAGCCACATGTGTCCCATCAATGGAGCCAATGACATGCGGCATCCTCCCCAGGGCATAGAAGTCACTCTTGACGTCAGTGAGTTGTTGACGTTTAGGGAAATAGATGTACTGGTTCAGGTATCTCAACATAGCCTCCAAAACATCGCATAGCACACGGCTGAACATGGTCTGTGACATCCCACCAGCAGACGCCACAGTGTGTTGAAAGGTACCGGTGGCAAAGAAGTGTAGGGCTGCCATCACCTTCACCTTGGGGGTCAGCATTGTAGGATACGTCCGGCCAGGTTGCAAATGTGGGGCCAACCGCACCGTCAATTCCTCAATCAGCGGCCTGGTGAAGCGGTACCGTCGGATGCAGTCCCGTTCAACCATGGTTGCAAGGTCAGGGAATGGTCTATGGACAGCTGGTGCCCTGCAGTGCATAGGTGAAGAAAGAAAGATTGTCAGTCACCCCACATATGTGGCATAGACCATACTCAATATCACATGATACATCATTACGAGACACAAGTACATGATGTGTGTGCCGTTCTGTAAGGACATGTATGGCACCTACATGGCCAACATCTAACATCACAGTTCAACATGTGTTGTCAACAAGTCCCAGGTTGTGCTATGGGATATCATTAGGCTGTGTCACAGTACCCATGTACTGCTGTCACGTTCCAAACACACACCACAGTGACATGTGAGGAAAGATGTGCCCCAGGCATCACAGCTCATTGACAGGTAGATTCCCAGGGACCCAGTATTGCCACATGGACACTGGCAAGACATGGCGTATCATGAATACACCACAGCAAAACAACCATGACCCCCACAGGTAGTGGTCCCTGTTGCCTCTGCAGGACAGACATGGATGTCTGTGACACACACACGCACAACATCAAAGTCCATGCACAAACAACATGGATGTGGAGACTGTCTCCCATTGTGCACATGGAATCAGAGACATTGTAAACACAACATGCACACAGACTGTGGAGGGCCATCACTATTGTGGCAATGGGTCACCCTGTGACATACATACCATCCCACATGGGACTCAGGGGGTATGTGACATGACATACACATACACAACCTGGAAATGTGACCATGCCACATGCTCTGAAATGAACAGTTGCACATCACAGTGGTCATGTGCACAACACACCAAGGATTCTGTCCCCATGAACACGTGCACAGCCTGGGAGTGGCTGCCCCCAAGTGCCACCAAATAAACCACATGTTGACACCCATACACAGAAAAGGTAATGCAGCCTTACATGCCTTAGGATAGTGGAGAGGTGTGGTGCAGCGGCCAGGGCAGCTGACGTCGGAGCACAGGGTTCACGGTTCGATCCCCGGCTCCGGCCTCAGCTCAGCACCATGTGACTCTGGGCAATAGCTCACTTAATTTCCACGACGGCCCCCAGTGCCTTGAGACTCGTAAGGGTGAGTAGCTGCGCTATATAAAAACGGACTTACATTTTTTTTTAGGATACAGTGTGGACAGGCTGTGGTGTTGTAGGTGTGCCCCTGAGTCCCTGGAAAGTAAATGTGGCTGGCATACGTTCACCTGTGACAGGCATGGTGACATATGCGAGTGACTTGTACAGGGACGCGTTGTACAGCAATGGACCGATCGGTGTGCACGCATTGGCCATTGCATATGATGTGAGCGGGTACGCGTTGTACAGCAATGGACCGATCGGTGCGCACGCATTGGCCATTGCATAAGATGTGGCCTGTAACACGCATTGTACAGCAATGGACCGATTGGTGCGCACGCATTGGCCATTGCATATGATGTGAGCGGGTACGCGTTGTACAGCAATGGACCGATCGGTGCGCACGCATTGGCCATTGCATATGATGTGAACGGGTACGCATTGTTTTTCAAATTACGCGTTGTACAGCAATGGACCGATCGGTGCGCACGCATTGGCTGTGGCCTGGCATGGCAACGGACGCGTATTCGAACCTTTAACGAGTCTGATGCTGTGAATTCAGTTGGCCAGCCACAACAATGTTGCAAATTCATGGGTCTCATGAAGTTGAACTTTTGAAGGATGCTGTGGGCGTGTGTAAGTGGTGCAATTCCATGGATTGGCCAGATTCAGAAAATGCAAACGACTTGGACCTATCACTTTGGACACATGGGACAGTATCTGCCTCAGCAGCACACATATAATGCTGGCTGTTCCCCTGAGAGCTCACTTGCCTGCACTACATGCTCCAGGACGACATCTGCCACCACCACTGCTGCTGTATATGTATCCTCTGGATCCTGCAATGGCATGTACTGTGGAGAGAGCCCCAGCCTTCAGCACTGAGGAGAACCAGGCCCTGCTGGACAGCCTCCTTCCACAGTACAGCAAGCTGTATGGGAAAGCAGGGGAGCAGGTGAGTGTGCTGTCCACTGCCTTACTAAATGTGCATGTTGTCTGACTAGCAAGACTTACAGTGTGCACACCACTGGCTAGCATGCTCACTGAGTAGTTGTCACCCCCATAGTGTGTAGTTACATGCACTGAACAGGTATAGTGCAGTAACAGTGCATTCCAACAAGGTTTTACTTCCCAGGCAATGATACCATGTAGTAACTGCTGGCAAACTGTTCATAGCCATCGTTGCACTGCCTGTGTACATCATGTGCCCCTGTGATTGAGACATGTATATCCAAATGTGTGATGCACGGATATGTTGCATGTGTAGTAATGGCCTTTACACTTTGTCATCCTCACAGGTTGATGCCCACCAGAAGCAGGAAATCTGGCTGAACATCGCCCGGGCAGTAAGATCTGTGGGGGTCTACAAGCGCCGGATCCGCAACTGCCAGAAGAGGTGGCAGGACCTTCGGGGCTGGACCCGGAGGATCGCAAGGGTCCAGCTGAAGCTGTCGCCTCCTCGCAGGAGGGGCGGACACCGGACCCTGACCCCCACATGCTCAGGATCCTGGCGGTGGTCTTCCCTGACCTGGATGGGCAGCTGAAGGCCAGACAGCAGCAAGGAGGGGGTGAGTCCATGACTGCACTGTTAACTTTGTCTGACATGCTATGTGCCCTCCTCTGGCCTGGTTAAACTTCCACAGTACATCAGTCTTGTGGTCCAGGACCCATGCCCCTCAATTGTGACATGCCCACTCCTCATCTGATACCCAGGTGTGGCCTTTACAGTCAGGAAATTGTGTCACTTGGGTACTGTGTCCTTACATTTTGCTTAGCTCAAGGTGGGGGACAGCATTTGTTCCCGTAACTTTGTTGTGGGCTTCATGGGTGGGTCCATTGCTTACACAATGCCTGAGTTCTGACATGTAATCTGCGTGTTACTTTGATATGTGGTCCAATTGCTGATCTGATTCACCACATGTGCCTGGGGTATTTGGCACACACCCATGCTGCGGGTGGGAACAATGTTTGGGCCTCAGGAGTATGTCTATCAAGTGTGTCACACATACTTCGCCACCTGCCTACTGTCCAGGGCTTATCCCTCTTCCACGTGGAGCAGGACAGTCATGCCTACTCCAGGCCATACAATACACTCTGTACTCCCACTCCCGTGTATCAGCTGACACGTTGTGCTCAGTGGAATGTTCCCTCAGGTGTCTGCCACTGTGTCATTGTGCCGTGGCTTCGTTGTCAGGACTACTGGGGTGTTTATCGGTTAGGGCTCAGCATGCCACCGGAGATGTGACCATAGGAGACAATACTTGTGTGACATATAGGTGTTTGATCACTTGACTGTGCAGACTGGGGTATGCGAATGTGAAGTTCAGGCAGCTGTTTCCCATTCACAGCAGATTGTGAGGTGCTCAGGTTCCGAGGGTTGTGTTTCATGTCTCCCATATGTCCAATTGGTATGATGTGGACAAATAAGAGTTCAGATGATGTGGTTTGTGGGGGATGGACATGTGCACTTGTCAGCTACAGAACTTGCATTCCCCATGACCTAGGATTGTGACCCAGTGCAGACTGTTGTTGGCTGGCTGCCCTGCCCATGTGACTGGAGACAGTGATGTATGACTTTGCAGGCATGCCTGTGCCATGACATTAAACTCCCTAAGAGTGATCCTGCAGGTGAGTGACATGTGCTACATGCACCCCATTGTGGCATTGACTATCAGGACATGGGTGCATCATGGTGTCTGGTGCTGGTATGCATCACATGCATTTGAAAATAGACTCTGGCCATCCCTTTATCCGGACACCTGTACTGACTCAGTGGCAAGAGTTGTGATGTGTGCATGTTCACATACTTCACTGTGTTCTCTGCACTGTCCAACTACTGTGTAGGTGGTGCATGTGTCCACACTGGGGTAGTGCCATCCGACAGGCACCAGACAGATGGGTGCAAGGCCAGGAGGGATGTGAGTGCCATGGTTGACCATCAGACTGACAATTGGCTTCTCCTACTCTGTTTGAGCACTTTTGGCAATGTTCAACTAAGGATGCCAGGGCTTGCTCTGTAATGTGCTGTACTTACTGTGGTCTGTGCGGTCAGTGCAGGTGACTGATGTTTGTCTGTTTCCTAATTGTTTGCAGATACATCCACGGCCACAGGAGGGGACAGCTCCACGGACCAGGAGGAGCCGCAGAGCCAGACTGGGTCAGCAGCCGATGAGTGGTTGGAGGGACCCAGTGGCACGGAGGGCGAGGGGAGCCACACCGAGGAGTCCTCAGCAGCATCCACCTCAGCTGAGGACCACAGCAGCTCAGAGGATGACTCCCTTGTGGAGGCGGGTGTCAGCAGCCACCACACCCCAGCTAGTATTGCTGTCCCCGCCACCACCACCACCACCGCCCTCCCATCGGCTCCCATTCCAGAGGTCCGTGGAGGCTCCCGTGTTCGGGAGCGTGTCTCCTTCGTGCCAGGCACCGCAGCCCCTGCCCCTGTGTCCCCTGCTGCCCTGAGTGAGGAGTCTGTGTACCTACTTCGCCAGCTCCATGTAGGGCAGACAGCAATGCTGAGTGTCCTCCATGCCCACACCACTCTGTTGACACAGCTGGTGTCGTTTATGGAGGGCATCTCATCGGGCATGTCTGCCCTACAGAGGAGCAATAGGTCCATGGACTCCTCCCTGACGGCAGCAGTGTCCCTCCTCCAACAGTCCCTCACCCCTCCTACCTCTGCCCCATCCACACTTCCTGGCACCCTACCTGTCCCAAGCACATGCACACCTGCACAATCACCCAAAAACACAGACACGAGCAGCACAGACACACCCACTACAAAAACAAAACGTGCATGCAGGCATCCTCAGGGGACTGATACCACACCCACAGGGGATGGGGAACAGACACACACACAGGCATCCACAGTCACTCTGCAATCCTCCGATACCTCTCCCTCCAAGGCCCCTTCCCTTGCCTCACCTGCAACCCCACCTACAAAGCAGCTCTTACTCTGTGACCTCGACCTCTTCCCCTCCGATCCAGCTGATCCAGCATACAGGGGGAAGAGGAAGTCCACCCGCACAGAGGGGAGTGCCCCTCACCCCCGGACACCCTCCCCCAGGCACAGACAGACCCGCCGATCCGCCTACAATACAGCCCTGCACTGAATCCCGAGGGATTCCGTGGCATAAGTGGCATAAGGGTCTCAGTTGCCACAGAGGGAAACCCGCAACCGGATGCCGCCAACAAGACCGCTGGTGGTTCCGTGACCTGAAGGCACTGCAGAGGGTGCAGCTGACCTTCGCACCGCAACCCTGGTTTCACCGACAACAACGGCTGCCGTCACCACCAAGCCGCTGCTTGCACCGCGACCTGTGGGCACCGCACTCCGCACCACCTCGCTTCACTCCGCCACCCCGGTCTCACCGACGACGCCGTTGTCAGCTGACATCGCCACAGTGGTCTGCATCATGGTCCGGGATCACCGCTCGTAAGCTACATGCAGCACCGCCCCATCCCACACCGCAGCCCACTGATGCCAGCCCCATCGACCGTAGATCTGCGATGGCCGCCGAAGCTTGCACTGTGACCGCCAGCACCGCAGAGGACACGCCACACTTCGCACCACATCCCTGGTCTCACCGACGATGACCACCACTGCCACCACCGAGCCCCTGCTTGCACCACGATCTGTGGGTACCGCACTATGCACCGCTCCGCTTCACACTGCAGCCTTGACAACCGCCGTCGCCGGAGCACACCGCCGTGGTCAGCTGGAACAAAAAGGTACTGTTTACAAGTCTTCTGACACCGACGCCGGTCCGCACTGACGCGGTCGACCGACCCTGGTGGATTTGGTTGTTTTCAGCACCGCGGTAGCACCGGACGAAGCTACCGCCTTCAAGGAACTGCATGTTTAAGGTTTTTCTTGCAGAGTACAGATTCTGATCATTGTATGTTGGACATTTATCGTTTTGGTCTTGTTTTGCACAGATAAGTATTGGTTATTTTTATAAAACTGGTGTGGTGTCCTTTTGTAGTGTTTTCACTGTATTACTGTGTGTTATGTCCAAATGCTTTACACATTGCCTCTGAGATAAGCCTGACTGCTCGTGCCAAGCTACCAAGAAGGTGAGCAGGGGTTATTTTAGAAGGATATCTCCCTTATCCAGACTTGAAGGAAGGGTCCCTATTTGGACAAAGGTGCAAACCATTGCCAACTAGAGACCCATCATTTCTAACAATTACCATCAGTTACTTCACAATATATTACCTTTCTCAATAAACAAGTCATACCACTTTTACAAAGTTTCAGTAACTTATATTGCACAACTGCTCACTAAGCTAAATTTTACAACAAAAAAACACTTATTATTAATCACATAGGCGAAACCTAATGCATTTACCAATGATTGTTTGGCAAGATATGGGATAAATATAAAACAAGATGCTCTCGCCCATCACTTTCCTGCAGTTGTGACAACACATCCCCCACTGCTCATTTCTAAGCATCATTCTCAACAATGAACTTACAAGTATCAGGATGACACAAAATTATAAAGCGAGTAAACAATCTCTTGAGCGCATTGAAAGCCATCTCAGCCTGAGCATTCCAATGACAGTGACAAACATCCTTCTTTCTTCTTAACTCAAGTAACATTACTGGTCGAATCCTCAAAATTCTTAATAAAATGACATAAAAAATGTGCAGAACTTTGAGGTATTTAACTCTGGTAATAGTGTTCCAAAATAACTGTTAAGGTTGTTAAACATAGATAAACCGAAGCATTCCATCTGAAGCCAAGATACTAAATCTCCATTTTTCAAATTTACATTTATTTGGATTACCGGTTAACTGATATATTTGTAGCCCGAGCAACATTCCAGACACATGCTCTTGATGTTCAATAATAGTATTTGAAAAATCAGAATATAATCCAAATAAATCAGTAAAAAATGATTTAGGGCAGCAACAAAAAATGTATATATGAGCCTTTGGAAAATATTTGTAGTATTGCATAACGCGAATGGAAATAGTTAATATATGAAATGCACAAACGAGCTGTGGAGAACTATTTCCCACTTGTCGCCTTCTTTTTTCAATACACTTAGCAATGGTCTTGACAAAATTGTGATAATAATCATATTGTTTTAGTAGACCAATTCACATATAAATTGTGTCTTTTAACTAAATATCGAAACATAAGTAGTAGAGATTATGATATCAAAAGATAGAACTTTGTAATGATTCCAAGCGAGGCCTGTAGAAGGTAAAGAATCCTCGTTTAGAAGCCCTGAAGCCAGTTAGCTGACTGTATGGTAATATTAGTGCAGATCACTAAATTGTTTCAGAATTATGATTTATGTTACACTGTTCAGTTGATGACAGATATCAAAATCTGGGTTGTAGGAGAAAGTATAAAAACTAAGGCCCAGAATTCTTGACATTTCATGTTGTAAGTGATCTGGCATGTGAGATTGCATATCACATTACCCTTATCACTTTGAAAGAGATGACTATGAATTGAGTATCATGTATTGGTTTGAGTATGTGTTATTTAAATGCATTTTGCTTGTGGGTGTTGTTTGTTGGTATAAATACTGTGAGGTCATAACCATTGCATTTGGTGTGTGATTTATGGTTTTCATGGCTGTTGTGATAGTTCTGTATTTTAGCGGTTTTTCAGTATTAATTTGTAACTATAAATGCACTTTAACAGGGGTTTATGTGAATTTCTGAGGATTTTAAACCTATTTTGATTTGCTATAACCAATGCTAACCATGATTTCCCTTTATTTTTGCTTTTTCAGTGAATTTTGTTTCTGTATCATATACCACAACAAACACCCCTTGTGTGGCAAACTTCCGATGCACATGGCCTGACGTCATATGCAAGCAAGGTTGTGAACCAGCTCCTGCTGTGCACGGCTGAAGGTTGAGCAAGTGCAAATTTTTTTTCATGATTTGCAAATACTGTGCTGGATTAGCAAACCCGAGACCCGTAGGAAAGTACTTGGGACCCAGGGACGATGTAGGATTTGAGAATCTAGAGCAGGTTTTGTGAGCCTCACAACTGAGACGGTGGGGGGAGGATGTGGTCTGACGGCTAGACTGCTGACTTTGGAGCTGGGAAACCAAGGTTCGAGCCTTGGGGTCGACCCCACATCCTGTGATTCTGGGCAAATCACTTAATCTCCCCATGCCTACCAAAAATATGAATGTGTCCTTGTGTTATGTAACTGGTGCTCATGTAAAGCGCTCCAATACCTTCGGGTTGAGTCAGCGCTATATAAATCTGCATTAAAAAAAAAAACCTAAAGATTATCTATTACTATTAATTTTATGTTGAGGAATATCTTTGCGGCTCCCTGATATGGGTGTGGCAGTCAAAAAGGGCTCACCCTTCCACAATGGCATAACGAATCTTGAAGGGGCCCCCAGCAAAGTACACGGAGGGTGCCGCCCTCCCGGCCCACAACCTACCACTTTTGCTGAGGGGGCCGCCTGGAGCTCAGGCCCCCCTCACCTGGTGGGCTGCAGGGGCTTATGTTACGCCACCGCCCTTCCCCCCTTTTGTTTTTATTTTTCCAACACAGTGCTGAGGGCACCATGCTGGCTAATGGTCACCACAACAGATATTTTTCTGTGATGGCTAGCCAAAGCGTGGCAGATTTGTGAATATGCAATGGACAATGTTGTGACTTTATGTTTTTTTAACTGAATTTGCGAATCCTCCATAGATGAATGAATTCACGGAGGATGCATGGATTAACAGTCCAGATATCTCTATGATTTAATCCCTTCATGCCCAACCAGAAACCCTATCTAAAAGCTAACCTCTCAAATACTACTGAATGGATTTAAACCAAACCAAGCAAAAGCACTTAACTGATTAAAGTTCTAGTTTCATGCAGAGTTTGATGTAATTCTGGTCATCTGTTTTTTTCCTTCAGAGGAAAGCAAAGAGTCCTATGGAAGTTAAAATGGTAAATTTCACTTTTTTGACCCCCTGTTTATTTCAACCCTCCTTGTCAAATCTGCATGAAACGTGCCATGCCAAACCCAAATCAGATAAACGTTTTCTTTGGAAAGCTTCATGCAGAGTAGAGTAGTCAAACAATGGCAACATTATTAAGAAAACAAGAAATGGCTTTTCAATGGAAACTCAGACCTAATCATAACTACACAATCTATCTATCTATCTATCTATCTACCTATCTATCTATCTATCTATCTATCTATCTATCTATCTATCTATCTATCTAGGTAAATTCAAAGGGGCATCTGTACAACAGAATGACAGAGCGTGGTGTTCAGCAAAACCTGCTAACGCCATGCTCCGCCATTCTGAAAACGCAGGGTTGCATCGTATTTACAAAGATACGGTGCACCCCTGCATTTCCCCTAGCGCTAGCACAAAATTAAGTTACCTAGCTTCAACGCAGGCACCCTTGCACCATAGTGCAAGGGTGTTTCTGTTTAGGGGGAATGATTGTTTTTGTGCAGGAAGGTGTCCCTTCCTGCACATAAACAACCACAAATGGCGATTTGTAAATCCTACATGTGCTGCATTGTGCAACACACATAGAAGTGGCGAATCGTCATTTTTTTAATGATTGTTTATGTGCAGGAAGGGACACATAAACAATCATTCATGGCATTTTGCTGTTTCTAAGTGTGCTGCACAATGCAGCACACATAGAAACAGCACAAATGAGGAGAAATAAAGCATTTCTCCTCGTTTCACCATATTAAGACCAGGTTTTCCCTGGTCTTAATTTTGGCGCTGCCCCATATTTACGCCACCCTCGTAGATATGGAGCAGTGTCGAAATCAATGGGTGTTGCGGCGGAACGCCCACCGCAACACCCAGTGCCCACCCCTTTCATGCTAAGTATAGTGTGAAAGGGTGCTTTATTTACAAGGTGACGTTAAGCCACGTACAACATAAAACGTGGCAAATAACGTGGGGATCACAGGTGAAAATAGAAGCAGAAATGCTTCTATTTTCACCTGTGATCCCCACGTTATTTGCCACGTTTTATGTTGTATTGTCTTCCCCCTCCCTATTGCTCCACCTCCAGCGTTGGTCGGCGCGGGGGTGTGTTAGCAGCCCTATGATGAAGCATGACACAGATTTCTGTGTGTGAGGGCAGTTTAAACACCTGTGTGTGATTCCCCCAGTCTTCTAACTTATAGCATTCAATTTATACACAGTCCCTCTTCTATGTAGCGGTTTCATAGTTGTTGACGGAGGTCGAAGTGGGACTTGATCCTCCTACCCCTCTTTTCTGTGAGATATATTCTGTCACTGGATGCCAGACCTTCCTCGCCTATATTGGTTGGCTGGGAGTCTATTGACTGTGCGGTTTCTGTATTTTTTATGCCATGAACATCCGTTGAGTGAGTGTTTCTCTTTGGCCTCTTTCACCCAAGAAAATGTAAATTGGTCTGGTGAATACATATCTTCTTTTCCCTGGGTGCTCTGACTGTTAGGATACTTGGCATGTATAGCTGTGCATAGTGATCCTGGTCTCCCATACAAAGAAATGGAGCTTCTTAGCTAATGGAGTTATCGTTAGATTTAGTCCACTGCTTGTTTGGAAAACAACCTCAGTTCCATGAGGCAACTTAGCACTAACATATATTTCAACTTCCGCTTATCCTATGGCTTCTTTCACTGGATGTCAGACCTCCATCGCCCTAATTAGCTGGCCAGGAGTGCACACTGAATATGCAGTTTCTATGTTTTTGCAATGATCTTCCATGAAGTGACTGTTGTTCTTTGGCCTCTTATCCCTAGGAAAATGTAAGTTGGTCTGGTAGATGTATGGCTTCTTTTCATTGGGTCTCCCGAGTGTCTGGATGCCTTTCAAACAGAAATGGTTTGGAATCCACAAAACGTACACAACACTATGAACATAATTGATTGCTAAATGTGAAAAGCTATGATATGATACAGTAATGTTCTAATTACATCTTTCCGCTCTTTTCAAGGGACTTTGCTGCTTTTCTAGCTGTGTCTGCACTTTGAAAAACGCCTACCAGAACGTCTAACAGAAATGTAAATGAATAACTTTCAACGGGACATGGGTTGTTCTTGCCAGGTGAAGAGTAGGGGGTGAAGTATCAAGTTAAAAACCATATTTTTTCCCCATGTTTTAAAAAGAAAATGGCATAATTTACGTCTAACAATACTTGTGATGGTGATATGAAAAAACTAAAAAACTCATATACTGATAGGTCTATCTAAAATAACTTTTCCTTGTACAACATAGTGTTTCAACTACAGATTTAAGGGTCTCTCCTATCTCCTTTCTTCCAGCAGACCTTGCAACATTTTTGCATACATGCATTCTTTGAGGTAGATCGCACCCTACTGGCATAATGTCACTCTGAGAGACATGGGGCATTCTTGCTCCTTTCTCCTTCTGGGACAATATGCTGGTCGTAAAGAAGACTGGAAATGACAGCGATGTGGATCTTATGTTATGTGTATTTGTAAAGCGCAGTATCACCCTGATGGGTATCATGGTGCTGAGCAGGTGTGTGTGCCTAGCACTGCCTACGGTCGGTTGGTTAATTGAAAAGTCAGGTCTTCAGCTTCTTGCAGAATTCAAGAAGAGAAGAGGTGGCTCTGTTGTGGAGTGAGAGCTCATTCCACGCTTTAGGAGAGATGTAAGAGAACTCCCGTCCTCCTGATCTATTTCTGTATATTTCTTGGACGTGTGTGAGTATGCTTCCTGTGGAGTGAAGGTGTCTGTGTGATTGGTGGAAGAAGATACAACTGTTCAGGTAAGTGGGGCCTGAGTTAGGTAGTGTTTTGAAAGTGTGTGTGAGGAGTTTGAATTGTGCGCGTTTGTGTATTGGGTGCCAGTGTAGTTCCCGGAAGTGTGGTGTGGTGTGAATTCTGTGGTGGAGGTTGAGGATGAGTCTGACTGCCCAGTTCTGAATGGTCTGTAGTCTTCTAGCAAGTTGCTTGGTTATCCCGGCATAGAGGGTGTTCCCATAGTCCAACTTGCTGGGGACTAGGGTATGAGTGACAGTTTTTCTAGTGTTGCTTGGGAGCCATTTGAAGATCTTCATCAGCATCTTCAGTGTGTGGAAGCAGGAGGCAGTGTCGGTGTTGGCTTTTGCGGCCATGTCCAGTTTTCTGTTCAGGATTATTCTGAGGTTCCTGGCGTGGGTTCTGGGTGTGGGCCCAAAACCTGCCGGCCACCAGTTGGAGTCACATGGTGGGATGTTCTTGCTGAAGATCACTTCTTTTGTGTTGTTGAGCTACAGACGAGTGGCTTTCATCCAGTTAGTGACTTTAGTCATGCAGGTGGTGAACTTGTTCCTTGTTTTTGGTGTCTTATCTTTTTTTTTTTTTTAAGTATCTTTATTGGCATTTTCAATTTTTGCAATACACGTCTCATAAAATAAGCATATTCAAAAACATTCCTAAGTACAATTATCAGGATAGCCACAAAGCAGAATGTTTGCCATAGGTCACAATACATGGCCCGTCATACTCAATACTTCACAATGTGCAGTGTGGGGCTAACCACCAATCTACCAAGGGTACCCAAATAACGATTCGAATTCGCGAAGTTCCACTTCAATTATTGAAAACATAATTCCAATAGCATGATAGTAAAATGACTCCAAAACAAATGGCCCAACTGGGGCAAAAAAGAAAACAAATAAAGGACCTTCTGCAGAGGGAAACATATCATGTACATCTATTTCGGCTTGTGGTGGGGAAATTTTATATAAAGAAGTTACAGCAGAGAGCAAGCGGGTTGACATATAAGTGAGAGGCCCATAGGTACCAGTAAGGGTGCCTCCTCCAGGTTACACAGATTCTGTAAGCACATACTCACTCAGCAATTGGACATATTGCACCGTCAGGGTCTCAAGCCTTCTCAAATAGCAGTATGTGTTGCAGGCTGAGTCGCCCCTGTGTGTGCATCCGTATCTGATTCGGGGCCCGAACTCATCTCCCTCTCCTCCTGTCCCTTTGGAGTCTCCCAGGTCGCCAGCACTTCCCTCCATTGGCCAGCTATGGGGAGCTTCTTCATCCCCTTGGATTCCTCCCAACTGAGTGCTCTACCCTCCGCTCCACCCCACACAATAACATCTCTATGCCAGGTCGCGAACTGTGGACCCCTGGCAGATTTCCATTCCATTGCAATGCGGCGTTTCGCTAGTCCCAGCGCTAGGTCTACAAGTCTGTTCCCCACCTTCCGTTTCGGCGGTCTAGGAAAAAGGCCCAAAATGCAAGACTGTAGTGTGAGAGGTAAATCTCTGCCCAGTACTTCAGTTAGCTTACCCACGACTGCCTCCCAGAAAGGTCGCAAGGCACCACACTCCCAAATCATATGACCAAAGTCCGCATCTGGGTGAGAACATCTGGGGCAAGAACGAACCTCGCCTTCATATGTCACATTGAGTCGATGTGGGGTCATGTAAGCCATATGCGTATAATTAAACTGAATATATTTAAGGCGGGAGTTTCGAGAGATTGTCTTGGGATAATGCAGGACCTTTCGCCATTCCACATCTGTTAACTCTTTACCCCCAATCTCATCCCATTTAGCACGTAGTCTGGTCAAGGGGCGCACCGATGCCTCCTGGAGGGCCACATAGAACCATTTCACAAGGTGCCTTGCCGTTCCAAGCGTGAACAAGGCGTGAAGCACCGGATGTGTTTCCGGCTCGTTTCTACCCACCTCCCACAGCTGCGCAAAAGTTCGGGTCAGGGCTTCATAATGCAGGAACTGGCCAGGGGGCAGACCACAATCTTCTACTAGGCCATCGAAGGGAATTTGGGACTTGTCCAAAAAACAATCTCCGACCGTGTCTAGTCCCACATCTGTCCAGGGGGCCAGTTGCTCAACGGTAAAGACGGACTGGGGGTTGCCATGCGGCAGGCCCACCAGGGGCAGCACCGGGGTGTATTTAGCGGCCTGCCGTCCCCGGTTCCCACATCTCCGCCAGGCCTGAAAGGCAGTGCGTTGTAGTAAGGAACAGTACGGTGTAGGCGTCCTAGGCTGTAGCAATTTTGCCATTACCAATCTAGGACGGGCATCTTCTATCCATTGCGCCAGCCACTGTAATTGACCAGCTAGCATATAGTATTAAAAATTCGGCACTACCAGGCCACCCTCAGCAGCCGGACGCTGCAGCATTGCCAGCGACACCCGGGAACGACCATCCCCCCACACCAGATCCCGAAGCAGGGCATTCAGGGGGCGGAACCACCGGCTAGGCATAAGGACAGGAAGATTGACAAAAAAGTACAACAAGCGTGGGAGCATGACCATTTTGGATAAGGAGACCCTGGACATCACTGGCAGCCGCAGCGTACGCCAAAACTGAACACTCCCTCGTAGGGATCGCACCGCCTTTCCGAGATTACCCTCCTTCAGGTCATCTAATGAATGGAACACTTGTATACCCAGATATTTAAACGTATTCTGAGCCCATACGATATCGGGCGCCAATGCGTCTGGCCTAGGAAGGGGGCCTGCCACAGGGAATAGGTACGTTTTTGCTTTGTTAACCCGCAAACCCGAGAGGCCAGCAAAATCTTCTAATATTTGCATTACCGTCGGGGCGCCCGCCACAGCATCCCCCAGATACACCAGAAGATCATCTGCATATAGGGAGATGTAATGCATCTGCCCAGCAGAATCCAGTACAATTCCATTACCCCCCTGACGCAGTCTCTCAGCTATAGGTTCGATCACCAAGGCGAAAAGAAAGGTTGAGAGGGGGCACCCCTGTCTGGTCCCTCGAAACACACCGTATTCCCTGGATATTGTCCTACCCGTTCGGACCCTGGCAGTGGGCACTGCATATAATAACCGTACCCAACGGATCCATTCATCTCCTAACCCCATGTGCCTCATCACTTCAAACAAAAACTTCCATCCCACTGTGTCGAAGGCCTTTTCCAGGTCAACAGAAAGCACCGCAGCCCGAGGGTGAAGCAGAGCATCAGCATGATACAGTATGGAATAAAGCCTACGAAGGTTATAGGAGGTGTTACGGGTAGGTATAAACCCATTCTGATCCAGGTGCACGAGCGCCTTCATGTGCGGAGCCAGCCTACTGGCCAGCACCTTGCTCAGGATCTTGAAATTCAGGTTAAGCATGGAAAGGGGCCTATAATCCTTGACTCCGGCCCTCGGCGACTTGATTTTCGGAAGAGGGATTGTTAAAAGCAAAACTACAATTGTGAACATTACCTGCGCCATCTTGTCTGGTGGAATTCTATGTGCATATAAGTTGCAGTCATTTTAATCTATCACAGTCATTTTGTACTCTGTTGGTCACCTTTGTTTCACCCTGCCCTTACTAGCATCCCTCTGACCCTCTGACCGACCTGGTACGTGTGCTGGGGGCTATAAACTCTATTGCCACAACAAACCTCAGCGCCACTTGCTGCCACAAACTCGTTTTTCCTCTCATCTCTGTTTTCAGGCAAACCTTTGGACACTCTACCCCTCACTACACCTAGTTACACAAACAGGTTCCAAACACCAAAAAGACTCTTGCAACATGATTTATTGCACTGCAAACAGCAAGACTTGTTGTTACCAACAATGGGACCTGTTTTTATCAACAGAACGGACTCTTAGATCTGGCCGGTCTCACATGTTTTAGACCCTGAAGCAAGGTCCAGCTGCAAGATAAGATTGTCTGTTTGACCTGGGTGGGAAGAGAATTACTGTTGGGCTTGTGTGACAACCTGTCCGGGGCGGGGACCCCAAGCTTGTGTAACCATGTTGATCAAACAAATGCATTGTGTCAAACCTGTATAAAAGGAAGAGCCAAAGGAGTTATCAGCAGAACACTTCCTCAGACATCCCGGTGTCTGCAGTTGACGTGATCTCCTCATGAGAAATAAACCTTTCACTTGTCTTCCAGTTTCCAGCGCTTGCCTCATTATTTTGATAGCGAACCCAAAGTGAATTAGAGGTGGAACCCTGCACCGGGCAGCATTGAGGGTCTTAGAAGACTCGCTGCCTTTCACAAATTGGCGCCCAAATGTAGGGGCCCATCAGCGACTCGTGGGTCCGGTAGAGAGGTCCTAACGACGGAGTGAACGACTAAACGATTGGGGTATACCTGCCTGAGAAGACCCTTGTCTGGCCGCCGATCGACTGAACTTCACCGGTTCCGAACGGACCTCTCTCGAGTGACCTGCGGTCCTGACTGGGACCTTAGAGGAACGCCGCATTGATTGTTGGAGTGAGAGGACAACCAGGCGCTGGAAGGGGAAGACAAAGAACTGTCCATACGGTCCGGGTAAGGTCGTGAAAAAACGACTTAAATTGATTGATTGATTGAATAGTTTGATTGAAATACTAATATTCCTTTTTTTGATATTGAGTTATTTGCGACATTTCCCTGCTTGCAAACAACGAAGAATAGGAATATTCTCTCTCTTTGCAGGCAGCGAAGGACAGGTAGTGCAGACTTTTTGTCTAAATTGATTGATTGAGATATTCATTTTTGACCGATAAATACGTCATGCCTGTTTTCTCTAGATTGTTTGATTGTAATTGTTTTGGACCAGACCGTTCGTTAGAGGTCAGTCAGCCGGCACCGCCGGAAGGCACCCCTAACAAGGACATGTACGTAAAGTATGGATTAGCCACCGTAGCTTATAGCAAACTATGGCATAAATACACTAGGATGGACCGGGTAAATTAGTGGCCACTGACGGGATCTTTCGATCCCGCTAAAATAGAAACGTTAAAATTAGCTCTCCACAAAAAGAAACTAGACCGGCCATGTTTGACAGTTTTGGTTTATGGCGAAAAGAGGCAGCTCAAAGAAAGAAAAGGGACGAAGCTAGACAAGATAAAGAAACGCGAAAATCAGCTTACCAAGCTTGTAAAGATTAGAAGAAAAACTAAAAGAAAAGGAAATCGATAAAAAGGAACAGGAATCAAAAATATCAGGTCAATGCCCTGTTAGAACGCCCTCGACTCTTTACCCCAAGTTACCAGCAAAACAAAGGGTAGATGATGATTTATTGTTAGGTCCCCCAATCATATACATGCCACCCCCTACGCCCCTACTCATCCCGTAGTACAACGCCAGGACCACCAAAGTATAGCCGGAGATGGCACGATCGCCTCAGTCTCCACCGCCTCTGCTCCCACCGAGTCACCCACACCAAATGCCTCATCAAAGGATACAGTAGTAGAGGTAGGATCAAAAGAAAAGGAGCGCCCAGGGTCCGCGATTAAGTAAAAATGAGCGAGCAGGCATTGATAAAATAGTTAAATCCCTCATAGATAGGAAGGAGACAGAAGAGTATGTAACTGACATATGCAACTCCTATGTTGAAAACCGCAAACGATACTTTATTGTACGTCTCTGTTACCACACTCTTACTGCATATGAAGAGAAGTACCAAGATGTAGGGCCCGAGCGGCTAGTGGCTCTCTATAGGAAGGTAGACACCGGAGATGAAGGCGACAACGATGTTACAGAACTCTTTTCATCCACACTGGAGGTATTCCGTCACCTCGTGGAACAAGGACGGATAGATAAGGACAGGACATCTAAGATAGCAGGACCCCGGTGGAAAAACCAGATAGCATGATGCCGATAAAAGAAGCTGCCCTTATTGGGTACCTCCTAGAGGACAAGGGACTCATGACGATATGAACCATCAAGACGCTAGAGGAAGGGGTGGTCTACAATTGGGTGTATCAACCATGGGACAGACAGGACATTTTGACGTTCCGTAAATCTTTACCGGATTTACGAAAAGAACCCCACCGCCTTTTACACCGAGCTAGGTACCGCTCTGGGATCAACAATAATGACACTTGCCGACATAGACTTGTTCTTCGGGTTATGTTTGCCAGCCGATGTGTGGAAACAGATTAGGAAAATAGACCATACCGAACTGCTTGGTCATACCTGGGAACAACTCAACACATTAGATAAACAGCGGAACCCTGGTCAAAAACCGGTTAAAGCAATATTGGACCTCCCTGACAAAATAGTGCAGAAAGTGAAACGCTGATCCCAGAGAAAAAGATAGACTGGTCCATAGTAACAGCGTGCCGCCAGAAACCACAAGAGGATGTCTCAGAGTATTTCTCCAGATTTGAAACGGTGTTCTCCGATTACAGTGGACAAGACATGTCCACCGCAACCGGACACCACTTATTTGTGCAGAACTATGTCAAAGGACTACTGCCAGATGTATCCCAGAAATTACAAGCCAGCGAAAGTAGTTGGGCAGCATCTAAACCGGCGGCCATTCTCCAAATGGCCCAGTACTATGAGCATCAGAAAAACGAAAATGACAGGGCTACAGAAAGGAAAAAGAAGGACTTGAAGGAAAGGGTAATGGTAGCACAACTCCAGGGGGCGAATACAGGAAGGGAGCAATATAGGGGAGGATACCAGCAGAATACCCCTAGAGTACAGCCACCTAGAAACAACTCATCGACATCATATGTAGGACGCCAAGACCTAGGACAGGATCAATGTGCATTTTGCAAAGAATATGGACACTGGAAAACCCAATGCCCGGCTTTGTTAGGAGCTGGTAGGGGCAGAGGGGCGAGGGAAATAGCAAGTGGACAGAGAGGAAGAGGACGTGGGAGAGGGTACGCGAGTGAAGCAAGCGAGGAAAGGCCAGGAAGAGTGAACACATTTGACCATCCCAAACAGAATCAGTATCAACAGACAGATTATGACAATACGTACGACTTTGCATAGGACAGCCAGGGGCAAGGGAGGGATCCAGTCGAGCTCTATGTTGATCAGCAAGGCCCTTATGTTACCGCTGAGGTCCTGGGCACAAAGTCGCCATTTCTGGTAGACACGGGAGCAACACGTAGTGCACTATCCAAACGACTGATTCCAAGGGCACCCTTGTCAGGCTCACATGTGACCTCAATAGGATTTGACGGTACGCCCTCCACCAACCCTTTGTCCCGACCGATATGTAGACGACATCCTTCTAGCAGCGGACACCATACCAATAGCCGTCACAGCCACCATCAAACTACTCCATTTTCTTGCTGAGAATGGTCACAAGGTCTCCCGAAAGAAATTGCAGTTCTGTAAATCACAAGTGACCTATTTGGGTCACCTTTTATCCAAAGAAGGGAGGAAACTCACGCCTGACAGGATCCAGACAATTCTAGACACCCCTGTCCCCAAAGATCAGAAACAAGTCCGCTCTTTGATAGGTCTCACCTCATTTTGCCGACAGTGGTTACCGAACTTTAGCCTCATTGTCAAACCCCTTCTCTCCCTCCTAGCTAAAGACATCCCCTCACCTCTCCCCTGGACCCCCGAATGCCAGTCAGCCCTTAAAGAACTACGCAATGCCCTTTGTTCAGCGCCTGTCCTAGGAACCCCGGATTACTCCAAACCATTCTTCCTCTACACGCACGAGAGGGAAGGATGTGCATTGTCTGTCCTAACACAATCAATTGGTCACAAACAACGCCCTTGTGCATATTTCTCTGCCACCCTCGATCCAGTAGCCAGAGCGCTGCCAGCGTGCCTGCGCGCTGTGGCAGCTGCAGCAGTATCGATACGCCAGAGCGAAGGAATAGTACTCTCCAATCCAGTCACTGTTTTAGTACCCCATGCAGTCGACACACTACTAAACCAGACCAAAACCCAACACTTGACTAGCGCCCGACTGACAGGATATGAGTTGACCCTGCTAGCACCGCACATTACCCTAAAGCGATGCACCACCGTCAATCCAGCCACACTGTTACCCCTACCCGAAAATTATCCTAGCGTGACTCCACTACACGCACTGTGTGACACTAACCGATGAACAAACAAAGAGTAGAATAGATCTCAGAGACACCGCCTTTCTAGAACCAGATGGAGAACTATGGGTGGATGGTTCGTGCATCAAACTCCCCGACGGCACCACCTCAGCTGCATACGCTGTCACCACAGCCCGAACCGTTCTGGAAACAGCCCGTATTCCCCAACGTTCAGCCCAGGCTGCAGAACTCATTGCCCTCACACGAGCATGTATCTTAGCGACTGACACGACAGTTAACATATACACCGACAGCCAATATGCCTTCGGGGTGGTTCACCATTTTGGGATCTTATGGAAAGAAAGAGGGTTCCTGACTTCACACGGTACACCCATCCTGCATGGAGATTTAGTCTCCGCCTTGACGCAAGCAGTCCTCCTCCCCAAGAAGTTAGCAGTGATAAAATGCCAAGCACATAGGAAAGTGACTGATCTCATTGGACAGTGAAATGCACTAGCAGACGTTACTGCCCGAGCCACGGCAGGAGACAGAACTACGACACGAATGTATTTGACCAGGTCACAAGCTGAACGATGGACTGACGCTAGGACCACTGTAAGGGACATACAGACTACAGGCACACAAGACGAATTGACCGAGTGGGAAAAGGTGGGACTAAAAGACGAGGAAGATTGCTGGAGAACTAAAGACGGAAATAAATGGCTGTTACCCAATGCCTACCTCATCCCCATATTGACCATGGCACATTTACCAGCACACATAGACTCCACCCCCATGATTGAACTAATCACCAGAGTATGGCATAACGTCAAGATAGCAGAATCTGCAAAATGCCTAGTACAACAATGTATAGTCTGCCTACAATGCAACCCAGGGAAGGGGACAGTAGTACCACGGGGAGGGTTTGGAGTCCCTGACCACCCCTTTGAGCATTTGGGCGGCACCAAGACCCACCTCCATTAACGATGTCCTGAACATATTGTCGGATTACTTGCATAAATTGACAAACGAGCTAACAATTATCCACCAACAGGTGCAGCAAGCCTTGCCTGACGTATCCAGGGGCCCGGGACATGAAATAAAGCCAGGCGACCATGTATTGATTCCCAACTTCCAAAGAACGAAGAATCTGGAGCCTAGGTGGACGGGCCCCTGGCAAGTCCTGATAAACTGAACACCTGCAAAACCACCGCAAAGACACCAAGACTGCTAACCTGCACAGCACAAAGACAATTGCACTTGTAGCCGCATTTCTCACCTGTCTCCTGCTAATGGTCGCACTCTGGATCATTGAAGAGAATGCACCTGCATACAGAACATTGTCACCCACCATGCAACCAACCACCAAGAAAGAACACTACCTGGTATCACTACCGCCACATCTCCGAGAACGACGCAAAGAATTCTGGAATAATTCTTTCGTGCAGATGTTGCACCAGCACAATCTTGCCACCAATGCTACCAACTGTTGGGTCTGTGGGCTGTTACCACATGCCACTGAACATTCCATCCCTTTCATCCCTTCGCCCTTTTCTATTCACGGATCTTGCCTTGCCTGGATGATGCTCCTACAAGAAAGTTACAAAGACAATGCCACTTCCGATGGAACAATCGCCCAGTTCTACAACGAGTTCTGGCGAAACAAAACAGGAAGGACAGCCGCCCCCTTCTGCCCTCACTCCTTCAATGCGACATTCCAGATTAATGTCCCCTCCAAAGAACGAGTGGAAATGCAAGTGTTCAATAATCCTAACAGAGCCACATTTTCCTACCTGAAGAAAAGAACTGCTGCAACACTGACTGTGGCCCTATCTGTGGTGAACGTCTCTGGCCTTGTATGCATTGAAGGCAGTGGGACTAAGAATGTGGGTCACAGCACCTGTAGCATTGTAAGGACTTTGAACACTGCCAACCCCCCAGCGCTTGTTGCATCACCCAATATGTACTTTGTTTGTGGAACCAAAGCCTACACCTGGCTCCCAAGAAACTGGAGGGGGCACGTGCTACATCGCCTTTGTTTTGCCACCAACCTACACAGCCCCTGCAGAGCATCATCGAGAAAAGCGTTCTAAAGACATTGATCAAGCAGACTCTGCCTCATCACAGTTCCTCGACGCAGCCTGATAATTCACCTTCTGTCTATGAAGCAATCAAACATCTCCATAGACTATCTTCAGAAATTCATCAAGGATCAGAGACTTGGACAATTGGAAGTTGGCTTTGGGGCATCTTGAAGGAGTGGGGTTGGAAAATATCAATGATTCTCTTGGTCCCAGTATTGACAATATGTGATTGTTGTTTGGGTATACACTGTATACCACCTTTGTGTTCTCTTTGCATAACTACCTTGCACCCTAAGACTATGGACACTCAGCTAACAAAAATGAGAGTAATGTATGATCAAGAGATACAGGGCATTATGGAGATCGAAATAGACTGACAAGCTGGCTAGTTATGTTCAAAGGGGCCACTGTTAAAAGCAAAACTACAATTGTGAACATTACCTGCGCCATCTTGTCTGGTGGAATTCTATGTGCATATAAGTTGCAGTCATTTTAATCTATCACAGTCATTTTGTACTCTGTTGGTCACCTTTGTTTCACCCTGCCCTTACTAGCATCCCTCTGACCCTCTGACCAACCTGGTACGTGTGCTGGGGGCTATAAACTCTATTGCCACAACAAACCTCAGCGCCACTTGCTGCCACAAACTCGTTTTTCCTCTCATCTCTGTTTTCAGGCAAACCTTTGGACACTCTACCCCTCACTACACCTAGTTACACAAACAGGTTCCAAACACCAAAAAGACTCTTGCAACATGATTTATTGCACTGCAAACAGCAAGACTTGTTGTTACCAACAATGGGACCTGTTTTTATCAACAGAACGGACTCTTAGATCTGGCCGGTCTCACATGTTTTAGACCCTGAAGCAAGTTCCAGCTGCAAGATAAGATTGTCTGTTTGACCTGGGTGGGAAGAGAATTACTGTTGGGCTTGTGTGACAACCTGTCCGGGGCGGGGACCCCAAGCTTGTGTAACCATGTTGATCAAACAAATGCATTGTGTCAAACCTGTATAAAAGGAAGAGCCAAAGGAGTTATCAGCAGAACACTTCCCTCAGACATCCCGGTGTCTGCAGTTGACGTGATCTCCTCATGAGAAATAAACCTTTCTCTTGTCTTCCAGTTTCCAGCGCTTGCCTCATTATTTTGATAGCGAACCCAAAGTGAATTAGAGGTGGAACCCTGCACCGGGCAGCATTGAGGGTCTTAGAAGACTTGCTGCCTTTCACAGGATCACCAGGGCACTCCGAGTGGAGTCAGGCAGAACCCCGGCCTCATAGGCATCTGCATACATCCGGACCAACTGTGGCGCCAGTATATCAGAAAAGCGCTGGTAAAATTCGGCCGGAAGTCCATCCGGCCCCGACGTCCTACCAGCTGCCATCGCATGAATAGCGGCTTTAATTTCTTGCAGGGTAATTGGGTCTCCCAGCTCCTCCCGATCCTCATCCGCCAACACCCGAAGGGGTAAAGGGTCCAAAAACACTCCAATCACAGAACAAGGGACCTCCGCCGGAGCCGTATAAAGGCGTTCATAATATGCGGCAAAGGAATCATTAATGTCATCGGGGCAGTACTGCACTCCACCAGCCTCTGTATCCAATTGTGTAATAGGGGAGCCACCCAGTTCGGGTTGGATCAATCTAGCTAAAAGACGGCCCGCTTTCCCTTCCTCTCTCTGCACTTTATCAAGGTACTCATTATAATTGTAACAGCGTAAACGTTCAAGGGCCACATTATAACGTACCCGCGCTTCCTGCAATGCCAATTGAGTCGCCTCACCTGTACCTTGAATGTTATCTAACCTGCGAATGTTCTCTTCCAAAGTGAGGACCTCCTGGCGAAGCTCCCTATAGACCCCTGTCGCCTGTCCCAGGCAATGGCCCCGCACCACCACCTTGAATGCCTCCCATTCCACCCGGACTGAGGATGCAGTGTTGGCATTGATAGGGAAATATGTATCAAGAAGAGTATCTAGTGAGGTCCGAAATGGGTCATCGTCCAGCATTGCCAGATTGAGTCTCCAAGTGGGAACAGGAGGACACCGCCCCAGCGGTTGGTGTAATCATTAATGGGCTGTGGTCCGACAGTGTACGGCCTAGATATTCTGTGCACGTGATGGTACTATTAAAAGCGGGGGAGCATAAAAACATGTCAAGATGCCTATGCACCTGGTGTACTGGGGAGAAAAAGGAAAATTCTCTATGACTATCGTGTTGTAGCCGCCATGTATCTTCTAACCCCCAGTGTTCCATCCATGCCCGAAACCCCAAAGTGGTACGGCGTGCCGGAGACCCCATTAAAGGCGGGTGTGACCGGTCTACAACAACATCCGCAACACAATTGAAGTCTCCCCAAGGATTAGATTGCCCTGTACGCTACCCGCTAAGGTAGCAGAAAATAGGTCCAAAAAGCCAACCTGATCCTGATTAGGCGCATAAACATTTCCAAGTGTAACTTCACGCCCTGCCAGTCTCCCCGCCACCAGGACATATCTGCCTCCCTCATCCAACCATGTTCTCTTTGCTGCAAAAGGAACTCCAGGTTTCACCCAAATCAACACCCCTTTAGCAAAGGCGGAGCAGGTGGTCGCTAATACCTGACCCCTCCAACGTCGTTTCAGTTTCCCAGCTTCCTCACAGTTTAAATGGGTTTCCTGCAAGAACGCTATGTGTATGTCCCTACGCCTCAAGTAGGAGTAAATATTATGACGCTTCACCATGGATCCCATCCCTCTAATGTTCCACGTTAGGAACCGTATATGCTGTTGAGTCCCAGCCATTCCTGCTGTAACACACCAAGAAACATCCCGGCAACCGGGTTCCCCACCCCGCCCACCCATTGCATGCAATTTTCCACCCCTCTGCAATCATTCCAGGTCATAAAAACAACAATGAAAAAACCCTTATGGTGATCAACTCCCCGATCCCAGGGCGGTCCAACAATGGCCAGCTGCCCAAACATCTTACGTAACAATACGTGCTAAGTGAGGTCTCAACCTGGTGAGGCACTCAACGGGGGTAGGCTAGGCAGAAAAGAGCAAGAAAGGACTGAAAAGAAATGTTCCTCTCGGGGAGAGCGCACCAGCCTTCAATAAGCAAGACACAGCACCGGGCTCGAGATGGACAACACTCAAACAATAAGTCTCTAGTTAGCACATCTGCCCCAGATTACCAGACACATCAGATGATGTCATCCGCCGTGCGAGGCGTCACCTCAGGCATCTTCACACTATCGCTGTGGGAGGTGTCCGTTTCATTTTCGCCAGACTCTCCAGGGGTGCCGGTCCCTGCACCCAGAGCCGAGCCCTGGCTCCCCATCAGATCCACCACAGCCCGCAGAGCCTCCGACCTCTCTTTCTCCGTCTGTGATGTAGTCGGCTTCCTGGAGGTCCCCTTGTGGATGCGCCATCTTGGTCGTTTCCGTTGCTCCTTAGGTTGCTGTCCAACAATCCTAGGGCCGCCAGACTTGGGCTGCTCGCCCCTGTAGGCCTCCAACCAGTCCCATGCATCGTTAGGGCTATCAAAGTAACGAGTAGTCCCATCCAGTACGATACAGAGGCGGGCCGGAAACATCAGGGAGTATTGAAGGCCCTCCTCTCTTAAGGCTCTCTTGACCTCCAGATATGAAGACCGTTTCCTCTGGACTTCCAGCGTGTAATCTGGAAAGAGTAAGACTTTACTGTTATCAACAGTGAAAGGGCCGTCCACTCTCGCCTTTTGTAAGAGGAGATCCCTATCGCGGAAATGGAGCAGACGGGCCACCACCGGACGTGGGGGTCTCCCCAGCGCCAAAGGTCTGGCCGGCACCCTGTGCGCTCGTTCAAGAGTGTAGAAGGAGGAGAGGCCTTCCGGCGCCACAACAGATTTAAACCAGTTCTCAAGGAAGGCCACCATATCACCGCCTTCCGTTCCTTCCGGCAGGCCTAGGACACGTACATTGTTCCTCCGGTTGCGCCCTTCAGCATCCTCCGCCCTGCGTTCCAATTGACCCACTCTGTCTGCGAGGGCCCCCATCTGTTGCTCCAATGCCTTATGGGCAGGTGCCAGCTCCGCTACGTTAGACTCCGTCTCTTTGACCCTCTCCGATAGTTTTTTATGTTCTTTGCGCAGCAGGCCAAGTCCCACCGCGACCGTAGTAATGTCCTGGTGGAGGGTCGCTTTGGTGTCTGCAATTGCCTCCAGGATTTTGTTGAGCTGCTGCTGAGTTGGGTCATCTGAATTGGTTAGGGACTGTTCTTGCGTGCTATCTTCTGGGTCCAGTGTGGCGCCGGTTTGGCGACCCCTAGGTTTTCCCATGGCAGTAGATAATCCCCGGAGGGGTCTTCGCTTTCAGTGGGCACCAACCTCCGAGCTCCGAGTCACCAAGGGCCACCCACAGCGGTGAGGCAGTCACTGTAGTGCGCCGAGCGGGCACGGTCCGCTCCCTCCGCTGTCCCCAGCGGCCAAAGACTCACCCCTGCACACTCCAAGGGTCGGCCAGGGGACCCCCGCCACGTGGTAGGCCCGACCTCCGTTCTCTTAGGCCCGGTCGGCTTCTGAGTTCTGGTCACCCCCCGGTGGCCGGGCCGCAGACCTCTGGGTCGTCTCTCGCTGGGAGCCACTTCAGTCCGTCCGGGCGGAGGCAGCGAGGGCCCCTGCAGGCACCTGTCCAACGCGGAAGGGACGGGGGCGTCCGCTGCGCACTTTCGCCGGCCTCCATCCTCAGCGCCAAAGTCTGGCCGTGTCCCCCACTCCCGGGTGCTCCGGGCTCAGTGGTCCTGCCTCCCCGATCAGGTCCAGGGCCCTCCGTTCAGGCCAGGCTCCCGGTGTCTCGGTCAGGGTGACACCATCATCGTATCAGGCTCATTCCACCGGTGTAGGCCCAGGGCCCTCCAGGGACCGCGCCCCCACCCTAGAGTGATGTCGGTCTGGGGCACTGCACCCTCCGTGGCCCATGGGCAGTGCGCGTTCCACCGATACTGCCTCCGAGCGCCACCGCAATCATCCGGTGCCGGGAAGGGCACCCACCGGTCAAAGCGGCCTCCACGCAGCTTTCCGGCCGGGAGGTACATTTATTCTGCGACTGCCTCAGGAGTCAACGAGCACGGCCGCCACCAGCCCCGCCGCGTCTGCAGCTGCGGCTTACAGCACACAGCTCCGGGATCCTCAAAAAGCGGATCGGTGCCCTCCTGATATCCTCCAACACCCGGCTGGTGAAGAGGAAGCTTAAAAGTTCCCCGGCCGCAGGTTTCGACAGGAGAAATGATCAGCTGGTGCGGAGCTCCTCGCTCACGCGTCCGCCATCTTCTCCGTCCAAGCCACGCCCCCTTTTTGGGGTCTTATCTGAGAGGGAGAGTATGAGTTGTGTGTCGTCTACATAGGAGAGGATGTTAATGTCATGTGCACAGATGAAGTTGGCCAGAGGGATCATGTATGTGTTGAAAAGGGTAGGGCTGGGCGATGAGCCTTGAGACACTCCACAGATGAGTTTGCAGGCTTCGGAGGGATAAGGTGCCAGGCTAACAGCCTGCGTTCTATCAGTTAAGAGGGAGCAGATTCAGCAGAGAGCGGGTCTTTAGATGCCAATCTCGTGCAGGCGCCTGATGAGGATGGGGTGTGAGACCATGTCAAATGTTGCATAGAGGTCCAGGAGAATGAGGACTGCTGTGTATCCTCTGTCAAGAATCATGCAGATGCTATCTGTGGCAGTGATGAGTGCTGTTTCTGTACTGGGGTAGGGCCTAAATCCTGACTGGATGACGTTGAGGAGCTAGTGGTTGCCAATGTGGTCAGTGAGGTGCTGGGTGATTAATTTCTCTAAGACCTTTGTGGGTATGGTAGGAGGGAGATGAGTCTGTAGTTGGTTGCGTCAGTGAATGGTTTCTTGAGCTGTGGCATGAGAGTGGCATGTTTCTAGGTGTCTGGGAATGTGGCAGACACAATGGAGGTATTGAGCATGGGTGTTGGTGCTTCGCTGATTGATAGGAGCCCTTTGGTGAAGGCTAGGAGTGGGCAAGGGTCAAATGAAGCCCCCGAGTGGATGGTCTTCATGGTAGCAATTATTTTGATGGTGGTGATGGCAGACTACGATGTCAGGACTCATTCACTGGCTGTGATAAGAAGTTGAGTTGTGACGGTGACGGTCCGTTTGAGGGTCCTTTATATGGAGGTGATTTTGTAACAGAAGAATCCAGAGACTTTGTTGCAAATTGTGAGGGGGTAATGTTGCTGTAGGTGGCAAGAAGTGTAGTGAAATCTTTGATGAAGGTAGAATTTCCTTGCTGCTGTTACCGCTGGCGTTGATGCAATTTGCAAGAGTTGTGCGCTTGGTTTTCATATCTGCTGGTGGTAGCATCTTAGGGCTTATATGGAGATGTCCTTATCTGCAGTGTCTCAACTTGCTCTCCATTTGCGCTCCAGTTGCATGCAGTAACGTTTCATCAGTCTGAGCTCCTCTGTGTACCAGCGGGCCTGTGGTCCGGCTCTGCCATTGGTTTGCGCTTCAGGGGAGCCAGGTTGTAGCTCATGTGATGATCCAGCTGATGAGGTTTTTGATGGCTTTCAGCAAGTTGCTAGTGTGCCTGGCCGGTATTCGGAGAGGGTGGAACACCACTCCTCTTCTGGGATGCTTTTCCAGCTGCGGCGGGCGCTTCCAGAGGTGATACGTCTGTGATGGTGCGGGATAGGCATGTTGAGACTAATTTCCAGGTCATAGTTGCTGGCTTGTTGACTATGATGTTGCTGATTGAGGAGAAAATTGGGTTCAGTAGGTGTCCAGCAGATTGGTTGGTTTCATTAACGTGCTGGATGAGGCCAAGGTTTCCAAGGATTTCTAGAAGGGCAGTAGAGTTTAGGTAGGTGCGATCTTCTAGTTGAAAGTTAAGGAATCCGAGGAGGATGAAGGTGCTGGTATTGATGATGAAGGGGGCCACGAAGTCCAAAATGTCGCTGGAAAAATTGATGCAGGGTCCTGGTAGTCTGTATACAAGGGTTCCACCCAGGGAGAAGTTGGCTGTGATCCATATCTTGAATGTGAGGTGTTTCATGCAGGTGATTGGCGTGTCCCTGTAGGTGGGGCAGCTGATGGTATCTTTGAATATGATGGCAACACCACCTCTGAGCTTGTGCTGATGGTCTTGCCTAACAATTTTGTAGCCGGCAGTGATGGCTGTAGCGATGTCCGGTGTCAGGTTGGATTTAGCCATGTTTCTGTGAAAAAGAGCTGGTCTGGTGCATGGTCGTGCAGTAGGTTCAATATTTCTGTGGTATGTTTGCTGAGCGAGTGAGTGTTGAAAAGCATGCATGAGAGTGTTGTGTGTTGATTGGGTGGTGTTTGGTCTGTGTAAGCTGGTGCTGGTTTGAGTGAGTGTGAGGGGATGTGGTGCTAGGTGTTGTTGGTGCAGGTGTGGTCGGTGTCTGGTGTAGGAGAGTGTCTGAGAACTTGCAGGAGGTGCATGTGAATGCTCCTTCCTTGTTGTGTGGTGCAGTGTGGCAATAGTGCGGTGAGGAGTGTGCAGGGTAAAAAGCATGGGGTAGCGCAGCAGGGTATCGTTGGCAGGGGAAGGACCAGGGTTCCTGGTGCTGGGAGTAGTAAAGGAGTGGACAGGGTTAAACAGGCTTGCCTTTGGAGCACCATTGGTGCGCCAGTGGCTTTCCTGCTGCATGCTTCCACTGCAGACAGCACTGCACCTGCCTTTAGTTAGGTCCTGGGAGGAGAGAGGAGCACAGGGTACCGTGGGTGCCAAACCAGTGATGCTGCTTTCTGTGCAGATGGAGGATGGAAAAACCAGTGATGTTGCTACCTGTGCTGATGGATGATGGGAAATAAAGTCCTCTTGCTTGGCTTCTTCTTTTAAATATGGTTTTGGCAGGAAACCAGTGATGTTACTTCCAGTGCAGATGGGTGATGGGAAATCCAGTGATGTCACTTTCTGTGCAGATGGATGATGGGAAAGCCAGTGATGTCTCTTCCTGTGCTGATGGATGATGGGAAATCCAGTGATGACACTACATGTGCAGAAGAATGATGGAAAAAAACATAATCTTGTGATTTCTTGTTACAGTCCTTTAGAAAAAAAATTAATTGTGCAGGCTCATTTCCACAAGGTACATGGACACTTTCCTATGGCATGTAATAGATATTCTGTCGGCATTATATGAGAGCATCATTTTATCTGTTCAGTTGGATCACCCACACAATATCGTATTAAATAAGATAGTTGACAAAAATATTGTGTCAAAGATATTGTTTGTCAAAATAATTGTGTCCCTACACTTATAATGGTAAGTACAAAACTATCAAAAATAAATATATCGTTTCTCACTAATATCATTAAAAAACATACAAAAATATCATGTTTTAATACACAAAAAGTTTAAAATAGTAAATCTTAAATATTTTAATATATAACATTAAAATAATGTAAATTAAATAAATGTAAATAATATTTAATACTATATATAAATATATACTTATATAAACACACGCACACATATATTTTTGTATGTTTATATATACACAAATATATATTGTAACACTATTATTTGAAATATATTTTACTGAATAGATTACCCGCACTTGCTGAACTGAGCCTGAGCTTTGCAAAGGTCCCTTTTTAAAAAAAATTGTATTTCACTTTTAAACTTGTATTTTACTTGTCTATTGCCATTTTTGCACTTACCTGAGCCTGATCACGCTCATCCCAGCTCGCTCCCCGGTCCACCGCGGTTTTACCGTTTGAAGTGGAGGGAGTAGAGGCGGGTCAGAGGTGGAGCTCAGAACGAGCTTCCGGGTCTCCCACCACTTAAGCCGCATGGCAGTGCAGACGCGCAGCGGCTGAATAGATTACCCGCACTTGCTGAACTGAGCCTGAGCCTCGCAAAGGTCCCTTTTTAAAAAAATTGTATTTCACTTTTAAACTTGTATTTTACTTGACTATTGCCATTTTTGCACTTACCTGAGCCTGATCACGCTGATCCCCGCTCGCTCCCCGGTCCACCGCGGTTTTACCGTTTGAAGTGGAGGGAGTAGAGGCGGGTTGGAGGCGGAGCTCAGAACGAGCTTCCGGGTCTCCCACCACTTAAGCCGCATGGCAGCGCGGACGCGCAGCGGCTAAATAGATTACCCGCACTTGCTGAACTGAGCCTGAGCCTCGCAAAGGCCCCTTTTAAAAAAAATTGTATTTCACTTTTAAACTTGTATTTTACTTGACTATTGCCATTTTTGCACTTACCTGAGCCTGATCACGCTGATCCCCGCTCGCTCCCCGGTCCACCACGGTTTTACCGTTTGAAGTGGAGGGAGTAGAGGCGGGTTGGAGGCAGAGCTCAGAACGAGCTTCCGGGGCTCCCACCACTTAAGCCGCATGGCAGCGCGGGCGCGCCTAAGGCAAGCCCGTCCACGCCCGACCGGGACCAGGGGCCAGAACCCCTGCCCCTCCATCCTCAATTAGAACGGTCTACTCACGCCAGGAGCTATTAAAGTTTAGGAGACCCAGTTCTAAAAAGTACTGTCAGCATTCAATGTTCCCACTCAGCAAGGAGCCCAGGTGCTCTCATTGCCTGTTTAGCTTCCGCCCACATCCCGAATCACTCCCTGAGGTCCAGCATCATTACACATTTAGAATGCTCCTCCTCAACTGTAGATCCCTACCAAAACACTCCCTGGAGATTAAGATGCTCCTGGAAGATGAGGGTCCAGATGCACTATTTCTGACAGAAACATGGTTACATAGTGCATCAGAACCTGATCTGGTACAAACTCTGCCCGCGGGCGATACTATTAAGCGTAATGACCGCGATAAAAAGAAAGGCGGAGGTATTGCCATAATCCATAAAAACACTCTTAAATGCAGGGTTGAACCTAATATTATTCCAGACTGTGAAAGTCTTTCTTTTAATATGGCACTATCTTTCACCCACTCCTTTGCTGGAGTCCTCATCTATTGCAGCCCTGGAGGGTGCAGTCAATTTCTTAAATCTCTTCCTGAGGTGGCAGCCACATTGGTAGGCACAACCCCCAATACCACCCTCATGGGGGACTTCAATCTACATTTTGATGACCCCAATAAGGTGGATGCATTGGAGCTCACCCATGATCTTTTAGCTATCCAACTTGCCCAAAAAGTTATAGGCCCTACACACAAGAAAGGCCATACGCTAGACCCCATTTTTAGCAACCACGCTGGAATGTCGCTGAGTAATCCTATTCGCATTCCCTGGTCGGACCAATTCTTGATCCCCTTTTGTATAACCCCTTGTGACGAAGTGGTACCCAAGGAGACTGATGCAACAGAGACAGTAAAAGAACGCTTTCCTCCTTACCTCTCTCCCTGTCCCCTCCTCTATTTTCAGAGTGTGCCTCCGGAGCAGCACTGTTTCTTTAACCCCGTATCACCAATGAGATCCTCCCCCGTTCACGTGACGGAGTCAGATGACCCACTAGGATTCAAAGCAGAAGACGCCGGACGAAGAGCGCGCTCATTTTGAACCTCGGAAGGAGAGAAACCCGAGTCAGCCAAACACGGACGCCGAGTCCAAACTTTCTTCGTGAGCCCTGCGCTGGGAGAGCTGAGAACCTCTAATGCCGAAGAGAAGCCGCTCTCGGGAGAAGGACGTCGGAACTCGGTTCCCGGAGAAGACACAGATGGGGAGCCGGACCCGATCCGGCAACACTCAGAGACCCGCCACGGCCCAGGAGGGACGTGGCTACACAAGGTACGTGGACGCCTTGGGACAGTGTGGGGTCGAGCGACTGGGAGTTCCCAGTGAGGGGTGGCAGGCGGGAGGGGATACGTATTGACTCCCTACTGCAGGTAAACGCCGCTACAGTTAAAGCTGCGCATAAAGCACCGGTGTTGGGGTCAGGGTGTTACCTCCCGTCACTTTCCCCCTCCTCGCGCACAACTGGAAAAAACGTGAAACCTCTCCTTACGGGGTGTTATTTTTGTTTATTCCCTTATGGTGTCCACTGAAACCCGATGAGAGTATTCCTCGGCAACCTTGAAGAAAGGAGAAGACGGAAGGTTCCCTACTCTCTGACGGAAGAGAGGAAAGAAGACGCCTAGAAAAAACGAAGGCCTCGTAATTTTTTGCCTTACGTTACTTACTCTATCTCTGTGTCCCTTGTCTGCTTCTCCACCGCGCCACACCCCTCCACAGCGAACCCCGTGCATCAAAGTCAGCAAGAGGAAAACACGCCCTTGGGCGAAACTTCCCGTAGACTCCTGGATTACAGCTCTTGAGAGTCTTAAACCTAAAGCCAACTCAAATCTCACCGTAGCCTCGGAAAATTTTACCCATGGGATTGAGTCCTCCATTGACATGGTCGCTCCAGCTAAACTCAACCACAAAAGCAGAGAGAAAAAGACTCCATGGTACTCCCTGAATTGCGAATACTCAAACAGACATGCAAAAGATTGGAGAGGGAATGGAGGAGAGATTATAAGGACCTGAACAAAATAAAATACAGAGAATCTATAAAAGTCTATCAAAAGGAAATAAAAATAGCACAGGCCAGTTATTATGAAGGCATCATTACGTCTGCCACCAACACTCACAGGGAAATCTTTCGCGTAGCGAGGGATCTCCTAGAGCTCCCAAAAAATGAATCAGCTCTCGAGGCACCCCCTGAACGGTGTAATTCACTGGCGGAATTTTTCAGGATAAAATAAAAAAGCTTTATACCACATTCCCTAGCTCCCCCTGCCCCAGTGATCTCCGATCTACGGACGTGCTCCCATACCATCCAGAACACATGCTTAAGGAATTCACCGCTATAAATTTGGACAAGCTGACAGAAATTTTTTCACAAATAAAATCAGGCTCCCCTCTAGAGCCAGCCCCCCCATATATCCTTCATAAAGCAGGAAACGTGATCCTTCCTACTATTTTGGAATTTGTAAATCTTTCCATTTCCACGGGATCAGTCCCTGGTCCATGGAAACATGCCATGGTAAAGGCATTATTGAAAATGCCTAGCCTAAATCCAGAGGACCTGGGCAACTATCGCCCTATTTCGCTGCTGCAGGCCATTGTAAAAATATTAGAAAAATATGTGAACTCTCTCCTCTCCAACTTCCTGGAAACCCATGACCTCCTGCATACCACCCAGACTGGGTTCCGTCCTAAGCACGGAACTGAGACTGCTCTTCTTGCTGTGGTCGAGGACTCTAAACAAATTCTAGATCGAGGAGGAACAGTCGCCATCATCCTCCTTGATCTAAGTTCAGCCTTCGACACAGTCAACCTTACCATCTTAAGGGAGAGACTCAGGAGGCTAGGGATCCAAGATGAGGCGATCTCCTGGATACAGTCCTACCTAGATAATAGAACCTTTCAGGTTTTCTCAGGGGACGCAACATCTAGGAGATTAAAGCTCAGCTGTGGAGTCCCGCAGGGATCCTCGTTGAGCCCCACACTATTCAATGTGTATATGCGGCCACTCGCTGACATCATTCTACCTCACAGGATCAAGATCGTTACCTACGCGGATGACTGTAGAGGTAAGTCCCTTCAATAAGGACAGCAGGAGACACCAATGTTGATTTGGAGGAAGCTTTATTGAGACACGAAGTTGCAGAGACCCCATCCAGTCAGGGAGCCAGCTTAACTGCCACACAAGCAGTTCCAACCCAGTGCCTGGCAATGCACCCCACATTCCAGAACAAGAAGAATGTAAGGCTCAGGAGTATTCAGGACACCACACTTCCTCCCCTTCACCATCCAAAATAAAGTTACTTACTTTGTACAAGCTTTACCAAACTGAAACTACATATAAAGAAATAAGCAAAACAGTGCAGCCGATACACATGACCACAGGGTGTATAGAGCAGAAGACCTAAGAAACATAATCTTTCAAGTGGCGAGGAGTACGCTTCAAACGACAAGGCCTACTACCTCTTTCATTCACAATGGCCTCTTCTGGAACAGGATTTTGATCCGCAGCACGAGCAGTAGATGCAGTAGCAGTGGTGGATCTAATCGGACATTTCGCCACTCTTCCCAAATTCCAGATTTTATGGTCACTGGTCTTTATCGCATTTTTAAAAACTTTAATCACCTCAAATGGCCTACTGAATTTGGAAGTACCACCACTTTTCCTGGGAGACTTAATTTTAACCCAGTCACCCCCAGTGACAAAGGTACTTTTCACACCCTTCCTTTCATCATACCTGACCTTCCTTTTATTCATCACCTCTCTTTCTCTTTCCTTCCAGCCTTCAGTCCTTCCTACTCCATCGTCCACCAGCAACCTCTTTGCGGTAACCCACAACGGGGCAACTTCTATGTTCGGAACCCTTCCTTTAAACAAGCGAAAGGGAGCTACCCCGGTGGAAGAATGAGAAGTGAACTGATACTCACGCACTTTTTTTTTAACTGCCAACTCCCAGCTTTCACCACAGGCAACAGCTTGTTGCATGGTCTCTTTGAGAACTTTAATAAATCTCTCTACGACACCATTGCATTCTGGGTGATAAAGAGCAGCCCTCTTGTGCCTAATTCCCTTTGAGCTTAGGAACTCTTCCATGACCCTTGACGTGAATTGGACACCGTTGTTTGACAAAAGCGTTAATGGGAAACCTTCACGTTCAAAAAGTTCTTCTAGGAACTCAACTACCACAGAAGACTTTACTGAATTAACAATTTTTATGTCAGGCCACCGAGAAAACATGTCAATACACACAATGACATAGCGGTCCTGAGTCTTAAGCCGCACGGGACCTAAAATGTCAATGGAAATGTCCGTCCATGGACCAGAGGCTTGTTCTCTAATGACCATGGGCTGTGTTCTCCATTTCAGAACCCTGTCAGAACATGCACACTCTGCACATGCACGCACTAATCTCTCCACATGCACATCCACAGCTGGCCACCAGTAAGCCTCCCTGATTTTTTCCTTTGTTTTTGCAATCCCCATGTGTGACGCATGAGCACTTTCAATCAACTTGTCCCTCAAGACAAGTGGTGGAACGAGTTTGCTACCACGCATGAGGAGACCGTCTACAACAGAAAGATCTTTTCTAACATTCCAAAATCCCTTGAGCTCCTCCTCACAGTCCTTCTTCTCACACCAACCACCATTGACAAAGGAAATGACTCTCTGCAAAACAGCATCACAACCCAAACTTTCTCTCCAAACACTCTCGGAAATGAGACCCTCACTGATTAGACACACATTGACTTCTTCTTCAAACTCCTCACCACCAAAACGCTCAACATCATCCGTCAAATCACCATCTTCACAGCCCAGCCTCGAAAGGCAGTCCGCCAAGACATTGTTAGAACCAGGCAAATACGAAATATTGAAATCAAATTCTTGTAAAGCCACCACCCAATTCCTAATGCGATGGGAAATAAAGTCAATTCCCTTCTTTGAGAAAACATCCTTAAGGGGTTTGTGGTCAGTAAAGATCTTAAATTTCTTCCCCCAAAAAAACTTCCTTAGCTTGCGCACTGCCCAGAACACACCAAGGGCCTCCTTCTCCACTACTGAATAACTACATTCCGCACCACGCAACGGTCTGGAAATAAACAAAATGGTTTTCTCCTCTCCATCAACCTTCTGCAACAGAACAGCACCCAAACCAGTTGCACTCGCATCAGTCATAATGTGAGAGACTTTCGTGGGGTCAAAACTACCTAGACAAGGGGCATCATTGAGGTGTTTCTTGATACAAAGAAATTCCTCCTCACAAGCATTAGACCAAACAAATTCACTCCCCTTCTTCAACAGTGATCTTAGACACAACGTTTTTCCAGCAAAATTCGGAACAAATTTGTGATAGAACTCAGCCATACCAAGGAATTTGACTAGTTCCTCCGTATTTGAGGGAGCTCGTAGACTGTTGATAGAACTTACCAAGGATGCTTTAGGCTTAATACCTGTAGAGGAAAGAGAATGACCAAGATACTCTATTTCTTTCACATCAAATTTGCATTTGTCCGCTCTAAGAGTGAGACCTGCATCATGAAGTTTTTTTAAAACAGACTTAAGTCTTGTGTCATGTTGTTCTAAATCCACACCAAAGATGAGCACGTCATCTTGGTACACATTGACACCATGGATGACTCTAAGAATGCCCTCCATTGCTCTCTGAAACACTGACACAGCAGAAATGAGGCCAAAGGGCATTCTCAGAAACCTAAACGTGCCAAAGGGTGTGACAAAGGCCGTCAGATCTTGGAAAGCAGGGTGAAGCTTGACCTGGTGGTAAGCGGAGGTAAGATCTAATGAAGAGAAATGTTTTGTACAAAGTTAGTAGGGAGGAAGTGTGGTGTCTTGAATACTCCTGAGCCTTACATTCTTCTTGTTCTGGAATGTGGGGTGCGTTGCCAGGCACTGGGTTGGAACTGCTTGTGTGGCAGTTAAGCTGGCTCCCTGACTGGATGGGGTCTCTGCAACTTCGTGTCTCAATAAAGCTTCCTCCAAATCAACATTGGTGTCTCCTGCTGTCCTTATTGAGGGGACTTACCTCTACATTTTGGCGACGACCTACCTACGCTGTTCAATCAACATCTACTACGAAGCTGACACGATATTTACCACAGAGACCCCAACAGTTATCATCTTTACAATCTTCTATTTCTCAAAACTTCAAAAAAGAAGCGTCGCGCTGTGAGTCAACATTTCTTCTTACTCACCCTCTCAATGACACACAGCTGGTCATCACTCTTAATGGGCCCCGCAATTTCCCTCTGATTTCGAATCATGTCTGGAGAAAGTTGCCTCTTGGATGGAGCACTCCTGTCTCAAACTCAACGGAGGCAAAACAGAACTCATGCTCCTAGGCAACTACTCAAGCATGGACCTTAACATGATATGGCCCAAGTGCCTAGGCTCCCCTCCAACACCTAAAACCAGGATAAAGAGTCTGGGTGTCTGGTTAGACAACTCTCTCAAGTTTGACCACCAAGCTGTGAGGGTGACAGGGGCCTGCTTTGGCACACTTAGACTTCTTCGGAAAGTCCTCCCGCTCCTTCCAATGGCTGCAAAAAGAATCCTGATTTAGGCCTTGGTCCTGTCACGATTGGACTATGGCAATTCCCTCTACTTAGGGGCTCCCAAAGCAACCTTAAGGAAGCTCCAAGTAGCTCAGAACTGTGCCGCCAGAATGCTTCTTGGGATCTCAAAAACCAAATCAGCCAAGCCAGCTTTAAAAACTCTACACTGGCTGCCAATCCCCGAAAGAGTAAGATTTAAGGCCCTCTGCATCGCTCATAAAACCATGTGGGGAATGGGCCCGGCTATCAACAAATCCCTTATTACCCCCTACCGCCCCAAGAAGGACTTGCGGTCGGCTACTCTCAATCTGGCAGTCGTTCCAAAAATAAGGAGGACAAGAAGTGGAGGAAGATCCTTTACCTATAATGTGGCGAAACTCTGGAACACATTACCCCCACATCTTCGCTCTGAACCCCATCTCCTTCAGTTTCGTAAACTTTTAAAAACCTGGCTATTCCAACAATCAGCACTATAACCTTATCTGTTTCTGTTCAGTCGCTAGCGCTGGGATGCCTAAGGGTAGCTACGCGCTCTAAAAATGTTTAATAATAATTATATTAAAAAATTGTGTTATGTTTTAAAATTTACTACTATGAGAAGCATCACGAAATTCACGTTCAATGTACAACATAGCTAAGGCTATTTTCTGTATGAATTTTAAGTTACCATGATAGCATAAAAATGATCAGCGTAAAATCACATTATGAAGTATAAATCCATTGGGTACTATACCATGATTCTATGTACTAAAAGATTGAGCATGCTGAAACTCTTCGATCATTTCGAACCAATGTGCAAAAATTAATTCAGCTATTTGACGAACGTACTGTGCACTATGCCATACAAATTGTTTATTTCATATCATACTATGTGATCGAGCCAAGGCTATAAATTGCATAAGGTCTTTTAAACTTTTCAATCTTTACTATTGCACTTTATCACATTTGTGTGTCGCACTTTCTTCTATTTCTTTTACACACTACGTCATGTCTGACGTGTTTAAAAGACTGCAGCTGTTGCAAAGGGTCATGTAACCAAGACTCCGTGTGTGGTCGAAACGTGTCTTGTTTCATTGCCAAAAATAATCATTTTCTGAAGCAGAACCAACTGGTGTGGCCCCTTCCATACTGGACAATACAGTAGAGGATTGCTGTATTATTAATGGTGGCGGCGTCCGCCCAAGGAGCCCCGACCTGCATGGATGGGCGTTTCAACCAACGAAGTGACATATGGATTTGAAGCTTTATGCTACACGAACGCCCGCCGGCAGAGTGTAATAAAAACGACTCGAGGACTCATGGTGAAAAATCAGCCGCAAGCATAACCAGCATCGGAAAAGCCAGTGGCACCGGGAAACTCAGCCGCAAGTATAATCATCATTGGAGAAGCCCGCGGCCGCACAGGATTGTGGTGGCTTCCGCGTTGACTTCTCCACGCACGTCATTGAAGGGATCAACGAAAGAAACCTGTAAACCGAGGAGGAGGCTTGAAAGCCAAACCAACATCGTAAGATTAAAAAGGGAGTACGAACAAAACAGTTGCTCTGAGACGTTTGCTGCCCCACAGGTGTGTTACACATCTCCCGGTTTGAGGTAAATAACCCAACAAACATATCCCTTCAAGCATTTATATTCACTCGCTAAGGTACGCCACAGCACTTTGCTATGCGCAGTTGGGAGCAATTGACGATGGCAGATGAATTTCTCAAGGGCCGGGAGGCATCTGCAACTTTGATTTTCAAAAAACATACAACAAATACTACTGATAATGCAGCGAGTGGTTCCTCACAGATGAAAGTTTTATCCACAACTGTGAAACAGAAATGCACACTGCTTGAGAGACTCAGAAGGAAAGAAGTAAGTAGGTGGGGGGAAGCCACCTCCTTACAAAATTATCTGGAAGTTAACCGCATCCCACGCGGTTTAAGGATTTTTATAATCCCAACTTTATCCAGCCCTAAACCACAGATCCTTAAGGAATGGATGGACAATACTAATGCTTGCTCAAAAGGCATGTTGCAGATCTTGATCCGGATGGCCTGGAAAGAACACAAAGAATTATTGGCACTGTGGGAAGATGGCCTGGTATATGCTGTCCACTATTTAAAGTGGGCACCTTGTACCAGTCCAAACAACCCTTATGGTGATTTAAGAGGTCAAAGATAACCTTAGAAAGCTATCCAAGTGGTAGCTGTGGAGAGCAGTCTTCAGGGTTAGTCTTGAAGGAATGTTAAGCAGTTTGTTTTACCAGAGTGCAATCTTATAGTATTGATTAAATGAAAGGAGAACCACACAGTAGTTATAAAAAAAGTATTTATTAATATAACACTATCTAGTACGACATAGTATCTCCTACATGGAGATGATCACAAAGCACACAATACTTAAGCGAAGAAATGACAGTAAATAGCACTAATACAAAGTGGGCCCCAGGGGGGGACCAAACCATATACTAAGTAAGTGGAATAAGAACGACGACTCGAGTCAAGACTGTGTCGAGAGGACGTAGAATTGCTGGGACCCCAAGGAACCACCCAAGGAGAGTTGATAGGGACCCCACGGAGTGCGTGTGCAGTGTGGGAACACGTCCGCGTGCTCCGTACAAGTCTAAGGGGAAGTCGACGTTGAGGTTTTAGAGTTTAAGACCCTTCCCAGTGGACTTCGAAGAAATCCCATGGAAGACAGAAGGTTGGAGAGCCACCCCACCCGTGGATACCGAGGTACCCAAGTTACCTATCCCAGGGAAGCCGGGTGCATAAGTCTGAAGTGGTGACGGACACCGCTGTCGAACCCAATGGAGGACTTCGAAGAAGGAAGGAAGAAAAGTGTCAGTTGGAATCCAAAGGTGGGTTCTTGTCGAGAAGTACCTGAAAGCAGAGGGGGCAGAGTCTGGGTCACTTGGGAGTGACCAGGGGCTCGGGAGACGAATGCCCACCTATGTCCGGTGCTTCAGGTTGGTTGAGGGAGTCCTTGACTCTGCAGCTGCGGGGACCCGGTGATGTCGAGGACAACCAGGAGCCGGATGCAGCTGTTCCACAAAGGATGTCGAGTGTTGAGGGGGTCGGTGTCCAGCGGGAGCACCAACAAGCCTTGGCAACAGCAACCCACGCAGAAGGTCAAGGCAGTATATGATTCGGACCAGCAAGGCCCAGGAGACTCACCACACACAGGGGAGTCAGGCTAAGCCTGGAGCAACTAGGGGAGCCCAAGAAAAGCAAAGTTGACCCTTAATGGGACCCACAGGCCGGAGGCACAGGAGTCGCAAGAGGACCTCGAGCAATTTCACCAAACAACAGCCCACGGAGCACTCAGTGTGAGGAGGTCAAAGTTCTTGGTAGAAAATGGTGCCAGAGGTTGGGGCTACTCGGAGCCCAATACACTTGTTCGGGAAACACCAACAAGCATATGCACTTGTAAATACATGCGGTACACAGGGGTTCGGGTATTGCAGCCCCCACGAGGGATACTGGCCTCAAACTTGGTAAGAGGGTAGCTCTGGCCTCGAGACACATAGAAACCTACCCCCTGTGTTGCTGGACCCTTCGGAGTCCGTAGGAGCTTGGGATCAGCAGACTGGTCAGCAGTGTTGAGGTGCCTGTGAATGCAGGGGAGTGACTTCTTCACTCCAAGGGAGATTATCTTTGGTTGTCCTTGATGATCCACAGGTCCTACATGGATCCTGCATGGTGCACGGGCACAGACGATGCTTCAGACTGAGAGGGAGACGAAATCGAGCCCAAACGAAGTCCAGCAAAGTCCAGAGTGTCCAGACGGTCAAAGTGCAGTGGTTTCTTGTTCAGAATCTTGTCCACACCGAATCTAAGGTCATACAGCCAGGTAATCCCTTAAGTACCCACGGGAGTGGGTTGGAAAGATTCAGGGGACCCTCCCAGGAGAGGGTCTGGACAGTGGGGAGGTTACTCCCATGTCCTTTGTCCAGTTTCACACCAGAGCGGGAGCCAACGGCTCCCAGGACTGGTTTGAACTGGACTATGCACAGGGATACCAAATGTGCCCCTCATGCAGACTTTCAGTCGCTGGCAAGCGCACCCACCCAGCCCTAATACACTAAATCCTGTCTTGGAGGTGGTCACACCTCCCTGTGACAGGATGCCTATTGTTCTGCCTTCCCCTGCTTGAGCTTGGCTCAGCAGCAGGAGGGCAGAAATGTGTCTCTGGTCGGCAGCAACCATTTTGTGCTGTCCGGAGTTAGAAGGCTGGTACCGGGAACACCAGGGACCCCACAAAGCTCGCTTTTGAGGGGTCGAATCATACCTCCCACACCGGTACCCACACTGATTACCGGTGTGGGGGTATGATTCCAACATGTTTGACACCAAACACAATAGGGTTAGTTTCAGCCGTTTTGGAGTTGGTCATCATGCTGTTGCGTAATGCCCCTCTATATGTCGTATATGGCTGCTTCACTGACAACCATGGAGAATGGACTCCGTAGGCTGCAGGGGTGATCTGCTCATGCAATGGCACCCGCTCACTTAGAACCAAGCACCCTCCCTTCAGGATTGTAAAGGCCTGCTATAGGGGTGACTAATAGGTTTTAAGTGTAGTGACCCTTAGATATAGTAAACCTATATCTTAAGTAAGTGGGGCATGCACCAACTTACACAGGCTGCAATGGCAGGCCTGTATTTCCATTTTGCATGGCCTCTCATGGGTGGCATAATACATGCTTCAGCCCATGGGTGGCCTCTGGGGTACCTATGCCCTTGGTACATGGGTACCATATACTAGGGACTGACAAGGTTACCCCAGTATCTAATCTGGAGTGTACCTAAGTACATAGCATAACAGTTTAAGGAGAAAGCAGATAGACTGGGGTCCTGATTAGCAGGATCCCAGTCAGACTAGTCAAAAACAGTATTACATTTAGCAAAAAGTGGGGGTAACCATAAGAAGAGGATCCTACTTTCCTACAGGCACAAATAAACAACATCATTGATGACCTAAAAAAAGAAAGCAATCAGGATGAAGTTAAAAAGATGTTACAGGTAGTGGACGAAAGAATCAAAAAACATGAGAAAGAAGTAATTGAAAGAAAAGAGAGGAAGTTCCAACGGGATGAACATGATTATAACATGTGACACATCCTAACTTTTGCAAGAAAATATGATAAATCGAGCACTGAATTAGCTAAAGAAAAATCTTTGGGATTACTAGACAAAGAAAGATGGGAATCATGCACAGACCTAAGCTCGGACCAAGAATCACTAGACAATACCCCGACTTTGCACACAGAAAGGATGTCTTTTTCCGAGGAATTTCGCCTCTTACAGAGGGACAACAAACACTTATTTCAGGGGAATCCCAAAGGAAGAGGCCGAGGCGGAAAAGGCGCTAAGGCAAAAGCCAAGGAAGACGACAGTGGAGAAAGAAACAACAAACCTGGTATGAGAACAAGGGGCCAGGCAACGAAGCAGAAATAATGGAGAAAGAAAATCAACAACTTACGGTAATCAATCTCTCAGATAGAGAGATTTCTATGATTGAAGAACAAGTGTTAAAACTTGGTTTAACTTTTTGTCCGGAAACACAACTTGATTATGCTCAAACACGTATTGATTTATATAAATTTACACGTAAACTGAAGCTTCACAAGGTACATGCACTCCGCCAAAAGCATACTGAGCAGACAGTGCCCTTAGATGAAACCACACCGTGGTCACCCCAGCCATTGCAGATATGGATGCCCTACATACACTCATTGAGATGGGCGAACCAGTACAGACAGGCACATCTGAGTTGGCCCGAGATCCCTTCAATACCAAATATCTTATGGATATACCACAGTTGTTTGGCATCCACACAGGAGAGGCAAGAGATACCTCTTTCAGAGCCTCTTCCAAACATGTTCCACAACTAGCAAGAGACAACATTGACATTTTTTGTGACATGGTAGCACAAGATATACTTAAACTGTCACAACAACCATGCAGGAGAAGGAATTTATCACAAGAACAATGGGATGCTGTTATATCTCTACAAAAGGATGACAAACTGCTCATCAAACCCTCTGATAAGGGAGGCAATGTTGTTCTCATGCGCAGAAGCAGCTATGTAAAAGAAGCGCTTCGCCAGCGTAATGATAGAACATGTTATGAGAAGGTAGATACATCATATATTAGGAGCCTACAAGAAAGATATTGCAACATGCCACGTAAATGGCATGAACAGCAATTACTTAATAGGGATGAGCTACAATTTTTGAAGAATGAGACACCCATGATACCCACTTTGTACCTTTTACCTAAAATTCACAAAAACCCCACTGATCCACCAGGACGTCCCATAGTATCATCTAAGAATAGTATCTTTGAGAATACATCTGTGTATGTTGATCACTTTCTGTTTCCCTTTGTACAAACACTAAATTCCTATGTTAGGGATACCAAGGATTTTCTGCAGAAAATTGAAAATATATTTTGGGGCAATGAGTCGTGGCTTGTTACCCTTGATGTGGAAAGCTTATACACTAGCATACGGCATATTGATGGACTCATGGCATGTAAATATTTTCTGAAAGCAAGAAGTATTCATCAGATAGAGCACACCCATATGATCTTGCAAATGATTGAGATATGTTTAACTGAAAATGTTTTTGTATTCAATCAACAACACTATAAACAAATACACGGGACATCTATGGGTACTTGCTTCACCCCCAGCTACGCCAATCTATTGGTGGGCTGGTGGAAGCAGCAAGTACTCTGGAATAGCAATTTTGACAAATGGACCAATCTGGTCAGTGTATGATTGAGATACATTGACGATATTCTTTTTTGTGTGGGATGGGAATGAAGCTGAATTAGAAAGATTATTTGATGAACTGAATCAAAATGAGTTGAACCTGAAATTTACTATGCAAAAAAGTCAGAGCAGTATAGTTTTCTTAGATCTGAAACTAACTGTCAAAGATGGTATCCTCACATCCGAACTGTATAGAAAAACCACAGCAGGGAACTCCATTTTACATGCAGCAAGCTGTCACCCTTCCAATCTAAAATGGAGTATTCCCTTCAGTGAATTCCTTAGGGCTAGGAGAAATTGTAGCTCTGAGGAGTCCTACCAAAACACCAAGAAAGATATGACAGAGAGACTAAAAATCAGAAACTATCCAGTAAAGGCATTGCAAGTAGCAGAGCAAAGGATCTCTAAGATAAGTAGAGCTGAAGCTCTTTTCAAACCACCCAGCAGAGGATTTGAGGAAGGTTCTCAAACAGAGATGGGACATATTAAAACATGATCCCATCTTAAGAGACACAATAGGGCAAACGACATCCATTACCTATCAGAAGAATGTATCACTCAGAGATATGCTAGTGCATAGCCACCTCACGCCATGTAACACAAACTGGTTTCGACAGAATAAAGGGTTCTTCAGATGCGGACGTTGCAAGACTTGTAAGCATAGTGAAAACATGAAAGAGGTGACATTGGAATGAACAAATCAAAAATGGCGAATCCCCAAGCTAATTAACTGCAATACAGATTTTGTAGTTTATGCCATCACGTGCCCCTGTGGCAAATGGTACATTGGTTCAAATACGTCCCCAGTTAAAAAGCGTATACTGGAGCATTGGAGGGCCATCTCTAACAATGATCGTTCATACAGTACGGCAAAACATTTTCAAGAGACACATCAGAGTGATTGGACTAAGGCCAAATTCTTTGGTCTAGATAAAGTACAGAAGCATCCCAGAGGTGGCGATTGGACTTCCTCTCTCAGGAGGATAGAGTCAGTTTTCATCTTAAAGTCAGGCTCCATTTTTCCTCATGGGATGAACAATGATGAGGAACTACATTCACACCTTTAAACCATGTTGCAGTTTCTAGCCTCCCAGCCCTTCAGATCAGCAATCAGGTCTTTTAGATGTTCCTTATGCAATTTATTGGTTTATTCATTCATTTGCGGTTTTTGAGCTCAACTGTTAAATTGTTGTTTTAGGTGCTGTATTATAATATGAACATTAAATTTGTCACAACTAATGGTATTATGTCATCTTTTCAAATGCAGGACACTGCCAAAAACGAGGAATGTTCCCGATTTAGCCACAGTTAAATTAAGAGCACTGGAGAACGGAGATGTTACACGTAACGATCACCCCTCCTTTATCGAATTCACTTATTATTGACCTATGATTACAAACAGTGATATGAGTATACTGATGCCTATTGACATGAGTTGGCACTTTGTTATGAGTTTAACGATTTCTTTCACAGTCCAGCAAAGACACTTTTTTGTCTAGGAATGTATTAGAATAACACAATTTGGTCTTTCAAAATATCTAGCCAACTCAACTTTAGGCGTGTATGGATCTTTGTAACCTACTGTGAAATCTTACATTGAATAATTGTGACAGTTTGGTACTATACGGTTGATATCCATTATGATGTATTTTTATATTTTTGTATGTTAATGTTTGACGGAAACATATTGGGATGAATCAAAACAAACCTCTTAATAAGGGTACTATACCATGATTTCTTTGGATCACGAAATTCACGTTCAATGTACAACATACCCAAGGCTATTTTCTGTATGAATTTTGAGCTACCATGATAGCATAAAAATGATCAGCGTAAAATCACATTTTGAAGTATAAATCCAATGGGTACCATACCATGATTCTATGTACTAAAAAGATTGAGCATGCTGAAACTCTTCAATCATTTCGAACCAATGTGCAAAAATTTATTCAGCTATTTAATGAACGTACTGTGCACTATGCCATACAAATTGTTTATTTCATATCATACTATGTGATCAAGCCAAGGCTATGAATTGCCTAAGGTCTTTTAAACTTTTCTATCTTTACTATTGCACTTTATCACATTTGTGTGTTGCCCTTTCTTCTATTTCTTTTACATACTACGTCATGTCTGACGTGTTTAAAAGACTGCAGCTGTTGCAAAGGGTCATGTGACCAAGACCCCGTGTGTGGTCGAAACGCGTCTTGTTTCGTTGCCAAAAATAAAAAAATTTCACTTTTCACAAATTCACCTTGGTCGAACTAGACACAGAATCCATATATACAGGAGTTAAATTCCTTAATCTGGACGGCAAGGAAATTGACCTTGAAATTAACTGCCCCAATGAATTCAAGGTCAAATCGACTTTCAATCCCAAGATGAACTATGATGCCATCGACACCTTTGAATCAATGGTCATCAAAGACCTCAAACAAACTAGCTGGGAGGAGCCCGTGGCAGTCTGACAACCTCCTACAAACACAATAAATCCTCGGGTCTAGAATACCAAACAAAGAAGAGACACAAGAGATTGTCTCCCGGTGCTTATGGGGGAATCCCTTCTTTAGGACGAAATCCCATCACCCACCAACGGTGGCATGCTTCATCATCTGGGATTCTCCTTTTGGCGGGAAAACCTAGCCCCACCAAGGGCTACAACTCCTTCTCTGAGAGGGAGGAGCTCAGGGATGTTTTATTCCTACTCTGTTTTGGATGTACTAAGTCCAGCAGATGAGAAGAGAAAACCTGGTTGGGTGAAGGGTGCAGCGCAACAAAAATACAAAATGTGGGGATAGTGATGTTAAAACTAGCTACCAAGAGCAAAAGAGAAAACTTTATTGACTCGTTCCTGGTGCCAGGATTAAAAACAGTGCACATGCAGCGTGAATTTATAACTGCATGTGTGAGACGAAAACAGGTCTACATGTCAGCCATAAAGACCCATGAAGGTGTCACAGCTTTCGTCAGGTCCTCAAATTGTGCTACTGCGAAAAAACAAGTGTAAATTGCTGGATAATTAAAGTGAAATACAAAACCAGTAATCCTGCTGCTAGTGTAGCCGATTTAATGGTCCTACCTATAGAAAAAAACACAAGCAACAGGAGAAATCAAAGATGCGTGTGGCTCTAAGTAGATTTGAAAAGGCATATACAGGACCAAGTGGGATACTCTTTTTCGTCACTGGTCTGTCATATTAGACAATGAACAAGAATGAGAGAGTTACTTACCCATATCGTACGGATGAGAAGCCTCACCTCAACCTGGCAACACCTCAGGAAAGGGGCACCGCTCTGGAAAAAAGTATGTTAGTTGTGTCAAACATTATGGAGATTATTTTGACACATCTCCTTATTAAAAAATCTCTAAAAAATAAACATTTGATCACATGTAAACCAAGTACTCATTGTGCTGGTCAATTAGGTGTCTGAAGGTCTTGGAAGCTAGACCTCGTAAGTTATGAAAACACATAGTCCAACCAAAGAAAACGGGTTACAAAGACCCGGGGTTGCTAAGAAAGTGATGCTAAGTAATTTAATTTTCATGTGAAAGGCACAGAAGGTAAACTACTATTCACCACCACTCTTGTGCATCCAGGTAGTGTTATTAGTCTGACATATTTAACGATCTCACTCTAGTATGCTACATCACTAGAGTATAGTTAGCCTTGCGATAAGATGATCCTGAGCATGAGGCTGTAAACATACAATTACCCTCTACAGGCGATATGGTTTACTCTGACTCGACAAGCTGCCAGTGTTAATCTTGAGAACCGTAAAGAGGCAATGACCAGTTAAACCGGAAACCCAAATAGGAGGCTTAACGACTTAGCCCAGAATATAGTCAGCCTTGCAACAAAATGATACTAACCCTGAGGCTTTAAACTTCCAATAACATCTACAAACGTTATGGTTAACTCTGACTGGGCAAGCTGCCAGTGTTAATCTTGAGGCAATGACCACAACAACACACATGGGCATGTCTGGTCGAAAAAGCGGCAATCAACAACTAATGGCAACATCTAGGCAGACAAAGCGCCATCAGCAATTACTGCAGCAATGCTCACTCACCTCTCCGTCGGTACCCCACGCAGTTTAGAAGCTGTAACCAGAGGTGGTGGGCAGCCGCTCGCGAGCGGCTTTTATTCGACTCACCAATTGACCGATGCTCGTTTCGCCGCGCGCCCACGTCATCACGCAGCGGACGAGCATGCCGGGAACTGTAGTCCTGGTAGGGCACCCCCTCTATGGGAACTGTAGGAAAGCAAGTCCACGGGAGCGTGGCAGACATTATAGAGTGTCTTAGAGGACAAAGTAACTGCCGGTAGGGGTCGAATCGATACCAAAACTCTGGGCACGGAGTCTATTATAGTTGTTGAAATCACAACAATGTTTAAAAATGAAATGCATACCAAGCGAAAATTCTTAGAATCTAAAGAAGAATCTAAAGAAGAGCCAACCGCCGTAACTGCAAATATTTGGCCAATACGACGGGGGTTGTGATGCATCTCGCTCATGCCTCATAAAACTATTCTGAATTAATAATGATGAGGTCAGAGTGCACTAAGATGGAAAAAATGCATTATACTATGTACCTGGCTAGGTGTACTGTGTAGTGACAAATGTTGATATAGTCGTGAGTAGGGAGGTATTAACTGATGACCCGACTTAGATACTAGGGGTCTCAAACAGCGTGTATAATATATGGTGTGCTGTAATATAGTGCACTAAACCAGCTATAGTAGTCACCATGCTGTATAATAGTTGTGGGAGTGGACCTCATGCTGTTCCCTGCCTTAATGAATGTGAGCCTCAAAGCATTGTGTTATGACTCAGATATGTAGTCTAAGGTGGAACACAGTCATGACCCACGATTCCTGGGCGCTTCGTGCTCACAAATTTAAATAGTGGCAGGAGCAACTCAGTCAAGACCGACTATGTCTCGAAGAGTACCACATGCTGTGTGTTCAGAAGTCTTGTCAGTATTGCTGTGATTACAGCGCAGTCCAAGGAATGTCAACATTCAGCCCTCCACTATCACTGTGTAGCCTATGGACCCATCTTTGTTCTCGAATGAATAAGTATTTGGTTATGTCCGATACGTGGGGAGGGATGTGTGGCTGTTCCAGCACTGTCCAACTCAACTCATCTGCTGAGTGATTTTTTTCAAGAAAGTGATTCGTAACTTTAGTTGACTGTTTCTCACAACGAATCATGCTCTTGTGCTCCATTATCCTTGTCTTGATCTTACGTGTGGTCATGCCCACATACCGGAGCCCACATGGGCAAGTCACCAGATAGATAAGCCTTTCGCTGTTGCAGTTGGTATGGCGATCTAGTGTCCAGGGCAGTAGCGGTCCGTGGCAGGAGTGCCGGCCGGGCGGTGACGTGGGGTGGGGGAGGGGCAGGGTGGGGGTAAAACCACGGATTACGGCCGAATACAGGTAAGTAAACATTAAAATAAATAAAACGAATTTCGTTGTGAGCGCTGCATCGCAAAATTCGTTTTATTTATTTAAATGTTTACTTACCTGTATTCGGCCGTAATCCGTGGTTTACTACCCCCACCCTGCCCCTCCCCACGTCACCGCCTGGCCGGCACTCCTACCACGGACCGCTACTGGTCCAGGGTCTATCTGTACCAATATAAATCGAGATGGTATGTTTAGTCTGGGGGCACGCAGCACAGGAACCACAAGGAAAGTGGCCTTTGATTGCTGGCAGACCCCAGAGTGTGTCTTGATTTGCCGGTTTCTTGTTTTTAGGTCTCGTATGGACAAATTGGTCCCTCAGGTTGGCGCTTCTTTTAAAGGCGAACAGAGGTTCAGGGATAGATGTATTTCCTATGTTCAAAATACTCCAGTGCTTGCGAATACTTTTCTTTATTTGATTGGAGAATGTACAAAGCGTGTTGACACAAGTAATCCTGTTATGCTCTTCTTTGGGTGTAGCAATGTCAATCAATGTTTCTCTGTTATTGTTCGCTGTCCTTTTCAGAGAGCGTCGGATCAACCTGGTAGGATAATCCCTCTCTTTGAGATGAGTTGAAAGTGTCCTGGCATGTTCTTCAAATTTATCCTTAGAGGAACAATTCCTTCTGATTCGCAGAAATTGCCCAAAAGGCAGATTATCACGAAGTGATTTAGGGTGGTAACTCTTATAGGACAAGAGGGAATTCGTAGCCATGGGCTTCCTGTAGAGCTCTGTCCCGAGTCCATCACCTGAGGGAAAGATGCGTATGTCCAGGAATGGTAAACTGGTGTTGCTAAACTCAAATGTGAATTTTAAGAATTTGTTCTTCGTGTTGAGCCATTGGTGGAAGTCAGTGATGGTCTCTGGTTCTCCTCGCCAGATGACGAACACATCGTCGATATAGCGCTTCCACAGCAGGATGGGGATCTTATAAGATTTGTTTTCTGTCAGGATGTGTTCTTGCTAAAACAGGTGCACGTACAGATTAGCCAAGTTACGCGCGAATACGCTGCCCATAGAAGTGCCGGGTGTTTGTAGGTACAGCGTATCCTCGAAGCAGAAACAATTCTCCTTCATGGCTAGTCGTGCACATTCCCTAATGAAATGTACTGGAGAGATGGAGTCCAAGTCACTATTGCTTAGCAGGGTTTGTATTGCAGCAAGAGTCTCATCTTGGGGAATGCAGGTATATAGAGACTCTATGTCAAATGAGACAAGGTAGTCTCTCGTGGCATCAAAAGGAGTGTCCGTTAGTAGTCTCAGGATGTCTTTCGTGTCCTGGAGATAAGTTGGCATCTTGCTAACAAGTGGTCAAAGAAAGTGGTCCACGAAGGTTGACAATGGCTCGAGGAGTGACCCGATGCCAGAGATGATCGGTCGCCCTGGTGGAGGCCTTTGTTCTTTATGTATTTTGGGTAATACACAAAAGTAAGGGATCACCAGATGGGATGTGATCAGGAACGCTGCCTCTTTAGGTGTGATCCAGCCGTTGTCTTTGGCTTCTTCCACCAATCTGGTTATTTACAATGTCAATCTCTTTGTGGGATCAGTTTTCAATGGTCAGTAAAATCATTTGTTTTCTAGTTGTCGTAGACACTCTGTGCGGTACGAGGAAGTATTCATGATCACAATCGCACCTCCCTTATCTGCCGGCTTCATCATCATGGTTTCGTCATTGGCCAGTGTATGGAGAGCCTTTTGTTCTCTGTAAGGGAGGTTCTGGAAGTGTCGTCTATTGGTGGTGCACAAATTAGTCACCTCCTCTGTGACCGCTTTCTTAAAGGTCAGCACCTGTGAGGGAATCAAGTGAAAAGGAGGATTAAAAGTTGATCGTTTTTTTAAACCTGTGTTAGAAGGTCCTTCTTCTCCAGCGTCAGCAGTTTTGTCTTTGAAAATGAAATGCAGACGGATTTTCTGAAAGAATTGGGACAACTTGTTGAATCTTGAAAGTATCTCCTTTGTAGGTGGAGACGTATCCTAAACCTCTGTTGAGTGCTGCCTGTTCCCCTGTATATGCCTTTTCAAATCTACTTAGAGCCACATGCATCTTTGATTTCTCCTGTTGCTTGTGTTTTTTTCTATAGGTAGGACCAGTAAATCGGCTACACTATCAGCAGGATTACTGGTTTTGTATTTCACTTTAATTATCCAGCACTTTACACTTGTTTTTTCGCAGTAGCACAATTTGAGGTCCGGACGAAAGCCGTGACACTTTCATGGGTCGTTATGGCTGAAGCATGTAGACCTGTTTTCGTCTCACACATGCAGTTATAAATTCACGCTGCAGGTACACTTTTTTTAATCCTGGCACCAGGAACGAGTCAATAAAGTTTTCTCTTTTGCTCTTGGTAGCTAGTTTTAACATCACTATCCCCACATTTTGTATTTTTGTTGCGCTGCGCCCTTCACCCAACCAGTTTTTCTCTTCTCATCTGCTGGATTTAGTACATCCAAAACAGAGTAGGAATAAAACATCCCTGTGCTCCTCCCTCTCAGAGAAGGAGTTGTAGCCCTTGGCGGCGCTAGGTTTTCCCGCCAAGAGGAGAATCCCAGATGATGAAGCATGCCACCCTTGGTGGGTGATGGGATTTTGTCCTAAAGAAGGGATTCCCCCATAAGCACCGGGAGACAATCTCTTGTTTCTCTTCTTTGTTTGGTATTCTAGACCCGAGGATTTATTGTGTTTGTATGATTACTGTTTGGGGAACCAATCCTTGCAGGTCTCTAAACTTCCTCTGGATCCCCTCTTCTCTTTGTGTGTTTACCGAGTCTGACAACCTCACCAAAGCTAAAAGAGAAGCTTTGAGAAAGCTCCAAGATGACAACTCTATTGGGTTCAGACAGTCCTGATACTTATAATGGTAAGTACAAAACTATCATAAATAAAATATTGTTTCACACTAATATCGTTAAAAAACATACAGAAATATCATTTTTTAATACATATATAGTTTAAAATAGTAAATTTTAAATATTTTAATATATATCACATTAACATAAAGTAAATTAAATAAATATAAATAATATTTAATACAGTATATAAATATATACTTATATAAGCACACACACATATATAATTTTGTATGTTTGTATATAGAAAAATATATTGTAACACTATTATTTAAAATATATTCTACATGATATTTAAAACAATTATGTTTGAATATTTACTCCTATGAAAAGCATATATATATATATATATATATATATATATATATATATATATATATATATATATATATGAAACACAAACTATTAACAGATTAATTGCAAAATAATAAATTAATTACCAAATAAATAAAATATAAACAAAATGTAAAATTTAAAAAGCCATTTACTAAAAATGTTTAAATAAATAAGAAAAATAAGAAAAAAAAAATATATGTATATATAAAACACAACTCCTACTTCACAAGGAAGAGAGCACGCACACAAGGGCTGCTGGATTAGGGCTTTTTTATTGTATTGGGCCTCCTCCGACCCAGCAAACAGGAGAGACGCTTTTCGGCTGACATAGCAGCCTTTCTCAATCTCAATATACACACACACGAATAATATTAAATTTGAAACAATTAACAAATAATAATATTAGATCTATTTAACAATATTAGAAAAGTGTTGTTGTCTGAGAATAATAGATAGACTATCCCCACTCCAGTTTATGCAACAGAAGGGAAAGTGTAGGCTTTCAGAGGGGATACATTTATTATTTACACGCAGGTCAACAGTAGGAAAGTGTTGGACCTATGAGGGGTAAGATTTACTAATCCACCTCCAGTCTGCGCAACAGTAGGAGAAGCGTTGGGCTTCGGAGGGGCTAAATTTACTATTCCCACTCCAGTCTGTGCAACAGTAGGGGAAGCGTTGGACTTCGGAGAGGTAAGATTTACTATTTCCACTCCAGTCTGTGCAACAGTAGGAAAAGCTTTAGACTTTAGAGGGGTTAAATTTACTATTCACACTACAGTCTAAGCAACAGTAGAGAAAGCATTACATTTTGGGGGGTTACATTTACTATTCCCACTTCAGTCAGTGCAACAGTAGGGAAAGCATTGGGCTTCGGAGAGTTTAAATTTACTATTCCCACTTCAAACAGCACAATAGCAACATAGTGAGGAAAGTGATGAACTTCAGAGAGGTTTGATTTACTATTCCCACTCCAGTCTAAGCAACAGTAGGGAAAGAACTTCACTTCAAACACATTGTATATTTGAATAACCCTATTAATTTAGAACAAATATGAAACTAATATATATATATATATATATATATATATATATATATATATATATATATATATATATATATATATATATATATTATATGTATATATATATTTTTTTTTCAAACCAAAGCCCCAAGCTTTAAAGACGCACTCCACGAAGGTACATTCACCAGAACCTTTTATTGCAGAAGCGGCATTCACAAGCCCAATTAATGCATTTCCCTGACGCGTTTCGGTGCCGCTTGCACCTTAATCATAGGGCGGGCAAGTTGGCAAACCTGTGATGGACTTCCACATATTTTCCCCTTTAGGCATTCGCTTTCCAGTAAGCGGCATGCCGGGAGTAGTAGTCCCGATTCTTCCCCTTCGGTGGGGCCTGTTTACCAACTTTGTTTCACTGCCAATGTTCAAATTAATGATATTTCACAGCCCTCCGGTGGGCCTCAGGTCTGTTCATCCGCTTCCAAATGCTAATTCCTTTGTGCTGCAAAAGGTGCTGCGAATCAATTCCCAGCCCAGCAGGTCTCAGTCCAGTTCAAATGACGGTGCAATCTTCCACGGCCGGAGCCGCCGTGCATTTACATTTTCAAACCAAAGCCCCAAGCTTCAAAGACGCACTCCACGAAGGTACGTTCACCAGAACCTTTTATTGCAGAAGCAGCATTCACAAGCCCAATTAATGCATTTCCCTGACGCGTTTCGGTGCCGCTTGCACCTTAATCATAGGGCGGGCAAGTTGGCAAACCTGTGATGGACTTCCACATATTTTCCCCTTTAGCCCGCACCTAAAATATAACTACAATATCTACTTATTACACAATTTACATAATTAATAATCAATGGAATAATTAATAATGAAATAATAATGAATTGTTAATTAATTATTACTTAATTAACTTCCCACCCTGTACTCCTACAAACCTAACAACCTGCTACAGCACTATAAATTACTATTAGCATTAAATTAAAAATGATAAATCACTTACAATTAGAAACTATATTTTAAAAAATGATTAACAATTGTGCAAGTAATAACACATAAAATGAATATATCAGCTAGAACACATTAAGGTAACTAAAAATATTTTTATGCCTTCTATTATTGAAAACAATATTAACGAAAACGATATTCTTAACGATATTACTTACCTGAAAAAATGATATTCTGATAACGATCTTTCTGCCTCATTATATTTTTGAATCATAATATTTGTTTTCAAGATTTCTGTCATCCGATATTTAAAACTCGATATTTTGTCCAAACACCATTCAGCCGATACCACTCAAGTTCTGTTGTAGTCCAGGACACACTTTTCTGACAGATGTGTCCAGACAATGTACAGTACCATCCATTAATGTCTCACCATGGATGGGCATCGACAGATGCATGTCCTTTTTATCTGCAACTTTCACAACTAGGAGATCGACACATCTCATTGTATATGCTTCCCTCATTCTTGTTTCCACGCTGTCAACTGTGCTGGAAGGCCCTTTCTATTTTGGTGTATTGTGCCGCATGCCAGAGTTCTGTTATTAAAAAATGGCGGGACATCATTAAATGCCAGCCACGATGTAACATAGGGCGCAGCTAGCTTCAAATGGTTTTCTCTGGAATATTCAATGATGGGGATCAATGATAAGGGACTAACTGGCAATCACTACCAGAATATACTCTAAGGTATTGCATTTAATCAGTTGAACTAACACTGAGTTTATATATTTTTGCACCATACTAAAAGTTTTTCAGTGGCATATATTGATTGCAGAGTGTGCAAGATTCAACCACTGTTCTGGAGAGGGTGTACTCCTAAGGAGAGATGGCCAACAAGAGGCCTCATTTTGAGCATCTGATTAGTTTTGTGGATGTTTCTGTTGGGAAAGACATCATATTGTCACCGTGAAGACGAAACTGCAGGAGAAGTTGATAACGATTCCCACTCATTATAGAAGGAAGCAAAGGAGAGGAAAGAACAGGATGCCTTGGCCTAGGCAAACATGAGACCCGAAATATTTTTTATCTCAACTGTGTCATTTGGAACCCAAGAACATGGCACAGAAAAGGCAGATTAGGGTGTTACAGGAAAAGCTGTTCTGCTCTCAGATTTGTCAGGGCTACTATTTGCTCAGGATGAGTGTCACTAAAATACACTTGGAGGAATTGGATTGGTGAGAAGTACTGAACTTTGTGGAGCACTCCTGCAGCTGCAGAGCATGGGAGAATGGTGAGCTTATAAAAGTTGGGAGTCTCCCACTGATAGACTAGTAAGCAGTTAAGACATGCAGAGACATTGCAAGATGAACAAGACTCACAGGGGCTTATTTACAAGCCCCTTGTGCCGCTGATGCGTCACTTTTAATATTGGAAAAAGGGACCTACTGGCGGCGCAAGGGGTTTGCCCCACAGTGGCTGTTCTGAGGCAGAGCCTGGGGACATTACACAGACACACTGAGTACATTTCAGGAAATAGTAGGCACAGGCTGCGTAAATTGCGATTACCTAAAATTGAGACTACAAAAACAGAATCGCAAATTGCGTTTCCCTTAGCACATGTATGAAGCATTTTCCAAATGCAAACTGTGCATTTAGAAAAATGCAATTACCATTGACTTCAAGTCTAAGGTAATTATGTGCAAACTTTGAAAAATGCACAAAACTGCATTTTTCAAAGTGCCATGTAGCGCACAGTTGGGCATGTGTGCGCTTTACATGTGCACATTTATTTTTTGGGGGGTGTTTCAGGGGGGCCTTAGGCCCCCGGGGACCCTTGGCTTTGCATTAGCTAATTTGCGTAACCAATTAGGTCATCGCAAATTAGCTAATGCAAAACCATTCGCACCTATGGGCCTTTTGGCCCATCAAAACGAATGGAGTAATATTACCTAATAGTGATTCGCTATTTAGCAAATCACTATTAGGTAACGTTAACGAATCGCAAAATCTTTGGCGATTTCTTATGTACATAGCATTTTACGATTACCAAATAACAATTCTGTAAAAAGCACTATTTGGTAATCGCAAAATGCTTTTAAGATAAATGTGGCCCCATGTTTTTTTTTACTCAGTGTTTGTTATAAGGGAGACAAATTAGCTATGAAACATTAGACAACACATACTCTGGAGAACTGCGATTTATTTTGATTGCCACAAATAAAGAATGAACTCTCCAAAGTTAGCCTGGTGTACTAATTCCAACTGTGTGTGCTTGTGTGTACATTTCTGGGTATGTGTGATGGATGAGTGTGTGTAGTGATGTGAGGTGAGGTGAGAAAAGGAATGTGGCAATATTATTGGGAGAGCATGTGTGAGAGAGATGTATGTGTATTAATGAGGAAAGTGAGTGGTGTCTTTTTTCCTAAAAGTAGTGAATGTGAATACTGTGTTAGAGGGTTGTGGCCTATGTTAAAGTGTGCTGGGTAAGGGTGCTAGGTGAGTGAGTGCAGCAGTTTGAGGCAGTGTACAGAAAAGTAGATTTGTGCCTGAGCATCTATGTATGCGTGGGTTTGTGAGAAAAGTTATATATGTGACACGCAGGTGCATTTTTGAGAGAAGAGAGTGGTGTCTTTTTTCCCTAAAAGTTATGAATGTGCTTAATGTGTTTGGGCAAGTGTGGCCTGTGTCGAGGGGTGCTTTCCTGGGTAGGTATGATGCATGCAGTTGTGTGAGTCAAGATGCCGGATTGTGTGTGTGTGTGTGCACGCATACTTGTGTAGAAAGTCTATGGTTGTGTATGTGTGTTAACACCTTCCTACTTGGGTGTGATGAGTTTAGTTATGGTTTGTGTGGTAAATGTAATGTGTATTGTTTATATGTGCATTTCGGTATGAGAGAGACAGAGAGAGAGTTTACTCAGAATCCTTGAATGTAATTTCTTGGGTGCGTGTGTGCGCAGAGATGAGTATGTAAGTGTGTTTGTGTAACACAAAATCATTATGTCTGATGGAGCAATGCAGGCAAGAAAAGGTGTTCTTTGCACACAAAAAATGTAATTCCTTCTCTTTTTCTTTTCTCTTTCTCTCTCGATTTAAGTTTGCCACAGAGCGAACTGGTGTGTCCCTTTCACAAAAAATTCCCCCTCCCATGATCTTTTTTCATTTTTTATTATTATTTCACTCTCCCTCGATATCTGAATTTGGTAGAGACCATATCTGTTTGTCCCTGCAACCAAGAATGACTTTTGCATCCAAAGAAGACTCATTTCTTGCCCCAACATCAATCAGCACACTGAACGCTCCAAGGAATATGAACAACAATCCGTCAACAAAAACTCAAAACTATTGCCTAGGCTTCAATCCAAAACACTCCTACAACTTAATCTGGCATCTACATTTCAACAAAACCTGGGGGCAGATTTATCATTATTTCACGCAGAACAGCAAGCCACCATGCTGCACTTTGTGAAAGGGAAATGGCAGAAATGTGCCGTATTTAACATGATACTGTGCATTCCTGTCCTTTCCTTGTGCAGGTGCTCAATGTGCTGCCTAGCGCCAACGGAGGCACCCTTGCGCCATGGTGCCTGTGTTGCAGACAGGATTCTTTTTTTGCAGGAAGCGACACCTTCCTGCTCAAAAACAATCCTCTGAGGCACTTTCCTCTTTCTATGTGTGCTATAGAATGCAGCACACATAGAAAGAGGAAAAAACAAAGAGAGAAAGATATTTCTTCTAGTTACACCTCCCCTAAGAATGCGTAGTATTTTCACACATTTCCAGGTCTACTAGTAATGGTAAATCTGGAAATGCATCAAAATCCATAGGTGGATGTGTGGGAACACCCATGCTCAACCCAATGGAACGCTTCCCTGGGGCAGAGTAACGCACCGTAGCGATTTACGCTGCGTTGTGTTACTCTAGACGTATCAAGCCACGCAGGGCCAAGCAAGGTGGCCTTACTTGGCTTGATAAATCTAACTTTAGTGTTGCATCGCCCTAGTTCCCCATTGCGTGGTGCAAGGGCGACGCATCACTGTGATAAATTTATCCCCTGAGGTGGAGATCGCTCATTCTCAGCACAAACCAGCATACACTGGAACACACTCTCCGTCCAGCTAATAAAACTACAAAACCAGTTCGCTCTTAGGAAGTCTGTAAAGCATTGCTGTTTTCATTTTAAGACACTTTAGTGATCCTCAATCAAAACTCAAGGCAGTTCTCTGATCCAATGATTCTATGGGTGATTGAAATCATTTATAGATTACATTAAGCGTTCAGTGACATATAAGCTTTCGGCTCTTCTACTTCTAAGATTTTATTTAGGAAGATTTTTTTGGGAAACGATCAAAGCAGGCAAACGTCAAAACGTGCTGGTTTTTCCAAATCGTAACTATTTTTCGTTAGTTTTGGGGTTGGCTCTTGCACCGTGACTATAATACGTTCTTGCTTTTGCAAACATTGACTATAAAGAAGCAGTAACTACGCGCTTTAGCCTAAAGGACCAGCAGTTTTCTGAGATATATCTTTCTTTGGCATCCGGGGTAGTTTCTTTCCACTAGGTGGCAGCCTATGACAGCTTTTATACAACACAGAAATTAATCATCAAAATTACTGCCAGCCTTTGAGAATTGTAATTCCTAGGATGCTGTATAGGATCTATATATATGTAAATATTTTCGGTGAACATTGGTTCATTGTTTCTTAATATACAATACTATTGGACATAACTGTTATATTCAGTTTCATGGATTCCGAACTCATAATTTTTTTTAGGTCGCCTTTGTCATACTACATATTTTCATTTCACCAGTCTTAAAGAGTTTTTAAACGTAAAGTAATATTTTATTACCATATGTAACATCAACCTCACACTGCGCACAGCCTTCAGCCATGTGCAACATGCAGATGCCCCCAGGCCCTGACATGCCCAAACACCCACAGTCACCCTGTCCCCACCTGCGTCCAACTCCCCGCTGCGCACCAGCCATGAACAGCCAAACCCCCGTGGGCACACACAGGTAAATATAAAGGGTGTCATTTTAAGTAAGGCAGACCTACTGACTTTGTCACAGGGTCAGAACACCAAAGTATAAGAAGTGGGCCTAATGGCTTTATGAATGAGTCAGCATATCAAAATATATAAAGCAAACCTATTGTCTTGGTCAAGAAATCACCAATAATTATAATTAATCTGTATTTCATAAATTCACACATCACAATGTTTAATAAACATCAATGTCATTAAAAAATGCAATAAAAAATAAACAGCAACATTTTTTTATTTTTTATTTTGCCACAAATTTTTGGAGGATCCGCGAATCTGCAGTAAAAATCTTATAAAAAGGGCAGCTGATACAAAAATGTCCCTGGGGTGGGCCAGGGCCCGGGGGAGCGGTGCATATATAATTTAAGGGGAGGGGGGCGCATGCCCCCCTTCCTATGCCTCTAAGAGGGCCAGGAGTACATCTCCCCCTGGGGTTGTTATTTAATGATGGTAAGGGGGCCACACAGCCCCGCCCTGAGCCTAAAAAGGCCTTAGGGACCCCATGCCTCAGAGCTAACATGTTTATAATAGGGAGGGGAAGTGTGGCACCCCCTCCCCAAGCCTCGAAGAGGCCCCTGTGACCCCATCCCCAGACCGATATTTAAATAAAGAAGAGGGGGACTGCGTGGCCCCCTTCCCCATGCCTGAAAAGGCCCTGGGGACCACATCCCCTGGAGCTGTATCAACAAATAAGATGAGGGGTCCATGTGGACCCCCTCCCCAAGCCTTAAAATGCCCCGGGGAGCATCTCCTGAGGCAATTAAACTTCAGAAGGAAGGGGGGCCCTTCCATCAGCTTCTAAAGACCCTGGGGACCCCATCCCCTGGGGCCGGCTCACAGACTGTGTCCCGGGGAGCCCACCTCCGGGACACAGTAGTTTCCTTGCCTGCATCAATGCGGGCAGGGACACATATGTTTGCTCCCACCTGGCGGGACCATTTTTAAATTCCCTTCTTGGTGGGAATAAACATGCCTTCCCATCCTGAAGGAGGGTTAGGGGGGAAGTCAAGTCTACTCCTACTAGGCTGGAGATTTAAAAATGCTCCAGCCAAGTGGGAGCAGACTTCTGTTTCCCTACACTACTGGGGGCAGGGAAGCACAGATTGTTTCCGCCCCGTGGGAGCATGCAGAAATAGCTGCTCCCTATGGGTGAGAGCGTTGACTGACCCACAGTATGCGAGGAGCTAGCTGGGGCTGCGAGAGCCCTGGGGCTTCCATCGTGGCCCCTAACTTGCTGCTTGGATGGGGCCACTAGTAGGAGTGGATCCCATGTATCTTGTTTTCTTCTAATCCCTTTCTGCATCCAACCTCTTTCTTTTTATGCTTATTTAAAAAATGGACTGAATACAATATAAATGATGAGTGCTAGGTGTCTCCTTACTTAGATGTTTGTCAGCCATCTGCTGCTGGTGTGCTATCACCCTAGTTGCACCTCGAGAATTTAATGAACTATCTTATGCCTGCCCGACTGGTGACTTTTTAGTTGATCCATATATAGCTGGAATAAGCTCTACGAGTCTTTGAGAAACATAGACACCTTCTCTTGAGGGGACAAATGATTTCAAAAGTTCGCTTCCAGTGACCCCAGCATTCAAGAACAGTTACAGGATTTTTTTCCTGTGGCTGGGTGACTGAACTTTAGGCAAAAGATGGTTAGGAGGTTTTTTTTGTTTTTGTTTCTTCTTCTGTGGAAGCCATGATGACTTGGGCCCTTGCACCACACTATTTCCCAAATTTCCTGTTCAAACTACCAAAAGCTAACTTGTAGGCCAATCTGTGCTACAAAAGCTCCTTTTTGAACCAATTTGAAGATCTACTACAAAGCAAAGCGTAGGGCGAAAGCTACAAACAGCCAGAAAAATCTGGTTCAGAGTTCTTGAGCTAGACCACGAGTGCTCCTGTAACAGCAGATACTAACATGGAAAAACTAACAAATCAAGGGGGAGCAGAAAATCAATACCAACCTATTGCACACAGCCACCTATCCTGTTCTTCTAAGGATGAGGACTATGGATTGAGTGCCCAGGGACAACATGTACGAAGAAACAATCAAACGATCACTGCCCCCTTTCCAGCTGGTACTCCATTCCCCCCCTTTAATGACGGCAATAGCTTTACACTCCATTGCACAATTGTGCCCCCACTTATCCTGCTACCCTTCAAGAGTGATAGTACTTTCAGGGGCTCCAAGGCTCAAACCCACCGCCACTTGCATAGAATGCGGAGGTGAAACCGAGAAAAGTTAAGGAAAGTGCTGGATGTGGTTAGTGTGCTGTAACTGCTGTTTAGAGGGGCTAAGTCTGATAACCCACACCAGGCACCACACACCAGCCGCTGACATATGTTCTCCAACATGGCCACCTCTCTCGGCCTCTAATGAAGGACCCATTGTGATTTGATCTGAAACACATGTGATGATTCTGACCAGGCTATGTTCTGTCCCATCTCCTTTGCTCCCAATTTCTCTTATCTTTTAGGTTACAAAGTGTGTGCACATTTATTGCTTTAGACACATAGATGATGGACGGAATGTAGAGCAAATCAAACATTCACCCCCAGTCAAGAGATCTGGGTTAAATCCATCGTTCTTTTGCTCACCATGCCACCCCAGTTCAGACCCAGCCATATGCAAATCAGTCTTGACCCTGTGCCTCGTGGGAACGGTCCAGCACGAACTGCCAAGCCAGGTCCTCCCTGGACCAGAAACAAGCATCCTGGGACCGGTTTCGGGGCATCACCCCTCATCAGCCAGGCTAGCTTGAATCCAGTGGCACAGTGAGCCCGGGACCCACGTCTGGGCATACCCAGCGCACTTAGGGTGAGAAAGCAAAAGACACAAAGATGATGGGCGGAATGTAGAGCAAATCAAACATTCACCCCTAGTCAAGAGATCTGGGTTAAATCCATCGTTCTTTTGCTCACCATGCCACCCCAGTTCAGACCCAGCCATATGCTTTGACACACAATTAATCACATGCTAGTGACAATTAATCAGATGGTTTATCTTAGTGAGGAATGTTGATAACTTCTGCAATCTGACTCATTGTCAGTGAAATTGCTCTCCCACCCTCGCAGCTCCACCATTAAGTGAGGCCTCTCCTGAGCCCCTGCACTCCCGTAGTGTTGGTGTTCGAGGCCCTCCTCCACCCGCAGGTTATACCTGCATCTCATCCCTGGTGGTCCAGTGGACCTCTGACTCCTTCTCTCGCTCCACTTTATCCTCTCCTTTCTGCTCCCTTTTCCTGTTTTTCACCCTTTACTTTTATTTTCACCCTTTTACTCTCCTTTGTTTCACTTTTCTTCACTTTGTCCTTTTTCCTACTCTTTTGCGCCCGTTTTTCCCGCCGCTGCTGCCCCCGCGGCCCCTCCCCCCAGCGCGACCAGCCCAAGCCAGTTCCCCTCCCCGCTCCCGCCTCCCAGCTGTCCAGCCCTTCCCGACCCCTACTTAATGGCGGCCGCTGCGGGGACAGGTGAGCAAGACCACTGACTCATTGTCAGTGAAATTGCTCTCCCACCCTCGCAGCTCCACCATTAAGTGAGGCCTCTCCTGAGCCCCTGCACTCCCGTAGTGTTGGTGTTCGAGGCCCTCCTCCACCCGCAGGTTATACCTGCGCCTCATCCCTGGTGGTCCAGTGGACCTCTGACTCCTTCTCTCGCTCCACTTTATCCTCTCCTTTCTGCTCCCTTTTCCCGTTTTTCACGCTTTATTTTTATTTTTACCCTTTTACTCTCCTTTCTTTCACTTTTCTTCACTTTGTCCTTTTTCCCACTCTTTTGCGCCCATTTTTCCCGCCGCTGCTGCCCCCGCGGCCCCTCCCCCCGCGGCCCCTCCCCCCCAGCGCGACCAGCCCAAGCCAGTTCCCCTCCCCGTTCCCGCCTCCCAGCTGTCCAGCCCTCCCCGACCCCTACTTAATGGCGGCCGCGCGCAGCGGGAGCGCCGCAGGCACGCCAAAGGCAAGCCCGTCTGCGCCCGTCCGTGACCCGAACGCGACCAGCGCCAGAAACCCTGGACCTCTGCACCGCCAACGCTACAACCCAGCTGCACTCTTGCACTCAACCCAGGTCGCAACAACAACTGCACGCTAGCCTCACCAGCCGACCCCCACGGACCCTTCAGCTGTCACCGCTGCCGGCACACCTGCAGCACCGCCAGGACCACGGACCCAGCACAACCTGCCCACAAGAACACAACCGCACCGAAGACCCTGCAATGCATCCTCCTCAAAGTACGATCCCTCCACAAACACGCCACCGAAATCTGGGACCTCCTCGACAGCACCACCCTGGACGTCGCATTCTTCACCGAAACCTGGACCAACACCACCTCGGGACCGGACATCGCCATCGCCATTCCCCAATGGTACAATATTTCCCGGAAGGACCGCCCCAGCCGCCCTGGAGGAGGAATCGCCATCGTACACAAGTCCACCCTCCGGCTGAGCACACTCCCCGACGAGCCCACAGATCTGATGGAACACCTACACTTCAAGATACAGGCCAGCCCCACCACCACCCTCCGAGGAACCCTCATCTACCGACCCCCCGGACCCTGCGGACCTTTCACCAACTCCATCACGGACATTATCTTGCCACAAGCCATCTCATCCACCAACTACACCTTGTTGGGAGACCTCAACTTCCACCTTGACAACCAACTAGACCCCAACACCACATCCCTCCTGAACAACCTCCACAACATTGGACCGAACCAACGCACTCAGCAGGACACACCCTCGACCCCCTCTTCACAACAGGAAACTCCATCACTTTCAGCCACACCAACGAACTCCCGTGGACAGACCATCGATGCGTCCACTTCTCCTTCAGAACACCCACCATCCACAGACCCCAGCACCTGCTCCCACGAAGAAACTGGACCAAAATCACCGACGACCAGCTCACCGCCTCACTCGGCAACTCCACCCCAACCATCGCGGAAGACGACGACCCCAACACCGCAGCCCGAACTCTGCACAGATGGATCTCTGACAGCGCGAACACCATAGCTCCCATCAAGGAGAACAACAACACACGCGCCAAGAAAGCCAGATGTTTTACCACCGAACTTCGAGAATCCAGACGCACATGCCGCCGCCTCGAGAAGACCTGGAGGAACTCCAAATCCACAGAAGCCCACAACAACTTCAGAGCCGCCACCCACGCCCACCACCAACTCATCAGAAATACGAGAAAAACAGCGATCAAAGACAGAATCTCCACACATGCACACAACAGCAAAGAGCTCTTCAGCATCATCAAGGAGTTCACCCAACCCACCAGCGAGTCTACAGACATCCCTCCCTCTCAAGACCTCTGTGACAAACTCAGCACCTTCTTCCACCACAAAATCAAGAACATTTACGACAACTTTGACGAAGACAGCCAACACACTGAACCCTCACCAACCACCCCCGACACCCTGAAGCCAACGATTGACAGCTGGACAGCCCTCACCACCGAAGACACGCTGAAGACGATGAAGTCAATCTACTCCGGGGCCCCCACGGACCCCTGCCCCCACCACATCTTCAACAGAGCCGCTGACACCATTGCACCTATGCTTCGCCACACCATCAACCGCTCCCTCGCGAACGCCTCCTTCCCCAACGACTGGAAGCACGCCGAGATCAACTCCCTCCTGAAGAAGCCCTCAGCGAACCCCACCGACCTCAAAAACTACAGACCCATCTCCCTGCTCCCGTTCCCAGCGAAAGTCATTGAGAAAGCCATCAACAGCCAACTTGCCACCTTCGTCAAAGAGCACAACATCCTCGACCCCTCCCAATCCGGCTTCAGAAAAAACTACAGCACAGAAACAGCCCTCCTCGCCGCTACAGACGACATCCGCTCCCTCCTGGACAGAGGAGAGACAGTAGCCCTCATCCTCCTCGACCTCTCAGCAGCCTTCGACACAGTCTCTCACCGCATCCTAACACGCAGACTTCACAACGCAGGGATCCGGGGCAAGGCCCTCGACTGGATCCACTCCTTCCTCTCCGGCAGAACGCAGCGGGTCAGACTCCCTCCTTTCCTCTCGGACCCTACACCAACCACCTGCGGAGTCCCCCAGGGATCCTCCCTCAGCCCCACGCTGTTCAACGTCTACATGGCTCCGCTCACCCCCATCGTCAGAACACACGGACTCACCATTGTCTCATACGCAGACGACACCCAACTCATCCTCTCCCTATCCAACGAACCCAACGCAGCCAAGCACAACTTTCAAGAAGGCATGGAAGCAGTCGCCAAATGGATGAAAAGCAGCTGACTACAACTCAACACTGACAAAACAGAAGTACTCATCATGGGCCCACACCCCGACGCCTGGAACGACACCTGGTGGCCCCCCGCCCTCGGAAACCCGCCCACCCCCACGGACCACGCACGCAACCTCGGAATCATCCTGGACTCCGAACTCAAAGTTGCCCGCCAGATCAACTCCGTTGCATCCTCCTGCTTCCACACCCTCCGCCTCCTACGCAAGACTTTCAAATGGATCCCCCTCGAGCACAGAAAGACCGTCACTCACACCCTCGTCACCAGCAGACTTGACTACGGCAACGCACTCTACGCCGGAATAAACAAAAACCTCACCCGCAAGCTACAAAACATCCAGAACGCCGCCGCAAGACTGGTCCTCAACCTGCCAAGACACTGCCACATCTCCCAGCACCTGCGCACACTCCACTGGCTCCCCATCGAGGCTAGAATCACCTTCAAGATTCTCACCCACGCACACAAAGCCCTCCACAACACCGGACCTGAATACCTGAACAGCCGACTCGAATTCCACGCACCCCAAAGGACCCTACGATCAGCCCTGCTCTCCTACGCCGTGGTCCCCCGCACAGGAAGTCCAGATCGGGAGGCCGCTCATTCTCCTTCCTCGCGGCCAGAGCCTGGAACACCCTACCGCTCCACCTCAGACAGACGACATCACTCCCCATCTTCACGAAAAACCTCAAAACATGGCTCTTCGACAGACCTCCTCCTTGATGGACTGGAACCTGCACCTCCCCTCCTCCCCAGCGCCTTGAGACCCTCACAGGTGAGTAGTCGCGCTCAACAAACACATGATTGATTGATTGAATTGGGGTATCACTTAACACACTCAGATTTTCTACTTACAAGAACTTGCCTCTTTCTACATCAAAACCTGGGAAATAATTCCTGGTCGCAGATGTATCTCATGGTTGTGATGAGAATAACTTGCACTAGTGGGCTTCTGTATTGGAAAGATATTGGACAATAGCAGACATGAGCAGCTCATGTTGTGATGCACTATTTTCCAACCTTCCCTGTGCCTTCTTAACACTCTGGGACAGAAGACCTGAATCCTGGGAGGATTCTGCGCCCTCTGTTGGGATGCTTCGGTAGATTTTTTGGCCAATGCAAGGATGCTTACGGCGACAATGAATTCAAACATTGGCAGTGACTTGGGCATACAACTGCCCCGCCACCTCCCCCCACGCCCCCCACCACTTCAGTGGCGTAAAGGAACCAGTGACTGGAGCGGGTACTTTGGAACTGGGGAGCCAGGTTCGAGTCCCGGCCTCGGCTCAAAACCCTATGTTGCTGGGTGAATCTCCTCGTTCTTTAAAAAATGTTTGACTTCATCTGGTTCTCTTGTAAAGCACAGTAATGCCTTCGGGACAAGTTATAAAAACAAATGCAAAAAGTGGCGTCCTGGAAGGACTGCTGTCACAGCTGAGCTGCTGGCATGCATTGTTGAAAAAATTTAGTCCAGTCATTGCCTTCCTACACATGTGTATGTGCTGAACTGGCAGCACTGTGATGATGAGCCTGGGTAGAAATGCTGGGAGTTACACGTCTGGGTGTTAATGCAGTGAGTTTGCAGAACAGGAGATAAGGTTCTTGTAAGCTGTCTGGACATGACAGATACTGGGCCTGTGTCCCCGAAGCCGTTCATTTTGTGCATGGACCGGCCCATCACAAGGCACCCGAGAGACACAATAGTTAGAGAAATCGAAGTGAAGCGATCAACATATTCCCCAGATTAAATTGTCTCTTACATGTTTTAATTGTATTTTTTGTTCAATTTTCATAATCGTACTACTTTTAATTTAAAATTTTAATTTTATTCTGATGGTACGAAAGACCAAAAACACTTTACAGTCAATTGGACAGAATTGAACTGTTCTTCCTTGACTCCCCGTATGTGCACTCTCACACAGGCACTGGCCCCATACCTCTGCTCCAGTCCTTTGTAAACCCTTTGATCCGACACCTGGAAACTATTTGCCATGAGATATTAATAGTCGATCCCATATATTCGTGCACATAATTCAATCTCCTAGCTCCCTCCACTCACGACTTTTCTCCACTAACATCGCTCTTGAATCACTCCCCTACCACAGACACCTCCTGACGCTGCTTTATATCTGCAGTAGTCATAATGCCACTAAAAAAAGATCATTGACCCTTCCACCTGCTTACCACCCTGTCTCTATGCTTCCCGTCTTCTCCAGAATTCTTAAACAACCACATGTTAACTTCCCTCAAACTCATCACTTGCTTGACTCACCCTTTAATTCGGTGTCTGCTCTCTACTGGGACTGCCCTCTCTCATGAGTCCATTTTCATCAGCTCAGCCCACCACAATCACCACTCCTCTGTTCTCATACTTCTTGGTCTCTCTGCCACATTTGACAATGTTGATCTCACCGACTTGACATTAAACTAGTGTTCATCCTACTTCTCTGGCAGCTTCTCATGATCTTAATGTCTCTTGCGCCTTTCCTTCCCCTATCATCCTCAAGAAGCCAATGTGTTACAAGACTCAGTCCTGGGATATAATGTCTTCTCATCTTTTCCCACTATACTTTATCCTTCAGTCAAATCACCACTTACTTTGGCTTCTCTTATCACCCCTATGCTGGTGACACCAATATCGTTCTCTCTTTTCCCACGTTAACTCTCCACTGACAAATGAAGATCTCGAACTGCTTCAAACTCATTTATCACATCACTCATGCAGTATGCATCGAAAAATAATCTACTTTCCTGCCTCTTCTTCACCTGCCTCTCTCCCTCCTGTCATCTTACTTTTCACTCACTCATTCAGAGACCTCTGAGGCCACTTAAACATTTTTACGAATATGGGGCCAGATGTATGACCGTTTTTGCGGTCGCAAATGGAAAATCGGCCCGTTTGCAACCGCAAAATTGTTCTGGCCCATATACAAACCCTATTTTGCGAATTGGTAGCCAGTTACTGACTAGCAAAATAGGGTTCGCGACTCACTATTAGGAAGGGGCGTGTCAAGGGCGTCCCTTCCTTATAGCGAGCCCAAATGGTATGTACCATTGTTTTGCGAATGCATTTGCAGTCGCAAAACACTCGCAGCTTACCACCTACTTCAAGTAGGTGGTAGCCACTCGCAAACGGGAAGGAGTCCCCAGGGGACCCCTTCCCCTTTGTGAATGGGTGCGAAAATATTTTTTAAGAGCAGGCAGTGGTCCTAGGGATTACTGCCTGCCCTCAAAAAACGAAACTAAAAAGATTCATTTTTCTTTTTTAAATGCATCCCGTTTTCCTTTAAGGAAAACGGGCTGCATTTTAAAAAAAAACTGCTTTGTTAAAAAAGCAGTCACAGACATGGTGGTCTGCTGACCCCACAGGCCACCATTCCTGGGAGTGCTAGCCATTCCTAATGGGGTCGCAAATAGCACCTGTCTCATGAATATTAATGAGGCAGGCTATTTGCGACCCCATTAGGAATCGCTAACAGTGTCTGAGACACTGTTGTAAATTGCATTTTGCGAGTCGCAAAGCGACGCAATTTGCGACGCGCAGAATGTAAGGGTCGTACATCTTGCCCATGGATGTTTAAACGCTCCATTCAACAGTCTAAGTGACATTAGGATGTTTCAACACAAATCCAAAAACATCTATGCAGACATTGCTTTGGTGGACATTGAACTTTTGTTGAAGTCGGAAAGAATATGTTTGTTTATTGCACTGCTGCCCCCTAGCCTTGCTTTGCTTTCACTGCTCCCCTTGTTCCACGTTTCGATCCCAAAGGGCACCCAGAATCCCCCATAAGGCCCCTCCCTACAGCTCCATAACTTCTGATGCACCCCTCCCACACCACCTGATTGTGCAAACAGGCCCCATTTGGGTTCAAGAGAACCCATATTCATCCCTCCTGGTTTGTCACCATCAGTGAATCTCCTGATCCACATCTTAATGCCAGGACATCATGGCATGCTGTGCATAGGTCCTCCTTGGCATGGGCCGCCCTTCACCATCCAAGGCTCCACTGACTCCCACCCGCATTGGAGTCCAGATCTTCCCCTCCAGATTACTTCAGCTCCCAAACACCCAATACCTCATCTTCCAGCCTGCCACACTGCTCTGGATCTTCCTCTCCTTCTCTCGCCAAGTATCCCTGAGTTTCCTGAGACCCACCACTCCACCAAGCTGGCACTCAGAAACTACCAACTTCCACCCCCACCAGGACACATCTAAGAGACACTTTGCCACTGGAGATCGGCACCCTAAGTCATATTCAGCCATCCAGGCTAGCACAAGACCCTGACTTGAAAGAGCAAAGACACCCAAATCCCTCCTTGATTACAATCCACAACGAATTATCAGGTTCTGACCAGCTGCAGTCCTGCTGTCCATCACTCTCCCAATGTAATCCCCACCTTGAAAACCTGCAACAGGGTCATGCAGCTGAGGAAGGTCATGGATATAGAGGTAGGGTACACCGACAGCCTCCAAAGCTGCTACAGGAGTGACAGGGGTGACAGGGTCCCATTTCAAGATGGCTGACACATGTCAGCTCATCCAAGACTCCTTGGTCTGAGGCCTCTTAATATCGGCCATCTTCTAATGATCACTACCTCATCTAATAGAAGCTTTAAACACCTGCATGGCAAAGTGAGCTTAGTTGCATGACCAATTAATGAAAAAAAGCATGTCATCCAAGCACCATTCCGCTTGCGTTTGTGGAAATAAGGTAAGTGTGGTAAGGACAATCATTTTCTAGATAAACTAATTAACTTACTTTTTAGAACTAAGGACTTTTGGCGACTACTGCCAGCCACTGGCACACATTAAGTATTGAGTGCTGGCAATGGTTTAAGAGGCATAGAAAAGTGGCAGCATTTCATGCAACTGGATTTGACTTAAAAGCAACATTTAGTACTCACTTGAAGTACTGTATTTTGTAAAAGGGTTTTGAATCAATTGCATCTTATCTGACTCTGAACTGAGGAGAGGGACACTTAGTAACCCCTTGTGGTATTGCAGTTGTGACTATCTTGGCAGCTATGTTTTCCATAAATTCTAGTTATAATAAACAAATATGTACAAATGGGACTTTTGATCAAATATTTATCCATTGCGTAGTTCAACTCTCAATGACATCCCTCCTAACACATCAAACATCATAGGGCAATCAGTAAGCACAATTCAGTCATAAGCTCTCCTCACTACAAGCAACTGCAATATATCCATCTCCACAAGAAGTGGCTTCACCTCATTACCCATCATCTATCTGCACAGGAAGGGACATCACTTGCTGCCTTCTTCCTATTGCAATTTACTCTTTAGGGTGTCCCATCACACCGGTGTCCTTAGCAAAGGTCGGTCACAGAAAATGGCATCCCCGGTCTGGCAGGGTCATGAAGGGTCTTTGGCCAGAACCTCTATTTCACTGAAAAAAGGGAAGATATAACCATGTGCCTCAGGCAGCACCCCATACTGCCATTCCCACAATCACACTCAGACCTAGATGACCAAAACACTCACATATCCTTCGCACAACACACAGACCCAACCATGAATACATCCTACTAATTGTTGAACAATCTTACACTACACAACAAAACACACATTCCAAATCATGCTTACTGCAGACCTCATCACTTATTGCAAGATTGACGCCATCTTTGTCACAGAAGCCTGGTTCACCCCCACATCCTCACACATCCTAGATATCCTGCTTTCCACAGGCTACAGCATCCATTGTGTGAACCATACACATAAAAAGGGAGGAGGCCTCACTGTCCTCCTTAATTTCTTTTGGTCCTGCACCCTACTCTAGCCAGTAACATTCAACTCAATAGTGCTGCTGACATGCCATTTGCCACTCTCTGTAGCTCAGACAGCCACCTTCCATCTCATGCCTACTTTCCTTCAGAGCAGAACAATGACTTCATTGATAAATTCCCAGATCTCCTCTCCACCTTGTCCAGTTGACAGACCCACACCACCTTCTTGGGTGACTTCAATCTTCAACCCAACGCCAGTTAAAAGAAAACAGGAGACACTTTCCTCAACCTTGTTAATAGTGATAGAATTGATGCCAATGTTTATAATGATACATTCGCACATAAGAATGAAATTGCATCAATATTTTCAAATTTGCCAGTCATGAACTCTCCATCAACCCCAACTCCAAAATACGTGGTCAGGTAGGCTCTGCCACCTAGGCCTGAGGTTACTGATTGACAGGTCACAGGTGGGGTGGGGTGGCTCATAGCCAGCAGACAAACGTGCGAACAGGAAACTCAGGTCCATCCCCCAGATAAGCACAGCGACACCACACAATGATCCAGGGAGATTGGCCCCAATAAAGCATACATGGCCAGAGGGGTGTGCACATTCCCAAAACACCATAAAGTCAGATGCCACTTGAAGGTAGGAATACAAAAGCAAACAGGACACAGCATACACAGTACACGCAGTGATCACTCGCCCCTCATGCCAGACATCAGGACACGTTAACCACTGGCCAACATTGTGTCCGTGCAAGGTCGAAGCCCACCTGCAATTGTCATCAGGGACCTTATTTATGACTCCACAGATAAGGACCGCATTCTTTTACCATAAAAAGATCGCTGGAAGTACTTTATGATACCCAAAGAAATGTATAAAACCCTGTCTAGATTTATTGTACTTTGAGACAGTCCTCAGACCCACTTCTGTAACTGTGCTCCTGGCCAAAGTGTTTAATTAAACCAACTGTTCCTGTTTTGCCAAACGCCTCTTGTCTTTTGTTTTTTCAAGGTAAAGGCATATTTGAGCAACAGCCTCATTGACATACAGTCAACATGGTACAGCATGTTACACAACCAACTCACTCCAAAGGGTCTTGGGCCAGAACTTCTATTTCACTGAAACAAGGGAAGATATAACCATGTGCCTCAGGCAGCACCCCATACTGACATTCCCCACAATCACACTCAGACCTAGATGACCCAAACACTCACTGTAATTCTCACCTGTTGTTTCTGCAGGAGCGAGATGCCAGCCCAACAATGTCAAACCCAACACGGTGGGAATGGGGGAAGAGGGGAAACAAAACAAGAAAAGGAAAAGGGAGACACGTCACTGACGCGTTTCAGGTACGGATATTCTTGTGGAGTGGTCTGTATGTGGTTCCTGTAGTGGAAACAAGGTATATAAGTGTTACCATGTATATGTATATGGTGAAACCATTTACCAGCAAATAATGTTACTCCACAAAATATAACTACCTGGGAAGAGTCCCTCTTCCATATAGCAGTATATAGGATAGCAGAGAACAGATACAATTTGGATTATCTTGAAATGGAAAAATCCAGGGGGCGTGTCTTGAGCCGCCACAAGATGGCCGCGACTTTGTGAGGCTCTGCGCAACGGCCGGGACCTTTTCTGTTATGGAGCAGCAGCGTCTCGTCGCAAAGCCCATGGACAGGCTCAATTAACTGCCCTGATGCGGGAGAGCAGGTAGCTGTGTTTTTTTTTCTTTTTTGTGCAGTTTTTCGCTCTTGTTTCTCCCGCGACGTGTCTCCCTCATAAGGAATAGTTGCAGCCGCCATTTTTGTCTGCTGCGGTCCGCGGTGGTGTTCTGCTACCGTTTTTAGTGCCCTGCTATTGTTTTTGTCAGGAGCAATAGAAGGATGGCTTCTGTTCACTTGAGGGTGAGGCAACGGCCATTATATTCATGAAATAACCATTATTGGAGTTTTCTTTCTGCTTTGAGGGATTACCAGTGCCTTTTCCTTGCAGACTTTCTCCGTTCTTCTCTGTTTTACTCTGGCTGTCAATAAAGGAGGGGGACAAGAGAATATGTAAGAAGCTGTGAATATTTCCTTTCAAGCTGGGCTCTTTGCTGCACATTGCTAGCTCTGGTATTTTATCATCATTGGCGATATCTCTTCCTCCACATATATATGGAATCCCCTCACCCCTCCAGTCAAAAGGTTGCATCTGCCACTATGTCTTCCATGCGCAAAGACTCCACTGTGGCTGCATCAAAACGTCAAAAGAAGGAGCCGGGCTCTCCCTCTAAGTCTCCATTACGTATCACACTGGATGATCTCATGGAGGAGATAAAACGTTTAAAACCATTCATCATTGATGCCAACGCCACCCTTCAGAGACTAGAGGAGAAATGGTCCAATTTGGAGTCGAGGGTTACGGTGGTGGAGCAGAGGATTAGTGACACTCAAGAGGTGATTCCTAAAATGGAGGCTTTGTCCAAAGAAATAGCCCTTCTCAAACATCAGACGGAAGACTTGGAAAACGCAATAGGCGCAACAATCTTAGACTCTATGGTATTCCTGAGGGAGAGGAGGGATCTGACATGATCGCCTTCCTTAAACTTCATATTCCTAAGTTAGTGGGCCTTAAGGAAGGTACTACTCTCAACCTGCAACTTGCGCATCGTATTGGACCGAAACTTGATGGCTCCTCCTCCACATCGTCTGGAAATCGTCCCAGAGGGATAATTGTTCTTTTCCTTGAATACACCGAACTGTTAATGGTCTTGTCTACAGCAAAATAAGGGAAGCATATCTTATGGTCTGGTCACAGAGTCTTTCTCTCACAGGATGTGGCTCGAGCCACTGCCGCTCGTCACAAGGAGTTTCTTTCCTTCCGTCCTGCTCTCCGTTCCATGAATGCCAGATATGGCCTGGTCCATCCATGTTTTTTTAAAGTCACCTATAAGGAACGGACTCTCTCTTTTGACCGCCCTGAGGATTAAAGACAATTCATTTCTCGTCACAAAGGAGAAGAAATGGGCCTTGAGAAAACTTGAATATTGACCTTTCTAACATGTTCTGTTTTTCATTTGCTTAATTGTTCTCAATTTATAGGTCCAATGGTTCTATATCTTTATTTGTTTGTTTAGTAAGTGATTGTTATATGTTCACCCTCTCAAAGTACTATCTTTTAATAATCGTGTGGTTTTCCTTTCACAGATACACCTTGTCTAGTTTGGACACCCCTCCCTGATGTTCTCCCCTCATTGTGCCTTCCCTCCTACTCCTATTGTTCATAATTCTCCGCGTATTGGTAAGTGTTCCTCTCTCCTTAAAGTTTGCACACTTCCTATATTTGTTTCTATAAGATTTCTCTCTTCGTGTTATTCTGTTCTACCACGTCTCTTTGACTGCTGCTCCCTATTATATTCTTTCTTTTACTTACTTATTGGTCTTTGTCGTTTCTCCTTGACTTCGCTGACTCTTGTCTGTCTTCTCTTCGCGGTTCTCCGCCTCCCTATGTTACTCTCTTTACTCTGGCAATATGCTCTGGTTATTTTGACTGAAGTCTCTCGGCTTCTTGTCAAATCTTCTCTTTCTACCATTTATATCTTTTGGTCTCTTTCCTTCTCTCTCTGTCCTTCCTTTTTTCTCTTTTTTCTGTCTTCTTCTATACTCTTTGAATTTCTCCAATGTGTCATCTCTGATTACCTTCATCTTTTTCTCTATTCTGGCTTATTACTTTTTTACTTTCCCTCTTCCTTATTGGTTTTTATTATTCCCTTTCCTGCCTATTGATTCACAAATTTCCGTACGCTTAAATCTCAGCTCTACCAATTTTAAAATGCTCATGTTGTTGCTTAATGTTTTTCTCCTTCCACTATGACTGATAATGTTCGCATAGTTTCCTGGAATGTGAAGGGATTGCGTAATCCCGTCAAGAAACAGAGGGTACTTACTCATCTATCTAGATTGCACTGAAAAATTGCGATGCTTCAAGAGACTCATCTTAATGATAATGATATCAGTTCTCTCCAAAAGCAATGGGTAGGTCATGTGTATTGTTCCCCGGCTAAGGACAGGAAAAATGGAGTGGTGACCTTATTTCATAAGTCCCTTTTTCTTGTTATAGAGAAGGAGGAGAAGGATGCTGATGGTAGATGGCTCCTTTTGCATCTCACTATAAATGGTTCCCCTATCTCTCTTCTTAACATTTACGGTCCCACTGGTGTCGATTCACAATTTTGGCAGTCCATGTCACATACTCTTCACTCATGTCCTGACTCTAACCTCTTGGTGGGTGGGGACTGCAATCAGGTCATGGATCCCTTCACTGATAGGAAGTCCACTGCTAGATATATTCACAATAAAATGCAAAAAACCTTTACGAATACGATTCGCTCGAGGGGTCTGGTGGACGCTTGGAGGATATATAATCCAGACAGCTTGGAATTCACTTTTTATTCTCCCACTCATAATTCTACATCTAGAATTGATTACATCTTTTTGAGTCCTCATCTCCTCCCTAATCTAATTCATGCTGAAATTGGGTCCATACTTATTTCCGATCATGCTCCCGTTTTGATTAATTTAGATCTTCCTTCTGAGCCCTCCAAGCCCCGCAGATTGCGTTTTAATAACTACTTACTGAAGGATCATACTTTTCTAGATCACTTCAAAGAGTTTTTGTCAGACTTTTTTCTTATTAATGCTAATACTGCCATTCCCTTTCACACTATCTGGGATGCCTTTAATGCGAAAGCGAGAGGATTTATCATTGATTATGTTGTGGTTAAAAAGAAACAACTCATCAAGGAGTCATCTTCCTTATTAGCCTCCATTAGGCATCTTGAACATACCTACTTTTCTTCTAATAATGATGACACACTTAAGAAACTAGTCCAGGCAAAATTGAGTTTTAATAGGAAATTGACGGAGGAAGCCTCTGGGGTCTTACTTAAAATTAACTCTAAATTTTATGGTGGTCGGAATAGAGCCGGTATTTTGCTTGCGAACTACTTGAAGGTTAAATCCCAAAGATCCAAAATAGTTAATATCATTGATGATAACGGTGTTAATCACTTCAAGGACAAGGAGATATTAAACTGTTTTAAGGATTTCTATAAGACATTATACACTCCTGAATCTTCTCCTTCCGATACTGCTTTGGAGTCATTTCTTGAAACACTACCTCCTCGCTCCTCCTCCTCTCCTGATTGCTCTTTATTAGAAAAGGATCTATCCCTTTCTGAACTTAAGTCAGCCCTAGCTCAGTTACCCAACGAGAAATCCCCCGGCCCAGATGGTTTTACCGCCGAGTTTTATTCCTGCTTCTCACAGACCCTTCTCCCTCATCTTCTGTCTCTCTTTCAACACTTTATTTCTCATAAAGAGGCTCGTGGCTCCTTTCTTGAAGCCATTATCTGTTTAATCCCGAAGAAAGATAAAGATCCCTCATCTTGTGCCAATTACCGTCCTATTTCTTTAAGTAATTTAGATTGCAAAATATTTGCTAAGGTTCTGGCTCTTCGTATTAATAAAGTTATTCCTGATTTGATTGACTACGAACAGACAGGGTTTGTCAAAGGTAGAATGCTGTATCGTATCAATAAAGAAGGGGTATGCCCAAATCCTCCTCCACTTTCTGGGCTATAAACAAATTCTAAAGAGAATATGAGGTGGAGGAACAGATATCACAAAATAATTACATCAGAGTACATTCAATTACTCCAATGCATAGGGTTCTAATCCCATCTAATTTTAATCTATTTTTTGAAAAGAAAGTCACATTCATAGTTCATTCCAAGCCATAACCGTAATTTATTTCTTTTTCCATATCTGGTTGGGACTGTTAATTTTTTTACATATATTAAACAAACAAATTATATATACACAAAACATTAAATATAACGTACAAAAATAATCAGAAACATTTCCTAGACCCCAATTCTTTATGCAACCAGTGTCCTTACACAAGACTCTGTCGCGGTCCACTGTGAGGTAACCCTAATGTACAGATGAGGAAAATATTCCACCTCAAAACATTCTTTTGTTCTGTACCAAACAATTAATATATGCCACTTTTGTGATCAAGGGGTTCCTCCTTTCTCGGTAGTCTACGCGTATCGACCCCTCTATTTGGGTCTCATCAGGACGGGGGTAAGAGGAAGGACAACTACTGGCTGTGGGTGGTAACAAAAACAGCCGCTCCTGAAACCAAAAAGCTTGTTATCATACTAAGTACTCGGTCCAGTCTTGTTTCTTAAGGATCCTTTTTAAAGTATGGATCCAAGCTGGATCTTGCCTCGCCACTGTCGGGCTGAAACTCACTTAGGGATCCTTTGTTGAATATGGATCCAGTCCAGGTCTTATCTCGCCACTGTCAGGCTGAAGATCGCCGTCTCTCCTAATCCCTTATTGTGAGACGCTCACATAAATCAAGAGCCCTGCGTTGCACAGTCTGCAGCGTAGAATGCTGGCGGATAATTCTAGAACTTTTTTGAATATCATCCATCTTGCGTCTAAGAGCTCCTCCCCTGTTGCAGCTATCACCCTGGACGCGGAGAAAGCTTTTGACCGCATTCACTGGCTTTTCATGATGCGCGCACTCAAGTGGCATGGTTTTGGCCCTGTTATTTTATCCCTTATAAATTTGTTATATTCCTCCCCAACTACTTCGGTTTTTGTTAATGGTTTTCAATCTCCTTACTTCACTCTTCAGCGAGGCACTCAGCAAGGTTGTCCTCTTTCACCTCTGCTCTTTATCTTATCTCTTGAGCCTTTTCTTCATTCTCTAAGACATTCTTCCGCTTTTCGGGGTTTTACTCATAAATCAATTGAAATCAAGTTCACTGCATATGCAGATGATATTCTGTTATATCTCTCCGATCCTTCTATTTCTTTACCCGATTTCACAGATCTTTTATCTTCTTATGCTGCCCTGTCCGGATATAAATGACATTTTTCTAAATCTGAAGTCCTTCCATTAAACACGATTGTTTAAGAAGTATGTTCGAAGGGACGGATTTCAAATGGAACACCATTACATTACATGTCTGGGAATAAAATATTCCTCCTCAATTGCTAGAACGGTTCAGCTTAATCTGGAGGATGTTCTATTAAAGGTATCTGGCATGGCGGAGAAATGGTCTCCTTTATTTTTGTCATGGTGGGGCAGGTTGGACACCTCCAAAATGATGATGCTTCCAGTCATTAATTTTTACTTGTCCATGCTACCAGTGAGACTCCCTTCAAAATTCTTTAAAACTCTTAATGGTATTTTGAGTAAATTTCTCTGGAACAACCGGAAAGCTCGTATATCTCTATCTGCTTTGTCTGCTTCTAAAGATAGGGGAGGTGTTAATTTTCCCATGTTTTCGTCAATACCATTCTTCCTTTTTAATCCGTCAGGTTTTACCTTTTCTGTCTTCCTCGGAGGATCCCCCTGTATCGGTGTGGTACAGATTGGAGGATTCTGTGATTCATCCGTTTCCCTTCTCCTCATTAGCTAGTTTTACTCACTCCCCTCGCTCATTTAAGTCCCCCACTATTTCACAATTTATATTGACCTTTAACCCGGTTCTTACAAAATCTCTTTCACCTCTACAAATATTCCTGGACTCCTCTATATGGCATAATAAGTCCATTAAACTTTCTAATCGTACTATTTTTTGGAAGGATTGGGTTGTCAAAGGGATTAGCCAGGTTAAACACCTAATGCAGGATATGCAATTTTTGTCTTCCCAGGAAATACAATCTAAGTCCTGTCTACCTGTTACTTCCCTCCTTAAGTATGACTCTCTAAGACTGATTTTAACTCAACAGTTTTCTCTGATCTCTGGAACATCCTCCTCTCCGTCCGACCCCCCCGTTAGAACCGCTACCTACTTCCCTTTCCGTTCGGGCCTCCCACATATATAAGTATCTCCATTTCTCTCTTCCCACCCGCCCTAAGAGCAAAACTGAAATCTTATGGGAATCTGATTTGCAACGTACTCTCTATATTCACATATGGAATTCTATTTGGGCACAATTACATCATACTTCTTGCAATGCTAGTACCACTCAAACGCTCTATTACTTCTACCAGAGGTTATTTTTAACCACATTATCTGTCTCTAAATTCAGTTCCGACCTGTCCCCCAATTGTTGGTCCTGTAAAAACACTCCTGGCACATACTTACACTCCTTCTTCCTTTGCCCTAACATTTCCTCTTTTTGGACAAAGGTATGTAAACCAATTGCCTCCATTTGTTCCACCAACTTCCCTTTTGATATCTACTCCATATTTCTGGGTAGTAATTCCATACATTGGCTGGGTGCTCGTAAATTGGGTCCATTTGTGGATTTGTTACTTGCTATTGCTTTTCAAGTTATCACTTCCAATTGGAAGGATGCCTCCAGTGTCACTTTCTCTGCTTGGTGGGATCTTCTCTGCTATCATCATAGGCTAGATAGAGCCTCTGCAACGACCTCTCAGCAACTCCTTCGAAAAGAAGCCTTCTGGTCTCCACTCACTAACTATTTATCCTCTTCTGCATTACGTAACAAAGATAGTAACTTTGCATTTCAGCCACTGTGAGTATTGTGTTAAATCTTTTTCACACTGTTCATATTTTATTGATAACATTTTGTTCTCTGAGATTTTATATTGTTTATTAATGGAAATCCTTGTTAACATATTTGATAAGGTTGTTGATTCTATGTGGTTTTTCTTTTTCCTTTTTCTCTCTCTTTCTCTTTTCTATCATCTCCTATAAAACTTTTAAAAAATGCTAATTTATTATGGTACATAACTGTTTAAGATTGCTCTTAACATTGGTTTTAGATCTTGATAATGTATGATATATCAAGTTTTCACCTTCCGTTTTTCATATATATTTCATGTTATCCTCTGTACTCCTTTTATGATTATTGATATAATTCTGTACCTTGCTCTTTACTTGTTTCAATAAAGCTCTTTAAACTAAAAGAAATGGAAAAATCCATTGTTAGGTGGTTTACTCAGTGTAACAGCAAGTTAATATATTATAATAAGTAAGTAGTGTGACTGGCCTAAAATATATCAAGTGAGAATCCAATCAAGCCCAATATATTCAAATCCAACATATATCAGGAAGAAACCAAAAAATACATTTTCCCATACCGGATAAGAAATTAAAAATAATGCACAAAATGGTGCAGGGCCAGGTACAATAACACATCAGCCCCTTATGCCATAATTTATAATTATATTGTCCCTACAGCCATCAAGTAATGCAAGCAAAGAAGCACGCACCGAGGAAATACAAATCAGATAAGTACTTTACAAGAAAGCCCAATAGCAAAGTAAAATGTTACCCGCTTTTGTAAAACGCGGATACTTTAAAGCATGATTGCTTTTCTTTTTGTCTTAGCAGGAACAAAGAGAGTTCTAAACAGCGCTGGACACGTTTGCAGGAATCCAGGGAGAGAGGCTGAAACACTCGAGCAGACGCCCGCTGAGGGAACGCTGTGCTCGTCAGTAACCAGAAAGAACTCCAGGTCAGAATCTGAAGAGAGCTGAAACAACGAGACGGATGCCCAACGCGGGAAGGCCGAACATGTCCGTGACCAGGAAGGTAATCAGGTAAGTGTCAGGAGGGGGCCAAGCACAAGGAACGCACACGTCAAACTGAATGCGAAACGTGTTCTAACAGTGCCCGGCCTCTTTTATTCTTGTATGGCTCTGCCCCACACACACATGCAATTGGGAGCGGAGCAGGACCGACACTCACATAACCTTCGCACAACACACAGACCCAACCATGAATACATCCTACTAATTGTTGAACAATCTTGCACTACACAACACAACACGCATTCCAACTCATGCTCACCACAGACCTCATCACTTATCTCAAGATTGATGCCATCTTCATCAGAGAAGCCTGGTTCACCCCCACATCCTCACACATCCTATATATCCTGCTTTCCACAGGCTACAGCAACCATTGTGTGAACCATACACATAAAAAGGGAGGAGGCCACACTGTCATCCATAATTTCTTCTGGTCCTGCACCCTACTCTAGCAAGTAACATTCAACTCAATAGTGCTGCTGACATGCCATTTGCCACTCTCTGTAGCTCAGACAGCCACCTTCCATCTCAGGCCTACTTTCCTCCTGACAGAACAATGACTTCATTTATAAATTCTCAGATCTCCTCTCCACCTCGTCCAGTCGACAGGCCCACACCACCTTCTTGGGTGGCTTCAATCTTCAACCCAATATAGATAAAAGAAAACAAGAGACACTTTCCTCAACCTGGTTAATATTGATAGAATCGATGCCAGTGTTTATAATGATACATTCACACATAAGAATGAAATCACATCACTATTTTCAAATTTGCCAGTCATGAACTCTCCATCAGCCCCGACTCCAAAATACGTGGTCAGGCAGGCTCTGCGAACTAGGCCTGAAGTTACTGATTGACAGGTCACAGGTAGGGTGGCACATAGCTGGCAGACAAATGTGCGAACAGAAAACTCAGATTCATCCCCAGATAAGCACTGCAACACCACAATGGTCCAGGGAGATTGGCCCCAATAAAGCATACATGGCCAGAGGGGTGCACACATTCCCAAAACACCATAAAGTCAGATGCCACATGAAGTTAGGAATACACAGCCAATCAGGACACAGCACACACAGTACACACAGTGATCACTCGCCTCTCATGCCAGACATCTGGACACGTTACCCACTGGCCTACATTGTGTCCACGCAAGGTCGAAGCCCACCTGCTATTGTCATCAGGGACCTTATTCATTACTCCACAGATAAGGTGTGCATTCTTTTACCATAAAAGGATCGCTGGAAGTACTTTATGATACCCAAGGAAATGTATAAAACCCTGTTCAGATTTATTGTACTTTGAGACAGTCCTCAGACCAGCTTCTGTAACTGTGCTCCCGGCCGAGGTGTTTAATTAAACCAACTGTTCCTGTTTTGCCAAACGCATTTTGTCTTTTGTTTTTTCAAGGTAAAATCATATTTGAGCAACAGCCACATGGACATACAGTCAACATGGTACAGCATGTCACACAACCAAAACACTCCAAAGGTCACATCCTTGACCTAGCCTTCTCAACATTGCCAACATTTCAATGCAAGCCGCCCATGCCTCTAGACTGGACTGACCACTTTGCATCTCTTTCTCCCTGCTTACCGTCTTAACAACAAACCAAGATCAATTCAAAAGAGAAGACCAAACCATCACATCCTTCAAAGACTTCTCCATAGACGGTCTAATATTTGAACTCATCTCTCACCCTATTAGTTCCATGTCTGACACCAACACACCTCTAAACAACTTCAACACATTTTGAAAAATATATGAAAATCCACGCTCAAATTAAAAAATGCAAGTGCAAGCCAAAGCCTTCAGTACCCTGGTACTCTAAAGACCTTGCTAACAATAAATGATACATCTGCAGAAAGGAAACCAAATGGAAAAAAAACTCCTGAGGATCTCTTGATACTACAGTCCCTCCATGCAACAGACAGACAGCTCATCATGTTAACCGAAGAGAAATGTTTTACCAACACCTTCAATGAAGCCACCAAAAGAAGATGAGAACACTTTTTAAGACAATCAAACCCTGCATCAACCCCCTGCAAGACCCACCTATTCCTCACTCCACAGAAAAGTGCAATGCCATCAACCTCTTCTTCAGTAAAAAAAATAGAAGATCTGGGAGCACATCAACAGCTTTACTTCTTATGGCCACCTCTTTCTGTAGAATCCTGCAATGGGCATCCATTAAAGCCCTATCTCTTGTAGATCTAGGCAACTCCCTCAAAACCACTTCTTATGAAGTTATTATCTTATCCTCGTCCTTTATCAAATCTCTCTCTGGGGACACTATTTCATCTTTCGTCACCATTGTCAATGCCTCCCTCATGCAGAGCATCTTCTCAGAAGCTCTTAAGAAAAGCCCAATCTTTCCACTCCTAAAGAAGCCTACACTGGACCCTGATGACTTCACCAACTACCAAACCATCACTCAACTACCATTCATCTGCAAGATCATTGAAAAAGCAGTCTATATTTAACCCCAAGATCATATCAATGCTAACTGTTTCTTGCATGACTACCAGCCTGGCTTCAGATCATGCTGTAGTACAGAGACTGCAACCTTACACATTATAGATGATACCCTCCTGACTACACATAAAGATAACCCCTGTCTCCTGATATTGCTGGACATCTCAGCTGCCTTTGACACAGTCACCCATCCCACTCTCACACGCACTGTGAACCATGAAAAAGATACACCAACAATCTCTTTTACTGGTTCTCCTACTACCATGCCAACTGACACCTGTTTGTCCACATGGGCACCTCCAAGTCCCAAAAGATCTCTATCTCATGTGGAGTTCCTCAGTTGATCAACACTCTCACAAGGACCATGACAGTGAGGGGCACATAATCACATAAAGCATTTAATATATGCCATAATGCCCGCAGTCATTTTCAACCACTACATGGAGTCACTTCGTGCTTTAATCAAAGATAACACTTAGGGTATCAAAACCAAAGTGATGGATGAAATGCTTGACTTAATCTCAGCCCCTGGCAATTGCTCAGGGCGGCATCAAAATTCATTATTTTTCTCCCACCATGCTGCTTCAGTTCGAACCCAACCAAATGCAAATCAGTCTTGACCCTGTTCCAGTCCGAACGATCCAGCCCGAACTGCTAGACCAGGTCCTCCTTGAACTGGAACACAAATAAACCAGGACCGGTTTCACCCATATTAGGGCTCATCAGCCAAGTATAGCTTGGTTCCAGTGGCACAGTGAGAGTGGGACCCACATTGTCAGGATGTGTCAGCAGCGCAAAACGAGTAATGCCACTAACCTCTTAATTCTGCCAGCGGGGACGACGAATTGCTGAGGAGCCCCCCTACTCCCCTGAGTGCAACCTCCCACAAAGTAATAAAACACTACTATGCAAGGAAGCACCCCGGGGAAAAGGGAAGTGGATAAAATAATAAACACTGCTGCTGGGATGGTATCTTCTTATACCTAAGTCTGGTCTAGGGCTCGGTACGTCTTCAGAAGTCACCACACATGTAAATGCTGCATATGAAAGAAAAGAGAGATGTATGAGAGATAGTACAGGGAGTATCGTTCATACCAAAGTAACAGAATGTACAACTGTCCATACACTCACAATACACAAATGCAGCAATACTCAGATAGTGGACCATGAAACACCAATCCTTTGGAGAGACCACACACATAGAGGGTCTTAAGGGAGACCAGGATCTTGTTAGCGCTCATGAACTAAAAAGGTAATAAGAATGCAAATAGCAAATGTCCCGAAAATAAAGTTCTCAGTGAAATACACAGGCTGAAAAGATAACCAGTTAAGTGCACCGACCGCTGTTTTCAAGCACAGTGTGAGTACTAGGAAGTCGTATACACCCGTTCACTGTTTTCAGGCACAGTTTAAGCACAATGGAGCAAGCGCACCCGACAGCTGTTTTCAGTCACAGCGTGAGTGCCATGCATTGGCGTTTGTTGATTAAAGTGTTGAGCTGTGCGGAACAAACAAAATGTCGCGGGTGTGGGAGGAGCGCTCCGGCGCTTCTCTCCCGTCTAGGGCTACGATACCTGGATAATCCTGGCGCAGGGAAGAACACAGAACTCCAACCTCCTGCCGGCCTTGGATTAATACCGGGAATTGGAGAGATCGTCAGGGGCTTGAAAACTGGGGAACCAGCGGGAAAATCCTCTGTGAAAAGCCGAACTCCGGCAAGGAAGTCTCCTTTCTGTAAAACGACCTCCAGCTGAAAAAAATGCCGTAGAGGACACGAACTCCAGCGAGGAACACACATCCGCTATCTGGAACGCTGGAAACAGGCAAGATTGTCAAGCCCCGACCCCAGGAAGGGGAGGGGCTTTATAGAGGCGGATTTTCCGGTGGTGCCTGATCCGCATTCTGCCATGCGTCCCAAGGGATTCTGGGACGTGTAGTTTAATGGGCGCCATCTGCCTAATGGTGGCGCCGTGCTCCCAACAGACATACCCAGGGGAAGGAAGCCCTATGTGTAAATGCAGTTAATCCCTTCCTTCCTCGCCCACGCTGAGTGATCGCGAGACACTTCTGGGCATACCCGTCACACTTAAGGCATCAAAAACAAAGTGAATGGTGGAATGCTTGAATTAATCTCAGTCATTGGCAATCACTTGGGTCGCAACCCAGTCCATCATTTTTCACCCACCATGCCACCTCAATTTGGATCCAAGCACATGCAAATTAGTCTTGATCCTGCCTAAATGGAAGCATTCCAGCCAGGTCAGGTCCTCCCTGAACGGGAACACAAGCAACTCAGATGTCAGCAATATCATGATCAGATCCCTCCGAGTTGGTTCATTGCTCAATTGGGTCCACCTCTCGCTAGCCTCAATTCTGATTGCTATTATTGCACAGAATGTTGAGGTGATCAAGTGAGGGAAGGTAGGAAAGGGAACAGTGGGGAAGGAGACCTGCAAAGAAAGAACACTTATCAATTAAACTGAAACACCACTTACTACAGATCAATCTAAATATTGTGATCATTGGTTACCGGTAAAAGAAACTATCTTTAACCTTTGAGCTTGGGAAGTAGGATAGACCTTTTTGCCAAGTTCTGTATGCTCCTACACATCCTGTCAGCTTTAGCTGTAACAGGAAGAGAGTATTACTCATGTAAAGGCGTACATCTTCTGGACCTTGTTATCTGTCTAGTACAGTGGCGGCTCGCCGAGGGAGTGCTGCGGGGCGGTGGGGCGGGGGAGGGGCATGGTGGGGGGTAGTGGACTCGGACATACGACGGACAGAACTCAGAGTAAGGCTTACTCTGAGTTCTGTCCGTCGTATGTCCGAGTCCGCTACCCCCCCACCCACCCCTCCCCCGCCTCGCCGCCCCGCAGTACTCCCTCAGCGAGCCGCCACTGGTCTAGTATGTTCACAATATACCCACCAGAAAGAATATGGAGCCTTGCCTCACAGGGGAAGGACCACCTCCTGTGACTCTAGGAAACAGCTGTTAAAATGGAAAAGAATAATAATCCTGATAAACATCTTCATATAAAGTGCGCATATTAATTATCGCGGCGCATTATATCCAAAGTCACACTATCCTCTTCACCAGCATAGTACAGTACCCATAAAATGCTGATGTGACACCTCTGAGCAAGAACTTTACTAGTATCCAATATGCATGTACACAGTCAAGCTTACTAGTTCCTGGTCAGTGCAAGTCTAGGAGGTATATAGCCTTTCACCCAACAGGAACTTCCACACATCCAAGCAGGCAAAAGGTGCAAGATGGGTTAATCCTTGAAGATGGAGCAACCCCACCAAGTATCCAGAAACGGGGATTCCAGTCCGCGAACACGATGTGCTCTGAATTGTTAAATCCCCTGCTCTCGGTTAACATTTCAAAGCTTGCCTACAATCATCTACATCTTGATCTTCCTCTAAACAGTTGTTCATATAAAAAGAACAGAAAAGGCCACTTTAGTCTGCAATTCAATAGGGTAGACACACTACCCAAAACAAATCTTCCTATAGAAGTGGCATTTATGAAAGTGACAGGTATTTAACTCTAGCCCCAATTATTCACATAGTAAGCACATATATTCATCAACGGGGATCATTCATCATACTCACCTTCTGCTCTTCCTGGAGAATGCATGGAAGGACATGAGAAAGAGATGATGAATAGACAGTCCTGTGGCACCCCGTTAAAAGTATATGAGTGGTTTATTGAAGGATTATTAATACAGATACCAATTGTGGGACTATTATAGTGATTAGGATACACAACATATTTCTTATTTCGTGGATTGTCTTGTTTGTGATATAAACTGATAAACCTTTCACTATTTTATGTTAGTTAATAATGTAATCATTGGTAGTGCATGTAAAAATCAGATATCTTCTGAAAAGTGGTTGATACTGATGGTCAGCTGACCATTACTGTCTCTATTAACAACGGCATATCAATTAAATACGACACATGATAGTTCATAATATTTTATAACAAATATATAATTTCATGTCTGCTGTGTGTGAATAAAATCTAATTAATTAAGGAAACGCTCTTTATATGCTCTTTGCTAACTACAATGGAAATAAAGATAATTATTAACAATGCTTTAACAATGGGAACCAGCCAGCTTTCGGTTCCAACAAATATTTTTGAAAAATTGCCATACAGTCAGTTGTTCAAAATAAAAAGAATAGTATCATATGAATCCAAATGCAAGCAATATCAGTAGAAATTATTACTTAAATGTACCACACACGTGCACTACAGACCAAACAACAGATGACGATTTGAAACCAAATAAAAGACCAACACAAGCTAAAGTAAAATAAATTTGTCTTCTACCTCACAGTGATAAAAATGGCATAACTTATACAAGGGCATGGGAACATTTTATCAAATGATACTACTTTATCATCTTAAAGCACCGCAAAAAACTATGTAGGTTTTCATAGGGTAAAGTAGCATCAAAGATCCATTCATGCATGCTGATATGAAGTGTTTCAAGTACAGCAACTGCAATGCAGTTATAACTGGTCCTATTCTGAAACATCTGCAGACAGGTCAAGACCTGCAGCGACACAGTTATGGAACTTGCCACTTGGACAATGTCATCGACTTTATAAAGTGCCCCTGTGTCATATCAAAAATTGGCCAAACATCTAGGAAGTTAAAAACGCAAATCAACTTACATAAATCGGTTATACAGAATAAGGAGCCATATATACAAAAGCCTTTATGCGGTCGGAAATATGAATCAGGCCGTTTCTGACCGCAAAAATGCTTTTTCATATGTATAAAATACAAATTGCGATTCGGTAACATGTTACCGAATTGCAATTTGTGTTTAGCAATTCTGTATTTGGAAGAGACGTGTTTAGGGCGTCCCATCCAAATACCGAATTGCAATGCTATGTAGGATTGTTTTTGCGACTGGTTTGCTGTTGCAAAACATTCATTCATGGGTGGTGGTAACCATTTGCAAATGGGAAGGGGTCAAATGTTGAAACAAATATTTTTTAACAGCAGTCAGTGACTAAAAGGACCACTGCCCACTCTTAAAACATGAAAATGAAGCGTTTAATTTTATTGTTTTAAATACATCACGAAAACATGCTGCATTTAAAAAAAAAAAGATTGCTTCGATAAAAAGCAATCACAGACATGGTGGTATGCTGACCCCAGTAGGTCATCATCCAGGTGATGGCTGCAATTGCTAATGGGTCACAAACTGTGACCTACCTCATTAATATTCATGAGGTACGTCAATTTGCAACACACTAAGAATCGCTATCTGAATTTTGTTTGTTTTTGTACATTAGGAATTACGATTTCCTAATTGCGACTAGGCAAAAATCGCAAATAGAAAATCGCAATCCCTATATTCTGTCCATATGGCCCAAGGATACAATTTTAAGTCACACTAGACATTTTAATGACTACCATAACACACTTGTTCAGATCCATTTCCAAAACTGCAAAACCAAAGAGAGGGGCAAAAGCAATTGGACTGATTTTTCAAATGATCCTAAATAAAGTGAGGATCAGGATTTGCTGTCTTTTTTTTTTTTAAGGACAGAGAGATTATGGGCTGTGAGGTACTTTTTTATTTTATGAAACTTCGAGAAAGTGTTGAACAATAGCTAGGAACAAAGAATATATTTCACCAGACACATGATGAAGGGTACCATAATATGGACCTTATTACAGTTTGGTGGACACAATACTCCATTACAAATATAGCGGATGCCCTGTCCGCCATATTAGAAGTGCATTATAGCCGACAACGCTTGCAATACGGCTCCCAAACACATTGGCAAACAGAAAACACCATACATACAAACCAATAGTCATAACCATTTCGGTGCAGGTGCTGGCCAATGGGCGACGCCCCCCCTACCTCCCCAGTGCGTCTGTCGGCTATTGGCTGACATTGGGGAGGCGTTAAAAGGATCCTCTGGTGCTTGCATGGAGGATTCTTCTTTTTTTAAAGGGAGAAGGCGAATCAGAATTGCTTCCACCTCAGCTCCTGTCCCCCCATCTGTGCAGCATGCTGACCTCAGTTTCCCCACCAGACATGGAGGAGTCAGGAGGTGAGTGTTCTCTCCTGCTCCAGTTGAGTAATTTGGACCCCTGGTCCCTCCCTAAGTTTCAGGGCAGCATCGTTGGAAATGGGAGAGTTTCCAAGAAACGGTTTCCTGTGAATCTCTGTGGTTGCACTGCGATCCACAAGGAGGAATCCCACTGGCCACCAGGGATTTATGTGTTTGGGGAGTCGGCCCTTGTGATGGATGTGCACACCCCCCAGGGGGCATATCATTTTTTTAAAGAAATTTAGTTTTTTGCGCCCTCAGGAGATATAAAAAAATAGAAAAAAATATATAAATGAAATTGTCAGGGAGTCGACCCTCCTGGCATATGGGCCAACACCATTATATATATATTTTTTAAATGCGTGCTGCCCCTGGAGAGGGGATGGACAATCGTGGCCCCCAGGTAAAAACGCACATTTAACAAAATTAATGAGAAATACAATTTATCATGTGGTCAGCCTTCCTGAAATATATGTCAACACCCTTTAGGCCCAATAATGTGTTTTTTGAAATGTGTGTTTCCTCTGGGGGTCTGATCCTGCCCCCCCCGCCCCCCTGGGGGAAATAAACATTTCAAAAAACATATTGCTGGGGTCAGCGTTCCTACCATACAGGTTGACCCCCTTTGGGGCCATATATTTTTTTAAGAAATGTGTGTATTCCCCTGGGGGGCCAATTGTGCCCCCCAGCAGAAAACACAAATTTAAAAAAAAATTGTAGGGGCTTATAAACCGTTTCCTTCAACCATTGGTCTGTTGTGTCACTCACATTATTCTTGAGGCAATGGGTCAGGCTACTTCTGCTGTTTGCTAACTTCATGGTGAGTGATAGCACAGTGAAGTTTAACAAGGAGCACACCTGTACACAATGTTGCAGGGGCTACTATGTGAATGTGTGCTTTTTGAGATTTTTGCCATCAGGAAATTATTTTTATACTGACAATGAACCAGCAGCTCTAGCAAAAATAAAGCTTTTCATAAGCCATGACAAGCCAAGCAGTGATAAATAGTTCTGACAATCACTGCCAGCCTTTTGGCTTTTCTAATGGTTGTTAGGTCTCACATTTGCTAATGAGGTGAACTTATTGTCGAGTACGAGCCTAGTCTTTAGGCCTGGCTGACTCAGATATGTTTTTTTAATTATCTCCAATCTAAAATTATCTCTGATGCATGCTAGTGCCATAATAAATGAACAGTGGCTGGAGTGGGATCATCGCTTGTCAATCAGTCAGCATTTGTAGAGCACAGCACTGTCACCCCTTGGGGTATCTGGGTGCTGGGGTGCAAGGTCTCTGTTGAAAAGCCAGGTCTTGAGGAAGCGGGGAGAAGAGCGAAGAAACAAGCAGAAAAAGGCAGAACAGAGGGCAGAAAAACGAGCAAGCAGAAAAGGCAAAAAAGAGGGCAGAAAAATTAGCAGAAAAGGCGAAACAGAGGGCAGAAAAATGAACAGAAAAGGACAAATGAAAAAGGTAAAACAGGGGGCAGAAAAATGAGCAGTAAGGCAAAACAGAGCACAAGAGGGCAAAACAGAGGGCAGAAAAGCGAGCAGTAAAGGCAAAAATGAAGGGTATAAAAATTATCATAATAGGAAAAACAGAGGGAAGAAAAACAGAAAAGGCCAAACAGAGGGCAGAAAAACAAGCAGCAACGGCAAATCAGAGCAATAAATGAGCAGAGGAGGCACAAACAGAAGGTATCAGTTAGACAGGCAGCAGAGGGTAGCAGACTATGGGCAGGCTGGATAGGAGAACTATTGCAGGGGGACCTGGCACGAGGACCTGCTTGTACTTTGAAGAATGCTGTAGTATTGGGTATGTGGCAAGGCGAAGTAATACTTTGGGGCCGATTCCGATTCCGGTCGTAAACCGTACCGACCAACTCGGACCTGGAATGGAGACCGACCGACATGGACCTGCGCCGTACGACCCGCGCAGTACGATGCCTTGTGTGTGAATTACAACCCACCCGCACGGAACACAAGCCGCAAGACCGAACCGTTTGGAAATCATTGATTCGCCCGTAAATTGACCGGGAATCGTACCGACCGACACGCATTAGGAATTGAAGCGAGCGAAACGTACCCGCGATGCACGAGCCGCGTAGTACGATGCAATACGTGTGAAACGCGACCGACTCGCATGGAGCACGAGCAAGAAAACAGAGACGTACAGCAAATAGTGACTAGCAAACAATAGAGCCCTTTGCGTCCGAGTCGTACACCAACGTCGAAACACAGCAGATTGTCAGTGTGACAGACTCGGATCACCCCACGCGAGCCACAGCCAGCGTCCGACCCGGTCAAACGAACGTCTCCATCATACCCAACAAAAGCAAAGGAAATAAGACCAAAAAATTTCAAAAAAGCAATGACACAGCCAATTTATAAATTTAAAAAAAAAGAAAACGGAACAAAGACACACCCACAACTCCAACTATATAAAGGCCAGAAATCCCTACCATGATCCTTTGCAAACTACAGGCATAGGACAGCAGACAACCCCACCACACTGCAGAGACACACCACAACTCACACAACACACAACTACACCATTTGCACCACTCAAAAACCAAATCACATATTCACTGACAAACTCACACCCACCACACTCACTTATACCCTCACACACACATCAATCACCACAACCACCCAGCACCATGCCCCCCAAGAAGAATCCAAAGTTCACAGATAGTGAGTTGGAAGTCATGATAGACGAAATACTCAGGGTAGAGCCACAGTTGTTTGGCACATTGGTCCAACAGACCCCCATGTCACAGAAAACCAAGATGTGGGAGAGGATTGTCGACAAGGTTAACGCACAAGCTCCTTGTCGGCGCACAAAGGACGACATACAGAACAGGTACTATGATGTGCGCAGAAGGGTCAAGAAGCTCATCAACAGGGATCACGCCTTGGGCACAGACACTGGACCAACGCACTTCAGGACCTGGGAGGAGAAGGTGCGGGCCATCCTACCACCGGAGAGCATCCATGGATTAACAGGAATACCAGAGCCTGGTGAGTACACAAACAATATACTCAATTTTGTGCGGCATTACACATATATCACTCTTAAGGGGACTGTTAAACCAATTCCTGCCAGCAAAGCCATAGCAACATAAAGGCAAGTATCCAGTGATGTGTATGCCAGTTACCCAAACACAATACCTGCCATCCCACAGTAAAATGGAACTACGACATAACATGTACAAACCTAACGACAAATACTGCAAGGCATTAGCATAAATCCACAACAAACACAGTCATCCATTTTGCCAACAACGTCACACCACCTCACAGGAAAGCTGAGTCAAAATGAAGGAAGGTTGGGCTGCTGGGAATGTGCATGTAGCAGAAAGCATGATGGGAGTTGCAGTCACAGCCAACAGTCCCCCCTGTCCCAGCAAGCTCACACTGAACCATGCTCACCTCACAGGGAGTGCAAAAGCACTGCCAAGATGGCTGACACTAGGCCCTGCTGTGGGGAGCACAAGGCCCTGCTGGGACTTGGGCTCAAACAAACAACAGGACACCAATGCCTGACAGCCTCAAAGGTAACTCACACTCCCTGCAATGGAAACATGCTGCATGGTGGGATAACTGGACTGGGGGAGGAGTACTGCCTGCTCTGACCACATCTACCAGCAGGTACTTGCACACACACCCCCCTTAACACAAAAGCAACACAACCCACCTGGTATAATGCATTCCCTCAGAATCCATTTAAATATCCCACAAAGATTAAACACATTGGGTTCTGCAGTGTGAAGCACATGGGCTTGTTGGTACTTTTGTGCAAACAAACACCAGGACAACACTGCCTGCCAACTTGTCAGCACAGGCACACCACCACATAGGGAAAAAGCTTCACAGGAAGTAAGGTCAGGTATTGTGGGAAGGTGGGTGTAGCCAAAAGCATGATGGGAGTTGAAGTCACAGCCAACAGTCCCCACCCACATGTCCCAGCAAGCTCACACTGAACCATGCTCACCTCACAGGGAGTGCAAAAGCACTGCCAAGATGGCTGACACTAGGCCCTGCATTGGGGAGCACAAGGCCCTGCTGGGACTTGGGCTCAAACAAACAACAGGACACCAATGCCTGACAGCCTGAAAGGTAACTTACACTCCCTGCAATGGAAGCATGCTGCATGGTGGGATAACTGGACTGGGGGAGGAGTACTGCCTGCTCTGACCACATCTACCAGCAGGTACTTGCACACACACCCCCCTTAACACAAACGCAACACAACCCATCTGGTATAATGCATTCCCTCAGAATCCATTTAAATATCCCACAAAGATTAAACACACTGGGTTCTGCAGTGTGAAGCACATGGGCTTGTTGGTACTTTTGTGCAAACAAACACCAGGACAACACTGCCTGCCAACTTGTCAGCACAGGCACACCACCACATAGGGAAAAAGCTTCACAGGAAGTAAGGTCAGGTATTGTGGGAAGGTGGGTGTAGCCAAAAGCATGATGGGAGTTGAAGTCACAGCCAACAGTCCCCACCCACATGTTCCAGCAAGCTCACACTGAACCATGCTCACCTCACAGGGAGTGCAAAAGCACTGCCAAGATGGCTGACACTAGGCCCTGCAGTGGGGAGCAGAAGGCCCTGTTGGGACTTGGGCTCAAACAAACAACAGGACACCAATGCCTGACAGCCTGAAAGGTAACTCACACTCCCTGCAATGGAAGCATGCCACATGGGGGATTACCTGGCCACTGTGGGTGAAGGAGGTCCTGCAATGACTCCAAATGCCATCAATGCCGCATCAAAACACACCTTCTCTGCTCGAACAAATTGCACCCTGAGACCAGGCATTCCAAAAGTAAATGCCTTGGCAAGATGTCTGACACATGGTCCTGATGTATGAATTGGCTGCAAGTCACACCTACGCACTGGCCAACTCAAACACAATTACACTCACAGCCATTGGAACTGTAGGTATCCTCCCACTGTCTGGAGATTCAGTGTCCCTGGGGTGTCCCCTGACCTGCCTGTGAAGGTCTGTTTCGTAGATGACAATTGGGGAGATGCAGACATAGTACATAGCACCAAGCACACACAATGTCACATATACATCATTGACAGTGGACACCTGACAGTGACTAGAATGGACACACACATATAGCTGACACTGTAGCATGGTGTCATACACAAAATGTGCATTTGTGAGCTGCATGTCAATACCACATCGGTCTGCGTTGTACGCATCATTCACACAACACATCACTCACTGTCATGGACAATCCAAACACAATGACTATCCTGGACTGCATCAGATGACGCATGCAACTCACAGCAGCAGAACTGTAACACACACACCTCTGCCCATCACTGTCATGAGCATGAAAAAGAAAGAGTGCTGCTGTGCCCAATCCCTCTCACTGTGGAGGAAATAGACAAGATAAAAGACGTTAGCACTGACAAAACTCTGCACCAACATCAGTAGGCATGGTAACACCATGACTTGTTTGTAATGAGATGTGAACTAGGAACACAGATAACCAGAAAGTATCTCACATTGGATCACAGGCATACCGGACTGTGACCATGTTGCACAGACACACCAATGTGACGCACAGAGCAACGCAACAAATTCCACCACACATGCACCAAGCTTGATACATACCCTAAGTGTAATTGTACGTATGTCATCGTTATAGCACAAATGTGGACAGGGATGATACAGCTGTGTCAGGCATGTGATGGAACCTGAGTAGCAATGGACATGTACAGACAATTTATCAATACATGAGCTGGTCATGCACACAGCTTGACGTGCACATTGAAATGCTTCAGGTTGCCATGACAAAGTGCTCCAACAATATCAACCTCAGTCTGTCACAACTTTTGACAATGCAATGTACAGACTCTCATTATGATGTCCAGTGGCAAATGTCATGTGTGTGAAACGTTGATGTTGGTAGAAACATAACATACATTGTGTGTCTCCTCCAAACAGAGGGGATGCTGGGGACACAGTACGACCTGAAGAAGAGTCCCAGTCCCAGACTCTGACGGACCCTGAGCTCACCGGTGTGGATCAGTCCCTGTCCTCTTCGGACGACAGCCCTGAACAACCTGGCACCTCCGGTGTGACTCATCGTGCAGCCCCAGCAGCAGTAACATCAGCACCCCCTGCAACCACACCTGCCACATCTGATACCACACCGAGTAGCCCTGCCGACACGGACAGACCGAGGCCACTGAACAACAATGGAACAGGTACACAGGGCACCCTGGGATCAAGGGACAACACCACAGTCGCAAACACTCAAGTGGTCCCAGTGTTGCCTGTGCCGGCCACAGCAGGTCCTGCCCATGTGGGTAGGGGCGGTGGGAGGGTGGGCAGGCAGAGGACACGGCCTGCAGAGGGGGCTGGACTGCATGATGCGCCACATCTGGGACGCATCATAGATGCGTACCAGGAAAGCACCGGAGGATTTGGACAGATAGTGGGGATCCTCAAGGACATCAAAGAACAGCATGCTGCACATCATGCCCGCTTGGACTCCCACATGTCCCGGATAGAGTCCAAGTGGGACAAATTGGATGAACTAACAGCGGTGCATAGGGACATACTGACATGCCTCCGCCAGATCAGCACCAACATGTCCACACCTCCCTGTGCGCCCACAACATCTGTTGCCACAACATCCGCAACTGCCACAGGGAGGGAGGAGGACTCTGGCGGAGAGTCCTCTGTACCGCAGCTGCCTGCACATGAGGGTCCCCCGAGAAAGAAGAGGGGTCGTCCAAAGAAGGGGAATTGAGACGCTGATGGCCATGCATATCCCCCAGGAACTCAACACCTGTTCTGTATGTCGTCCCTTGTGTGCAAACCAATTAACCTTGTCGACTGACACACAAATCTCCCACTTGACATGGAGGGTCAAAGCTGTGACAATGCAGCAAATGACTGTGGATTCTACTCTGGACATTTCATCTCTTAAGACTACCAACTCACCTGTGAACTTTGGATTACCATCACATTGTGCAGCACTTCAAATTCCGTTCACCATCCTTACACATGTCTGTAAATAAAATCACATTCACACAATACTTGCCTCTGTCGTGATTCATACTTTGCCTGTGTCATGGCGATGAGGATCTGATAAGGAACACTGTGCATGCAAACTACCACAACAATGTGAACACCGTTATGTGAGTCATGGTAATGTGACACATATGAGGGAGACACACCACTAGGGCAACACAAGACATACTCACCATGTCCAGCTAACTCCTCCTCATAAGTGATGTCAACAGGAAATACAGTGGAATGCACATACACCACACCCATCCTGGGTCAGTGGCAAGCATTCCACAGGTACAGGATGCTAATGACTGTCTGATGTGTAGATACACACGGAGCACATCCCAAAGTGAAGCACAGGTTTATTAAAGATTCACAACGTGAAAATTCCACAACTGATGCAAGTTAACCTCACGTAACAGTGAGCAAACATTAAACAAGTTGTAAACAAGCAAAGTCCAGGGGTGTGTGGCACATCTTTGGTTGGGACAACGACTACTTGCACTCTGGAACAAGGATCTGGGTTTTGGGGTTCAGACCTCACCATACAGCAGCCAAAGTACCCTGTGAAGGACAGACAGAAAACACAATCAAAAACCTTGAATTACAGCATACAACAACAATCTACATGCCCACAAATGTAACAAAACTACGTACACACAACATATCAATCAGCTAAACACTGTTTGGGAGTACAGACTACCTGAAAGGACACATCACAGCAAGCATCCTGACAAGTAGCACACAGTCACACTCAAACAGCACAAGTGCACCACCAACAGATATCAGGCAAACACAATACTTTGAAGACACATCAGTGTATACTCACATTCATGTGAAGAAGTTGAGGATCAGCTGGCTACGAACATCATCCTCACCCTCATCATCACTGGCATCATGCCCCAGGGCAGGATCCTCCACGGCTGGCGGAGGTTGGTCATCGTCATCTTGGATGAGAGGCAACTTCTTCATCACTGCCAGGTTGTGTAGCATGCAGCACACTATGATGATTCTGCACACCTTAGCAGGTGCATATGGGAGGGCCCCTCCTGTCTTGTCCAGGCAGCGGAATCTGCTTTTCAGGAGTCCAAATGTCCGCTCGATCACTCTCCTGCTCCGACCATGTGCCTCATTGTAGCGCATCTCTGCCGGTGTCACAGGGTTCCTGAGAGGTGTCAGCAACCACGGCATGTTGGGGTATCCGGAGTCACCTACATAAAGACAATAGCACATTAGATGAGTCTTAAAAGTGGGCGTAAATAAACTTTAGCAAAATCACATAATAGTAAACAGTCAGTACACACCGACAAGCCAGGCACGCTGGTGCTGCATCTGTGACATAATCGTTGGGATGCGACTACTCCGCATGATGTAAGCATCGTGCGCTGAACCTGGGAAACGTGCATAAACATGTAAAATAGTCATGTCGGCCAGACATACCACCAGAGCATTGATTGAGTGGAAATGTTTCCTATTCCGGTATGTCTGCTCATGTGCCTGTGGTGGTACCAAAGCCACATGTGTCCCATCAATGGAGCCAATGACATGTGGCATTCTTCCCAGGGCATAGAAGTCACCCTTGATGTCAGAGAGTCGTTGTGGTGTTGGGAAATGGATGTAGTGGTTGAGGAAATGCAACATCGCCTCCAACACATCTCGTAGCACACGGCTGAACATGGTCTGTGACATCCCACCAGCAGTAGCAACTGTGTGTTGGAAGGTACCGGTGGCAAAGAAGTGTAGGGTTGCCATCACCTTCACCTTGGGGGTCAGCGCAGTAGGGTATGTCCGGCCAGGTTGCAAGTGTGGTGCCAACGGCTCCCCCAAATCTTCAATCAGTGGCCTAGTGAAGCGGTACCGTCGCATGCAGTCACGTTCAACCATGGTGGCAAGGTCAGGGAACGGTCTATGGACAGCTGGTCTCCTGCAATACATAGATGAGCAAGGACAGTTTGTCAGTTCCCCTATCTAGGTGCCAGTGTACATGCTAAATAGCACATGAAACAACAGGACACAAAGACATGATGTATGTGCTGTAGTGTATGTGCACACATGTCAGATACATGCCCATCATCTGAAATCTCAGCTCTACAGGTCCACACAACAAGGTCCATGTTGTGCTGTGACCAATCTATGGGCTCTGCCACAGTACATCAGTATGAGTGTCACATACCAGACACACACCACAGTCACTAGTGAGGGCAGATGTCTACCACACATCACAGGTTTTTGACAGACACACACAAGGACCTTGTGTCGCCACAAGGACACCATCATGATGTAGCGTCTCATATACACACCACAACGCACACATGACACACACATGAAGTGCCACAATGTTTTTTTGCATCTCACACATGGTGTCTGTGACACACAGATGCCACATCAACTCACATTGACAATACACATGGATGTGGTGACCGTTTGACATTGAGCACATGAAATCAGAGTAATCTCCGTAGCTAAATGCACACATACTGTGGATGAACATCACAATTGTGGCACTGGGACACCCTGTGACACACATCCCATTCCACCTAAGAGTCAGGGTGTATGTCACATGTCATACACAATGTACCCCGGGAACTGTGTACATGCCTCATGCCCTGAACTGTACAGTCGTCAATCACAGTGGTTATGTGTCCAACACACAGAGGTATCTGTCCCCATGACACCTTGCCCTGCCTGGGAGTGGGTGCCACTAAGTGACACATACCAAATCACATGTTTACCCACATATGCACACACAGGTAATGCAGCCTGACATGCCCCTTGATATACTGTGTCACAGGCTATATTGTTGTTGGTGTGCCCATGTGTCCATGGAAAGCTATTGTGGGTGGAATACTTAGCATATTGCCTGCAATGGTGACTGACGCGGGTGACCAATTCAAAAGACGTGTCGGACACCTAGGAAACGAGGCGAGTGCACGCCTTGCACACACGCCTTGCACATTGCCTGCAATGGGGACTGACGTGGGTGACCAATTCAAAAGACGCGTCGGACACCTAGGGAACGAGGCGAGTGCACGCCTTGCACACACGCCTTGCACATTGCCTGCAATGGGGACTGACGCGGATTTGGCCCTTGTACGATTCGTCTTGCGAAAAATGAGTTGGCTCCCTACAACAATGTATCAGACTCGTTGGTGTAATGGGTTTGAAATATTTGAACGATGCGGAAGGCGTGTACGAGCCGTGCAATGCGATGGATTGGCCAGATTCATAGGATGCAAACGTGTTGGACCTATCGCTTTGGACGCATGGGACAGACTCTGCCTCTGCAGCACAGATATAAGGCTGTCTGTTCCCCTGAGAGCTCACTTGCCTGCACTACATGCTCCAGATTGACATCTCTGCTACCACTGCTGCTGTCTCTGCATCCTCTGGCTCCAAGAATGGCACGTACTGTGGATAGGGCCCCATCCTTCACAGAGGAGGAGAACAAGGCCCTGCTGGACAGCCTCCTTCCACAGTACAGCAAGCTGTATGGGACACCACGGGAGCAGGTGAGTGTGCAGTCCACATCCCTTTTTCATTGTGCATGTTGTCTGACTGGCACTATTGGCATTGTGTACACCAGTGGCTAGCATGCTCACTGAGTAGTTGTTACCCCCAAAGTGTGTATGTACCTGTAGTGGACAGGTACTGTGCATGAAAAGTGCATTTTAACACAGTTATTAAACTCAGGCAATGTTTAAATTTTGTAAATGCAGGACAACTGTCAATCACCATAGTTGCACTACCTGTGTACATCATATGCCCTTGTGATGAAGACATGTATATCCAACTGTGTGTTGCACAAACATGTTGCATGTCTGGTAATGGACTTTTATCCTTGTCATCCTCACAGGTTGATGCCCATCAGAAGCAGGAGATATGGCTGACCATTGCCCGGGCTGTTCGTTCTGTGTGGGTCTGCAGGCGCCGCATCTGCAACTGCCAGAAGAGGTGGCAGGACCTTCGTGGCTGGACCCGGAGGATCGCCAGAGTCCAGCTGAAGCTGTCGCCTCCTCGCAGAAGGGGCGGACGACGGACACTGACCCCCCACATGCACCGGATTCTGGCGGTGGTCTTCCCTGACCTGGATGGGCAGTTAAAGGCCAGACAGCAGCAAGGAGGGGGTAAGTGCATGCCTTTTCTGTGAACTATGTCTCACATGCTCTTTGCACTCCTTCATCCTGGTTACACTCCCACAGATCTCCTGTCTGCTTGAACAGGAGTCATGTTCCTAAATTAGTTAATGGCCCATCCTCATCTGATACACAGGTGTGGCCCTTTCAGTCTGTGACTTGTGTCACTTGTGTTGTGTGTCCCTGCTGTTGTCCAAAATTAAAGGTTGTAAACAGCATCTGCTACCGGTGCATTGTTTTGTCCTCATGAGTGAGGCAATTGATTGCCATGTGTCTGCACATTGCCAGAAATCAGACATGTACTCTATGTGGGCAAATGATATGTGTTCCAATTGATGCTTTGGCTCACCATATGTGTCTGGGGTATTTACCACACAGCCATGCAGCAGGTAAGACAATGTTGGGGCCTCATAATAATGTACATCATGTGTGTCACACATGCATGAACACATGCCTAGTGTTCAGGGTAATCCCATGGTGCACATGGAACTGGACAGGTATGCCTACTCCGGACATGAGGAACACTCTGTGCTCCTACTCCTGTGTGTCAGCCTACATTTAGTTCATTGTGAAATATGCAATATGGTGTCTGCCTCTGTGTCATTCTGGAGTGGCCTAGCTTCTTAGACTCCTGTGGTGTTGAGCATTTTGGTTTTGGTAGCTAGCTGAGGTGTGGCTAATGGATCATCACAATGGGAAAAAACATAGGTGTGTGATCACTTGACGGTGCATAATGATATATCATACATAATAGTGCAGGCAGCCTCAATTGGTTCTCATCAGACTGTGATGTTATCATGTTCACAGATTGGTGCTTGCAGTCACTCAACTGTCGCATTTGTGTTACGTGGGATCATCATATGCCTTAAGATGTGTGTAGCATTAGTGGAACATGTGCACTTGACAGCTGCAGGGCTTACATTCCCCAAAATGATAATGATTGTGACACAGTGCAGACTTTTTTATTTATGGATGCACTGCCCCTGTGACTTTATCCAGTGATGACTGATTAGCCAGACTGGCCCGTAGCATGGTATCCCACTTGCTAATGTGTATCCTGCCGTTATGTCAGTTGTACGGCATACACTCTATTGTGGCATTGACCATCAATACATGGGCACATCATGGTGTCTTGTGAAGGAAGCATAGCCATTTTACTGACAATGAGTTTGGCCATCCCTTATCCTGACACATGTACTGAGTCAGTGGCAGGAGATGGGATATGTGTGTACTGACACATTTCAGTCACAATTTAAGATGTTCTGAGATATGTGTATGCGGTGCATGTGTGCACATATAAGTAGTGGCATACTACATGCACCAGACAGATGGGTCCATGGAGGGAAGTGTATGAGTGGCATGGTTGACTGGCAGAATGACAGGTGTCTTTTTCAATATGTGCCAGCACTTCTAGCAATATTTAGCAAATGCGCTCATCTGTAATGTGCTGTAATGACTGTGATGTCTCAGGTGAAACAAGTGACTGATGTGTATCTGTTTATCCTGATTGTTTTCAGAAACATCTTCGGCTACTGGAGGAGACAGCTCCACGGACCAAGAGGAGCCGCAGAGCCAGACTGGGTCTGCTGGAGAGGAGTTGGAGGGACCCAGTGGCACAGAGGGCGAGGGGAGCCACACTGATGATACCTCAGCAACAACCACCTCGGCTGAGGAACACAGCATCTCCAGTGAGGACTGCCTTGTGGAGGCGGGTGTCAGCAGACCCCAGACAACACCGAGCGAGTCTGTCCCCGCCACCACCACCATCTCCACCCTCCCATCTGCTCCCATCCCAGAGGTCCGTGGAGGCCCCCTTGTAAGGGAGCATGTCTCCTTTGTGCCAGGCACCGCACCCCCTGCCCCTGTCTCCCCTGCTGCCCTGAGTGTGGAGTCTGTGAACTTGCTGAAGCAGCTCCATGTAGGGCAGACAGCGATGCTGAGTGTCCTCCATTCCCACACCAGTCTGTTGACACAACTGGTGTCCTTCATGGAGGGCATCTCATCAAACATGTCTGCCCTACATCGGATTATTCAGGCCATGGCCTCCACACAGACGTCAGCAGTGTCCCTCCTCCAACAGTCACTCACCCCTCCTACCTCTGCCACATCCACAATCCCCACTGCCCTACCTGTCCAACGCACACACACACCAGCACCGGCACGTACCACAACAAACACAAGCAGCACACAGCCACGCAAGCCAAAATCCAGAGCCACAGGCATGCACACTCCGGGGACTGATGGCACACACACAGGGGATGGGTCACAGACGCACAAACAGACATCTACAAGCACTCCGCAGTCCTCAGATGCCTCTCCCTCCAAAACCCCTTCCCTTGCCTCACCTGCAACCCCCCCTTCTCAGCAGCTCTTCCTCTGTGACCTTGGCCTCTTCCCCACTGACCATCTGCTCCAACTCACAAGGGGCAGAGGAAGTCACCACGCACAGGGGGGAGTTCCCCTGCCACACGGACACCCTCCCCCAGGCGCACGGACACTGAGGCCCCCATCCGCAAGTCCCCCGGACTAGGAAGAGCAAGACCCCACCACAATCCCACAGCTCCACCACACAGTCTCCGTCCTGCAGCCCCCAGGCCACCACTCCACAGGTCCCCCAGCCACACCCTGCCCCTGGTTCACCCACACACCGATACCGCATCCCCAAAATGATTAGGCCCTCCCCCTACCACATGCACTTCCACCCCCACCTCACACGCTCAGCCTGTTCCTGCCACTGGTGTGGAGTCCGTGTCTCCCCCTCTGTCCTGCCCACCTCACCTGGACCCCATGACACTACTTTGGAGGTTGGCACTGCAGTGGAGAGCTCATCCACCCCGTCTGACTTTGGCACTGCAGTGGAGACCACGTCCACACCATCTGACCTGCCCACTGCTGTGGTGCCGGCAACCACCCCATCTGACTTCATCCCTGCAGTTGTGACGGTGCCCACTGTGTCAGACACCTCCACTGCAGTTGCCAGTGACACTCCAGCACCCACCACCCCTCCCCTGCCCCATTCTGCTGTCCCCTGATCCTGTCCCTGCGGTGCCTGGCCTGCCCCATGTATGCCCCTCCAAGGGGAGATGTCCCCTGGTCGTAGCAGTGCAGGCAAGCAATGGGTGACAACTTGTCACATGTCACCCTGGTTGAATTGAGAAATGGACTGGCCATTGGCCTTTTGACATTGTGGACTCGAATTACCAGTTTTGAGGAGTTTTATTTTTTAATAAAGCAAATTGTTGTTATCCATTGTTGTTGCATCTAATGTACATGATGTTGATGATGAGTATCATGGACTTGATGTTGTACTTGTGTTTTGAAGGTACAGCAGGATGATTTGTTGATGTGATGGACTCCATGTGGTCCATGGGATATGTGTACTTTTCTGCTATGTATCAATGACATCCTTTGCTGCAATTACAGGGTGTAATGATTGCAAAATGTTGTAACCAGGATTATCTCTTTGGGTTTGCTACTTCACATCTTTGGCATACACTGTTGCACATATGTTGTACTTACATTTGGGCACATGGTGAGATTCCCTGACTGGGCCCATCTACACTGGACAGGCAGGTTTGTGCATCCATGGTACACAAGTCATCTGTGTCATCAGTGCAACTATCTCTACATGTGTATTGCGTATGTGCAGATGACTGAAGGGACACTCCCGTACACATGTTGCTGTGACCAGAGCTTTCATTGTGTTGTAATTGTTGGCTCACTGTGCAAGTGGTGTGCTGGCATGACAGGACCCTGCACAAACAACGTTTTTCACAGCTGACATTCCCCAGGAGTGGAGACCCCTCATGGCATTGTGTCATTCTGTGGCATTGCCTGTGCACATGGTGTGTGTTGTGTGAGCATGTCTGTGTGTGTTGCCTTCCCTTTTTTCGACTCAGCCTGTGTTCCATGCAGATGTTCCTGTTATGTGCACTTGCTGAGTTGTCCTGTGTTCATCAGACTTCTTTTCCCTGGGTTTACTGGGATGTAGGTGCATGGCAGACTACTGGTCATTAGGTTGTCATCCATGGCTGTTTTAGTTGTAATTTCAGGGGATGTTGTCAAACGCACATGGGACACATTCAGGATTCCCATTGGCACTTATGTGTTTCCAACATCATGTTGTTTTCCCTATGTGGTATCTGTAAGTGTGAGGCTCACTCGTATGTGTGTGTGACTACTCCCACTCATCAGGGTCATTGCTGCAATGTTGGAAGGTGTCAACATGTGTTCTTTGTGGGTCTCCTTTGGTTCCTCATTGGTGTAGGTGTGTGGCAGGGTTCCCAATGAATCGTGTTGTCTTCACATTATGCCCATGTTCCCCATACTGTGCAGTGTGGCAGACATTCACAGGTGTTGTTGACAGGCCATGTGTGTTGATTTTTGTGTACCTTAGATCCCCCCACCACCCTTGGGATTGTAATGGGTGCTTGAGCAATGTCAACAGTCCCTGTGTGCCTAGCTGATGCACATTGTTGCAGATCAGGGTGTGTGGTGTTGAGGGTGGCCACATGTGAGTTGTTTCATGTCTAGGCCCCTACCTACATTTTGCACATTGGTTGCAGGACATGGCCAGTGATTTGTGTTTATGGAGGTGTGATGTGAGTTTGTTGTTCTGGACACATGACCCAGTATGCACAGCTGACTGTGCTCCACAGTATAGGCAAAACAGACCTTTGTCATCACAGTGGGATTGGCGTACAGGCTACTGTCACCACAAATTAGGGTACTAGAGGGTAGTGCTGTAGTGGGTCTGTCTCTTGCTGTGTTGGTTGCTGTTCCACCCAGCTTGTGTCACATGAATACGTTGCTATACCACTCATCTGACAATGTATGCTTGACCACAAAGGGGTGCCCAGTTCATTAGTTACTTTTTGTATGGCACTGTGGACACATCTGTGTGATTGGAGTTCATCCCACCGTCATGTGTTGTGTACTAGCCTGGGGACACTGAGACACACACGTGTTGTGTATGATATGCAGTGTGGGTCTGCCTGTCTGTGTTTGTGCATCTGCACCTCTGCATTGGTATTGCTTTTGCGTTCCATTGTGTGGATGTAGTTTGGAGGTTTTTCCCTAATGTCCATGCATCTTGTAGCTCATCATCCTGCACATTGCTCATGTTTGGTATGTCCCATTGCTGCCATGGTATGGGACTTTGTCACCTAACATCGACAGTCTCCACAGGATTCCTCAGTTTGTGTGTCTGTTCGTAGAGATATGTGTGTATGCATCATGATGCTCACTTTTCACATAGTCTAATTGGACACTGTGGGCATTGTCAGGGCTCATGACCAATGCTTGTCTGCACATGGCAGAGGGAGTTCTTGTGATACACAGAAATCTTTGCCTCTCAAATCTATGTTTGTATGTGACACAACTACCACATTACCACTACATTGGTTGTGGATTTGGGACCAGTGAGCACAAATGCTGGTCTGGTGATGCTGCTATTATTTTGTCCACACTCACCTTCTGGTCACTGTAGTGATGTGGGCTTTGGAACCCATTACCACAATGTTCCTGAGATCCTGGAGTTTTGAACCCCACAGTCATCTTTTGGGCACACATGTGATGGGAGGTGGGGATGGTAGTGGTGCAGGGCATCCAGCCCCCTATGAGTGGGGATGGTAGTGGTGCAGGGCATCCAGCCCCCTATGAGTGGGGGTACTGGTATTGATGGGTATCCAGCCCCCTATGAGTGGGGGGTACTGGTATTGATGGGCATCCAGCCCCCTATGAGTGGGGATGGTAGTGGCGCAGGGCATTCAGCCCCCTATGAGTGGGGATGGTAGTGGTGCAGGGCATCCAGCCCCCTATGAGTGGGGATGTTAGTGGTGCAGGGCATCCAGCCCCCTATGAGTGGGGGGTACTGGTATTGATGGGCATCCAGCCCCCTATGAGTGGGGGGTACTGGTATTGATGGGCATCCAGCCCCCTATGAGTGGGGATGGTAGTGGTGCAGGGCATTCAGCCCCCTATGAGTGGGGATGGTAGTGGTGCAGGGCATCCAGCCCCCTATGAGTAGGAGGTACTGATATTGATGGGCATCCAGCCCCCTATGAGTGGGGGGTACTGGTATTGATGGGCATCCAGCCCCCTATGAGTGGGGATGGTAGTGGTGCAGGGCATCCAGCCCCCTATGAGTGGGGATGGTAGTGGTGCAGGGCATCCAGCCCCCTATGAGTGGGGATGGAAGTGGTGCAGGGCATCCAGCCCCCTATGAGTGGGGATGTTAGTGGTGCAGGGCATCCAGCCCCCTATGAGTGGGGGGTACTGGTATTGATGGGCATCCAGCCCCCTATGAGTGGGGGGTACTGGTATTGATGGGCATCCAGCCCCCTATGAGTGGGGATGGTAGTGGTGCAGGGCATCCAGCCCCCTATGAGTGGGGATGTTAGTGGTGCAGGGCATCCAGCCCCCTATGAGTGGGGATGGTAGTGGTGCAGGGCATCCAGCCCCCTATGAGTGGGGATGTTAGTGGTGCAGGGCATCCAGCCCCCTATGAGTGGGGATGGTAGTGGTGCAGGGCATCCAGCCCCCTATGAGTGGGGGGTACTGGTATTGATGGGCTTCCAGCCCCCTATGAGTGGGGGGTACTGGTATTGTTGGGCATCCAGCCCCCTATGAGTGGGGATGGTAGTGGTGCAGGGCATCCAGCCCCCTATGAGTGGGGGGTACTGGTATTGATGGGCATCCAGCCCCCTATGAGTGGGGATGGTAGTGGTGCAGGGCATCCAGCCCCCTATGAGTGAGGATGGTAGTGGTGCAGGGCATCCAGCCCCCTATGAGTAGGGATGGTAGTAGTGCTGGGCACCCCCCCCTAGGTGTGGGCACTGCTGGTGGTGTGGACCATGCTACCCCTGTGGTTTTGCTTTTGCTGGTGGACGGCATGTCCCCCCCCTATGTGTGTGTAGCATTTCGTGTGTTCGTGACGTTTGTTTGTGTGGGTATCTGACTTACCGTCTGCGATGTACGCGTCTGTTCATGATCCGGTCATAGATATACAGTACTGGGATGACCTGCGCGATGGGATTCATCATTGGTTCGTCTCGTACTTGCTGATTGTTGCTCCGTCTCGTACACGTTGTGAGTTGGTCCGTTTCGTAGCAGTGGATCGTGTTGTGGCGCGAATCGGACCTGCTATTCATCTCTCCCGGATGCTGTGACGTGCTGCTAATGGCGACCCGTTCGGCGCTTAGTATTTGCGCATCGTACTTGTCCGGCCGGAAACTATTGTGGAAACTGCTTCCGGGCGACTCGGTTGGGCGTTTGGATAAGCGGCTCGTACAGGAATTGTTGCTGGAATCGAAGCCTACGTGTCGTTCGGAATTGTGGCACTTTTGCGCATTGTACTTCATCGCCCGGACGGACCGGCTCCCAGTACGAGTCGGTCGCAAGGTAAGGCTACGGACAGCTCTCGGAGGGCTGTCCGAGCGAGATCGGAATCGGAATCGGCCCCTAAGTCTTTTTTTTGTGTCTTTGGAGAACCTGCAGCTACATCAAATAAGCTATGTGTTTTTTGATTTATTTACTGTTGTACAAATCTCACAGATGGCCAGACCCACGACTGATTTAGAACAATACTACTGCCTTCTACATAGGACAGTGCTTTAGAAGGAAGGTTTTAGATAGCAGAGATGGTGTCTTGGTGGATGACTGCTGCCCAGGCTCTAACTCGAGTTATGGAGGACAGCTCTGAGGCACGATCAGATACTGAGACAGCATCTGAGGGAGAGGGAAATAGAGCAGAATCTGGGAGCTATTTTTCAGTTGGTGGACTTCAATGTGATGACCCGTTTGCCAGCAATTGTGAGGATAATGGTCATGGTAGTCGTGATGTCCCTTCGTAAGCACAGTTTGAGCAGCAAAGCGACCGTAGCACGGTGGACCACCCCAGAGAGCAGGCACATGCAGTGGCAATCGTAGACGGAGTGCTCTCTTGGCAGCCCCCAATTTAGTGCAGCCCCAAATTCTCCAATTCACTGCAGACGCTGGATGTAAAATTGATACTACAAATTTTTGCCAATTGACTTTGTCCATCTCTTCTTGGATGTTGATTTCTTTGAGGAAATTGTGCAATAAGGAAATTAGTGTGCAGAATATTTTCTGAGGTAGCATGGAGGCATCATTTTAGTGGCCTTACACTCAAAATGGGGATAGTGCACAAACTGGTCTTCTTGAACAGTTTGGGTAACTCCCATCTTTGCACCGTACATGAGCAGAGGATTTGGTATTGCAGCATGCGCTGCCTTTCAGTGATAATTCTGCTGCATTGCCCCAGGACCATCCAGACCATGACAGGCTGTACAAAAATCAGCCTGTTGTGGAACATTTGTCTGCAAGGTTTCCAGAGATTTATACTCCTGCAAAAAATATAGCCATTGATGAGCCCTTGATCCTGTACAAAGGATGGCCGCTGTTCAGGCAGTACATACCGATCAAAAGCTTGTTATGGCATTAAGTTGTACATGCTGTGTGTGAGATCTTCTGGCTATGTATACAGCTTGAGAGTGTATACAGTGAAGGATTCCACTCTAAACCCAATAGGTTGCGCTTCCACGCTAGGAGTCACCTCAAAGATTGGATGGGAGCTTGTGCAACCACTCCTTCATAAAGGTTATAACCTTTATGTGGACAACTTCTATAAGGGAGTAGAACTGTTCAGTGAGCTGTACTAAGCTGGCACTGTAACATGTGGTACGGTTCTAAGTCACCACAATGGGTTCCCACAGGAGTTTGTGTCTAAAAACCTCAAAAAAATACCAGCGCACTGCGTTGCATTTTAATGAACGTCTCGCAGTCAAATTCTGTGATAGGCATGATGTGTACATGCTCTCTACGATTCAAAATGAGAGCACTTCCTCCGTGTCAGTTTGGGGTCAGTTTGTCGAAATTCACAAGCCCACCTGTATACTTGATTGCAACAAGTACATGGGCGGAGTGGATAAGAATGACTACAGTTTCAGCCATACAACATGACTCGTATAATACGCACTTTGTATAAGAAGCTGTTTACCCAGGTGCACAGACAGAATATCGAGTCTGGAATATCGAAGTGCCAGAATATCGAGTTGGAAATATCGAAGTGGCAGAATATCGACTTCAAGAATATTGGTGACCAGAATATGGACTTGAAGGTAAGAAATATCGTTTTCTGTAATATCGAAGTCAGTAATATCGTTTGTCAAAATATCGTTGTTAATAATATCGATATTTATATTAGTGTTCTGTATTTTAGTATGTATGTTAATAGTATGTGATCTAATGTTTTTTGTATAAGTATAGCTGTTTTTTTAATGTATGTGTGAAATTTTTGGAAGTGATTAATTTTATGTCAATTAAATTGTGCGTATTTTAGTTCTGTAGCGGGTTGTGGGTTTATAGCGGAATAGGGTGGGAAGTAATTTAATTATAATAAAGTAATTAATAATTTTAATTTATTAGTATTTATAATTAATTTTTTATTAATTAATTATTAATTGGTTATCAAATTGTATTAATTAATTAATTGATCATTATGTAAATTGTGTTATTTTTTTTAGGAGTGGGTTGTGGGTTTATAGGGGAATAGGGTGGGAAATAATTTAAATATAATAAAGTAATTAATAATGTTTATTGATTAGTATTTATAATTACATTTTTATTAATTAAATATTAATTAGTTATTAAATTTAATTAATTGATTAATTAATTAATTATGTAAATTGTGTTATTTTTTTAGGAGTGAGTTGTGGGTGTATAGGGGAATAGGGTGGGACGTACTTTATTTTAAATAAAGTAATTAATCATTTTTATTTATTAGTATTTATTTTATATTTTGATTTTATAGTGTTGATTGTGGTAATGTATTTATTATTAATTAATTATTAATTGTTTAATTATAATTAATTAATTGTTAAATATGTTTATTGTGTCAATTATGTAGGAGTCTTTTGTGCATTTAAAGGGGAATATGGTGTGAAGTAATTTTTTTAAAAATCATTAATAATTATTTTTTTGATTATAATTAATTTAGATTAAATAAAGTTATTTGTTCGTAAAATGTTTTTTTACACTTCTGTAGTTAATTTTTAGTACTTTTTAACATTAAAATATTTTTCTATGTTTTGTAATTTATTATATTTCTCTCTGTTTTTTATTTTTGTGTTATTAACAATTTTTGGATTGTAGTTGGTATTTTGTTTCTTTTTTATTTTAATTTTAATTTTTGGGAAATATTAATTTTAACCCTCTGCTATCCAACACTTTCCCTACTGTTGCACTCTCTGGAGTGGGAATAGTAATTTTTACCCCTCCTTTATCCACTACTTTCCCTACTGTTGCACTCACTGGAGTGGGAATAGTGATTTTTACCCCTCCGCTATCCAACACTTTCCCTACTGTTGCACTCTCTGGAGTGGGAATAGTAATTTTTACACCTACGCTATCCAACACTTTCTCCACTGTTGCACTCTCTGGAGTGGGAATAGTAATTTTTACCCCTCCGCTATCCAACACTTTCCCTACTGTTGCACTGTCTGGAGTGGGAATAGTAATTTTTACCCCTCCGCTATCCAACATTTTCCCTACTGTTGCACTCACTGGAGTGGGAATAGTAATTTTTACCCCTCTGCTATCCAACACTTTCCCTACTGTTGCACTCACTGGAGTGGGAAAAGTTTTTACCCCTCCGCTATCTAACACTTTCCCTACTGTTGCACTCTCTGGAGTGGCAATAGTAAATTTTACCCTTTGCTATCCAACACTTTCCCTATTGTTGCACTCACTGGAGTGGGAATAGTAATTTTTTCCCCTTCGCTATCCAACACTTTCCGTACTGTTGCATTCTCTGGAGTGGGAATAGTAAGTTTTTACCCCTCCGCTATCCAACACTTTCCCTACTGTTGCACGCTCTGGAGTGGGAATAGTAATTTTCACACCTACGCTATCCAACACTTTCTCCACTGTTGCACTCTCTGGAGTGGGAATAGGAATTTTTTCCCCTCCGCTAGCCAACACTTTCCTTACTGTTGCACTCAGTGGAGTGGGAAAAGTAATTTTTTCCCCTTCGCTATCCAACACTTTCCCTACTGTTGCACTCACTGGAGAGGGAATAGTAATTTTTACCCCTACGCTATCCAACACTTTCCCTACTGTTGCACTCACTGGAGTGGGAATAGTAATTTTTACCCCTACGCTATCCAACACTTTCTCTACTGTTGCAGTAATTGCAGTGGGAATAGTACATTTTTACCCCTACGCTATTCAACAATTTTCCAACTGTTGCACTCAATGGAGTGCAAAATGTAAGTTTAAAAATGTATAAATATTTTAGTATTTTATTTTATAATATAATGTTTTTATTATTATATTTTATACTATAGGTGTATGTATATATATATATATTTCATAGTTAATTTTTATTTATTTATAATATTTTAAAATAAATTAAAGTTATTAGTTTATTAATATTTTTAAAGTAAATATACATTTATGTATTTAATTTTATATATCTATGTTTAAATTTTGTTAAATTAAATTTGTTTATTATATTTTTTTAATGTTTATTATATCTAGGGGGTCGATTATGATGGCGGTCGGAAAAACATACCGACCGCCATGGTAGCGGCAAAAAACCGCCCGCATGGCCACCGGGAAAAACGCCGGATACATTACGATGAACCGGCACAATAATCCGTCCGCGGCGGGAGACAACGAAAAACCACCCGCTGGACCAGCTGAAAATCCGACCGCAACGGCCGGATACTCAGCGGAAAAGCCAAGAACCGCCACCATGCACACGGAGTAACCGCCCGTGACATTATGACATCCCCGCTACCACCATGGTACCTACCTATGAATCCGACCGCATCGTGCGCGAACAGTGATGAATCCGATAGGCGGCGGAAGGGCTGCAGCATAGCCACCGCTGCCGAGGAACCGCTGCGGAGGAACCGCAAAAAAAATGGCGGACGTAGAAAAAATACGAAAAAACAAACAAACAATGCACACACTGAAGTAGACCTGTCCCAATACAAACCAAAAGTGCCCAATGACAACAGCCCCAGAAATTTCAAAATAACCAATCACAGGACAACACACACAACACACCTGACAGCAACATACCAGCTTGCCACACCCCCATAGCCGAGCATAAAACCAGCCCCTCCCTGACCACAATCCTTTGCTACACTCCACAACTGAAGGTCCCAACCCCAGAGAACAAAGGAGAGGCAAACCTGCACACAGCACCACCACAACACACACACCACCTACACCACCCACAACACCCACAACACCCACACAACTGCACCACAGAACATCTGCACAGCACACACCATGGCACCACACAAAATGCCAAAATTCACTGATGCAGAGCTTGCAGTCATGGTAGATGAGATAATAAGAGTTGAACCACAACTCTATGGCAACATGGTCCAACACACCCCATTAGCCACAAGAACCCAAATGTGGGTGAGGATAGTCAATAAGGTCAATGCAGTAGGGACCACCCCCCGCAACAAGCAGGAAATACAGAAGCGGTGGCATGACCTGAAGACCGTGGTGAAGAGGAAGAGGGCCAAGAACCGTCAGCTGGCTGACGGGACTGGTGGAGGCACTCCCATCCCACCCAAACCATACAGTCCGTGGGAGGAGAAGGTCCTTGGAATCCTACATCCAGAGAGTCTTGAAGGAATCCGCGGGGGACTGGAAGCTGGTAAGAACAAACCAATGTATATCATCACATTGCCATGTACCGTCTTGCACAAATTCAAACCTACAACCCCTAGGCCAAAGGACATTCGTCTGACCCACAATACTTAAAACAGGTCACACAGATGTAACCACCACTCAACCTGAAAAAGCACAAAGCTAAACAAAACCAACTGGGGTGCATGTGTACAGACAAAAAGCACTACAACACACACCAGGCCCCCATCTCCCACCCCTCAGCAGGATGGAGCACCACACCCAGAAGCATGTGTCAGTCATTGAACGCTCCCCCACCACCTAACAGGTAGGTAGCCATCTTCACAGGGATGGGGAATGTGTATCTGGAGGCAGCACTATAACTCCCAACAGGCCCCCCTCTCACACCCCTCAGCAGGATGGAGCACCCCACCCAGAAGCATGTGTCAGCCATTGAACGCTCCCCCACCACCAAACAGGTAGGTAGCCATCTTCACAGGGATGGGGACTGTGTATCTGGAGGCAGCACTACAACTCCCAACAGGCCCCCCTCTCACACCCCTCAGCAGGATGGAGCACCCCACCCAGAAGCATGTGTCAGCCATTGAACGTTCCCCCACCACCAAACAGGTAGGTAGCCATCTTCACAGGGATGGGGAATGTGTATCTGGAGGCAGCACTACAACTCCCAACAGGCCCCCTCTCACACCCCTCAGCAGGATGGAGCACCCCACCCAGAAGCATGTGTCAGCCATTGAACGCTCCCCCACCACCTAACAGGTAGGTAGCCATCTTCACAGGGATGGGGAATGTGTATCTGGAGGCAGCACTACAACTCCCAACAGGCCCCCTCTCACACCCCTCAGCAGGATGGAGCACCCCACCCAGAAGCATTGTCAGCCATTGAACGCTCCCCCACCACCAAACAGGTAGGTAGCCATCTTCACAGTGTTGGGGAATGTGTATCTGGAGGCAGCACTACAACTCCCAACAGGCCCCCTCTCACACCCCTCAGCAGGATGGAGCACCCCACCCAGAAGCATGTGTCAGCCATTGAACGCTCCCCCACCACCTAACAGGTAGGTAGCCATCTTCACAGGGATGGGGAATGTGTATCTGGAGGCAGCACTACAACTCCCAACAGGCCCCCTCTCCCACCCCTCAGCAGGATGGAGCACCCCACCCAGAAGCATGTGTCAGCCATTGAACGCTCCCCCACCACCTAACAGGTAGGTAGCCATCTTCACAGGGTTGGGGAATGTGTATCTGGAGGCAGCACTACAACTCCCAACAGGCCCCCTCTCACACCCCTCAGCAGGATGGAGCACCACACCCAGAAGCATGTGTCAGCCATTGAACGCTCCCCCACCACCTAACAGGTAGGTAGCCATCTTCACAGGGATGGGGAATGTGTATCTGGAGGCAGCACTACAACTCCCAACAGGCCCCCCTCTCACACCCATCAGCAGGATGGAGTACCCCACCCAGAAGCATGTGTCAGCCATTGAACGCTCCCCCACCACCTAACAGGTAGGTAGCCATCTTCACAGGGTTGGGGAATGTGTATCTGGAGGCAGCACTACAACTCCCAACAGGCCCCCCTCTCCCACCCCTCAGCAGGATGGAGCACCCCACCCAGAAGCATGTGTCAGCCATTGAACGCTCCCCCACTACCTAACAGGTAGGTAGCCATCTTCACAGGGTTGGGGAATGTGTATCTGGAGGCAGCACTACAACTCCCAACAGGCCCCCTCTCACACCCCTCAGCAGGATGGAGCACCCCACCCAGAAGCATGTGTCAGCCATTGAACGCTCCCCCACCACCAAACAGGTAGGTAGCCATCTTCACAGGGATGGGGAATGTGTATCTGGAGGCAGCACTACAACTCCCAACAGGCCCCCTCTCACACTCCTCAGCAGGATGGAGCACCCCACCCAGAAGCATGTGTCAGCCATTGAACGCTCCCCCACCACCAAACAGGTAGGTAGCCATCTTCACAGGGATGGGGAATGTGTATCTGGAGGCAGCACTACAACTCCCAACAGGCCCCCTCTCCCACCCCTCAGCAGGATGGAGCACCCCACCCAGAAGCATGTGTCAGCCATTGAACGCTCCCCCACCACCTAACAGGTAGGTAGCCATCTTCACAGGGTTGGGGAATGTGTATCTGGAGGCAGCACTACAACTCCCAACAGGCCCCCTCTCCCACCCCTCAGCAGGATGGAGCACCCCACCCAGAAGCATGTGTCAGCCATTGAACGCTCCTCCACCACCAAACAGGTAGGTAGCCATCTTCACAGGAATGGGGAATGTGTATCTGGAGGCAGCACTACAACTTCCAACAGGCCCCCTCTCCCACCCCTCAGCAGGATGGAGCACCCCACCCAGAAGCATGTGTCAGCCATTGAACGCTCCCCCACCACCTAACAGGTAGGTAGCCATCTTCACAGGGTTGGGGAATGTGTATCTGGAGGCAGCACTACAACTCCCAACAGGCCCCCTCTCACACCCCTCAGCAGGTTGGGGCACCCCACCCAGAAGCATGTGTCTGTAAGTAAAAACCAAAGTGACACTGCACAGGTAATCAGACAGTGCATGCACACCACCATCACTCAACAAAAGCATTGAGAGACATGACAACATGAGGCTCTACTTCACCCAAAAATAGAAAAGAAAAGCACAGCCATTGACAGGATGCAGACAGCTCAGCGTACGTAACTGTGACAGAAACAGAACTGTGACTCTCAACAAATATGTCCAAGCAAACGGGCCTCTGACATGCATCACCCAGACTTCCCTCTGTAGCGTACATGGGTGCTGATCATGAAGGACCATGGGAAAACCAAACTAGCATGGTCTGCTGTATAAAGAAATACAAGCACAGGACATGTCAACGGTATGCATGTGATGACAATGGCTAGTCCATGCACACAGGTAATGTCTGCCAGGCAGAGTGATCAGCAAAGATGCTGAACATCAACTTGTAGTCATGCCAGTTGTCAGATGACAACCTCACATTGAAATCACCAATACTAGACGTGTGGCATGCTAACCAATCACAGGTCACACCATTGTGAAATGATGAATGTAACTCCACTTCATGGCATGAGGCACATCACTGTGCAGACATACAATGTGTGAAAAAGGCAACTGTGTGTAGCATAACATGTAAATAAGAGACATCAAACACAGCAACCCTGAGGTGTGTAAGGCAATTACCATCTACTTCCTGTCCCACAGGTGACCAACAACTGACTGCAGAGGACGACAACCTCAACCAGCACAGTCAGTCACCAGCTCCCGAACATCTCCCCTCGGATGCAGACTCCCTGGATAATGATGAGGAGGAGGACCAACCCGGACCATCTGGTGTAGCAGGGCGTAATGTGTCCCAGGACTCCACAGCCCCACCACCCTCAGCAACAACATCAACGCAGAGCCCTGCTGCAACGACCTGTGCCACCACCACCACCTCCACCACCACTACCACTACCACTGCTGCCTGCAACACTCGCCCTGCTCCACAGGCCAACCAGACCACAACAACTGCGGAGGTACGGGAGAGTAGGCCGGTGCCCACAGGAGGGAGGCAACAGGGCCGTGACAGCAGGCCAGGTGTGAGGACAAGGCTGACCCAAAGGGAAGAAGACCCTGCCACTGAATCACTGGCACACATTCACAGAGTTGTGGGGGCCTATGAACACGCCCAGGGACAGTTGAGGCAGGCTCAGCAGGATGCCCGTGAGCAACAACAGATGCTGCGCTCAATTGACAACCGCATGGGCCAACTCGTGGCCTGCATGGGCCAAATCAGGGACCTCCTGGGCCAGCTAGTGGGGGCTCAGGGACAGGCATGCGGCACCGCCAACACCTACAGCTCCCTCCGTTGTGACGCAGGATGACAGACCCCCACCCTCCCCTGCGTCCAGCGAGCATGGGGACTCATCAGACACCACTGGCCATGCACCTGTGTCCCCCCTGCCAAAAGAGCAAGGGGCCGCCCGAAAAAATCATTGGGAGCATCCCGTGGCAAAGCACCTGGCAAAAGCCAGTCAAGTAGCCAGCCATGATGGCACCCCTCTTCACCCTGCTGTGTACCCTGCAGACTGTCCCCACACACAATGCCATGGGAATGGCAAATGACTGTTGGACTGTGTTACCATACTGATCTAGTGTATACTCTATTGTCTCATCTACCATCACTGACAAATCTGTTATTCACCATTCACAAATCTGTCAATATCCACATCTACATCACATGTATCCACTGTAAATAAACACTAATAACGCACCAATGTAGTTGTCACTGTTCCATGTCCATCACAGTATGTTAACTCACACCCATGATTACAATGTCACAGGAGCAGGGATACTCCGCAGACAAGTAGAGGCTGAAGGGACCTAGGAAAACACAACAGAACATCAGTTGCTACTCAGGTGGTGGACTAACAACCATCACACAACACAGCACATCAAGGTACGACAATCTGCACATGTCACAAGGAGCAACTGTACCAACATAGACATCAAGTAGCTGTGTCAAAAGATCCCTTACCATACACATCTGCAGCCAGCACTGACTCTGCAACATGCTGTAGTCACAAAACTCACATACACATATTCACCAAGCACAACATCATCAGACAACAGCCAGTATTGACATTGCCACTGACCATCAAGTGAAGTAGTTGTTGATGAGCTGCTGACGCTGTCCAACACCTTCCTCCTCTCCACTATCCTCGTCACTTGACGTTTGGGTGTTTGCAGGTGGGGGCTGTGGCTGGTCATCATCATCCTGGATTAAGGGGATCCCCTTCCGCACGGCCAGGTTGTGTAGCATGCAGCATGCTACCACTATCTGACACACCTTGACGGGTGAGTACTGCAGAGCCCCTCCGGTCTTGTCGAGGCATCGAAAACGCGATTTCAGGAGTCCAAATGTTCGCTCAATGACCCGACGTGTCCTCCCATGGGCATTGTTGTAGCGCACTTCAGCTGGTGTCCTGGGATTGCGAAGTGGACTCAGCAACCAAGGTCCGTTGGGATATGCAGAGTCACCTAAGTGTGAAAGACACATACAGATTGAGTGTCTGACATGTGTCCGAGGACAGCATGGCACACAAACAGCACACGACTCGACCCTTTGTACTCACCCACAATCCATGCCCGCTCCGGCGCCAGATTGGCCATCAGCTGTGGTAAAATGCTGTTGCGCATTATGTGTGAATCGTGGGCTGATCCTGGAAACTTTGCACAGACGTGTGAGATGACCATATCTGCCTGGCACACCACCTGCACATTGATGGAATGATAATGTTTCCTATTTTGGTAAATATGCTCCCGTGCTTGGGGTGGAATCAGGGAAACATGTGTGCCATCTATTGCACCAACTACATTAGGAACGTGTCCAAGTGCATAAAATTCGCCCTTCACATCCGCCAACTCATGCCGCCTGGGGAAATGTATGAATTGGTCCCTGTGTTGCATCATAGCCAACAGGACATCACGTAGCACCATGCTGAATGTTGGTTGGGACATCCCCCTGCAATGCCCACAGTTTGCTGGAAGGATCCCGTAGCCACGAAATGTAGGAATGCCATCACCTTTGCCGTTGCCGTGAGTGCTGTTGGGTATGTCCTGCGTGGAAGCAGGTGTGGCTCCAATATTGCACAAAGTTCCAGGAGGTTTGTCCGATCCAGACGGAATCGCCTTATGATGTCGGTATCCTCCATGTTAGCCAGCAGGGTGAAGGTACGAAACACATTAGGTCGCCTCCTAGGTGAGATGAAAGGGGACACGTCATAGCAACATAAATTAGGATGTGCACAAATTCATAAAGTCTGTCCTGTCACGGCGCTAACATTGACTGTCATCCCTGAAAGCACACAGTGCAATTCAGTGTTGTCCCAACATGAGACAGATTAATTGTACAACTGTCATGGATGTGCACAGTCAGTAGACACAATACGAACACTGTCTATGTGAATGCCAAAAGTCACATATCGAGCTGAGGTGGACTCAGCCTTGGGTGTACATGACACAGGACATGTGTGAAGCAGAGACACTGCTGGCTTCCACGTTACTGCTGTACCTGCCACACCTCCTTGGCCAATAATTGCAGGGTACACATCAACAACACAATGTGGATAGATCATTGGGATTGTCTTTGTACTCAGTGCCACTTCGAACACACTCAAATTCAATGACATTCACATCCCAAACCCATACATGTGCCAATGTCATCAGTACACAGGCCATATCTGCTGCTGACTTGAATACAAAGTCGGACAGTGACAGATGATGTCACGCCTGTGCAGAGTATGTGTACCACTGTAACAGGACACCATTACCCCACTGCCCAATACTCTCTACAAGCACACAGATAGCCAATGTGGCACACATTAACAATAGATGAGGGACGTGATCAGCAGGGCCTGTATGCACCCTTAATCTTCCCCCATTTTGGACATTTACATGCAGCATCAAGGAGGGACTGCCCAAGGACACATGTGCACCACAACACATACCATGGTGATACACATCCAGCTGTTTCAAGACACAACAGTGCCACAACACATACATACAACACTACATGGACAATGCCAAGCCAGTATGCCAACAAGTCCACGCATGAACATACTGTATGCATGACATATGGACTACTGGCTCAGACACCTGACACCAGTGGATGTAATTTTACACCACATGTCCCAAAGGACATGCATCCTGACCCTCATTCCACACAGGCTGTCAGGCCCAACACAGCATACAATCAATATCCCACATCTAACAAACATGCTGGCTGTGCATGAGTAGTGGGACACTAGTACCTCACATTGACCAAATGTTGGAGTTGGATGAGTGTCACAGGCACAACAGTCAAGGTACATCTCATCTGTCTTGGGTGCCCACTCCATCCTGATACACCAGCAGATGTGATCCACCCACACAGTGCTGGAATAGATGGTGAGCAAGGATGGCTAGCACCCCATAGCATGCACATACACTAGTGTTGGTGGCAACACACTGCACACGTGTGCCACTTGTGCTGACCATCCAACATTGCAGACAATTCCCGCTAATCAGTGCACACACATTGCACAGGCAAAACTGGACACCCATAGCCTGTGGACAAATGTTGCATACTATATTCCATACAGTTAGCACAATCCACAACCGTGCATGCAGTCCATCTGCCAACGCAACATTCCTGATGTGAACAATGGACATGCACTGGTGGCAGGTGAGTAGCACCGGAACACAGCACAACACTCAAAAACATAGTGTAGCTAAGCACCATTGTTGAAATGTACATGTCACTGATTCACATACAACAGTCCAAACAACATGAGCACAGACCTGACACTACCACATAGGTCCCTGTGGTTACAGGTGGCAGACATGTAGCAAAGACATCTGCTCTGGCCGTCTACCCAAGTGACAAACAATAATAATGCAACGGATGCCAGGTGTGGTGCTGAAGTACTCGTCATCCTTTAGCAGGTCGAGCCCCCCTGTACATGTGGACATACACTGCAGGAGTTGCCAGTGTGTACAAAGACATAACATGCGGCATGTAATTGGTCTTAGCAATAACACAACAGGGTGACATCTGTTTCCAATGATGACAGTAATGCTGAATAAATGAGTTCATCTGGGTTTTCAGTGTAACACATGGGCTCAGGTGTGAGATAGTGGTCAGCATGGGTGGCAGATACGACATTGTGTGTAAATATTGCTCAACATAATGGAGTACAGTGTTCCATTTGGTGTGAGACGTTACACAGTGGCTGACATTTGTGACAGGAGACCATATCAATGTTATCCAGTGCCATGTGCCACTGTACGTATCCACTGTGCGTAGTACAGTAATGACCATTGATCCACACACAACAAGAACTGTCCGTAGGTGCCTTAAACGTGCCCCATAAACACAATGACGCACAGAGTGTACGATGTGATGCTGCATATTCCCCATAGCGGACGCACATACTGTCCGTGAATTGGGTGGCGGAGCATGCCAACCACCATTTGTACCTGTGTCGATGCCCACCACTGACGCAAGTGTGTCATGTGCTGCATATGACACATTGGTGTTAGTGATGGCCCTCTACATAGCTGCAGATGGCGTTTGTCATGCTCCACCAGCCACATCCCGGTCACCCATGTCACTCTATGGCAATCAAACAGCGGTAGCGCCGGCCAGGACCCCACGGTGTGTCACCGCCATGAACCATGCCCTTGCAGCCAATGGGGACTGCTATCGCGGTGGCATGATGCAGATTCAAAAATCGCGGTAGGCGTGCTCCGCCCCCAGCGGATGCGGAGATAGGATGCATTTGTAAGATGCACCACCGCGGTAGCGCCGGCCAGGACCCCGCGGTGTGTCACCGCCATGAACCATGCCCTTGCAGCCAATGGGGACCGCTATCGCGGTGGCATGATGCAGATTCAAAAATCGCGGTAGGCGTGCTCCGCCCCCGCGGAGGCGGTCATTGGATGCTTTTGAAGAAGGCTGACCTGGAACACCAATGGCAGAGGACTATGACCACTGAAACGAGTCCAGGGCCCTATATATGTGTGGAAGGGAGCACCACATTTCCACTGCTCACAGAGCCTGCTGCCTGGGACCCCTCACCTGCTGCTGCCTCCAGGGACTGCTGCCTGAGACCCCTCACCTGCTGCTGCCTCCAGGGACTGCTGCCTGGGACCCCTCACCTGCTGCTGCCTCCAGGGACTGCTGCCTGAGACCCCTCACCTGCTGCTGCCTCCAGGGACTGCTGCCTGGGACCCCTCACCTGCTGCTGCCTCCAGGGACTGCTGCCTGAGACCCCTCACCTGCTGCTGCCTCCAGGGACTGCTGCCTGGGACCCCTCACCTGCTGCTGCCTCCAGGGACTGCTGCCTGAGACCCCTCACCTGCTGCTGCCTCCAGGGACTGCTGCCTGGGACCCCTCACCGCCCACTGCCGCCGCTGACGTCTCATGTCCACAGTGATGGCTAGGACGGAGAAGATCCGTGCCAGTCCATTTACAAGCGAGGAGCTGGATGTCCTGGTGGACGAGGTGCTGACACAGTACCCACGGCTATATGGTGGCCCAAATGTGGTGGTAAGTCTCCAACAGTGGGGGTGTGAGTGCAAGGGGGGCACACATGTAGTCGATCAGATGGTGTATGTGCCTGAGAGTGTGGGGTTGTGTAATGCACTGGCTGACATGCTGTTTCCTAGTTGTTAAGGGGGTGTATGCAACCCACACATTAAATGCATGGACATGAAGGGTGGATGGACATGTGTTGTGTACACATCCATATGGTGTGACAGCTATCTGGTGATGCATGTTTCGGGACAGTTATTGTTCATGTGACTGTTTGTGTGGGTCCTCGTTGTCCATCTCTGTGTGATTCTACCTGGCATGGACTGTCCACGCCCAATGTGACAAGGACACATCACTGACTGTACAGAGTGTGATACGTGTGTGGTTGGCATGAGTGTACATCTATGACCCATATCTGCCGTGTGGAGATGAGTCTGTGTCATGCCTCTGTTCAGAGAGAGAGGTTTTACCATGAGAGTGTGTCACTGATGTTTTCCCCCTCTTGTCTCCCACACCTGCAGCTCAAGGTACACCAGCGTAAGGCCGTGTGGAGGTCCATTGCAACCAGGGTGCGGGCTCTGGGAGTGTCAAACCGCCGGCGCACCCACTGCCACAAGAGGTGGTACGACATATCACGACTGGCAAAGAACGTTGCCGAGATGACACTGGGGATACTCCCTCGCAGTGGCAGGTTGTCACGACGCAGCTTGACACCACTGATGTGCCGCATCTTGGCTGTGACACAGCCTGAGCTGGACGCACGTTTGAAGGAGCATCAACAGCAAGCTAGGGGTGAGTATTCTGTCTAGGTTGATTTTGTCTGTGAGTGGCTGCATGTGTACCAAGCCTGTACCTGCGCTGGTGTATGTGATGTGGTTACTGTGATGCAGTGGGTTGTAAGTGGCCCCTGTGCTGGGTGTGGCAGTCACGGATTTTACATACATGCACTTACTGATGTTTTTCCAATCCTGGGAATTTCAATGGCATTGTGGGTGGTGTGCTGCAGGCCTGGTCCATTGGTGTTAGTGTTTGTACGCCCCAACATGCATGATGTTGTGCTGTCTGCCCATCACATGGCTCAGCTATGCCGTGTTTAGATGTTTGTACGCACTGTTTGAGGAGGTGAAGTGTGTCTGCATGGTGAGAATGCACGGGGTGGCCTGCAACATGTAGACTTTGTCATCCTCAGTGTTGCTTTGCTTGAATATGTTTGTCCTGTTGCTGTCACTTTGCTGACCCTACATGTCTCTCTGTTATGCAGCATCTCCCGTGGGCACGGAGGGACAGGGGACGGACACCAGTGGTGGTGAAACAAGCACAACAGCTGCACAGGATCCCAGTGACACAGATGTGACCAGCGCCTCGGAGGGGATAGGAGTATGCTGGAGGAATCACAGCCCGAGACGCAAAGTTCAACATCATCTGATGACGGCGGTGGTGCAGACATCTTGGAGGACACAGGGAACGGAGAGTCTGCTACATCTTCCAGCACACAGCGTGCAGTGCCCACCCTCCCAGCCACTTCCTCTGTTGCTGCCCGTGTTCGCACCACAAAGAGGGGAAGAGTGTCCTTCATTCCAGGCACCGCTGCCCCTGCCCCAGTGCCCCCTGCTGCCATCAGTGCAGAGTGTGTGGACCTTATGCGCCAGCTGTATGTGGGGCAGACAGGGCTCCTCAATGCATTGTCAGACCACGACCGCAAATTGGCACAGGTGTTAGCTTTCATGGAGGGCATACATTCAGATGTGGGTGGGCTGCACCGCACTGTCCAGACAATGTCCTCCACAATGGCGGCTGCACTTCAACTGGCTCAATCTCATAGTCCAATTCCAGTCCCTTTGTCCACCCCCATGCCAGTGGCGACGTCTGACGACGGTGACCACGCTTCACACACCTCAACGTCACGATACTGCACACGTAGCACACAGCAGCAGCAGCCCAAGCGGTCAAAGTCACAGACACCTTCCCCTACGAAGAAAAAAACAACCCCAGAGCGCAAAGGGAAGAGCCCGTCAGGCGTTGCAAAGGCACATGATTCAAGGAGGAAGTACTCAGGGTCACAAGCCTCAGAGCAATCCCCGGCCACAGACTCTGTGGTCCCAAAAACGTCTCGCAAAGGCATGCAGACACTCTCCATGCCCACTGTGAAGGTGGGGCCTGGCAAGGCTACACATAGTAAGGTATCCAAAGCTGTTTCACCAACTACCTCTCCTCCCATTCCAAGTCCAGTGAAGCAGGGACAGGAGGGCACTGTAGGGGGCACACAGGGTAAAGAGGGGATGGAGGGGCAGAGGCAATGCCAGGCTAAGCGTCCTTCTGGATCCAGCACATCCCCAAAGGGAGGTCCAGCGTGTGCACCTGCGGCAGCCTTGGTGATGAGTGTGCCGTTTGTGTCCACACCACTTCCCATTGATACCAAGACAGGCAAGCCATTTAGAATCCCCAAGAAGTGGAAAGGCACCCCTCCACTGTCTCCTTCCCACACTGTGTCCCACGTCGGCCTGAGTCCACCTCCACGTGCCACTACACCACCTGGTCCAAGCATCCCTCCGGCGTCCAAGGCCACTGATAGCTCTTCCTCAGCTGGGCATCTCACTCCCCAGTCAAGTGGTCCAACTGTGCCCGACACACAGTCAGCTCCCAGTCAGACTGACAGCCAAGTCTGAATGTTGATCAATGTCACAGACCTGTCTCTCCCACACCGGTACCTGTGCTGCCCATCATGACACACCAGACTGTGTTGCTGACCATGGCGGAGTTTGGTGACACACATTCCCTGTGCAGCTTCTCATTGACTCTGTCAGCACCTTGGACTGGCCACTGGCCTTGCAGTTTGCCCCCTGCCTGTGCAGCTTCTCATTGTCTCTGTCAGCACCTTGGACTGGCCACTGGCCTTGCAGTTTGCCCCCTGCCTGTGCAGCTTCTCATTGACTCTGTCAACACCTTGGACTGGCCACTGGCCTTGCAGTTTGCCCCCTGCCTGTGCAGCTTCTCATTGTCTCTGTCAGCACCTTGGACTGGCCACTGGCCTTGCAGTTTGCCCCCTGCCTGTGCAGCTTCTCATTGACTCTGTCAGCACCTTGGACTGGCCACTGGCCTTGCAGTTTGCCCCCTGCCGGTGCAGCTTCTCATTGACTCTGTCAGCACCTTGGACTGGCCACTGGCCTTGCAGTTTGCCCCCTGCCTGTGCAGCTTCTCATGTTCAGGCTCTGCATCTTGTGCCTTGGTCCTGTCTGATATTGTTGCCTATCAGTGCTATTTGTGAATAAAAACAGTTGCTCATGTTGTCAGTTGTGTCATTGTCCTTACTGAATAAGGCTTTTCCTGTATGTCTCACATTTACTGGGCCACATGCTCTGTGTGCCACTTCAACTGTGCCACTGGCTTGTTTGACTTATCATTTATTTTACAGGGGTGACGGGGACTTCAGTTCTTCATGACTCGGATACTTGTGGGGTCAGTGATGTTGTTTTCGGTGACATACCAGACTCATGTTCCTTCCTTGTTGCTGTTGGCTATGTTTTTCTGCATCCTGGTATGTGGGCACTGCAAACACATAGAGGGGTCATATACACGGGATTGCAGGCAGGCTGACCAGGCTCAACATGTATGTGCGTTCTTGCTTTCATGTATGCCTAGCAGTGTAGATGTGTAGTCATGTTGTGATGGGCAGTCATCCTAGTCACAACGGTTACTTACATGGTGTGCATTTGGGTGGTCAAGGGTTGTACGGTGTGTTGGTTGTGGCTTTGTCGTGTGTGTTGATGTGTGTGTTAATGGCGTGTGACTCATGGCTGTGTGGGACTGTTGTGTGTTTGTGTGCACACACTGGTTGTTGTGCATTCAGTGCTGTGGGTGTATGTTGCCTTGTGCTGTCCTAGTGTACATCCCCTGATGTACTGCTGTGTTTGCTATGTGCTTTGTGGTGTTGTGCATCTGTTGTGTGTTTGATGTGTCTGTGTTGTTCTGTGATGGTGCACTTCTTGTCTGTGTTGTGGTATGTAGCCTATGCATTTTTCCTGACTGATGAGGTGGTGCACTCCTGTTGTGTGTGTGCTCCCATTGCCTTCCCCTAGTTTGGCTGCACAGGTGATGTGTGTTATTTTTGTGGTTCTGTATGTGTTTCTGTTTTGAATTGTGTTTGCCATTTTTGTTTTGGTGCAGACGTTGGTACTGAAATCCCTGTGTGTGTGTGATGTTTGTGGATGCCCCCAGGGGGTTTGATTGTTTGTCTGTATCTTGTCTGGACATTATGTAGGCCCTTCTGTGTGTCTGGCATTGGGGTTGTGTGCTGCAGATATGAGGGGGTATGTTTGGGGACTCCTACTTGTGTTTGACAGTCATTGAGTGTGCCAATGTGCCCTGTGTGATACTCATGTGTACTTGCTGTTCACTGTTTGACTTGAGGTCCTTCCTTTCATCCCTGTCCCTATACATGGGTTACCTTGCTGTCTCCCTGAGTTGTTGCACTGAGGTGACTGTTGTTTGACTTCACTCACTGTGCCAGCCATGTGCTTGGATGGGGTGTGGATGTTGTTCTAGGTTCCTTGTCCTGCATGTGTCTGTTCACCTGGTTGTTGGTTGTCTCCTTGCCCTCCCATTTGTGTGCACATCATTTTTGCTTTCCTCTATGTTGTGCTCCATTGCTGGTGGCATGTAGTCTGTGTATGTGGCTGTGTGTCGGTGTGGGGTATGTCTGTGTGAGTTGGCAGGGTGTGTGTCCAGTAGTCTGTATGTTCCTTGTGTGTGTGGATGTTAATTTTGTGCTTGTATTCTGCTTTCTTGCCATGTATGTGGTGTTGTGGTGTGTGTGTGTGTTGCCCTGGGCCTGTGCCTCTGTGCTGTGTGTTAATCTACACCCAATGCTGCTGTGTCTGTCTCCCTAGGTGTTAGTTGTGTGCTGCTGGGTGTGGATTTAGCTCGCTTGGTGTTGGACATGGGGGTGCACAGGGGGGGATTGGCATGTTTCTTGCTGTGTGCGGAGGAGCTGTGGGTGGTGGGTGGTGGTGGTGGCCTGTGGTCTTTCTGGCCTGTCCGTTGCTGTACATGCATTCTGCTTTGTGCGATGGATTTCCCGCATACTCACCGCTGCGGTGTCGTCAGCAACACATTACATTATGTTCGCGGTAATTTGGTGGGCTTGATGCAGGGTGTGAATTGGTGCCAGATGAGACATGTGTGGGTACACTGATGGATGTGTTCCTGTCCACACCAGTGTGTCTGGTGTGGCCAGGTGCCCTGTTTCAGCCCGTGGAATTTGAGTTCTGTTTTGTGTTGTATTGTGTTTTTTTTACGTACCTGTGGCGGCGTCCGCGGCGGGCGATGTTGACCTGGTGATGTATCACGTACAGCACCGGGAGGTCGTGTAGTGCTGGATCCATGGCGTTCGGCTCCGGGTGGAGGGCTCCGGAAGTCTCGTTTCACGCTCCGCTGTCGAGATTCCGCCGTGTCTGGAAGGGCGGTTTCTCCCCTGCGGTTCGACGGGTTGTTTGGCGCATCCTAATTTGTTGAGCGGACGGGACGTCATTCCGCACGGCGGTGAGTCTCCATTGGCTCCCACCGGCGTGGTGGCGGGCGCAATTTCATGGCGATCGGCGTTGCACCGCGGAGGTCGGGAAATGGGGCATATTTGCCCTTCATAATATGGCGGCCGTGAGGACCGCTGCTGGCGGGCGGTAAAAGGCATTTTTCCGCACCGCCGGCACCGCGGTACTGACACCGACCGCCATCGTAATCGACCCCTAGGTAATTATTTTTTTAGTTAATTTTATAATATAAGTGTTTCAACATTATTTTTATAAATTTTAAAAAACGATATTTTGGACTTCGATATTTTTTACATCTATATTTTTTTTCGATATTTTTGTCATTTACATTTTAAATATAGGATGTCGATATTTTGACTATCGATATTTTTACATCGATATTTTTGACATCTATATTTTTGTCATCGATATTATGTCAGCAATTCGTTTACCCACTTGATTCAGATGGCAACATACAACGCATAAGTTGTTTATCGTCAGACAACCACAGAAAGACCTATGTCTTTCCTTGACTTTCAGTTGACCGTCATTGAAAGTCTTACAGCTAGAGAAGCAGCAGCCTCCACTTCATCTGCTGTGGGGGAAGTGGCAAGGCTGCATGATCAATGCTTTGCTGACTGCATTCCTGCAACAGCTAGAAAGACCCAACCATGTCATTGTTGCAAAGTCTGCTCTAAGCAAGGTAAAAGGCAGGAGGCTCATTGTTACTGTCCCCAGTGCCCATCTTAGTCAGCCCCATGTTTTCCAATTTGCTTTATGTTGTACCATACAATAGGGAAGTATTGGGAAATTGACTACTGTGGAGATGCCCTAGCACATACTTTGAATGGCTGTGCATGCTGTGGCGGCTGGTAGGGAACGGTGGGGGGGGTAGGAAAAAAAAAGAAAAGAAAACTTACCTGCTAGTCATCGCAGCCAGCTGCTGCCTCTCCTCTGACTCAGGAACCAGGAAGCACCGAGGCTCCCAGACTCCCCAGACCAATCACAATGCTTCATTACAGCAGCGTTGTGATTGGTCTGAGTGCCGTGATTCGGTGCTCAGAGAGGGACTGGGAGGCTGTGCATTTTCTCCACCCAGGCTGAGCAATACAGCTGGTGGAGAGCATGCAAAGTGCGCATGATGGTTTGGCCGGCCTGAGACGGCCGGCCAAACCGTCATGCACACTTAAGGTGCAGCAACCAGTCCTCCTCCCTCGACGTCACGGGAGCACAGCCCAGTCCCGCCCTGCTCCACCCTAACCTAACTTGGCTGCAACTGCAATACTAAAAATAAAATGATAATGACGTTCCATTATTATCATTTTTTTTTTCTTTGCGCTGCTTCAAAGCAGTGGAGCGACGCTCTTCTGCCTTAGCAGAGGAGCCACAGCTGTGTGAATGGATGCATACATTATTTGGGCCACTACTTCACTAGGCAAGCAGCCATACAAATTGTTTTCCTCTACTTGAGAAAATCACAGATTTTCTTATGGCCTAAATAACACATTTATCTGCTGTTAAAATGTGGTAGGTGTTCTGTTTGCCATATGACAAGTGCATTATAGCCACCACATTGCACATAATGGTGGACAGAACATATATTTGTGGCTTGCCGCAGATTCCAGAACTTCCCATTACAGAAATGTGAGGAAAATATCTTTTTAGTTAATGTTTAATGTTTGCAAGGGCTTCTGGGTAAGAAAGCTGGTGAGGGCCACACAAGTCCCCACACTCTGGATTTCCCTAGGTGTCTAGTTTTCAAAAATGTACACGTTTACTTGGCTACACTAGGGGCCAGCTGAGCTAGGGCCCAAAATCTACAGCTACCAACAATGCAATAAAAGAATCAGTGTTCAGTGTAAAAATGTGACTTGCCTGTGTTCTCCTTTTGGGTCGTTTCCTGTTGCGGGTACTAGACCTACAACACATTTTACTGGGTGACTTGGGGGATACTGGGTGGAAGGAAATTTGTGGCTCCCCACACATTCCAGACATTTTCCTCCCAGAAATGTGAGGGAATTTGTGTTTCTAGTCAACGTTTGAAGTTTAAAAAGGCGTCTTTGTAGGAAAAGCTGGTGAGAGCCACACAAGTCACCCAACCTTGAATTTCTCTAGGTGTCTAGTTTTCAAAAATGTACAGGTTTGTTAAGTTTCTTTGTTGGCGGCTGAGTTAGGGCCCAAAATCGACAGCTACCGATATTGAAAAAAAGGGTCAGTTTTCAGTGGAAAAGTAAGATGTGTCCATGTTGCGTCTTGGGCTGTTTCATGTCAGTGGGCCTACCCTCACAAGTGAGCTCACCATAAAATAAATACTGATTGGTGATATAGAGAGCATTCAGGCATTGTCAGAATTGGAAAGAGAGAGTAATTTTGATACTGATCAAATTCTTAATTTATGAAATGTGTATATTTCTTTGAATTAAGCTGCCCGAATGGCTGCGAGCCAAAATTAGTGTTATCATCACCATTCTCACACAAGGCCATCGATGTGTTTAAAAAGGGGGTTATAAAAGAAAATCTGAAATGACTACATTACAAAATATCCCAGAACTTAGATAACCTAACACAAGCACTGGAACAACACCATTTTTTGGAAGGTCTACAGTCTGACCAAGTTATAATTATACTTCAGTTCAATAAGGGTGGAAATCTGGTCTTCCTTTCAAAAACTGCATATCTAAAGGAGGGGATTAGATAGTTAAGCAACTCTGAGTTCTATGAAAAGATCTCGAAGTATGTGTGCTCACCAGCAACATTCTGAAATGTTGATTGATTGGAGAGACAAAGGTCTCATTGAATGTGAGGAATATTTATTCTTGAAATGTGATTATCCAAAAATTCCTGTTTTATATTTGCTTCCTAAGATTCATGAGGATGCTATGAAGCCTCCAGGAACACCTATTGTTTCTTCCATAAGTTCACTCCTAGTGAAACATCTAAGTATATTAACCATTTTTCAGACCTTTTGTCTAAGCACTTCCAGCCTATATCAAGGACACCCGAGATTTCTTAACAATCATTGATAACATCTGTTGGGAGAAGGAGCATACACTCCTAACCATGGATGTTAGTAGTGTGTACACTTGCATCAAACATGACTTAGGCATCCAGACGTTTAGACACCTCATACGAGCAAGGCCATTATCCTTTCTTTTACACATAGAAATGAGAATTGCTATGATTAATGTTTGCCTGAAAAACAACTTTTTCATTTTGAAAAATGACTATTACGGGCAAGCCCAGGGCACAGAGATGGGTACCTGCTTTGCCCCCCCCCGCTACACAAATTCATCCATTGGCTGTTGGAGATTAGGCCGGTAACACCAATACATATAATGATAACGTGATGCTTTCGGTTCGGTTCATTGATGATCTGTTTGTAATATGGAATAGGTCAGAGGAGTTAGCTTATGACTTTGTGTAAATTTTAAAATACAATGATTTGAACTTGCAGTTCATTACCTATGCAAGCAAACCAATGGTGGAATTTGTTACATCTAAGAGTGTAGGTGTCTAAGAATAAACTAATCACCCACTTATGTAGTAAAATACTGCAGGCATTAGTTTATTACATGCCTCCAGTGCCCATCCCAGGAATCTGATTTGCAGTATACACTATGGGGAATTTCTGAGGGCCAGGAGAACTTGCAGCAGTACAGCATCTTTTTAAAGTCATGAGAGAGAGTTTTTTTTTTGGAGAGAGGTTATAGCCTTAAAAGTTTTAACCAAGCCCTAGAGAAAGCTAAAACAGTTGGAAGGCAAGAATTTCTTTTTCCTAAAATTAAAGAGATTTCATCTATTGAGGCTGAGAATAACATCAGATTTATCACAACATACAACAGGAAGTTAGTGCTGATTAAGGGCATACTTTGTAAACAGCAGCATGTTATGAGGAAGATGAGACTCTTTCCAAACACATCACTCTTGTACCTAAGATTACTTACAGAAGAACAAAATCTTTGCAGGATAGATTGAGTAGAAATATGGTGTCTGATAGCTGTAATAATGTGAATTTGCCCGGGCTGATGGGCTTTTAAAGATGCTCTTTGTGTAAGGCTTGCTAAAATAGCAGGAATGTCCCAAGATTCTCCATTTCTAATAGTCAGAGAAAGTATAGGATCAATAAATTCTTGACCTGCAACTCAGATTATTGTATCTATAGCCTTTGTTGCCCTTGTAAGAAACTTTACATTGGGAGCACCATCCAACCTGTAAATAAACATATTTTGAAACATGTGAGGGCAATTAAAACACTGGACAAACAATATCCAGTAGCACTGCATCTCTTTGATATGGATTTCCAGAATGCTGAGGACCGCCATTTCTTTGCTTTTGACAGGGTTGCACCCAACATGCGAAGAAGCAACAGGATACAAGAATTAAGGAGATTAGGGTCTTGATACATAATTTACTTTGACAGACAATACCTGTCTGTTCATTTAGGGTAATTATTAATCATGTAATCTTATTTTATCATGTTTTATCTGGTCTTGGTGGTAGTGAGTTACCAGGAGTGGTTTGTTAACATTTTTCAGCTGTTTTTTACTGGAGGTTCTTCAGGGATTTCCATGGTTTACTAGACATGGAGCAGCACTGTGGAAGCTTAGAATTTTTCATTATATGTTATTGTTATTAACAGCTTGTCTATGAATTTGATTGTTATATGAAGGCAACCCATGCTTATTATGGGCAATGGTTGATTCATAAGAATGGGTCTGTTTTTTCTTTTTTGTTTGATATTGTTTTGAAGATTATGAAGATTTGGTGGATTATGTTCCCAGTGTGAGTTGTTGTGAGAAGTTGGCCTGGTATATGCTGTCCACTAATTAAAGTGGGCACCCTGTACCAGTACAAACAACGCTTATGGTGATTTAAGAGGTCAAAGATAACCTTAGAAAGCTATCCAAGTGGTAGCTGTGGAGAGCAGCCTTCAGGCTTAGTCTTGAAGGAATGTTAAGCAGCTTGTTTTACCAGAATGCAACCGTATAGTATTGGTTGAATGAAAGGAGAACCACAGTTGTTATAAAAATATGTATTTATTGATATAACACTCTTTAAGTACGACACAGTATACTCACAAAGCACACAATACTGTAGCACAGAAACAATAGTAAATAGCACAAATACACAGTGGGCTTCCCAGGGGAGACCAAACCATATACTAAAATAGTGGTATAAGAACCACGTCTCAAGTCAAGACAGTGTCTAGAGGATGTAGAATCGCTGGGACCCCAAGGAACCACCCAAGGTGAGTAAGTAGAGACCCCACGGAGGACGGGTGCAGTGTGGGAACACGACTGCGTGCTCCGTACAATTCCATGGGAGAGTCGCGGTTGAAGTTTTAAAGTTTAAGGATCCTTCCCAGGGGACTTCGAAGAAACCCCGTGGAACTTAAGAGGTTGGAGTGCCACCCCTCCCGTGGATACCATAGTACCAGAGTTACCTATCCCAGGGAAGCCGGGTGCATAGGTCTGAAATGGCGTCGGAAACCGCCGTCAAACTCAATGGAAGACTTTGAAGAAGAGCCGCTGCTGGAAGGAAGAAGATTGTCAGTCGGAATCCAAAGGTGGATTCTTGTTGAAGAGTACCTGAAAGCAGAGGGGACAGAGTATGGGTCACTCAGGAGTGACCAGGGGCTCGGTAGACGAATGCCCACCGATGTTGGGTGCTTCAGGTGCGTTGAGGGAGTTCTTGACTCTGCAGCCACCGGGACCAGGAGATGTCAGGGATGACCAGGAGCCGGATGCAAGCTGTCCCACAAAGGATGTTGAGTACTGAGGGGTCGGTGTCCGGCTGGAGCACCAACAAGCCTTGACAACGGCAACCCACACAGTAGGTCAAAGAAGGGTACGGTTCAGACCAGCAAGGTCCAGGAGACTCACCAAACACAGGGGAGTCAGGGCAGGCCTTGAGCAACCAGGAGAGCCCAAGACAAGCAAAGTTGACCCTCAAGGGGACCCACAGGCCGGAGGCACAGGAGTCGCGAGGGGACCTCGAGCAGTTTCACAAAGCAACAGCCCACGGAGCACTCGGTGCAAGGAGGCCGGAGTTCTTTGGTGGAAATGGTGCCAGAGATTGGGGCTACTCGGAACCCTATGCACTTGCTCGGGAATCGCCAACAAGTATATGCACTTGCAGAGTGCAGAGGGACGCAGTGCACAGGGGTACGGGTATTGCATCCCCCACAATGGATTCTGACCTCAAACTTGGTTAGAGGGCAGCTCGGACCTTGAGGATCTTGGAAACCTACCTCCTGTGTTGCTGGAGCCTTTGGAGTCCGTAGGAGCTCAGGAGCAGCAGACCCATCAATTGTGATGTGGTGCCTGCGGTTGCAGGGGAGTGACTCCGTCACTCCAAGGGAGATATCTTCAGTTGTCTTTGATGCTCCACAGGTAATGCACAGGTCATGCATGGAGCCTGTATAGGGCACGGGCACAGACGATGCTTCAGACTGAGAGGTAGACGAAGTTGGGCCCAAACGAAGTACAGCAAAGTCCAGAGTGCCCAGACGGTCGAAGTTCAGTGGTTTGTGGTTCAGAATCTTGTCCATGTCGAATCTAGGGTCCTACAGCCAGGTAAGCTTTTTTGTACCCATAGGAGAGGGTTGGACAGATTCAGGGGACCCTCCTAGGGGAGGGTCTGGACAGTGGGGATGTTACTCCCATGTCCTTTGTCCAGTTTCGCGCCAGAGCAGGAGCCCACGGCTCCCAGGACTGGTTTGAACTGGACTATACACAGGGACACCAAATGTGCCCCTCATGCAGACTTTTCGGTCGCTGGCAAGCGCACCCACCCAGGCCTAATACACTAAATCTTGTCTGGGAGGTGGTCACACCTCCCTGTGACAGGATGCCTATTGTTCTGCCTTCCCTTGCTCGAGCTTGGCTCAGCAGCAGGAGGGCAGAAATGTGTCTCTGGTCGGCAGCAACAATTTTGGGCAGCCCGGGACTAGAAGGCTGGTACCGGGAACACCAGGGATCTCACAAAGCTCGTTTCTGAGGGGTGGAATCATAGGGTTACTTTCAGCCGTTGGTCATCACGCGGTCGCATAATGCCACTCTATATGTTGTAAATGGCTGATGCACTACCAACCCGGGAGAATTGACTCCGTAGGCTGCAGGGGTGTCCTGCTCATGCAGTGGCACCCTCTCACTTAGAACCAAGCACCCTGCCTTCATGGTTGTTATGGCCTGCTATAGGGGTGACTTATAGGTTTTAAGTGCAGTGACCCTTAGTTATAGTAAACCTATATCTTAAGTAAGTGGTGCATGCACCAACTTACACAGGCTGCAGTGGCAGGCCTGTAGATTCCATTTTGCATGGCCTCTCATGGGTGGCATAATACATGCCCATGGGAGGCCTCTGGGGTACCTATGCCCTGGGTACATGGGTACCATATACTAGGGACTGACAAGGGTACCCCAGTATCCAATCTGGAGTGTACCAAAGTACATACATTACAGTTTAGGGAGAAAGCAGAGAGACTGGGGTCCTGATTAGCAGGATCCCAGTCAGACTAGTCAAAAACAGTATCACATTTAGCAAAAAGTGGGGGTAACCATAAGAAGCAGATCCTACTTTCCTACAATTGTATTATCCACAATACGTCTACTTAGCTCAATAGGGTTTGACTAGTAACACTTTATATCAGGTGCTAAAGATTGTGTTTTAATATGATATGAATTTACCGATTTGAGTGATATCATGATATATTGGAAGGGTCAACACTTGCTTTATGGGTCACATTATTATTCCCTTTATGATCGGGAATTTTGTACATTGGAATGATGGTTAAACCTTATTTACATGGGATGTCATAATTTTCATTTCCATATACATAAATCTATCTTACACTTTTGTATAATGCGGACACCAATGTGGATAAACATTGTGTTGAGTTTTAAGGGGCATTATATATTATTATGAAAGTTGGGACATACCCATATCAACACAAATAAAACAATTCAAGATGGCTGCTGTTTTCGATTTTAAATTAGATCTTTCAGTTTCTATGATCTTACGCTTTTGCCCGCTTAGCTGGTATTTGTGATAATTTTAGATAAATAAGCATGGGTTGTAAATGTTCACATCATTTTTTCTTTTCCGAAAATGTTAATCGGATTTTGAATGACTGTCTTATAATAATGTGAGAAAATATGATTCATCTAAAAGTACCAGCATGTTTGTGACACCAGTTGATTTTTAATGTGGACATGAATATGGATGCATAACTTTCTGAGTTAAAGGTGTCCTTATATAATGAATTGTTGGGTTACTATGGAAGCTGATTTATGCTCATATTAATCATTCCAAGACTTTTTGAGATGGCAGCTGCTTTCTTAGTGAATAATTGTATTAGCTCCTCATGTCCTTAGTTTGACCAAATCTGTTGGTGAAACACATTGGGTGGTTTAACCATTACTTTGCATTAAAATTGTTTGCACAGCACCCCATGTGTACATGTCTACCATGTAGGAAGACACAGGAGAGTCGTGTTGCATATATAATATATATATATATATATATATATATATATATATATATATATTACAATAAAATGCAAATATAAAACAAAAAGTGTTGGACATGTAATTGACCTACAAACTCATTAGAGATAAAAAACAAAAAAGAATATTTAAAATATTTCTTTACCAAACAATTAATATAAACTGTAATTTACAATAAAAAAACAATAATTTACCATTTAAATAACTTCCCACCCTATTCCCCTACAAACCCAACAACCCACTACTATGATATACATTAATATTAAAACAATCGAAAAATTTAATTACACATTAACACATTAAAAATCACAAAATATACTTAAATAGTTCCAATAAAAGTTACTCAATTAAATAATTTACATAAATACCACATAAATATTTAACATAAAAAATGGTTCCAAACAAAAATACTTTATCATTTAAATCACTTGCAACCCAATTCACCTACAAATTCTAGACCCAGCTAAAAATTATTAATTAATAATTAAATGTAAAAATCTTCAATTAAAGTGTACAAACCGTACCAACAAAAATATATAACCATAATAATAATAACAATAAATAATAACAATAATAATTCTATAGATTAATATAACTAATATATATATATATATATTATGTGTGTGTATACATAATATATACATTAATTTAATGAAAAAACAATATGTAATACAACTGTAATAACGTAAATGGTGTTGTAGATGAAGATATTTTTACAAAAATAATTATGCTACACATTAAAAATATACTCTTGCCGTCTATATTCTGTCTCACGATATTTTTGACTCAACAATATTTTTGACACAACATCGTTACATCACAATATTTCTGAAAAAATATTTTTGACAATTCACCACTAATTCCAAGGAGACTTCAACATCGCACATATTCAAGTAAGCGAAGGCCTGCCATAAAGCCAGAAACTCCATGCAGACTACTTCTAACAATGGGGAAATAGGCATGCATGCTACTTACCTGAGAGATTTACAAGGCTATAGAAAGTTCTGCAGGCAAAACTGACATCATACATTCCCAATTCATTGGGTAATATATTGCCACCAAGTCATCTAAAATGATCATCTGTTGTCCTCCTGACTTTGATTGCAATGCTCAACTTTAACATCACAAAATAGATGTAGCAGTGTAAGGATGGGCCGGTACACAATACCTGAATCTCATATGCATACAATGACCCAGGCAGTGCTTTGCGAGGAATACTCAAAACGGTGTAAAAACTCAAAAACCAAACAGCCACAGTACTAGAAGATCACAATCAAGAAAGTTGTGCAATTTGTGAATCCTAAAAGTATAACATAACATAACATAGCAAAACATAACTTAGCATGTAACATAACCAAAGGACCACTTACAGCACCATCAATTTAACACTCTAGTCCTAAATGAAGGGAACTGCATGTTAGAGCACTTGTAGTGCAAATAAGAAGCTGTGACCAGTACCCCAAAACTTGAAGGCATTGAAGGGATCATATTTTGCCTCACCATTTTATTAATTTCTTCACTAATTTCACATTTAATTGTAAGAGTCATTGGTATTCACAAAAATTATAGATCAGTGGCTCGATATATGAAAATTCCATTTGCAGAAACAGATTGCAAATTGTGCAACGAAGAATGGTAAAGAATTTTACGAGTGGACCTAAGAGCTAATAGGTCGGTTCACAAAATTCTAAATAGTAGTGGCCCACAATCTGACTTCCTAAACATTCATGGTCACAAATTGCGACTCACTACAATTGGATGTCATCACAGGGACGATTCCCTAATGGGACCAGATCACCATGTCTGTGAATGCATTTTCATTTTTAAAAAAGCCATATTGCGGTCGCAAACCTTGTGATATTGCGAATTGCAGCGTTTGCAACTAAAAATGACTTTGTACATCTGGTTCAAGATATAGAAATTATTTAGTATAGAAAATACTACAAAATTAAACAAAACATGGAAAAAGTACCCACCCTTTCAGCAATACCAAATTCACTATATGCTTCTTTTGTTAACAATCTCGGACTATGACATCTTTTTTAACCCCTAATCAAGGTCTTAGGTGAAGTGTGGACTGGAGTATTCATGAGTGCTGTGAGTGATGCCTGTGTGTGTGAAATGGGAAGGCAGGATAACTAGAGGAAGTTATTAAAAAGTTGGAAGAAATCCCAATTTCCAGATGTACAACTAGGAAGGCTTGGGAGACGTGTGTAGGTTCTCTAAAGATCCCTTTAGGTTCCTCTAAATGGCTTAGGTCCTGGGAACAGCCCTAAACATGTGTAATTAAGAAAACTTCCAATGTCTTGATTTTTCCTCTGTATACTTACTACCCAACGTTTGCCAGTGGTAGAAAAATATTTGCAGGCCTACATTTGAACGAACGAGATTACTTTGCAGACCTAGTTGAGAAAGATGCGACCTCTTCAAATAGAGCAAGTGCTCTTCCCTTACTGAGCTTTTAAGAACATCGCAACAGGAGTCATGGCTAAGGTCATGGAGTCCAGGATCTAGCTCCATATATCCTGCAAAGAAAGAAAAGTCAAAAGAAATGTCACACACATATGTGAAGGCAGGTGGACACTTGATGGTCCTTCGTCCCAATCAGTGCTTTTACTTCTTCAACTCTGTGGCACACCGACTGCTTCCAACAGCTTCTGGACTCCTGCTATTTTTGGCCTTCAGCTTTATCCCACTGGTGAGATGTTTGTACAATGGAAAAGACTAAGGACCTGAATTGCAGAAGGGCAATAATGGAATCGCTTTTGATTTTTGTAAGACGTGTTAAATCCCAAGGAAGATCAACTAGAGGAATTTGCTCCATAATGGGAGAAGTATGTTGGAGGATATTCCCTGGGCGGATTTTCTTCCAGAATTCGGGGATTTTCCATTAATGCCAAGCTCTAAATTCAGGTCTAAATGCAAATATAGGAACTTTGTCCAGATACACTTCCTGTTTTCATGCAACAATTCTTTCAACGGCTGACTTATGGTTCAGCACATCAATCCCTGTCGGTAACAATTTAGAGTTCTGTGCATCTGCTCCCAGCACCCGCCGCCGTTGAGTGCCACTTGAATCCAGAGAGGATGGAATCTTTGTAGAAAAGGAAGGTGCACCATAAATGAAGTCCGAATCATATATTAGAGTCTAATCAGTTAATTTTATTAGTAACAAAAGTAACAAGCATTGGCATAGCCAATAGGTCTCGCCTTTGGGACCTTATAAGTGTTTAGCCATGCAACAGTTGATGTTGATGCACCAAGGATATTGTGCTGCATAACTAAATACTTATAAGGTCCCAAAAGCGAGACCTATTGGCTATGCCAATGCTTGTTTCATTACTGCTGCCAAGACAGTGATCATAGCTGTTAATCTTGTATTGGATGGGCAATATTGCCTGATGTGTACAACAAGAATAATATCAGTATATTGGCATGGTTTTCATTGATTTCTGGATAATGGTTGTAAAAACCATTAAGTTAATCCATGACACCGACACAGTCCGTGTTCATACTTCATGTTTTACTTAATCTTACATTCTTTAAGAGTATGTTTTTCTCCCCATATGTTTTCATTTTCATGCATCATGTTTACTCTTGCATTGTGTGCACTGTGAACTGTTTCTTCTGTGTGCCTGTGTGAGATCAGGTTGTAGGTGGGTGTTTATAACGGGTCATCAGTGACAGCTCTGGGGCTGATGATGTGGAAATGCCAGTTTCTCACAGTGCCAGTCAGTGGGTCATAAAAGTGTTCAGAATACATGCTCATCCAATCCTTGGCCTCTCTGCAGATCGCACAGAGCAGTGGCCATGTGTGCCAATTCTAATTGTGATTCTGTGCAAAAGTGTTTGAAGGAGGTACACAGCTGTTGAAATATGGACAGGGAGGGAGTAAAAGAAAATGCAGTGCTTTCAAGTGAATGGGTGAGTTGTGTGGGGGATGTTGAACAAAAGGCGATGCAAAGATGTACAAGCAGAATAGTGAAAAGAGGGTGCTGAAGAGAAAGGAGGTGAGGTGTCAGAGGTGCATAAGAAAGATTTGTGTAAGAAGTGGGGATAAAATAGGCATGTGTCATAGAGAGACTGCAGAGAAAAGTGGTGTGCAGGGAAAGACGGGAGCAATTGAGAAAGTCATTGTTGTTACTCATTTGTCTGATTCTGCTAACAAGCATTGGCAAAACCAATAGGTCTAGCTTATTTTAGGTGCATGCCTGTTACCGATTATTGGTGGATACAATAGAAAGAAATTTCACAGACAGGCACCAAACTCCTGGTCGCTTGGCACATCATGGGAAGCACAAGAATCTAGTTTACCTGATTGAAGCCACATACTTAATTACATAGGCAATGCCTCTTGGAAATACGCCTATTTATGCTTCTTCGGTCATGCCGGTTTACAGATCCCTCACCAACCACTTTTTCAGCCTACTTAAAGCCCTGCCAAGAATCTTCCATTTATTACAAATGCTAACGTTTTCACCACTCGTTCATAAGTTCCAACTAGTGTTTTTTCAATTACAAACATTTTTTTGCCTAGCAGCGCGCGAGTATATGTCCCTTTCATCGTTCTGGACTTCTGGGAGATGAGCGGTATATCAGGCATCCAGAGGGGTGGCTGTAGGGACACAGTGAAGCAGGTGAGAAGTTAGCCAGAAACCTGGAGGGGAAGATGAAGGCCTGGAGAGGGATCCATTGAGAGTGATAAAGAGAATGCTTGGGGCATGTGAGAGGCCAAGATTACGGGGGGGGGGGCAGTAGATGAGAACCCGTATAGGAATCAATAGGTCAGCGAGGGCCTTGGCAGCAGAGCCCGCAAAGTTTACATTGAAATTCACAAGCCCTCACAAGTGTCTGGCTATTGAATTCCTTACTGAAGCAGTTTGCTGCAGTCCTTTCCTCCCAATTCTCAGTTCCGCTCCGTTGATGGAAAATTGGAGTCCTTCATCTTTTTTGCAAAATGTCCTGGTTTTTGGTTCTCAAGATCTGGTCATCCTATGTATTACTCAATTTCGTCTCATTCAAGCCCTCGTGAGGGGTGGGTTTGAGAGAGCTGAGGTAGAGACAGGAGGATAGAGGTAGAGATGTAGAGGTAGGCACAGGGTGGTGGAGAGAGACGTGAGGTGGTGAGAAACAGGTAAATAGAGGTGGCATATGGATGTGGATTAAAGGGAGGTGGGGGAGGGATGAGCGTAGGAACGTGGAGATGTTGGGAGGAAAGGAAGGAGAGAGAGGTGTGGTGGAAAAGGTGAGGTGAAGTGCGAGAGAGACAAGCCACAGAAAGATAGTTCATGCAAAGAAAAGGGGTGGTAGAGAGAGGAGACAAGTAGTTAGTGAGAGGGATAGATAAGGCAGAGGTGGAGAGGAAAGTGTAGATTTCGTTGTTGGGGAGAGAAAGATAAGATTAAATAATATAGAGAGACAGAGAGACATGAAGAAGAGAAAGGTGAGACAAAGAGGGGAGGCGGTAACGAGAGAAAGAGGCAAAGAAAACAGCAGGGTGTCAGGGTAAATTAAAGGGAGCCCGAGAAGTGGAGAGACGTAGAGAGGGGTGAGTAAGGTAGGGAGAGAGACGATGTAGCAAGGGTGAGGTAAAGAAAGGTAGGAAGAAAGGCCGTAAGTAGTCATAGGGATATGCAGGGAGAGGTACAGGAAGCCGGAGAAGTGTGGAGATCGAGAAAAAGACAGAGGGGAAGAGAGGGGGAGGAGAGAGAAAACGAGAATTTTACCACTAGTGTTGCAATCATTTTATCAGCACCTTCTCTCCCTCCGAAAGGTCCCTGGACAACGGCCCACTTTGCCTCATGCTTAGCATGCAGGAGGATTCCTTGTGACCCCTGACCCCACGACTGGCTTTTTCATCATTCGCGTTGTCATTTAATCCACATTCTCTCAGTTTTTTATAGTGCGAACTCGTCCCGTGATAGTGGAGCGCGTTACACGAGCAGCATTACATTACACAAGGTCCCATTCATTGTATTTTTTTTTAGTTATGGGGAGATTAACTGCCACATGCATCAAAAGAAAAACCGGTCGCAAACGGGCAGATTCTCAGAATCTGCCCCTTTGCGACCGGTATTTTTGCATTTGTTATGCATCATCCCAAATGCAAAAATCACAATTTAAGTAATCTCTAAATTGCGATTACTTAAATTGCGATTGCATTTAAGGAATCGCCAATTGAGATTCCTTAAATGCAATGCAACAAAATAAAAAAATTAGCGATTTCGCTACTAGGGGGCGCAATTTACCATGAAGTTGAATTGAACTTCATGGTAATTTGCAAAAACTTTGAGAAATGCACTAAAGTGCATTTTTCAAAGTTGTAGGTTGCACACACACATGTCCTTGGGACATGTGTGTGCGCAACATATGTGCACGGAACAATTTCAGGGTGCAACAGGGTGTCCTTTTGACACCTCTGCACTCTTGAAATTGCATGCGCAATTTGCGAGTACCTATTGGTACTCGCAAATAGCGCTCGCAATTTCCCATTCATTCCTATGGGCCTGTAGGCCCATAGGAATGAATAAGAAGCCATTCCTTATTTGCGACTCGCAATTTGCGAGTCGCAAATAAGGAATGTGAAGGAATCGCTATTATTATAGCGATTCCTACATGCATAGGATTTTGCGAGTCCTTAATTGCGAATCCTTAATATTCGCTATTAAGGACTCGCAAAATCCTAGCTTGATGCATGTGCCTGTAAATGATTTGCTCAGAATCGCGGCAAATATGGGGAAAAAAGGACCCACATCGGCTGCAAAAGAAAGTGAAATTACCGACAAATTTTATGCACCAAATTCCTGATTTCCATTCCTATGAAAGTTAACTGAAGGAGTGCACATGCGCAGCGCGCAATCATGCACATGCATTCGCTCACTCCACTCACAAGCAGTCACACACATGCACATGCAAACTCCACTCACGAGCAGTCGCGCACACTCCACTCACAAGCAGTCACACACATGCACGCGCAAACTCCACTCACGAGCAGTCACACACATGCACACTCCACTCACGAGCAGTCGCGCAGACTCCACTCAAGCAGTCACACACATGCACGTGCAAACTCCACTCACGAGCAGTCGCGCACACTCCACTCACACGCAGTCACACACATGCTCGCGCAAACTCCACTCACAAGCAGTCACTCACATGCACGGCACACTCCACTCACAAGAAGTCGCACACATTCCACTCACGAGCAGTCACACACATGCACAGCACACTCCACTCACAAGCAGTCGGACACACTCCACTCACAAGCAGTCACATACATGCACGCGCACACTACACACACGATCAGTCAAACACACATGCACGTGCAAACTCCACTCACGAGCAGTCGCACTTCTGCACGCGCAAATTCTACTCAAGCACTCGCACTCGTGCACGCGTACACTCCATTCACGAGTTGTCATACTTGTGCACGTGCACACTCTACTTACAAGCATTCGCACACATGCACAATACTCACAAGCAGTCACACTCGTGTATGCGCACACTCCTTTCACGAGCAGTCACACTCGTGCACGCGCACACTCACTCACGAGCAGTCACACTGATGCACGCGCACACTCCTCTCGCAAGTTGTCACACTTGTGCACGTGCACACTCCACTCACAAGCAGTCACACACGTCACATGCACAGTCCACTCACAAGCAGTCGCACTCGTGCACGCGCACACTCCACTCACAAGCAGTCGCACACAGGAGCACTCGAGCTCTTCCACTGATGTTATCTGAATGTGATGACATGCAAACAGCAGCCTTCAATCTGCAGGCAGAATGCGGGGTGAGCGTGCAGACATCTTTAGGAAGAGCACACTGCGGGGGGAGACTCGTGGTGTGAAACTCTCTGATGGATCCTGTCTGGAATGAAAACTGAAGGGCTCAGGAAACAGGGGAAAACTATGGAACAGTAGGAAGCGACAGTGTAACGACGCCCTTTCCCCTTTCATATAAAACACGAGAAGTCCTTCTCCCGTGTGATATAAAATGCAGCAGAGAAGACTAATGTGCACGTAATTCTAACCTGAATAACATGCGAAAGCATCAGTAAGCCAGCTCCATCCACACAAGTCTAAAATATGGTTGAACGAGAATCACTTCCGCTCAGTCCTTGGAATGGGAGTGGAGTCTGACCAGTGCTTCATATGTCCTGTTAGGGGATGCAGAAATCCCCATTCCAAGATAGCGAATTTTCCATTGAAGTAGATAGCTTTTTCCTAGCAAAAGCACCAACTTTGAACGAGCATATTTTGAGCTAGCACATCGCCCGATAAAACGTTGGACCACTTTCACTAATCCTAGCACAGGACCGCACGAGACCCCGGATTTGTTAATGGAAACCACTGTCTCCAGCCCAGTCTGCCTTGCTTGTTTCCAGAGTCCACTCTATTTTAAGAAGATCAGTGAAAGCTTCAGATGTTCATTCTGGGAGGCTGGAAAGCGCCTGGACCACCACCTCCCATAACGCACAGAAGCGTCTAGCCAAAAGGCAAGTTGCATAATATGCTCTAAGAACTAGGCGCCCCGTTGAAACTATTGTTCTGTGCCGGGCCCGGAAAACTGCTGCACTGTCATTTGATGTTTTCAGCCCTGTATGTGTTTGTTTGTTTATTGTTTTTTTTAGTTTTTACTTCAACGACCTTGACAATCACGTGAGCCCACTCAAGGTAGTCAATGTTTTCCAGTGATGGGTGGGGTCCACAAAGGATACCCTCTTTCTGAGTGAAAGTGGTGTCACCTTCGAGACCAAGGTTGATGTGGTGACTGGAATTGAAAGCTTGTAGTCAGGGCAGCTTTCTCGTGGGAAAGAAAAGGGAGCGAATTGTGCTGTGTTCCGAAACATTTGCATCTTAGATTATTTTTATTGGGGGGGTGGGGCTGTTTTTAATCTTAGGATGCGGCGCATTTGCTTCGGCACAAATATGGGACAGCTCTATAGACTTTCATCCATCCCTATGCAGTACGGTATCAGTAGTTCCAGCAGAAAAAATCTGGCCAAAGGCCACAAGATGGCGGCATTGGTAACATGTAGGAGTATAATAGAATAATTTAAAAGCGCTAACACAATAAGGTGCAGCGCTGTTCTTACCTGCATGTCGTTAATGGCACACTTTTCTATTTCTTTCATTGTCAGCAAGTCTTACGTGCGTGTACCTCACATAATTACAGTGGCAACCTCCCTCCCACTAGAGCAGAGTTCGTCGTACAAAACCAACACATTTCAAAGTCCAAACAAGCGCGCGCGCCTCGCGCTAAAAGTGGGAGGGTTGAGGGGAGTGCTGCCGAGAGCACACAAAGCGTTTCCCTTGCGGGAGCGAGCCAGGGCCACCATGTGTTTGCAAGTTAATTACAAACATATGGTGTCAAAGCTCGCTCCCGCAATGGAATCGCCAAACGTGCACGCGTTGCCATTGAAAGCAATGCAACGCGTGCACGTTTTTGGGACACAAACTGAATCGATGGCTAAAGGTCTTTTTCCTATGCAGAGCATGCGCGCTGCGTAGGCGAGACCTAAAAATGACCATCAGCCAAGGCGTTTCGTTCCTTCGACCAAAAGGAACTTCATCAGGGCTCAGACAATCATGTAGCAAGATATGTGATAATATTCGTGTTTCTGTAGCAGTCAAGAGGTTACCCCATAATACGGGTCAAATAAATCCAATCATGAGGATATAATCGGGGTCTTCTGTGTCCCGGAGTCTAGCGAGTACGCCAAATGCAATGTTCAAGCCCCGCACCATTTTCACATGGAAATGGCGCAGGGCTTGAACATATATATATTACACCGATCCTTCCGTAGTTCAATAACGAAGTTGGGGCACTCAAAGCAATATCCAAGTGGTTTTTAATCACGGGTCAGTTTACAAGCAACAACCATCTCACAGGAAGCGTTTCGGCATTACGCCTTCATCAATAGGTAAATCTCCATTTTGCAGTGTATTTATATAGTCATACACATAACAGGGTACCATAGACATAGTAGAGTTGCCAATGATATCGACACTATAATGCAATAGAGCCCAAGTCGGCAAAGATAAATCATGAAACCAAAGAAAAACTAGTATGATAAAGTAAAAAAAGTATGTTGTCACACAATGATGAAATATACAGAGATTAGCAATTTTGCCCAAGTGGGCAAGGGGGAATAGGTCGGGGTAGGGTCCAAAGACTAAATCAAAGCTTCTATACAATCTAAATGCCCCCCTTATAAGGCTCAAAGAATAGCTCGCTCAAAAATAAAAGTCACTCTTACGAGACCCATAGCTATCGAGTAACTTCCAAACCGTAAGGGCAGCTGCTTCACTAGATTATCTCTGTTCTTGAAGTCTACTCTGAATGCGCTCGCATTCTCTACAGTCTGTGAAAATAAAACACAAATAATAAACACATTAGTTGACAGAGCCCCAACTAATCAAACAGTAATTTAAAAACATTATGGTCAAAATGGAGCTGGTACACAACTGCTCGCAGTTTTGGACAGTCACAATATTCTCCAAAGTAAAGCATAGTACATGGTATCACATTGATACTAGTCAAAGATGAACATACAATTCCTCATCAGCATTTAGCCCTTTCGGTTCCGTGCTGTCTAATGCCAAAATGTACTTCGATTCTAGTATCCTGAGTCTTTTCTCTCTGTCACCCCTTCTTTCATCACTCTTTATACCATCAATCACGCTATACTTGATGCTTTTGGTATCATTGTTCTGGCATGTATGGCAGTGTTTGGCTAGAGCATAACTTTGATCATTATTCTTAACTGCTCTCAGGTGTTGTAGGATGCGCTTATGTACCTGTAGGGTGGTGCTACCTACATATGTTTTCCCACAACCGCACTTTATGGTGTATACCACAAAGTCACTCTTGCAGGTGTAATGTTCTCTGATCTTTTGTACTCTGTTGTTCATTCTGAATTCTCTAAGATTTTCTCTATTCCTGCAGGCTTTGCACTTACTACAGCGGTAAAAACCTTCTATGGGATGTAGCCAGGTTTTCTTTTCTGTTCTCACATCACTGTGCACTAGCTGGTTACGGATCGAGCCTGCTCTTTTGTAAGTGATCAGTAGTTTTTTGGGTACATCCATACTTATGATGGGGTCCCCTTTGAGCAAATGCCAGTTTTTTTTTTGTAGTATGTGCCTGAGTTTCAAATGTGTGGTGTTGTATGTGGTGATAAAAAGGTGCTCCAATTTCTTTTCTGCTCTACGTTTGTTTTTGTACAGAAGGGCCTCTCTAGGTATTCTTTCTACTCTTTCACTAACTTTGGATAAAGCTAGTCTGTCATATCCTCTCTCCTGAAACCTTTGTGTCATCTCATCCTTAGCATTGACGAAACTCTTCTCTGAGTTGCATATTCTCCTCTCCCTAAGGTATTCTCCGTAAGGTATGCTCTGTATCTGACTGTTCGGGTGGAAACTGCGTGCGTGTAGCAAACTGTTTCCAGCACTGGGTTTCCTAAATAAGGAGGTAACAATCTCATTATTGGCCACTTCTATTTTCACATCTAAGAATTCCGCTTGAGTCTTGCTAATATGGCTGGTGAACTTAAGGTTCAAGCTGTTGTCATTAATTTCCCTGACAAATTCTTCAGCTGAGTCTGTGTTACCACGCCAAATTATGGAAATGTAATCTATGAAGTGGAGCCATGTGGTAATTCTGTTGCTCCATTTCTCCAAAGGGGGATTATTCAGTACCTGATCCTCCCACCATCCCATATGTAGGTTAGCGAAACTCGGGGCAAAACAAGTGGCCATAGCAGAGCCCTGCTGCTGCTCAAAGATGTTGTAGTTAAAAAAGAAAAAGTTGTGCTTTAAACACCACCCCATCATTTCAGTAAGCATAACATTATGTTTGTAGAATCTGATGTGGCTCTCTTTCAAAAAGTGTTCTGCTCCTCTTATGCCCTTCTCATGCTTGATACTAGTATAGAGTGATTGGACATCTAATGTCATGAATAAAAATTCTTCTTCCCATAGTATATTTTGTAAATGCTTTAAGAAATCTGTAGTATCTTTTATATATGACGGTAACCCTTCTACAAAAGGTCTCAAGAAGGTGTCAATATATTTGGACACATTTTCAAATAAACTTCCCTGTGCTGCGATGATAGGTCTACCTGGTGGTCTAGTAGCATCTTCGTGGATCTTGGGAATGAGATAGAAAACTGGTAGCTTAGGTTTGTCTGTTTTAAGAAAGCTATATTCATCATTGCTTATAAGCCCTTCGCTTCTCCAAAAACTCAGCCTCTCTGTAAAGCCCCTCTTTACTTCCTCAACATGGGCAATGTTTACCTTTTTGTAACAAGTACGGTTTCTCAAATGGTTATATGCCTCAGTCATGTGTGCTTGTTTAGACCATAGGACGATGTTTCCCCCTTTGTCAGCATTTCTGATCACTACATCATGGTACTCTGATATTTTTTTGATAGTAGCTCTCAGACTGAGATCAATTTTGTGTCTTACTGGCTCACTCGTGTCCCTCAGCTCCTTAATTTCAGCCATGACTCTGGCTGCAAATTTGTCTATGTCGTCATTAAGAGTAGGAGGTAGGGCTTTCGATTTGGGTTTAAGGTTTGACCCCCCCTTCCTCCGATACCCACACCCCTTCACTTTCCAACCTTTCTGCTATCTGGGCATGTTCAACAGGGCCCTGATTCATGTCTTCCAACTCCCACATCTCCTGCATAACTTGTATATCTCCTACTACAAGATTTTGCTCTGGGGTTCTTGCTGCATCGGGGGTGGTTTTAACTCGGGTGTTCAATTTGTACAGTTTTGCCAACTTTAATTTTCTAATAAATTTGAAAAGTCCAATTCTTGTCTCTACATAGTCAAATCTCTTGGGCTCACAGAAGGATAATCCCAAAGCCCGGTTTCTCTGATCTTCATTAGTAAGTTCCATATCTGAAAGCTTTATTACCGTCTTGGTTAGAGTATCTAGTAGCGTCTGTTGCTCCTGGTTACTTTCCCACTGCTGTCTTCGGTAGGATCTTTTTCCTTGGCCGCCTCGTCTGTTTTGCCTCTTCCTTTGTCCTCTTTGTCTCATGTTTCCATGCCAAGGTCTGTTGTTTGTTCCCCGGTCTAACTTTAAAAAATCAAACTCATCCTGTAAAGACGTATGGCCTCCCATTCTTCTGCCTTCCTCGTGGTCAGTGTCTGACGTGCTTGCATCACTTTGAGGGGGATCCTGCTGCGATTTTATTGCCCCCTTGAGTTTTTGTCTTCTCAGGTTATCAAAACGTTTAGCAAAAGTGTAAATTTGACCAGTTTGGTAATCCACCCTATCTCTGTTGAATTTCCATGCTTTTTTCTGGACGATGCCATCTTCTACTGCAGTTAGCCTCTCATTCATAGCCTTTAGCATGGACTGGACCAGCTCCTGATTGGTATGCTTTTCAATCTTTTCCTCCATTTCTTTAATTTCTCCTAAGATTTTTTCCCTATCAATCTCAGCATATTTAATGAGAATTTTTATCATTCCCGCAGAGCTGTTTGCATTATGCTCCGCCCATTCCCTAAGCATCTCAGGGTTGAGGTTTTCATGGCTGGGCATTGTCAAAATCCTTAGTCCTCTCGGCACTCTCCCTACATCCAAATACTTTTGTAGCGACCATTTTGTAAGTTCTGTCTTTTTCATTTTTTCAAGTAGTTTAAATTGTATGTATACATTGTCACTGCTATCCTATGTGCTTCCTGTATTGCCACTGGTACTTTGACCAACTGCGCTGGAGAAAATTGTTGCTGACCTCAGCTGCCTCGCAGAGAAGACCGAAGTTGTACTTGCATTCATTTTTCCCCCGTGACTTTAAGGTTTTTCCAATCGCGGCCCGAGTGTGCTGAATCAAACACTCCAAAGCCGCACCCCACTCCGCCGTCCCGTGCGAGTCCTGCACTATGGCGCCACTCACCTCCAAGCAGTGGTGCTCCGTATCGGGTGTCTTCCGACCTCCTCACCCGGTCCTCCTGCCTTCGATGCTGGCTCTCCGTTACGCTCCACTCCAATTTTTCGTGCGGGGGCTGTCAGGTTGCGCTCTGCTTCCTTCCTGTTACGGCTCTGCCTGACTGCGCCTGATCGTGGGTGGTGCCTCACAATGCGTCTCGCCGACACCAAAATTACACTGATCCTTCTGTAGTTCAATAACGAAGGTGGGGCACTCAAAGCAATATCCGAGTGGTTTTTAATCACGGGTCAGTTTACAAGCAACAACGGTCTCACAGGACGCGTTTCGGCATTATGCCTTCATCAACAGGTAAATCTCCATTTTGCTGTGTATTTATATAGTCATACACATTACAGGGTACCATAGACATAGTAGAGTTGCCAATGATATCGACACTATAAAGTCCAGCCCAAACTGCCAAGCCAGGTCTTCCCTGGTCCGGAAACAAGCATCCTGGGACTGGTTTCAGGGTAACAGCGCTCTGTCCAACATCTCCTTGTGTTTGTTTTGTTTGCCCTAAGTTGGCAGTGTATGCCCAGACATGAATCCCTTGCTCACTTTGCTACTGGATTCAAGCTAGCATGTTTGGTGAGGGGTGTTACCCCGAAACCGGTCTCAGGATGCTTGTTTCCGGTCCAGGGCTGGACTGTTCACATGAGGAACAGGGTCAAGTCTGATTTGCCTACGGCTGGGTCTGAACTGGGGAAGTGAAGTGATCTAAAGAACAATGAACGATTCAACCTAAATCTGTCATTGGGGGTGAGTGTCTGAAAAGTTTCAGTGCTCCGTCCATCATCTCCTTGTGTTTGCTTTGTTTGCCCTAAGTTGGCAGGGTATGCCCAGATGTGGGCCCCTTGCTCACTTTGTCACTGGATTTAAGCTGGCCTAGCTGATGAGGGGTGTTACCCTGAAACCGGTCCAGGATGCTTGTTTCTGGTCCAGGGAAGACCTGGCTTGGCAGTTCGGAGCAGGACTGTTCCCATGAGGAACAGGGTCAAGACTGATTTGCATATGGATGGGTCTGAACCGGGGTGGCGAAGTGAGCTAAAGAACGATGATGGATTCAACCTAGATTTGTCACTGGGGGTGAGTGTCTGAAAAGTTTCTGCGCTCCGTCCATCATCTCCTTGTGTTTGCTTTGTTCGCCCTAAGTTGGCAGGGTATGCCCAGACGTGTGTCCCCTGCTCACTTTGCCACTGGATTCAAGCTATCCCGGCTTATGATGGGTGTTGCACCAAAACCGGTCCTAGGATACTTGTTTCCGGTCCAGGGAAGACCAGGCTTGGCAGTTCGGGCTGGACTGTTCCCATGAGGAACAGGGTCAAGACTGATTTGCATATGGCTGGGTCTCAAATGGGGTGGCGAAGTGAGCTAAAGAACAATGATGGATTCAACCCAGATCTGTGAGCCCTCCGTCCATCATATCCTTGTGTTTGCCTTGGTATCTATGTGAGGCAGTTTGAAAAACGTTAGGGAAGAGTCAGCATTTTGCACTGGTGGTGGAGCCCGGGTTTAGTCTTGGAATAAAGCAATTAACTTTACAATGGTACTTTGAGGCGTTATTAATACTCAACAGTGGATTGCCCATAATTGCAACATCTAGTATTGACAGTGCCTGAAAAGGGGTGGACAGCGAGTATCAGAACATCCGACAGATGAAGCTTGGACTGAAAAAGGTTCAACATTACCAGTGAGATCATGAGCGTGGACGAAGCCATCTAACTCTAGCCCAGGGCAACTTTATGAACGTGCACATTGTGGTAGCCAGTGTGGTACCTGCAGCTCTCTTTACTTTCCTTCCTCGACCTTCCATTACAGTATTTCTGTAGGTTCTACAGTTTCTCTGTCATCAATCAGTCAATTCTTATTTCCATCCTTGAAGCAGGCGTGCTGCTGAAGTCACCCATCTATTCCTTCTTCCAGCTAAAATAAATTAACTGTAGGTGATAACGGGGTTAGTGTTCCTTTTTAAACACCTGCCATAACTCTCTGGAACGCCTACATTTCCCAGGAGCATCTTGCTTCTTGGTGTCCAAATGTATTTTGATGTCATCTTTCTTGATTGCTTTCAGGTTTGTCTGCTCCTTGTTGCACGCCCCCACTCAGTTAAATATTAAATGATGTATCTTTAAACATGCCAAGATGAAGTTTGCACTATAACAACATCTGCGTAAAGTCAATGATACGTCTCATATCATAAAATCAAGCTCAAGATAGTTCAATAGTAATTGCTGTGCTCACAACTCTTGGTACATTGGTGCCAGGGGAACCTACTATTACTATTGTAATAAACAAATTGGTAGAGGGTGGTAGGTGCCCTGTAAACCTAAAGGGGTGGGGGTGCGGAGGTATTTGGTCATCTGACAAGTACTCTACAAAAGGATTAATGTCGAAACACCAGCCAATTCAACACCTTGCTAAAAGGAACAGCATGAGCTTATCTACGTCATTTTTGGGAATTCTGCAAACACCTTGAGGGAAACAAGTCTAACAATATGTCAGTGATAAACCGCCTGCAGGTAGAAAGATGAACGGTCGGGGGGAGGGGGGGTCTTTCATAACAGAAAGGAAGGCGGCGGGGTGGTTGGTGAAATGCTTTCAGACGGGGACAGGCTCTCCGGAGCGGTGACAGGTGGGCTCGTTGTGTCTTTAAGGCTGCCCCTCCCTCCCCGGCGCCGTGTCTAGGGGCGGACAGTCTGTGGCTGAGGCACCTCCCTTCGGTGGCCGGAGACGGCGGAGGGCGCAGAGCCGGGCGAGGCGGCAGGTGCGCGCACCGAGGGGGCGGAGAGGCCGCGCAGGGAGCCGGTGTCCGCAGCAGCTCCTGGTCCAGGCTCTCCATTGCTGCAGACAACCAGCGGCGGAGACTGCACCATGTCCTCGGCAGTGAGTGGCGCCGCCGAAGCTGGCCCCGCAGTGGCCCCCGCCACCGTCCAGCCCCGAGTCTTCTTCCAGAGCCCGCAGCTGAGCAGCACGCCCCCGCCGGGGCCCCTGGAAGAGGAGGATGAAGAGGACCCCTCGCTCGCTGCCGCCGCCGCGGCTCACCGGCAGCAGCAGCAGCGCCGGCAGCAGCAGGGCAAAGTGACCGTCAAGTACGACCGCAAGGAGCTGCGGAAGCGGCTGGTGCTGGAGGAGTGGATCGTGGAGCAGCTCAGCGCGCTGTACGGCTGTGAGGTACGTGCGCCGGCTCCCGTCACTCGCTCTGCTTCTTACGGTACAGCAGCCGCGTCCTTCTGCCGGCGCCTTGACACCAGAGATGGATTTCATTTCATTGATGCTCTAATGCATTCTCTTCTCCATCCACTAGGAAGCCTGACCTATAGGGCAAGCCACCTCGGTCGTGTCCATCCTAAACACGCAAGCATGCCCCTTTTCACCTTTGCCTCCTGGCCGTAAAGGCGCCAGGTGCTTTACCCCCTCCCTGGTACTAATATAGGTCTTGCATCTGTACAAAAAGGGTAGCGCAGCGGGTGCTTGCGTATGCTTCCGCCGTCCACTAGCTGGCACGGAGGGCAGCACTCGGTGGCATGACGTTTTGCTTCCATAGCCGGCCTATTCTACCTCCGCAAGGATGCCCGCTTCTCTGCCTCCTTACAATAAAGGCACCGGCTTCTTTGAACAGCCCTGGGGCCAACAGAGATCTTTACTTTTCACTGAGATGTACCTTTGCAGGCTCTATTGAACCCCCCCCCCCCCCCCCCACACACATACACACACATTGTGGAAGCCCGACATTCATGGCGACCTTCGATGACCTGACCTTTTACTTCGCCAGCATGCCTTGGTGCATGGAAGCCCGTTTTCACGTCAGCATCTCTTAACCAACCGCCCCAATGAAAGAAAAAGAAAAAAAGGTTCTTAAATTTGACTGGCTGTAAACCCCCCCAATTGCAGACCATTTTTTTAGGGCTTAGTTGCGGAATTGCCCTCTTTCCCTCTAAAAGTGACACCTCAATTAGTTAATAGAGGCTGCTATAGAATGTACTGCCATCAGGGGCGTTCTCGAACCGTAGACCCCCCCTCCCCCCCCCATCACCCCTTAACCCTTAAAGCCCCTCTTTCTGCAGAACTGTTCCCAGAGCTCTGCATCCTTCTGGCCTCACTGCTGAAATCGAGCCGGAGAACGTGGCTCCGCTTCCGTGGCAAGTCGAAGGGTGGCGCTCTCTCAAGACATGGATTGGGGGCAGGATGGGGTCAAAACTTCAAAGGCTGCGTGCAAGGTGGCGTATCAGCAAAGCTCTGCCTGGCTTTCTTAGGTTTAGACAGACTCTCCCTTAGCGGGATACCACGCCACTCACCACCCGACCCCTCACCCCACCACAACGTGTTCTGTTTGTTGCTTTTCTTGTGGCTGCTCTCGCCATAATGAGCCATTACACCCTGTTCTGAGCCGGGGATCAGCGGCCCTTTACCGACTGTACGGCGGGGATTAGGGCTAATGCCCTGTCGGCAGCAATCAGAGCCCGGCCCTGCGTGGTTTAATTGTGTCTAATGAGACTGCCAGTGCCGCTCATGGGTGCGTGCAACTCTTCCTAGAATAGTGCTTGCAGGGACAACTCACGTGCATGTCATAGTGTGTCACAACAGCACACGCACTGCTCTCTCTGGCTTTTTATAGGCGAAGGCCGGTTGCGCATATTTTGGAGGTTTAAGTAGAGACACGTTGAGCTCTCTGTTCATAGACATTATTATTCACAACTGTTTACTGCCTTTTAATAACTAATGTCCCAGAGGTGTAGCTATGGTGTCCTGGTTCCTACTGCAATCAGAGAAAATGGCCCTCATCACCTGGTTTAGTAGTAAAAAAAAACATATAATTGGGGCGCAGGGGGCCCCTTACATCCCATGGCGCCACTGCACCCGATGAACTGTTTAAAGATGTGTCCCTTCAGGCTGTGCATAGTTAACGATTTTAGGAATGGTGATGTTGGCAAACCAGTCAGGCATTGGCAGTATTTCATCTAAAATGAGGCATCATGGGGGATAGGGGAAGGGGTGACAGTGCATAGTACCAGCATTGGCAACCTACCCCACCCCTCCAACGTAACATGCATGCTCATAAATAAACACACAACACATTTCTTGTTTGGGTAAAATTGCTGCAGGTTTATTACATACACCGTTATGTAATATGGTGGGTTATCTTACGGGCGATCCAAGGGCAGGCAACCGTCTGGGCCGCCTGCCCGCCTGATGAGCCAAGCAGCACTGGGGCGAACCCCATCTGTGCTGCCACTTCTGGTGATCCTCTTCCCGGATCACGTGACACATGGTTCCTTATTACTCACGCCCCTTTCAGGGCGGAGCGTAGCATAGCAAACCCCCGGTTGTTCAGGCCCACAACCGCCCGAAGGACTAACGGGGCGCCGACACGGTTTTCTAGGAACCTTCCATGAGGCTCCTAGGATTTGGCTCTGGCACCCACCATGGTGCCGCGCAGAGGTACCCTTCTGTACCCCTCTGCTTCCAGATCGCCCTGTAACTCCGCCTGCAACGAAAAAAAAAGACAACATTACAACATTCTCTGCCTCCTGCCTGCCACGAACCACGCCGGGTAAGCGGTAGGGTGGGAGACGGCGTGTCCGGGCGCGCGAAAGAGGACGACAAAATGGTGGGGGAGGAATATATACCCCTCCCCCTGTCCTCGCGCCCCGGAAGTGATGCTTGCCTAGCGCGCTGCGCCAAGGCTTGGGGGACTCCTCCCTGAGTCCCTGCGGGGGTGTGGGGTGCCCAGCTGGCACTAGAGGGCTGCCCTCGTTAGTGGCCCCCTGCGGGGGCCTCGGACAGCCGCATAGTACCAGCATTGGCAACCTACCCCACCCCTCCAACGTAACATGCATGCTCATAAATAAACACACAACACATTTCTTGTTTGGGTAAAATTGCTGCAGGTTTATTACATACACCGTTATGTAATATGGTGGGTTATCTTACGGGCGATCCAAGGGCAGGCAACCGTCTGGGCCGCCTGCCCGCCTGATGAGCCAAGCAGCACTGGGGCGAACCCCATCTGTGCTGCCACTTCTGGTGATCCTCTTCCCGGATCACGTGACACATGGTTCCTTATTACTCACGCCCCTTTCAGGGCGGAGCGTAGCATAGCAAACCCCCCGGTTGTTCAGGCCCACAACCGCCCGAAGGACTAACGGGGCGCCGACACGGTTTTCTAGGAACCTTCCATGAGGCTCCTAGGATTTGGCTCTGGCACCCACCATGGTGCCGCGCAGAGGTACCCTTCTGTACCCCTCTGCTTCCAGATCGCCCTGTAATTCCGCCACAGCTCTGGAGGAGGCCACCGTCGCCGCCAGAGCCCCCCACCAAAAGCTCCTTTCTTACCTGAAACCTCTCATTTCCAGGCCTCCTGCAAAGCTAGGGAAGAGATCCCTCCCACTGGTGCTAGATGAACCCCATCTGTATCACAATAGCCCTTGCCGATAGCCTGGATCAGCTAGTGTCTAATGCAACACAAAGGCCCTTCTGCCCTGTGAATTTGTGCCAAAAACTATCCACCCTCCTGTGGGAAGGTTCCACTACTTCACATACATGACTCAGCCCCGTGCCAACTCTGGGCGGGGCAGATCAGATTCCCTGGCTCACATTGCCCCATGAATTTGCTGAGCTCACCTAGCTGCCGTCCTACTAGGACGGTGTGTCTAGCACACCTGTGTCCCCACTTAAGGGACAGCTGCCCGCTTGTTGGGAGACCGCTCCCACACCCACCTGCCTACTTCTGGCTATTCGGGCGAGAAGGATTATACTTTAACCTTTGCACCGTCCATTTGCTTTCTAACTCATGACGCACAGGAATGTCCATAACTAGACGTGTGTGACGATGAGCCAGGGTGCCCTCCTGCCCTTGCCGTGCATCCCTTATTTCTTATGGGAATTTCGCCAGCTCAGCTCCCTTCGTGGTGGACCCCCTAGGGGTACCAGCTAGAGAATCCGTGTGATTAATGCAGTGCGCACTGGCTGCCATATGGTGCCTAACTTTAAGGATTGGCTAAGTCCTACTTTGCCCTTACTCCCAGAATATACCCGGATAGGAGGGGGGGTTCACACTGCTCGCCTTGCCTTTTGTGCTTGGCACCTTGTTCCCCCCTTTCTTGGGGACGCAGCACAATGTGTTAGCTGACAGCACCCCTGCCCAGTTAGGCTAGTATAGCTAACCGGGCAGGGCATTTGACCTTAGCTGCAGGAAAAGTCGACAGGCTGGAACCCTCCCTGCGAGAGCCCCCGGATAGGGGGCAGGGGTGTTCACACTGCCCGCCCCAGGGCAACCCCAGTGGTGGAAAATTACCTGCTCACTAGACCCGCTGGTGGCAAGTTCAGCATAACCTGTACATGGAATTTCAATTCTTCTAACAACTGCACTGTGGGCAAACCACACTCACTGCTACTGGTTTAGGTAGGGGGTGGAGGGTTGTGCCTTCTTAAATTGTGTTTAGTAAACGGAATAATTTCCAATATTTCTTTGGTAGGTTTCAAATGCCTGGTGTTTATTCTTATTCACATGCATAAGACAAAGACAGGCATAAGACAAAGACAGTCGACACGTGTTTCGCCCGTGTGGCCCATCGGCCGAGGGCTTTCTCAAGGCCAAGGTTCAAGTTATGCTGGTCGTGTTCCTTGTGATTGAGGCGACTGGTGTCTGACTATTCAGCCCTTGGAGGCCGTGGCAATCTGCCCGGTCAGCAAGTATGCCCACTGTACAGTTGTAATTTAGTAACTCATGGCCTGACAACCGCAGATGCCTAGTACCGGGCTGTGTGTATGCGGCCCAGGACCTGGGCAATAGGCTTGGTGTGGATGGGTTGTGAATGCCAGGCATAAGTGTAATACCTTTGACAAACCTCTCCAGACCAGCATCTATATCATGCTTAAACATTATTTACTGGTCTTGCCCCTGGCACCCTTCTGGTAGGTGATACGGAACCTCCTACCCAGCATCAGCTGACACTCTCGCTTTGCCGTCACACCACCTGTGTCCCTTTGGTCACCCTCCCAAACAGGAGCCCTCCACAAACCTTGTGTCCTAAAGCATTCGCCCTGTGGGGCGGATGCGAATGGACTGCAAACAACTCCTATGCATTCTCTACCATGTGGTAAATGGAGTTTCTGGTTGGCTCGGGTATGCACCTAAGCATGTCCGAGCCCACCTCTCTGGTCAGGAGAAGGGAGTACATACTTAAGCGGACACCTGCCCACCCCTTGGTGGCCAGGCAGGGACTTTGGCTTATCCCAGAGGCAGTGTAAATTTGATGTGCCAACCGCACTCCCATAGTGGCACATTACAGAAGAGACTCCATACCAGGTTATTTTTATTACCCTTTGTATCGACCATACGGGAGAAACTTAGTTTCATCTGCCACTATTACCCTGTGCTACCAAGCCTCATCATGACCTCCCAGGGATTACATAACTCACTAGGCCAATCAGGCCACTGTCCTACAGCTCCGTTAGCACAACCCCGTTAGCTGCCGGTAGGAACTGCACTTAGCGTAACACAGCAGAGTAAATGTAAAATTGAATCTCCCACCATTTTTGCTGGTAACTGACGGCCAAAAAGACAGCACCTGGGCACGAGATCCCAGTTACCTAGAGAAAACAATAATTATCCAGCACCATTAACAAATGTGCCGCATGCACCCATGCCCTATCCACCTGTTGCTGTGTACATATCGTCCAATTCAATGACATAACCAACATGTTAACCAGTTCTCTCCTTTGTGGTCAACCAAATTCCATATGCCGGGATTTCACCACTAGTACCTATGCTGAAACTGGATTTGTAAGGCCCATGTGAGGTTCGGCGATCGTGCCAATGCTAGTCGCCACGTTTCCAACTTCTCTATAGCGTCCGACTTGGTGGGAGCACTACTAGGACTCGTGGGAAGACATGATGGCGCTGAATAACCGGTGAATGTTACCCCACTCGCTGGTAATTCTGTACAGGTAGCTGCCCTTACTAAATTGAGGGAATGCGAAAAGCTTCCCAATGCCTGTAGTCTTACTGCTCCACCCATTTTGACCCCAAAACTTTGGGACGACTTTAGTAGTGACATGCCCTTAACGGTACGTGACATTCTACCAGCACCGCGCAGGAATCCCCCTTTGACCTGCCCTAGCCTGTGGCCATTCTGCTGAAAGCCCAGGGGGAGGGGAGTGCTACCAAACCTCAGGTCCTAGGCACTCAGGAAGCATCCCTCACTGCTGCAGGTGCCCCAAAGCATATATTATAAAACATTTAATGGGTAACAACCCGGTTTGCGTCCCTTGATGTGCCATGCTGTGAGCGATTAGGTACCTTGCATATCTCTTCCCTATGAAAAGATTAAACAAACCGGCCAGAGCACAATGCATGGGCAATGCGTGTGCCCGCATACGCCCCCAGCTCTGGGTGGCACGAACCCCAACGCACCGCGTGCCAGTTTGTACATATGCTTCATGGGTGACTAAGCACTAATGTGCCCTTTTCCCTGGGTGATCCCCAGTACGGGGGTACGGCTGATGACCCAGTGCTGCGCCAGCCAATAAACATGTCGACATGTGTGTAAAACCCAGCTATGGCCAGACGAAACCACTATAAGCAGTTTATCAGGGAACTGTAGAGACCACCGGAGTCCCTCCGCACTCCCGCAACAGCCAGACAGGCCACCTGCGCGCATGCCAGGTGCCGAAACCAGAGCAGCAGCCCTATTGCAAACGGACTGGCGGCGCACAATTCCGCATAGGAGACAAACTTGACCTCGTTATACTGCGAAAGAGGCAAGTGCGGCACTCGAATGAGACAAAGTACTATTCTTTGCAAAACAGAGCCTGTCCGCATTAGGGACAAAAGATTAACCATGAGATTATCACTGATCAAGTCTGTGAGGTCGCATTCGCTACCTCTGGCAAATACTCATACATCGCCATATATGACTGACCCCTCACTCTCATCCTATGCTGTGTGTGGTCTTGGCCCACATCAGTGTGAGCAGAGCCCCGTGAAGTAAACTTGGCTTATGGTTGAAAGTGCACAAGTAAAGCACCCCCTCCCCTCAAGTTGGGTTACACAGTACATTGTAAGGGTGCAGTGGGCTAGTTACTCTCATGAGGCCCCCATGCCCCTGCACTTGTGGCGTTAATGAAAACTTTGTTGTTTGGCTGTGACAACATGGTTGCCTGCGCCACCCTACAGCCCCATGGAAAAGTGCTGGGCTCTTGCTTACTACCCTGCGGAGTGAGCCCACTGTATTCACCAGATTCGCCACAATCTGTTCTGCAGGCCTGTGATAAATATCCCAGGGCCGACATCTGGCACTTGAACCCATGCTTGGACAGGCCCGAACTAGGAACCCCGATCTAGACTGCCTGCCAACCGGCTGACCCTTCCATTAACTCTGATCTCAGCCCCCAGGCCGTGCACCTATGCCTGGTGTAGGGGAGGTGCTCTAATGCTGTGGAAGGTGTAGATGTGGGCTTCTCACTACCGGGGCAAGCATTAGAATTGCGACTGATAATAACTTACAGAGGCAACCACTGAAAAACCGTTTGCGCTGTTATGCTAGGGGAAACTGTCGCCGTTACCGGGCCCTTGCTGCACGTATATGAGCGACAACCCAAAGTCCCAGGGCTAAATAGTACCCCCGGGACCAGGAAGGAGTGGTCAAATTTGGAGCTTCAGTACACCCAAGCACGCAGTCGCTTAATCTATCAGTCTCGCAACATTCACTTCCATATAAAGGACAATGCACAACTTGACTTGCCAAGAAAACACTGGCTCAACTTGGTATGATTCTTGCGCTCATTTTGAACAGATGGAAAGATTAAAACATTGAACCTACTTGACCTTGTCATAATACCATGTTGCAGCTGGTGCCTATAGCGGTGTAAACTGGCCGCCCCGCCCAAAACAGCAGTCCGCGGTCCAAAACACGCGCCCAAAAAACGCTGGCTACAACACCAAATAGGCTTAATAAATTCTTAACTATAAAACGCTGTAAATTAGTTTCCGTTTGCGACGCCCAATGCAAGTGGTAGTGAACTCATCCCAATGCTGGCCTAAATGTATATTCAAAACAAAACTTATCGGGCCTGCATATAACAGACATACTCAAGCATACACTTCAAAATGTTGCTATCCTCACGCTCAGCCGCTTGTAACTGATCTAGCCTCTGAGGTCCAAAATGTAAAATGCTTTATAAGATAAATTCAGGCGCAAACACCTAAACCCATCACCGTTGTACCATTGACACCCTTTGTCAATGACAACTCTTAACTCCTCCTGACATGAAACTTACAGCCGGAGGCAGGTGTAATAAGATCTTAAACTACGGCGGCCCACCATAGGGATTTGTTTGGCCAAGACCCATCGAACCGTCGTGGGTAGGCGCCAAGGTAAATGGGTCTGTGTCACAGTGCAACATTCAAAAGACTATGAGGCCCCTGTCACTTGGTGTGTGTGTAACACACACTTAAACAATCTTCATTATTTACATTTCTAATCCACTTTCCAACAAAACAAGGGGCATCCCTTCACAAAACAAAGTCAGGTAGTCCATCGTGTTTTAACACTGGAGCACAGTTTGCAAGCAGGCCGCTAAACATACCACACGACTGCTGCTGATGACCTGAGCAGTGAAACCCGAACGTCTTCCACACATGCACCTCAAACTGTTCTGGGCCATGACAGTTTTCAGCCCTGTGTGGGCTCTGATTTTCTCAGACGCTTTTGAGGCCAGCATGGCTCAATCTTGCGAACCGTACCGATACCAGCTTTACACTTATAAAAGAGTGGGGATAGGGGCCCCCATATGGAGAAGAGGCTGTAGAAAATTCAGCCAGCGCAAGACCCTGCTTCGTGAAAACGTATTCCCCAGTGATAGGAGCGTTGCACGAGTGAGTGAAAGACCCCTCGAGTCAACAAAGCACGGGATGCGCAGTGACACTTTGTGGCCTTGATACCTCGTGGCACCCACCTAAATGCACAGCTGCGAGGTGTTCATGTTTTCAGTCTCCACTGACCAAATCCCACACCCCTGCCCCTCTGCTCAGCCGGACAGAAAATAGCGGGGGGAGGGGAGACCCGGTCAGTCAACATTCGACTGTACTACCCAACGCCAACGACAGGACGAGACACTAGGTGGCTCTCAAAGTGCATATGAACCACACAGAATGCCCTGATGCTTCGGCAAGACCACGAGGGGAGGGGTCAGTCCGCATATGCCACTCAATGGTTCCCCCACTCCTGGAAACGATCTCCCCAAGTTCGCCGGTAGCTAAAGCCCTTTCCCCTCCCTGACCGCGAACTCCGGACCCAGGGATGTGGCACTGCCCCAGCCACCGTGCAAACAGCGGGGGACTTGCACTAATCTCCCCGCCCCCATGGCGAAACTGGTCGAACCTCCACCGGCAGGCTGGGCTCCCGTGACCGCACCCTTAAGGGCTAGGGTCAGTCTGTGCCGCCGGGCATTAACAAAGCCGTCGGACCCGGGCACGAACATGCCCCTGACCTTTCAACATATGCTGATCTGATGTCGTGATCCAAGCGGAATGCGACGACACATTAAACATCTAAATGATCCCCTTAGAACATTCGTTTGGACCTGTGGTCGCGGACGAAGTCTATCGTGCGCTGTGACTCGCCCGTTCGAGCTGGAGTGCCTAATAGTACCAGCTCGAGGGCGCTAGCTGGCGGACGCCCCTACCGCCCATGCAAACCCATGGGGAGGTGGGGGGCAGCTGCCGGGCTCCAGACGAGCCGATAAAGCGTGGTGGTGGTCGCCCCCTGACTGGGGGGGTGGGGTGGTGGCGTAAAAAGACATCCCGCTCTGCGCTACCCGGGGTCAATACCCCTCGATTCTATCGCCGGCCCAATCCCAGACCACAACCACAGCTGGAAACGGCACTCTGCCAGCCCCAGATATAGCACTTCACCGCCGCCGCCCGGGGATCTGCCGCGTGTGAGGAGTCCATGCTGAGGTCCTCGACAGGGGAGCTGGCCTGATACAGCCCCGTACACGCACCCAAAGTGGCCAGGCCGGATGGGCCGGAAGAGAGCGTTCCCACACCTCCTCCCCACCCAGCGAGCACAGTCCCCACCGGACCTCTGGCGGCCGATGGGACCCACGGGGAGACAATCTACTCCCTCCACAACAACCAGCGCGAACTCCAGGATAGCGTGGACCTCGTGTCCAGCTAACGAAGACACACAAGGCCTGGCACGGCCCCTGAGGCCGGCCCCTTCTTCGGGTTTTGCCCTGGCTGCCGGGCCCATTGCTCCGCTTGCTGCCCTTTGGAGCATCGCCACCGGAGCCATGGGGGGGGGGAGGGCTAAAGGGAACACGCCGAGGGTGGAACGAGGAGCGGAGAAGCTCTGTCATGTGCCGCTGCTAGGACCGGCCTGCGCAGCCTGATGCCGGGAAGCCTGAACCCTTCCTATAGCCTAGCCCCAAACCAGTCCCTCGCCACAGCCCAGGTCAAACGCACCAACTCAGCGGGCCTCCTGCAGGGACGTTCCCGGGAGCTTGCAGCTGGGGCGGGGGGCCACTCCGCCAATGGCGTGCGTGGAGGGCCCTGGGGTTCAGGAGATTGACTAACCTCGCTTCAAAGCCGGCCAACTCAGGACACCGGGACCCGCAGCCGAACAGCAGCACCACCAACCAGACGGCGTGTCCGGGCGCGCGAAAGAGGACGACAAAATGGTGGGGGGAGGAATATATACCCCTCCCCTGTCCTCGCGCCCGGAAGTGATGCTTGCCTAGCGCGCTGCGCCAAGGCTTGGGGGACTCCTCCCTGAGTCCCTGCGGGGGTGTGGGGTGCCCAGCTGGCACTAGAGGGCTGCCCTCGTTAGTGGCCCCCTGCGGGGGCCTCGGACAGCCGCAGTTGGTCAGTTCATGGTTCAAGGCAGGGTACCGCAGCCTCCTTTCACTCTCTGGTGGTTGATGGGAGGCTGACCCATCCGGTGGGGTCTGGATTTGTTTCACATTGAACTTCGTGATATCCCAATTAAAGAGGGCCGGTTCGCCATTACACGTTCAGTGGTCAACTGACCCTCCCCGTCATGATATTCAGCCAGCCCTGTGCCCCCCCCTCCACCTCACCTCCAGCTGATGACACTAGGGATGCAGGGATGTGTAGAACCATGATGATGATGGTAAAAGTGAAATTTCAAGTTCCTCCATGCTTAGTGTTTGTGGCTGACAAACCAGCACTCACTGAAGATACTTTCATGCTATGGACCATTTGACAGCTACGAGTGTCCTTTGACACCATCTGGTGCTACAGAGCTGAAATATAGGCACTCACTGGACCTCAGTATATGTTAGAAGTGAGAGTTAAAGTGAGGTCTATCCATTCCAAAGTGAAACTTGTTGCTTCTGATCTGACTGTCCCAAGGCCCGCCCATAACAAGCTCATGACCAGCTGGGGCTAAGGGTTTAGGTGTTTTCCTTAAATATCTAGTCTAGGATTTTTCAACTGTGTATTTTTCTTTATAATGCGGGTGAAAGGTCAGTGCATCGTTTTCCACCTTGACCATACACACGTTTTTTCTTTTCTAGCGATTCCTCATAGGCTGTCAGGATCTTATTGTTTTATAATACTGCGTAAATCGTTGCTTTGTTTACTGCAGTGTATGATTTTACACATTTCTATTGGCTTCTCTGAGGTGAGGGACATCAAAAAGACAAATGCAGACCAGCAGGCTCAAAGCAGGCTGATCTGTTGCCTTTATTGAAAGATTGATGGACCTGAGCAGGTCTGACGAGCTGTGAAATAATACCCTCCCTCCTCCCCCCATCAGGTCCTTGCAATGCAGGGATTGATATCCACAACACCTATGGGCTGCAAGAGCTTTTTGTCTTTTTTTTATGTCAGTGGTTTGCAATGATTAATTGGTCAGGCTTTCTTTTGTTGAAAAACATTGCCTTTGCTCTTTACACATTAGTCTCTAAATGGTTGGACTAAATTTGAAGCTTCTGTGCAACGCAACACAGGTCGGTGCCCATACACCGGTCAGTACCCATACACAGGTCATTACCCATATGAATACTGTAAGCCTAATACCCAAGATTTCGTGTGTTCCCTCACAAATTTGATTGCACTAAAAGCTTTTTGATTGGTTCAACACCCCTCGCACGCCTCTTGCTTCTTCCTTCTCGTTGATTAACACTTAATGCATTTATTAAAAAGCATATAAAGCATCAGCACCTGGCACGATGCGAACTAGGCACGCCTTCAGTAATAGGTCTACAAAACATGTACATGCGCCGCTGGCTTCCTATAAAGCTTTAAATACATCTAGAAGCATGTAGATACTCGTCTTTTAATTGCATCTGTTATTCCTGATTTATAGCAGGCAAATGTTGTGCCTTCAGGTTCATCAGCGGCGCACCTCTCGTGGTAACACCTTGCATGTCCGCTCCTTGGCACATCTATATATTTCTTGAGGGTCTTTTAGATAAAACAAACATCCCCTTGTTGAACTACGTCTTCAGATATGTCCTGACACCCACTTGAATGGTCATTTGAAGCCACGTCTGATGGTCTCAACCTCAGTACTAGTTCTGACTTTGGACTCCACCGTTTTTTGTGTTGGCGTGAGTTTGGCTCCCCTGCCTCCAAGAACACCACTTGCCTGGACCTCCCTCCCTGGCAGCCATTTTCAGATCGGTTTGGATGCAAAGTTCACCATGCCTGCTCTATATATACTCATGTCCTAGACCTCTTTCTTATCTGCATATTTTTCTTTTTATTCCGTCCCATTGGAAGCTTGTTTATGTTGTGATCTCTATAATTCATATCCACTCAAGTGTAACTTTCCTTTTATGCATATGCCCGCTTGACATTTTCAGTGTTGATATCTGTTTACCCTTGGTCTCCCCCGTTCCCCATTCCCCCATTCCTTTGGAACCTTCCTTTGTCCTGGTCCTGTGGGCTGACAGTTCAACTGTCACTGCGAGTTGAGATTGTGCCTGATCTTAATAAAGAGTCTCTCCCTCGCATTTCGCCTCTTGTTGCATCTCTCCCTTGGGGACTCTCAGGAGTCTCAATTTTAACAGCGACACCACTTGGCCTCTCGGACGGTCAAAGGGTTCAGATGTAGAAGTTTCTTGGCTTTTGTTTTGAGTTCTGTACATTGTTTGACCTTTCTCCTACTGCTACTCTGCGACCAGTCTTTGTAGGCAGGCTCCTAAAAGCATGGACGTCACACGAGCCTTTTAATAGAGCTGCACGTGGCCAAATACCTTCTTTACTTTTAGAATCCTCAGCCCTGTGGGTTACTTAGAAAATGAGCTAGGGTTGGAAACAAATTAGCTTGGAATGCTGATTGCAGCACGACTTAGTTTATTGTAGCGAATGAAAAACCCGTCAGGTGAGTTGGAGGAAAGTGTGTCTCTCAAAGTCCTTGTTTCTGTTTCTTTTCTGTGCTCCCCGCTGCAGGAGAGGGCGACCCCTGTTCTCATGCCTGGTGAAGCCGACAGCTCTATAGTGACATACATCTTTAAGGTCATGGTCTTTTTGGACATTGTCATATAGTTTGTGGTCTAGTTATATTGGATGGCTCAAGACACACATTGATTATCCTGTTTTGGGCTTCAAGCATTTCTTTATCTCTATCAGAGCTTTGAAGTTCAGCGGTGCTGGATTAAACCCAATGGAGGCCGCTAGGCAGTCGCAATTTCGTCTACCGCAAATTATCTCCTAATACTTTTTTAATTTTACCAACCAACAATTTTAATAAACCAATTTTATTACACAAAACTAAACATTAACAATTATTAATGTTATTAAACAAAAAATAATTTTAATAAACCAACAAATCTTTAAATCTTCACTATCCTCAATTTGTTTGTGGTGATATCTTGGAAGTCTACCTTTTGCAAGACATCATATTCAGTGTCCATAATGGCAAGTGAGTTCAGTCGTTCTTGTGTCATTGAAGATTGATGACAATTTTTCAGTAGTTTTAACTTTGAAAAGGTTCGTATTTTGATCCGTTGTCCGGGGCAAATAAAAGGAGTGGGTTCCATAGGGTGGTGCTTACTTTGCCTATTTGGTAATCCAGAACTGACGTTCAGATACGTGTGCATTTGTCATAGCAGCCTTTTGTAGTGCTTTGCTCCTTATTGCATGCAGGGCTGGACTGGGAACCCAAAGCAGCCCTGGCAAATTTTGTCAGACCAGCCCTGTACAGTGTGTAGCGAATGCAGAAAGCCTGACCACTACAAAGGGCTTAGGGGAGGGAAGGGGTGGTTCTCCCCAAGAAAGATTTGGGGAAAAAATAGCAAAAATGGTGCATTCTACAATATGTTTTTCATTACATATATAATTGTATTAGCTTTTAAAGTATAGTTCACTATGATCTTACAGTGCACCGGGCTACAACAATATTTGTTGGGGCCCTTGAATGATTTCCCTCACTACCACCTTTCAACAATGCCCCTCATCTCTCCATAGTCTCTCTCTCACATGCATTTCATTTGTTTTATAGCGCCTCTCACACCAGTGTAGGGTGCTGCAGCACTTTAAATCACACACAAACTGAGACAATGACCCCCTAAGGCATGTGTAAATCAGTGTATTGAAAATGTTACATATGGCAAAGGAATACAAGGTGTAGGATTCATATGTCATCCATACTGGTAGGCATGTTTTTAAGTGTGCTTGTTCTGGTGAAGCAGAGATTCAAAACGTAACACAGTGGTTAGATTTACTAATAAGAATGTATTTCTACCCAAACAAACTCATTTTAGCAACATTAGGATGATGAGGGACTGGGGAACAAAACAACTTTCGAACCTATACCATGCAGTTTGCATGCAGCTCTTTGGCATTTCGTAGCTCACTGTGCAACATTAGAATTGTAAGTTATGAACTGTAAGTAATAAAAGGATCACTGAGACAAAAGCAGTAACTCACTGAGCTATGCACATTAAATACAGTTCTGTGATCTGTATGGTACATGCTCTTTGCATCAGGCATGTTAGCCCTCTCCACTATTTTAATTAATTCAAAACTGCCAATAGACAAAACTCCGATCTCTCTCCAGTGGGAACATTAATCACCAGCGATATCAATCTTGACACTTCTATTTTTGCCTGAAAACTGCTGGATATACAAGGAACTCTGCAGAGAGAGTAGGAAGTGAGTGATGATGCTGGCATGCTGATTTTGTTACTGGGGGCCGATATTGCAGCACAGCTGTAAAACTGACCCCCAGTAACAAAACTGTCCGCCCACCCGTTTAGCCTCCCGGGGAAACACCCAATATCCTGTACGGCCAGTCCAGCCTAGGTTGCATGCTTAACTTAAAAATATCTCCTTGAATTGGCATGTCTCCTAAGGCCGCCTTAGAAGTATGCCACTCCAATGCAGTATCTTGCAAAAGAACCACAAAATGAGGCATAGCGGTTGTGCGTATGTGCTTGGTTGCACCAAAGTCATTGCTATTGTTTATATACGCTTGGTTGCACCAAAGTCATTGTTATTGTTTGCAGCAACTCCGTTCTAGATTGTGTGTCAGTAATATAGACATATGCGTAATGTTACACAAGGTGGGAATATGTCTAAATGTTCAGGTGCTTGCATTTGGGGATCATATGTTGGTATGATGGCCTGAGTGCCCAAGAAGGTGCAAAACTTTGCAGAGGTCCTTCTTGATAGCAGTGGAAGTTTAACTATACTAGCTGCTTGAGTAGGTGTAGTCTGACCAATCATAGGCTCTAGAGTGGACTACTAGATTTGAGAGACCCCATGTTGTTATTTCTGTGCCACGAGATGCAGAGGTCTGAGACAAATATATACCCATTGATTTATAATCTAAGTGATTATTACATTTTACTTAAATGGGTGTATATATATTAAAAGATGTTCAGGACCTCATTTCAAGAGTAGGAACTGATGAACCAATTCATTTAGCATAAATGCAAACTATGCTTATTTTATATTTGTTTTTTCTATATCTCCCTGTCTTTGCACACTCCTGTATTATCTTGCTCTATTAGCGTACTTTGATATTTCCAATCTATTGCTGCTTCAGATAACTTCTTATCTTAGACTCTCACTTTTACTCTTGGCCTCTCACGTCTTTTGTCTCCCTTTGCCCCCGCGCAACCCTCCTTTAATACAAACTCACTCTGTTGATCCCATGTTTCCCTCCACTGACATTTTACCCTCTAACCATATTTGTCTATCTTTTTGCCCACCATTCTGCTAAGTAGCTCAAAAGATTTCATTTAATCATTTCAATGACCTATTTTGCTTCTTTTCCACCTGACCCTCCTTCTTCTGATTTTGTCCTATAACCGCAATTCTCACACTTAAATCCTTCCATACCTGCTCCAATCTGTTTCATATTATCCTCCAGCTCTCCACTTTTGCCAATGTACATAAACCTTTTTACTTTCCACTTGCTATCTCATACAGCTTCATCTATCTACGTCTATATCACTTATATCTGTGTGCTATAAATAGGTATTTTGTAGAGCACAAACCTAACTAGCAAGCGCTAGAATGCCATACAAGAGTGGAAGAACTGACTTAGAATTTATCATCACATATGAAGGAGCAGGATGTCCATGGGTGGTGAATCCTACTGGGTGGAGATGTAGTAGTATCTGAAGAGGTTGGTCTGTAGCTCCTGTCTGAATTGGAGAAAGGCTTGAACAGCATATCTTAATATCACAATCTTTCATACAGTATATAGCAATTAACCCATCGTTTTGTAGTTTTTTGCACTGTGTACTTTTTTCCCCATAAACAAACGTGTTACTGATTCTTGGCACCATTTTCAATCCCAAGTAACTGGAGTAGCCAAGGTAACTCTTGCTTGCTAAAAAACAAACCATCTCCTGAGGCTGTAGGATTTTAGCAGTGAGATCAAATTGTAGTACCACTCCCAAATCTTTGGCTTTGCATTAATGCCTTTGAAGTCTGCCATCTACAAGGCCAATCTTAAGACTGGCATTTGATTACAGGAGGCACAAGGATCAATGCTACTTTTGTCTTGGCATACCAAAAAGTAAAAAAAATATTCAGGGCATTAAGTGAGTTATTTAACACTCCGTTCTATGCATTTGAAACTTTAGTATTAATGACTAGGTTTAACAAGCAATCCACCATCCTGAAGATCTTTTGAAATATTTTCTTCTGTGGGGATTTTATTGGAATATTTTTTGCAGCTCTCACTAAATTACTATACTTCCACATTTGTGGTTTGTCGCTGTTGTGATTGTGCAGATTTGAATTCTGCTGCCATTGTTTCCAGATCACAGAGCATTATCTTTTGCCTTTTAGCTTAGAAGTATAACGTTTGCATTTTACAAAATTCTGCCTAGAGCAGTTGCAAAGGAGCTCATTCATTTAATACATTGATCAATGCAATGTCGTTCTTATTAACTTTATTCTCTACTCCTGCTTCAGGTTCTGTATTCTCTTTTAAATCCATATTTTTATTAAGAAAGCAGCTTTAATTGTCTAGTGTAAGTTTATTCCCTCTTCTATCAATTTATTTACATGAAGTGTCTTTTTTAAACTAGGCACTAGTTATTCTTGGTTAAAATTTAATAAGGATAAGAGCTCTCATAATGCCAAGTAGTGACTGAGCCTGAAGGTTATTTTCTTGTTTTGCCAATACATTGAAATCTCCTACTACAAGCAATTTATCAACTAGGGTTTGGCAGTGGATTGTTGTATCATCTAGCCAGATGAAATAATTTCCATTCAAAGCTAATGGCCGATAAAAGCGAATGAAGATATATAAAAATATTTTTAGATTTAATGAACATCACCGCAAGAAAAGTCTTATTGGTGCCAAGAAAGGGCACTATTGGCTTTGAATTGATGTAACTTGAATATAAAGTTTAAACAGAAAAGGGTGACTAAAAATACAAAATGGACAAAAAACTGAATTGAAAAAGAATATTGCTAATGTCTTGTTCTACCGGTCCCAGCACTACTTTTTACGTGCATATGCACATGTGATCAGGGAAAATGTAATCGTTCACAGTGCAAGAGAGCCCGTGGGTGAAGTTGTCTGACCCCCCCTGCACCTTGATGTATGTTGCGGTACTCCGAAGCAAAAGGCTAGTGACTATTGAATAGACCAATGGATGATGAGGGCTGACCCAAAGTCCCTTTATGTAGGGAAACAGCCATTACAACACAGCTGTTTCCACGCATGCTATTACAACGCAAGGTTTACACGCATGCTATTACAACACAAGGTTTACAATGTGGTAAAGGTTTGCCTTGTAATGGCATTCGCGTTGTAATGCATGCGTTGTAAAGGCATGCGTTACAATGGAATGCGAAGTAACGCCATACAACTCTTTATGTATACAGGCATGCATATTGTATTTGTGATTTAGTTATTTTTAGTTTTTTATTTTAGTTTAAAAAAATTATTTATAATATTACACAAGGCTGGTGAGACAGCCAAATTTATCTTCAGGTCAGATCAAAAAAGTGCCCCATGCCATATCCTACACGTTGGAAATTGGGTTACTGGTTGAGGGGGGTGAAACCCTTCTCAAGAAGTAACCACAATTTCTTTTAGGGAGAAGTCATTGCAGACCCCAAATTAGCTTGTGCTTAACCCTCTGGTAGCTTGGAACAAAAGCAGTCAGATTTAACTTGGAGGCAATTTGTAAAGTTTTTATGCAGCACTTCACACAGTAATAAAGTGAAAATGCAAAACAAGTAAAATACCACACCAATTTAGAAAAATAGAGTAACATTAAAGTATTTGACACCAAAACAACAAAAATGTAATCAGTAGAACCGTAGATATGCAATTTTAAAGATTTGAGCTAAGTAAAGTGACTAAAAGCACAAAGCGCCATTTACAGCTATCTGGCCGTGCGAGACCGGGTGAAAGTCACAGGTTTAGACCAACCACGATGGAGCGCGGGCCGGAAACAGGGACCAGGTTAGTCCTGCTGAAAGAGTTACCTTCAAAGTCCAGCGCAAGGAGTTTTGTTCGCTGTGAAACTGGCCGTGAGCAGCAGGGAGAGCATCATGGATGGTTGTCGATGTAGCACGAAGAGCATGCTGGGTGTCGGAGACAGTTGTTTCTGGAGCTTTGCGTTGGTGGTCACTGCATGTTGTCTGCTGTAGTGAGAAGTGCAGATTTCGCGCTGCCGGACGTCATTGGCGATGTGGTGTAAAGAGCTGAGGTCACAGGAACTTCATTTTGGCGGGCGGCAAGATATGGTGCAAACCGGCCCATTCACGAAGAGCCCAAGATTTCAGGAGAGCTTAACTGAGGCCACACCAAGGGTCCAGAACCTGAGGGGTACCACTTGGGGGCAGTGCGGTTCCTCCTTTAGGGTGGAGGAGCATCGCCCCACCTGCTGCAAGCGCAGCAGTAAACCAACAACTAATAGATTATGAAAATGGTCTCAATCATTTCTGCAATGTGCTTAAGTTGCTACCAGTGAGGGTGGGGGATATTCCTGCTGATTGACAGCAGCAGGGGCGATGACACTACAGGTGCAGAGTGCGCATGTCTGATTGCCCAACATGCGCACTTCTGTTGCACCAATCCAGCAGCTGTGTAACAGCCGTGGGATTGCAGACATAGGTGTAGGAAGGTGGAATCTGACTATATGGTTGCCCCCACTTTTTTTATGGTGTTTTGCTGGTTTATGACTTAGGGATCCTGCTATTCAGGGCCCCAGTCTATCTGCTTTCTCTGTAAAAAGGTTTCCATGTGCCTTAGGCACATCTCTGATTGGAATCTGGAGTGCCCTTATAAGTCCCTAGTATATGGTATACTATGTACCTCAGAGGCCTACCAAGGGCTGCAGCATGTATTATGCCACCCCTGGAAGGCCATCCAAACTGACACCACAGGTCTGCTACTGCAGCCTGGGTAAGGTGGTGCATGCACCTCTTACTGTGATATAGGTTACCTATATCACTAAATACATACACACATATAAACCTATAAGTCACTCCTAAGGCAGGCCTTATCAATCCTGAAGGCAAAGTGCATGGTTCCTATGTGAGAGGGTGCCCCTGCATGAGCAGGGCCCCTCTGCAGCGTTCGGAGACTATCTCTGATGCTGTTTGTAGTGCAGCCTGACCATATACTCTTAAGCGCATTATAACCTCGCGGTAAAATGCTAACTTTGGAATGGCTGCACCTAAACATGTCGTGTTTGGTGTCAAACATCTTGCAATACTACCCCCCCGCCAATTCTGGCGGCGGGGGTAGCATTCCACCCTTCTCGAGGGAAAGACATGTTAACTCTGACTAGCCCGGTAACTTCTTTCCAAAGCCCTGGCATCACAAAATGGATGCTGCTGCCACAGACACAAGTCTGGCCTCCTGCTGCTGGACGAAACTCCGGCAGGGGAGGCCTGGACAATAGGTTTCCTGTTGCAGGGAGGTGTGACCACCTCCCCAGACAGGATAATGTGTATTGGGGCTGGGCGGGAGCACCATCTGTGTGCTTTGAAGTCCTGCACTGGGGGCACATTTGGTGTCCCTGTGCATACCCCAGTTCAAACCGGATCAGGGGCTTCCAGCCCCTGCTTTGGCGCGAACTGGACAAAGGGAAAGGGGTGTAGCCACCCCTCTGCCCTGACCCACCCATAGGTGGGGCCACAGAGTAGTCCAACCCCTATCCTTAGTATAAGTATAGGAACCCAGTCCTTGGGACTTTAGATTATCCCTGGACGAAACTCTGAAACAGAATCCTGGACCTTCGACGCTCTACTCACGATTAGAGGACAGAAGAATCTCCCTTGGGGTCAAGGAGTGACTCCCCTGCTTGGCAGGCACCAAAGAAGCATCTGTCCGGTTCGCATTTCTGAAGCTCCCGTCGGACGCCGAAGTCATCGCATCACCAGAGGTGGATTCTCAGACTTCCCCGAGGCTACCCTGAGTCCCCAGCAAAGCTGAGGCCCGTGGCTATCGTGGGTGACTTGAGACCGTGACCCCTGGACACCGAGCACATTTGCAAGTGCATCATCTTCTGGGTCTCCCAAGAAGTCGTGCTTTGGGCTCCGAGTAGCCCTAGCCTCCAGCACCACCTGCACCGAAGATCACTGGCCCCCACTCCACGAGTGTCGTGTAAGCCAGCTCCACGTGCGGCGTCACGAGGCTCCTTCGCGGTCGCTAGCCCGTTGGCTAGTAGCCCTTAACGAAGGCCAATCCTTTTCTAACTTGGCATCCCGGTTGCTCCAGGTCTGCCCTCACTTACCCTCGCTGGGTGAGTTCCACAGACCTTGCTGGTCTGCACCATCGACGATCTACATCTTCACCGAGACTTGCCGTTGCCAAGGCTTGTTGGGTCCAATCCGGTCGCCGACACCTCAGCACTCGACAGACATCGTGTACCAGCCCGAATCCTGCTCCTGGTCGCCGACAACGCCTCCTGGACCTCGTGGCTGAAGAGTCAAGACGACCGTCAACGCACCTGAGGCACTCGACATCGGTGGGCATCTGTCCATCGCCTTCCTGGTCACTGGCTAGTGACCCAGACTCTGTCCCCTCTGCTTTCAGGTTCTTCAGAACTCCGATCCACTCTTGGATCCACCCGGACACTTTTCTCTTGGCCGCCAGCAGCACTTTGCAGCAGATCGCCATTCGAATCGACGACGAAACCCGACCCCGAAAGGCACCTATGCACCCGGCTTCCCTGGGTGAGGTAACACGAGTACTCCGGTGCTCCCGTGGGTAGAGACTCTTCAAAGTCCTAGATCTCAAAGGGTTTGGTCCAAGTCCTCTTTTAAGTGTCCCTTTTCTCTAATTTCCCGATCCCGACTTTCTCCATAGAAGTCAACGGCGTATCGCGGTTGTGTATTTACACTGCACGCGTCTCCCGTGGGTCCCCTGTGTCACTACCTTGGGTGGTTCCGTGTGGTCCAAGCACTTCTAGAGGCTCTAGGCCTAGTGTCTAGTTCAGTCGTGGTTCGCATACCACTTTATTGGTATATGGTTTGGTACGCCCCTAGGGCCCAAACGTGTATTTGTGGTATTACTGTGTTTAAATAACTTCTAACTTATGTACTTCGAACTCTAGCCTCATAAAGAGACTAGAGGGGTGTGTTTAGCAATAAATACATATATTTTGAATATATACCTGGTGTGGTGCTCTTTCATTTGGTCACTCAAGAGATTCTAGACTGGTAAAACAAGCTGCTTTACATTCCTTCAAGACTTAGCCTGAAGGCTGCTCTCCATAGCTACCACTAGGATAGCTTTCAATAAGGTTGTCTTTAACCTATCTCCAATAAGGGGTTGTTTGGACTGGTGCAAGGTGCCCACTATAATTAGTGGACAGCATATGCCAGGCCAACTTCAGGAGAGCTTAACTGAGGCCACACCAAGGGTCCAGAACCTGAGGGGTACCACTTGGGGGCAGTGCGGTTCCTCCTTTAGGGTGGAGGAGCATCGCCCCACCTGCTGCAAGCGCAGCAGTAAACCAACAACTAATAGATTATGAAAATGGTCTCAATCATTTCTGCAATGTGCTTAAGTTGCTACCAGTGAGGGTGGGGGATATTCCTGCTGATTGACAGCAGCAGGGGCGATGACACTACAGGTGCAGAGTGCGCATGTCTGATTGCCCAACATGCGCACTTCTGTTGCACCAATCCAGCAGCTGTGTAACAGCCGTGGGATTGCAGACACAGGTCCCCAGCTGCAAAAGGTACGCTGGGTTCGCCTGCTCCACCCAATCCTGATGCTTCTCTCATTCCGAAAACAGCATGAGAGCAGCTGCAGGACTGGGTATAGGTTTGCGTTGGTGTGACCAGACCGCAGCGGAGCCTCTGAGGTAGAGCAGCACGTGGGCTCTTAGAGTGGACCTCGCCTCTTTGTGGGGGAGCTCAACTACTTTTAACCGCATCCTGGAAATCGCTGGACAAGGCCGCTGGGTTTCACTCCGTCATGACAGCACAGCCGTCTCCTTGCACAGTGACTCTCCCGGCGACGCCACTGGGTCCCCGATCAGCATGCGCCAGGCCCCTCATTGATAAAGACTGTTGTCTGTAGGAGCAAAGGTACATGGTGAAAACTAGTGGCCTCCACTTTGGTGGGACACAATGTGCAAAACCCCTTGTTGCAGTGCAGCAAAGGAACGTTACAAGTTGAAAATGGGATTGTGACTCATGATGTACTCATTGCGACTGCTTATGACTAAGCAAACACAAGGAGATGATGAACGGAGCACAAACTTTTCAGACACTCAGCCCCAGTCACAGACCTGGGTTTAATCCATCATAGTTATTTAGCTCATTTCGCCACCCCAGTTCAGACCCAGCCATATGCAAATCAATCTTGACCCTGTTCCTCATGGGAACAGTCCAGCCCGAACTGCCAAGCCAGGTCTTCCCTGGACCAGAAATGAGCATCCTAGGACCGGTTTCGGGATTTCACCCCTCATCAGCCAGGCTAGCTTGAATCCAGTGGCAAAGTGAGCAAGGGGCCCACGTCTGGTTATACCCTGGCAACTTAGGGCGAACAAAGCAAACACAAGGAGATGACTCTCATTGTGGCTCAAACGGAAAGAGGGCATTAAAGGCCTTGCCCCATCCTATGCGACTCAGAGGACATGTGTCAATGGTTTTCAACCACCATTACAGTTACATGCCATGGATGTTGACACCCCACACAGGGTGGTGTCTATTCTCGGAGTGAAAGTGGCCCTAAGGCGAGCTTCCAGGTGTGGGCTGCAGATGTCAGGGGAGCACATGGTGGCCCCGGCACCGTTGCATGCCCCACTATGTCCCTCTCTTCTGCTTTCATTGCAGCTAATTTAAGGGCCAGGTATGTGCCCTAATGATTGTGAGAAGTTGGCCTGGTATATGCTGTCCACTAATTAAAGTGGGCACCTTGCACCAGTCCAAACGACCCTTATTGATGATTAGGTTAAAGACAACCTTTATTGAAAGCTATCCTAGTGGTAGCTATGGAGAGCAGCCTTCAGGCTAAGTCTCGAAGGAATGTAAAGCAGCTTGTTTTACCAGTATATAACCTCCTGAATGACCAAATGAAAGGAGAACCACACAAGGTATATATAAAATATATGTATTTATTACTAAACACTCTCTACTAACCTCTTTATGAGATTAGAGAACAAAGCACACAATATTAAATCACTAGAACGACAGTAAATAGCACAATACACAGTGGGCTCCAGGGGGGGACCAAACCATATACTAAGAAAGTAGTATAACAACCACGACTTGACTAGACACAGTGCCTAGAGCACGTAGAATCGCTGGGACCCCAAGGAACCACACAGGGGACCCACGGAGGACGGGTGCAGTGTGTGAACACAGGCGCGAGCTCCGTACAACTCTATGGGAAAGTCGCGGTTGGAAATTTAAAGATTAAGGACACTTCGGAGAGGACTTTAAGCAAACCCAGCTAAACATAGAAGGTTCTAAGGCCAGCGCCCTTGAGAGTACCGAGGTACCCGTGTTACCTATCCCAGAGGAGCCGGGTGCATAGGGGTCAAGTGGTGTCGGAAACCCTTGTCGTTTTCAATGGCGTGATGCGAAGAAGTACTGCTGCCGTGGAGAAGAAAAGTGTCCGGTGTGATCCAAGCCTGGATCGGAGATGAGAAGAACCTGAGAGCAGAGGGGACAAAGTCTGGGTCACTTCACGTGACCAGGAGCGGAGCAATCTAATGCCCACCGATGTCTGGTGCTTCAGGTGAGAAGAGGTGAAGCTGGACTCTGCAGCCACGGGGACCAGGAGACGTCTATGACGACCAAAGTCCAGAGGTGAACTGTCCCACGAAGGATGTCAAGTGCTGGGGAGGGGGTCAGTGTCCGGATTGAACACCAACAAGCCTTGGCAACTGCAACCCACGCGGTCAGAGGAAAGAGGCTTCTGTGAGGACCAGCAAGGTCCTGGGGACTCTTCAAGCTATGGAGAGTCTGGGCACGTCTGGAGCACCCAGGAAAGCCCGTGGAAAGTCAAAGTTACCTTCACAGGGACCCACAGGCCAACGGACTAGGGATCGCGAAGGGACCTCGAGCTGAATCACTAAATACCAGCCCACGGAACACTCGTGGAGTGTAGGCCGGAAATCTTCAGTGGAATTACTGCTCGGGGTCAGGACTACAAGTAGCCCAAAGCCCAGCTTCAGGGATTGCCGAAAAGCATATGCTGCTGCAAATGTACACGGTGCCCAGGGGTATTGCTGAGAGCGCAGATCAACCTCGGAGACCTCGGGAACCCACCTCCTGTGTTGCAGAAATCTTCGGAGTCCTTCAGGATCTGCGTAGATGCAAACCGGTCAGATGCGTTTTAGGTGCCTGCTCAGCAGGGGAGTAACTCTTTACTCCAAGGGAGATTCTTCTGTCGTCCAACGAAGTGTAGATCGTCAAAAGTTACTTGGTTTCTGTAGCAGAGTTTAGTCCAGGTAAAATCCAAAGTCCTGTAGTCAGGGTTCCTACTTTATACCCAAGGAAGGGGTGGGACAAACTCTGGGGACCCACCTATGGGAGGGTCAGGACAGAGGGGTGGCTACACCCATGTCCTTTGTCCAGTTTCGAGCCAGAGCAGGAGCAAATGGCTCCTGCAACCGGTTTGAGCTGGACTATGCACAGGGACATCAAATGTGCCCCCAGTGCAGACATCAAAGCACTCTCAGAGTGCACCCACCCAGCCCCAATACACTAAAGCCTGTTTGGGAGGTGGTCACACCTCCCTGTGATAGGAAACCTATTGTCCAACCTTCCCCTGCCGGAGTTTCGTCCAGCAGCAGAAGGGCAGACTCGTGTCTGTGGCTGGCAGCATCCATTTTGTGATGCCAGGGTCAAGAAAGCTGGTACCGGGTGTACCGGTGTTGTCATATTTCTCCCTCTAGGAGGGTGGAATCATACCTCCACACCAGTTACTGGTGTGGAGGTATGATTCCGAGGTGTTTGACACCAAACACGACATGTTTCCATGCAGCCGTTTTAAAGTTAACATTTACCACGAGGTTATAATGCACTTAAGTATATATGGTTGGCTGCATCACAAACAACCCCGGAATATAGGTTCCGAAGGCTGCAGAGGGGCTCTGCTCATGCATGGGCACCCTCTCACATAAAACCCGGCACCCTGCCTTCAGGATTGATAAGGCCTGCTATAGGGGTGACTGATAGGTTTATATGTGCAGTGATTAGGATAGATATAGTGAACCTTTATCTAAGTAAGGGGTGCATGCACCACCTTACACAGGCTGCTGTAGCAGACCTGTTGTGTCATTTTGAATGGTCTCCCAGGGGTGGCATAATGCATGCTGCAGCCCCTTGGAGGCCTCTGGAGTACCTATGCCCTGGGTACATAGTATACCATATACTAGGGACTTATAAGGGTACCCCAGAATCCAATCTGGAGTGTACCTAAAGTACATGAACAACCAATTTAGGGAGAAAGCAGATAGACTGGGGTCCTGATTAGCAGGATCCCAGTCAGACTAAGTCGAAAACCAGCAAAACACCAGGAAAAAAGTGGGGGTAACCATGCAGTCAGATTCCACCTTCCTACAATGATGTCCTAACTACAATTGCTTTTCTCAAATTTGCTTGAAAATGCACCATTAGCCAATACTCCTTTTTTTTAAAAAAAAATTCTGGATGGGGAAACGCCCCCCCTGAACCCCACTTAGGACAGTTGGGCTCTCTCGCTACTCTCGCTCGCCACAGGGCATTCATCCTGAACTTTTACACCCTACCAATTTCAAATGTCACCAGCCGTCACTGCTTGGGGGTCAGGAAACTCCCTGGACCGGAAACGTGGATCCCTTGCTCACTGCGCCACCGGATTCAAGCTAGCCTGGCTGAAGAAGGGTGACCTACCCTGAAACCGGTCCCAGGATGCTTGTTTCCGGTCCAGGGAGGACCTGGCCTGGCAGTTCGGTCTGGACTGTTCCCATGGGGCACAGGGTCCAGACTGATTTGCATATGGCTGGGTCCAAACTGGGGTGGTGTAGTGGGCAAAAGAACGATGGATTTAACCCTGATCTTTTGACTGGGGGAGAATGTTTGCATTGTCAGCATTCCGTCCATCTTTTGTTTGCTGTAACAACTTTCTGAAAGTGGCATTTTTAAAATTGGAATTTAAAATCTGATTTTACCATTAAGGAGGATTTTTTTATTACATTTTCTCAGACACCAAACATGAAATGTTTAACTGTTCCCAATCATAAGTTAGCCCTTATTACATGTAATAAGACAACCCAATGCTATCCTATGGGAGAGGTAGGCCTCCCAGTAGGGAAAACGAATGTAGGAGTTTTTCACTACCAGGAAATGTAAAACTTAAACACATGTCCAACTTTTTAAATACATCGCACCCTGCCCTACGGATTGCTTTAGGGCTTACTTAGGGAGAGGTGTGGCACAGCAGCCAGGACGGCTGACTCCGGAGCACGGGGCTCCGGGTTCAATCCTGGGGCTGGAGGTAGATCAGCTCAGCATCATGTGACTCTGGGCAATCGCTCACTTAATCTCTCTGTTAGAATTGGGGGTCTCTAGTTGGCACAGGTCGGTACTTGTGACAAATAGGGACCCTCGCCTCTAGTCAGGGTAAAGGGGTACACTCCTAAAATAACCCCTGCTCACCCCCTTGGTAGCTTGGCACGAGCAGACAGGCTTATCTCAGAGGCAGTGTGTAAAGCATTTGTGAACACATACAGTAATCTAGGGACCCACTACAGATGGACACCACACAAGGTTTTATATCAAAAAATAAGTATTCTTTATATAGTTTTAACACAAGACCATAAACGACAAAAATCCACAATACTGTACTTAAAATGGTAGGTTTAGCTTAGTTCAGTTCAGTTCTTAAGATGCGACACTTTAAGTCAATGTACCTTACGATGCGGGACGCTTCCACAACAAGCAATGTTGCAGCGATGGAAATGCGACAAAGTTCTGGTGCAAAGAAATAAAGACGTCAAGTTCTTCCTGATGCGGCACGCTTCTCCGAGGTTGCGAGAAGTCTCGACTCGATGCGTCAGCTACAGCGGCGACACCCTTGTTCAGCGATGCGACGACAGCGGCTTTGGCGGCGACCCTCTTCTCCGACGTGGCGAGACGCTTCCGCTCGATGCGACAACTGCAGCGGCGACACCCTTGTTTCGTGATGCGACGGCAGCAGCTCCGACGGCGGCACGCTTCTCCGTGGATGCGAGGCGCTTCTCTTGATGCGGTGCAATGCGACAGCTACAGCGGCGACACCCTCCTTCGGAGTTGCGACGGCAGCGGCTGCGACGGCGACACGCTTCTTCCTCGATGCGAGACTCTTCTCTTGATGCGGTGCAATGCGACAGCTACAGCGGCGACACCCTCCTTCGGAGTTGCGACGGCAGCAGCAGCGACGGCGACACGCTTCCTCTTCGTTGCGGGACGCTTCTCTCGATGCGGTGCAATACGACAGCTACAGCGGCGACACCCTCCTTCGGAGTTGCGACGGCAGCAGCAGCGACGGCGACACGCTTCTTCCTCTTGAGTCGCGCTTCCAGCTCCTTGCGACACGCAGTCCCTTCAGAAGGCCCACAACAGCAGCAGGCACTTCCAAAGGATTCTTGGGGAGCTGGTGGTTGAAGTCTGTTGTCCCTGAGACTTCAGCAGGAGGCAAGCTCTTTTCTCAAGCCCTTGGAGATACTTTACAAGTTGAATCAAAGTGCACACAAAGTCCTTTCTCCTTCCTTTGGCAGTCAGGCAACCCCTGCAGGCAGATCCCTCTAGCTTAGGGATATTCTTCTCCTCAGTTCCTTCTTGGTTCCGCTCCTCAGCAAAGGTTTCTTCTTGTTTTCCCAAAGTGATCTAATTTCCTAGGGGTCTGGGTCCCCTTTTTATACACAGTTTTCCTTTGTTCTCTGAAGGCAGAGAGGCCTCTGCCCAGCCCAAAACCAGTTCTGGTCAGTCCTGGAGCACTTTGTTTTTCTGTCTCCTTCTTTCCTTTCAGAATGTGGGGCAGGGTGCTCAGCCGCCCGGCAGGAGGTGGAGCCAGCATTGTGGAAGGCAGGCACAGCCCTATTCAGACCCAGGTGCAACTCCTCCCTCCACTCTGGATGCAGATCTTTCTATTCAGCCCTGTGCTGACTCACCCTGTCTCCTGTAGCCACCCCCAGCCCCTGTCACTCAATCTCCAGACAAGGAATACACAACCTAGCAGAGGCAGGCTTGGAAGTTTAGGCAAGAAAATACCCACTTTCTAAAAGTGGTATTTTCAAACACAGAATGTTAAAACCAACTTCACTAAAAGATGTATTTTATCATTCTGAGTTCAGGCATACTAAATTCGTTTTTCTACCATGTTCCCTGGGTCAGTTCTGACTATAAGGTGTAATAGTCAGTCTGCCCATTCTGGCCTATGGGGAGCAGGTAGCCTTGCAATAGTGAAAAACGAAAATGGCTGTAATTCACTATTAGGACATGCCACACACACCAGGGCATGTCCTACCTTGTACTTACAATGCACCCTGCCCTAGGGCCTACTTTAGGGGTGACCAACATGCAGCAAAGGGAAGGTTTAGGGACTGGTAAGTGGGTGTACTCACCAAGTCGACATGGCAGCCCTAGGCTGCACACAGGCTCTGCAATGGCAGGCCTGAGGCATATTTGACAAGCCGCTTCTGTGGGTGGCACAACCAGTGCTGCAAGCCCACCAGCGGCATTGGATTTACAAGCCCTGGGCACACTCCGTGCACTGTACTAGGGACTAACAAGTAAACCAATCATCCAATCATGGAGTCACTAATACATAACGCAATTTATCATAGGGAGCACTTGCACTGTGGCACTGAATAGCAGTGGCACAGTGCCCAAAGCATCTAACGCCAGCAAAAATGGATCGGTAACATAGGAGGCATCATAAAAAATGGAAGGGAGACCCACGCCAAGGATGCCAGGTCTAACACTCTCTGACTGCCCCCAGCACCTTGAGACCCTTACGGGTGAGATTAGTTTGCGCTTTACAAATACCAGGTTATTATTATTTACTCAGGGGGCGACTTCTATGTATTAAAAAGGAAGGTTTAGGCCTGTCAAAAGATTTATTTTTAATGAAACTAGTGGTTCATGCACTCTAGAATAGTCAAATGGTTTGAAAAGAAGGAAAAGGTTTATCACCTTTATACGTGCAACAGGGTATCGCTTTCTGATCATAAAGCGTAAATGAGAATAAAGAGAAGCGTCACCGCAGGGGTAACATCCCCTAGATGCACAACAAAATATCCACAGATGGAGTAATCCAATATTAATCAAATGCTAAGGCACTGGGTAATTCCCAATTTAAATTTATTAATTCATCTGTGTTCTCCCATCATAAGAATTCATATCATTCTATGTCATAAAAATAAAAAGGCTTGGGCAAATTATGCTTGTGGAATCCCTCGCAAGCATAATTTGCCTAAGCCTTTTGTTCTTATGACATAGAATGATATGAATTCTTATGATTGGACAACACTGAATTAACCAGCGCCCCAAGTTTCAAGGTATCCATAGCATACACCAGTACTCCTGGTTCAGACCAGTTACATCAAGTACACTAGGTTACTAGCCCACCAGGTTAAAAGACTGCAGAAAATGCAAAACGAAGCAGGAAGAATGCTTTTTGGCCAATAATTGAAATAATTCCACCCCACATCTGACGCCCACACTTTCTCCCAGTAAAAGAATTGCATTACGTTTTCAGGCTCACGTACGGTTTGCATCAAAGGCACAGGGCTGAAAGACCTACAAGAAACAAAATCATCCCAGCACTCATCCGCCTCTGAGGTAAAAGGATGTCTCCTGATCATTCTAAACACCATAATTTAACAACGAGGTGAGCACTTCTCAGCCTTGTGCCTGAGGATCACACCTGATCAGGGAAATGCACCACGTCCAATCAATGATGCAGTTCAGAACTTAACTTTAGAAACACCAGTTCTAGTCCTTGAAAGTAGCTCCTTAACCGCACACCCGCAACCTGTCCACAGCCGTTCTCCACCAAGGCCATTTTGACGCAGACCGTGAAACCAGGATTGGCATACTGCCAGAAAGGAGGGCAAAAACCAGAAGACCATCTAATACATCTGCTTCCTAAATGTCCATATGCCATAGTTCTTTCAACGCATACTTTACTTGGGGAATGTAACCACGACTGAAGGGTAATGGCACCATATGGACTGCATGTTTTCCTCCCCAATGCCCACTGGACACTGTTGGTGTAAGTAAGGCCGGCCAGTACAGCACTAATCACACCTAAGCTCTTTCACTATGCATACCAGTATTGTGCTCCAACAATTGAGTTTTGCATTATGCATCATAACATTATAAAAGCAAAATTAAATAATGAGCTTTTAGGTACAGTTTTCTAGTAGGGGTGGGCGAGCCACTGAAAGCTCAAGCCTGATGCCCGGCTATTGCTCGAGGTCCTCTTGACCCCTCGAGCCCAAAACGAGCCGAGCTTTCATGTGTATGCTGCCTGCTACTGAGGCTGCTACCTCATGCGCCAAAATTAAAGACCAAGCTTTGATGACAAGCCTTTTATGTAGAACTTACAAGAGAGAAATGGATACACCTGGGGTGGCCGAAATGCAAAGTGGAAAGGAAGAAATCCGGCTTGACGAAATTATGTTCTTAGGAAGATATTTAATTTCAACAAAACACCTTTTTTTTTTTTTCTTTTCATTATCAGATTTTATAGAGACCCTTTAAATGCATGCGTTCGGGATGTGCGCTATATAAAAACCTCATTTTTTGTTCAATAGATTATAATGTTGCTCCGTCTGCATTAAAAATCTACACTTCATATAGGGTACAGCAGAGCTGACTTGCATCTTAGTTCACTAATGGCTTTGTCAGGAGGGCGGGGAGCTTTAAGTTCTTAAACTTTCTCTTTGAATAAATACTTCTCAATGCAGAATGCATCTTTATGTTAAAGAATACACTTTTGGTAGATAAATTTGAGTGAGTTCATTATATTTTAATATGATTTTTGTTGCATGACGTACATGCCAATGCCAAATATTTTCAGTGCTCGGCTCTCGGCTTTCCCTGTTAATTTGTGGAGTCGCCCACCTCTATTCTCTAGTATCCATCTTTTATGTAGAGTTTTTTTTCCTTTTCGTCATTATTGTGGTTTAATTTGTTTGAGGTTTTTGATGTAGAGATGACATGAGCCGTTAGCGTTGTATTCCTTGCTCTTGCTTGGCGCCCTGAAAGAGTGCCCCGTTACAAACATTAGAGCATTGTTAATCGAACGTTTTAACTAACATCCTGGGACCCTGGGTGTAGCAGGTTCCAACCGGAGCGTACAGCAGTGTGTCTTCCACTTGTAGTGCCTCGACTCTTGCCGCAGCGCTCCTTCCTTGACCCTCAGCTGTTTATCGACTGGGTTTCTGTTATGAAACACAGAGCCCCATTCTGTCTGTCTGAAGTCTCAGCCGCACCGAGCCTGCATATGCACTCAGCAGCAAGGTCACCTGCGCGTGCTGTAGCTGCTGAGACGGGCTTTTCCTTGCAGTACGTAAACTGCAGCTTCCCTGAGGCTGCAGATTCGGTTAATGATAAAACTGTTTGTTAATGTTTAAAGGAAGTCCGTAATGCCGTTAAATGATACCGGGACTTCCGTGTCTATATGTTACTTAGCTGCAGCAGGTGAACGATGGTTCCCTTAGAATGAAGTGACTGGCGAGGTTGCTTTTTTTTTTTTTTTTTTTAGCGCATGTACTTTGACCACTCTTGCATTTATTGCTCTTTATACAACGTGTTGGTTATTTCACTTTACTTATAACTTTGCCCACTTCAGGCGTCCGTGAATAAAGCGGCTGCCATTTCTTTCTAAGTGTTCCTTTTATACATCCGGTTAAACTCATATGCCGCTTTTTCGTACATATCCTCTGTCCCATCTTTTTTAAAGTCTTAATCTCTCGTCTTTTTCTTTTCTTGTATTGTTTTTAAATCTTATTTGTGGTTTATTCGTGTATTAGATGAAAACAAACGGAAAAGAAAAGTGTAGGAAGCTGACTCTGCTTATACTATACCAAAGTAAGGTATAGTGTGCACAGAGTTCAGTGGGTCCCCAGAGGTGTAACAGAGGCTAAATTAGATAATCACTAACCGCTTTATTTGTGGTAGTATGGTCGAGCAGTTAGGCTTATCGAGAGGGCGTGTTAAGCATTTATTGTTTTGACTGATGTCACACTCTGAGACAGAATCCAGACCAATTAGGTAAGTACAAAAAAGGTATACTTCTAGTTTATTTATAGAACCAAGAGGACTTGGTACTGTTGGGTAATACACATTTGCAATTACACGACTGTTAAAAGAAATACAGTGGTATTTGCGATATCAACAGGGGAGAGGATTTAGCCTGACGGCTAGAGTGGTCGACCTTGAAGCTGGGGAACCGGGTTCGAGTCTCGGCAACGACGCTCAACATCATGTGATTGTGGGCAAATCACTTAATCTCCCCGTGCCTAACAAAAATGAATGTGTCCTCATGTAACGAAACTGATGCTCGTGTAAAGCGCTCTGATACCCGATGTCTCGGGTCTAGTTCGCGCTATATAAAACTCTAAAAATAAAAAAAATAAACAGTCACAGGTTCATAATACTTTTAGAATGCAGGAAGAATACTACTTTTCAGTACTTTCGGATTACTTTGAGTATTGGGGGTGGTATGCCTAGATACCACATCCTGGATTTTTACATACAAGGTAAGCACAACTTTGGATAATTTGCAATAGTACTCACTTTTTCCTCATACATTGGCTGTTCTATCCTTAGAACAATATTTAGGCTCAAAATCTCATCACATGAACCTTTGTGGAAGGAAAAATGGTTATCGGTCTTGGAGGGAAGTGTTCGACTCACAAGGGTGAGTGTTGGGGTTTCGGACTAAGGTACCCCAAGATCCAGAGGGGCACTCGACTTGCACCACAGGTGGCACTGGGGCGGCTGGGTGCATGGTGCAGGGACCCAACGGGGCTGATGAGGGTCTTTGGTTAGGGACTGCTGGCAAGCAGACCACTGGGATGTGGGAGCAAAGCTCCTAGGATTAAGGTCGGCACTGCAGGGGCCAATGACCAACACAAGAACTGCACTGCCAGCGGCACGGGGGCGGCTGGATGCAGGGTACGAAGCGGATGTGTTTCTAAATGAAGACCGTGGGTTTCGGAAGATGCTGCATGCTTGGTAAAGGAGGCTTCTGGAAGGCGACCAACGACTGGGAAGGCGATTTGGGAAGATGCCTGGACACCGTCGATTGGGCCACCCCAGGCCGTGGGTCGTCGGGTGCTGTGGTGTCTTTCAGCGTCTAATTCCTTGGGCCGCAATCGGTCCTGGACAGGGCCGGTCACGGTCAGGCCTCCTGGACCGCTTTGGTAAAGGAGGAGGTCGTCTTACTGCCTTCGGTCGCGGTCGGAGGAATCCTTCAAGTAAAGACTGCAGGTTTGATTTTGAAGCTTGTGGGAGGTCAGGGGTCACCGGATCCCAAGTTAGGATCGTCGGGGGGGACCTCCTTGAGGTATTGGCCACTCGATCTTAGGCCGTGGCGGCCGGGTGCAGAATCACGGAGTCGACGGAGTCCGGACTCTGAAGGTTATTCTTGGGTTGAGCAAGTCCGGTGCTCACGGGAGACAGAGTTCATTAGTTGAGTGCAGGGCAGGACCTCCGATTTCTGGGGGTCTGCTGCTGCTGGACACACCAGCTTCTTTGCTGTAGGCAGATCGTGGTTGTGTCGGGCCGGTAGGCTGGGGCCAAGTCAGATGGTGTCCTTGGTTTCTTCCTGGGTCTTCACGGCTCTTCAGTCCCACTTTCTCCCTCGTATCTGAGGAGGCAAGGTTCTGGGTCGCCCCTAAATACAAATTTTAGGAGTGTTAAAGGGGTGTGCAGGTTGGGACCAATGGGTCCCTTCCTTGGGGTGGGTACACCCCCTATTATGCCACCCTCCAGTGGGAGGGGGCATGAGCCTCTTCCTAATTGGCTGAGTCTCCTCATCTTCAAGATGGAGGGGACTGAGATGTGTGCTTCACCTCGCCTCCCTTACCTGAGGGATGGGGTTGGCAAAGGTGTGCACACCTCTCTTTGTAGCTTGGATTTCCGGCCGATTCTCCTACCCAAGTAGGGCCACAACTGGTGGGGGACAGTTGCTGGGGGCAGGAAAAGGCAGGGACAGCATCCAAAGGCGGCAGGCCTTTGAAGCTTCCCCTTTCATGGACCCAGCCCATCCTGGGGGAGGAGGCATGACACCTCTGCCCAGGATGGGCTTTGTTTCTGGACCCAGAGAGCAGAGGCCCTCTACCCAGGGGGTCCAGAAACCTGTCTGGTGGTGGCAAATGGCGGGCAGCCATTCAGGAGATTTCCAGGGGGCATCTCTAAGATGCCCTCTGAGTGCATTTTACATTAAATCCCACACTGTCATCAGTGTGGGTTAAATGTGCTGAGAAGTTTGCTACCAAACTTCCCAGTTTTTAGGTCTCGCCTGAGCCAGCGCATGCGCTGTCTGGCGAGAGTTTTAGTAAGCGGGTTTTGGAAGTGCAAACAGCAATTTGCTGGCGACCAGCTTGCGTTCACGCGAGCGGGCACGCGCGATCAGGCGCCATATGGCTTCCCTCGCGATTACTTTCACTTTCGCGGCCGCGCGGCCGTGTCAGTTTCACGGCCGCGCGGCCATTGCTTGTTTCACTAAAGTGATGATGATGATGATGATGCTGTACGTTTGTTTTTATTTACTGCCCAGCTTTGTGATTACGATGCGTTCTGTTAGTTGATGGTGCATCACTGTGCATTCTATATCTGCACTCGTGGTGCGTTTCTGTTGGTTAGTGATGCAGCGCTGATGAAGAACTGCTTTGTGCTATCGCAGCACTTTTGATCGTGCCCGATGAAATGGCTGCTAAAACACCAAAGTATTGTGAGTGCAGCGCGGTGATGCTTGTGTGGATGATGGTACGCTGCATTGTAATGTTGCACTGACTTGTGATCAACGACTCCTTCCTGACAAGTGATTTACGCTTACTAATGAATTATTCACGACCTACAAGCTCTCCCCTCCCCACCACACCCAGCCCTGGGGCTCTCGGTGTCCGCAGCACCTTGAAGAGCGGCCCGTTACTGGTACGCAGCCAGCTCTCTGCCCCTCCCTGGACCCCGCGGATCCTCTGGGCTCACTTATTTTAGCACTAAAGAAACCCGGATTTTCCCATAACGTTTATCTACGTGTCTCAAAAACAGTTACCGACAACTCCCTGTTTTACATGCTGAACACACTGATTAATTCATGTTTACCACTGGCTCCTCCCACACAGCTGCCAGGTATCCGTATCCTCGCGCCATGTGACACGCTTGCGCAGCCATTCCTGGTTTTACGCCAGAAACGCTGTGCTTTCTTGGATATGTAGTTTTGCTTTCGCATGTGGCGTTATGGACATATAGTTACATGGATGCGGAGGGCTATACTATACAAAACCCCAGGACTGTCTGAAACACCAGACCACTTGCAGCTCTGTTTCAACTACTTGGCATTAATATAGAGAAGATTGCAAAGGTAACAGCGTTCAGAAGCATCCCAGACCGTTTTAGCAAATTATTATTATTTTTTTTACTTCTCACCCTGTGTTCACTGTTGACGCGCCTGTTGGCTGCGCCCCCTTCACGGACTCTCGATTAGTTAATCTCCAGGGTAAATCGCTTTCCTGTGTCAGTGAGGGGCTGTCCATTATCGACAGATTCCAAAGTGTCGCCCCCTTTTTTTGCCTTTCATGACCGCTGGGAGTTTGGGATTGTTACTACCCCTCCCGGAAAGACCTCCCTCTAAGCGTCACATTGTATTGCATTGTAATTGCATTTATATAGCGCTTACTGACGAGGCATTCGTCGGAATTTGTTTAGTCTCTGCAGTATTTTGTTGTGGCATTTCTTGGCCCAAGTAATTTAACTGTGTTGCCCCCACTAGAAAATGTATTCTCAGGGAAAAAGTCAAACGTCCCCTTCCTATCTTTTACCGCCCACCCTCCTCATCATTTAGAGTTGCTGGAGTTGGGGATTGGGGGGCGGGGGCGGGGGCTAGTTGCTTTATTGCGCCTACCTAGGTCTATAGGGTGCCTCAAGGAGCTTTGGGCTCGACGGCAGTGCCCACTGGGTGCCCGTGCCAGCTTCTTCCGTGCCATCTTGCCTGGTCTACAAAGAGTGCCGGCTCTCACCTCCGTAGACCCGCTGCTTCAAAAGCAGTACTTGCATATTTTGGTGTAAAACGCTTCTAGTACAGCACAGTATGGACGCTTTAAGGGGATTTGTGGTGTGCACGAACACAAGCCACGACCTACATACTCCCAGATCCGGAACACAAAGGGCTTTAGTCTCCGCTGCTTAATGCGTTCTGGATCTGCAACCCCCTCCCCCCCCCCTGCCCCCTCCACCCACGAAGCTTCAATGCTGCCAGGCTGATGGCAGTGTAAATTGCGCTGCATCGGTGACTGACCCCCCCTGCTCCCGTGATATGCATTTCGGACAATGGCACAACCGTATGTCCCCTCCCCCTGTCAGTACTATTGAATGTTTGAGGTGGCTTAAATAGATGATTCCTTTGGTCTGTACAGCTCATTCTGCCAAAAGCGCATCCATTAGTTTGGTACAGATGGGGGGATGTTTACTGATTTGCCCAAGATCAGACTTTGGTCGGGTAGGAGTAGCTGGGATTCGAACTCAAACTCTAGACATTTAACGTTAGACCACCTCTCGTGATTATCACATCCAGTTCCTTTCTCTCTCCTAAGGGGACAATTTTTCCATGAGGAAACAGGAACTCCCTCTTTGAGTAGAATAAGGGGGGGCTCCCGCCACACTAAGTAGCATTTTTGATTTCTGGCGGTTGATGTAACCTCTATGAAGTGTTTCTACTCTGTTTAAAAAATAGCCGATAAACTCCTTACAGTGGCTACTGCGGACTCTCTGGCTGGAGAGCTCCTGATTAAGTTCGGAGAGGGGCCCTCCACGTACATTGCAGGGGTCCCCCTCAAGTTTCGTTACGCCAGTGCCCACAGCTGGTTGGAAATTAAGAACTCGTATGTTCTGATTTTAACATAATTTTGCCTCTGGAGCACTCCACATTTACGTCCACTAATAATAAGATTCTTCATTTTTATTAGGTCTCGGCCTCTGGCCGAGAGTTTTAGTAAGCGGGTTTTGGAAGTGCAAACCCACTGGCTTTCGGCTGGCGACCAGCTTGCGTTCATGATGCGTGCACGCGCGCAGCTGCCATCTGGGTTTCCTATCTCTTCCTCATTTCCTCGTCATGGCTCATTAACTCTCTGGACTCTGATGTTTCAATCGCAGCAGCAGCTCACATTACCAACTGACGGCCCTGGACTACAGTCACATGAAAAACAGCGATTAGCATTGAAATGCAAGCTTTTTTTGTCTAGTTAGAAATATTGCTTCGGTGGGTTGATTTCACCTTATATCGCAATTTTTTTTATATTGGGAGTCACAGCCTAATTACCTGTATTTTTGTCTCACTCTGTTTTTTTTTTTTTATATTTATTCGCGCAAAGCTATATTTAAGGTTACTTTTTCCGCGTCACTTCTTCACTCTATTTAAACTCCACACCCCCCACTCTTATTGTCTCTCTCTCTCCCCTCTCTAATTCTCTCTCTACTTAATTAACTCTCCCCTCTCTATCTTTTTTTAGCCTTTTATTCTCTCACCCCTTTATCTGTTTCTCTTTCAAACTCCTTCATTCACTCTCTCTCCCCTTCTTTCTCTCTCTATCCCGCTCCACTCTTTATTCTATGTACACCCTTTCTCTCTCACCACCCTCTCTAATTGGGCATTATATCTTCACTCTATCTCTCACTCGGCAACACCACAGCATCACTCAGCATCACCACAGCATCACTCAGCGCAACCACAGCATCAATCGGAGCCAGCACAGCATCAATCGGAGCCAGCACAGCATCAATCGGAGCCAGCACAGCATCAATCGGAGCCAGCACAGCATCAATCGGAGCCAGCACAGCATCAATCGGAGCCAGCACAGCATCAATCGGAGCCAGCACAGCATCAATCGGAGCCAGCACAGCATCAATCGGAGCCAGCACAGCATCAATCGGAGCCAGCACAGCATCAATCGGAGCCAGCACAGCATCTCTCAACGCCATCACAGCTTCACTCAGCGCCACCACAGCTTCACTCAGCGACACCACAGCTTCACTCAGCGACACCACAGCATCACTCAGGGCCAACACTGCATCGCTCGGGGCCGCCACTGCATCGCTCGGGGCCGCCACTGCATCGCTCGGGGCCGCCACTGCATCGCTCGGGGCCGCCACAATATCACTCAGCACCACAGCAGTATCACTCAGCAAGACCTGAGTATCATTCAGCATCACCTCAGCATCGTCTCCGCAACAGTCACCACCACCACCACTACCACCTCAGCATCACTCCGCACCACCTCAGCCTGCTCTCGGAATCTGGCATCTGTTGATTCTCCCCTAGCCTCTGGCCGCTGCTAGTGTTATAATACAGGTACTAGTTCCCAACCTTCACCCTCCGATTGTTTATGCCCCCTCAAAAAAAGCTTTAACAAACAACCATTGCAATAGACAGAAACAAGTTGCCAGCATTGCAAGAACAAAAGAAAACTGAGAATTTTTTATTGTAAATACTTTTTTTAATATGGTCGTTCAGTTTTACATAATGCCTTCTTGGTCATATATAAAGTAACAAAAATGCTTCTGACACTTTTTTATTATAACTTTTCAGCATGCTGCACAGCAGCCACACTTCTCTACAGCACAGCTTGAAGACATTGGCAAAGTCAATAGCTCTGGCTAAACACTTATAAGGCCCCAAAGGCGAGACCTATTGGCTATGCCAATGCTTGTCTTTTAAATGGCCCTCTCTTCCATCCTCTGAATGCCTTCTCTCAAAGCACAACCTTTTCTAAGTCACACGCATGTTTTGCTTTAATCTCTATTAATGTAATTCTTTCAAAGATCACAACCTCTCCTTTCAAAGTCATACCCTTGCTACTTAGCAATACCTAATCTCCCTTAGCTCATATTTTAATGCCACCAATCCTTCTGCATGGACTCACATAACCCACTGGGCTGGGCCTGAGGGGTCGCACTAAAACCTTCCCGACTTCGCCGCTGCTGTGGACCCAGCGCCGACTGTCACACTTACCTGCACCACCTGGTTGACACTACATTGACCCTGTTCCGGCACCCATACCCATTTTCCTCTGGACCCCTGGCTCCTTTCATCCCGCCTGCCAAAACTTCGGTGGCCACACAGTCCCTACTCCATGTGGTACCCACAACAGCCCTTTGATACCCAGTGCCTGGCTCTCAACCATCCCCAGCCCCCACTCCTCCCCACCCCCCCCCCCGGCCCACACACCTGCATGGTGTATACCTCTGCCCACCACCCTCCGTACATCTGACGAATCTCGCCCTGCCTGTGCGTAGCTGCCTGGTGTGGGGTGGGGGTGCCACATTGTGTAGCCTCCCTGCTTTTGTGAGAAGCCTCCTGCATGCTGCCTTGTCCTCTCCCCCTTGCTGGGCCTGCCTATGCGGACAAGACAAATCCAACTACAGGCCTGTATCATTGGTGGCCCTGCCCCCACGCACCACAAGTTTACCACCTGCTGTTTGCAGCATGGCACCACGCTGCACCCCTCGCGCCTCTCCCAGCAGAGCCATGAACCGCCGGTAAGGCTTGCTCAATTCGGGCAGATGCCACGCCCTCATTGCCGCCGCCTGGGCCCCATGAACGACCTCTCCACTCAGCTGGCCCGCTTGACTTAGCCAATCTCGCATCCCGTGCTCCTAGGTCCCCCAAACTGCTCACAAGCTCGGTGGGAACCTGCCTTGCACACTCGCCCCCTTTGCCCATGCTGCTTAGCAAAGGGGAATCTGTCTTGCGCTGCCTTTTCACTCCTGCGAGAATGGGGCAATACGACCCGGAGTGTCGTCCCCATGCACTCTCCTCAGCAAGATCACTCGCGTGGTCCGCCAAATCCGTCCCTCGCATTTGCTTGGTTTTGGGGGACGAACAGTCTAAAACGGCTGCAGCCACTCTGCCGGCCGAACGCCGCTGCGGCCTGCCTCGGCACGGCACCCATGCCTGTTCCAAAACTCCCGGCTGCAGCACATTCGCCCTGCCTGCCTCCTCAAGCATTAACAGCGCCTCGACTACCTTCATATGCAAGTCGCTTGCCATGACGCAACAGTAACACTACCCATGGGTTTGCAAAGACTGTCTCTGCCAACCAGTATGCTCGACTACCATTCAATAATGGCTGATAGGTCCTTATCTGACCTAACCTATATCCCTAAGCTCCAACCCTTCCTGTCTAGGTGGCAAATACCCTCGCCTGCCATCCCCTACTATCCGCCCAAATATCCTGGGGGGGCAAGGCATGCTGCCCACCACCCCAAAACCCAAATATTTAGATCGTGCCTGCAGGCAGCACACATGCACTGTCACTTGGCAGCGATCTGTTGTATCTAAAAACAAAAACAAGCATTTGCAATGCAATAGGTCTCGCATTTGCAAGAGTTTGAGTTCTTAGCATTGTAAATGACAATGCCTTTTATTTATGTGTTTTGAAAACCAGCAAGTGGTGCGTAAACACGCACTTTGTACTTATAGTCGTTGCTTATCAGAAGCAAGACTGAAAGTAACTGTTCCTCTTTTACGTCCAGCCTTGCTTCTCGTAAGCAATGACTATAAGTATAAAGAGCGCAAATGCGAGACCTATTCCATTGCAAATGCTTGTTTTTAATTATTGTTTGATAAAGACCATCATCCTTGTTTAGGTGATAGAATTATTATTACTATTGTCATCATCATCATCTTTGGGAATCTATGTTCTCTGTGTGCTGATGAAAGAGCTTAAAATATGAACAGCAGTGAGAGATTATAATCATATTGTGAAGGTAAATGTTTTCTTTTTAAGTAAAGACTGATAAATTCTTCTTTCCATAATACTACAATTATTTTGAGTTCCACCAGTTTTACTACTACTATCACTTTTAATAGTACTACTACTGATAATAAAAATAATAATTATAATAATCCTGCTCCTAATGATTACCTATCAGTAAATAATATAAAATGTAGTTAAAAACAAGAGTAATAGAGAGGTGACTAAGGTAGAGACACAATAAACAATAGTGGTTTAGAAATGAAAACTGTTTCTTTCAAAATGTGTTGTTTTTCCTGATTTGCCTGCAGTTACTCTCTGTCACAATTTAACTCCATTCTTAATTAGTCCAATATCCCCTTCCGTTCCTCTTTTAACCTGCTTCTTTAGAGCACACGACTGTGCTTGACATTTTGGCTTCCACAATCTCACTCTCATATAGAGGAACGTGTGCTCTTCGTTGCACAGTGGAATAAATCCCTTTCATATCCTCCCTTATTTTGGACGTCTTTAAGGAATATGAGACAGAGAACCAGCATTTATAATATGAAATGTGCAACACAATTAATTCGGTTTAATGTAATTTTCATTTTTACTACCAAAGTTGTCTGCCATGCTGTTTCGATATAAATGTTTCTGAAATAAACATTGAAACACATTTACAAAAGCGTGTTCTTGGAAGGAAATAGTGTAAATGAAAATTAAATTTTGGTCCAGCCTTGCATTAGCCATGTCAACATAGTATTACTGAAAAGTATGTTGCTGTGAGCTTCATTGCAGTGAGACAGCCTGAACAATAAAGTGGAAGAAAGAATACTTTTTTTGCTGTTTTCTACTTTGGCCATAACAATAGATATGATAAATGACAGCAGATAATCAGAAAATAAACATCACGCATACAAAGATAAAAAGATCACAAAAAATACTTATAAGGTCCCAAAGGCGAGACCTATTGGCTATGCCAATGCTTGTTAGTAAAGCCATTATGGAGCTGTGGAGTTCATAGTGACCAACTCCCAGACCATATATTCTTTATGGCTTTACTGCACTTAGAATGCCTACCAATGGACTTAGACACTGTAGAGGTACAGGGCTCCTGACTGTACCCTCACCTTTGGACTAGTGCACCCTGCTAGAGGGGTGACTTACCTAGGCCTTAGGCAGTGGATTGCAGGCATGGCAAACAGTGATGTGTGCAATGTCGACTCTTCTATTTTCTCTGCACCAAAACACGCAGCCTGCAGTGGCAGAGTGTGTGGGTTAAGGTGCAGGACTTCTAAGGGTGGCACAATAGGTGTCTTGGTCACAGTGCTCTTGGTACCCATGGCGCCTTTTACAAAGGGCTTTCCTGTGGTCAGGGATGTGCCAATTGTGGATACAAAGGTTCAATTTTGGTAAATAACACAGGCCCTGGGAACCTGATTGTCAGGGACCTAGGGCACATCAAGTCTGGTTGCATCTGATTTCAGGCAAAAAATGGGGGATAACCATGCAAAGAAAAGGGCACTTTGCTACAAAAAGTGTGTAGTAAAAGGGCCACATTGCACACTCTAACATTTAGCTTGTATCTTGGTAAGTTTGGCCAGCCTAATGTTTGGCTCAAGCCCTACTGAAAGCATCAGGGCACTCCCTTCTCCTGTATGCAGTTTTGTAACACAGAAATATCTAAGCTGCACCCTGTCTATTGAAGGAGACATGCTGCAAGATATCACCAACATGAATATAATAAAACTGGGTATTTTTTCCTCCCTTTGATCCTGCCATTTATTTTTAAACATGTCATCTATTGTGTGAGCCATGTAGCGGGTCCTTCAGTGGCTTGCCTCGTGCTTTGGCTCTTAAGGCCAATCGAGGCCCCTGGCTCAGCACCCTAGGCTAGCACAACTATAATTTAGGCCCGGGCAAAGGTTCAGTTACACTGGCGTAATTTTGTTACTCGAAATTACACTGTTACGCCACCTCATGTAAATAATTGCTGTTGGCAGCAACATTTAGAACAAGCACATAAGAGCGATGCGAACAACCAAAACGCGAGTGGTTGTCGTTTGCAGTACTTGGATTTTTTTTTTTTTTTTTTTGTGCAAATGCATTCTTATGTCCAAAATATAGCGTCAAATGGCAGTTTTGCATTTCACATACTTTTTTAAACATTTTTCGTAAATATGCAAATGCAGATTAAGTAAGTTTCGCACATTTCTACACTAACGTCTGCAGTGGGGAAAGGGGGTGTGAAAAATATTGTGATTAATTCTTTCTTGTACTTGCATACATGCAATGTTTCTCGTTCCTGAAATAGCACTGATGTGCATTTCAAATGTCACATGCATGCATCGATGTATACATACATATATACGTACATATAATAAGAGAGCGTGTGCTCCGGTGCAAGGAGTGGTTCTGTGTTGTGGCTTATGTGGTAAGTACCTTTGTGTTGTGTGTGGTGAAATGAGTGGTGCTCTGATGGCACTTGTCTGCTGTCACTTGTTGCTGCCCCCGGGCATGAAGTGAAGAGCTAGAATTCTTAAACTTATGAGGCATTGTTGTGTTTGATTTAAAGGTTTTTTTCCCTACGTGTTATCTGTATGGAAAGTGTTTTGGTGTCCTGTGTGATGATCTGGGGTTTGCAGTTATCATGTTGCTGCGATTGTGTAGCGCAGATTATTTAGGTTCTACTAACGAAGGGTTACACTATATATAATTCTGCAATCTTGTTTTGATGGTCCGAATACCTGGCTATCTATAAAGTAAACCATTATTTAGGAAATTCACAAGGATGTGGTCAAAAAGAGGGTTTTCTTACTTCTTTCAGTCTATAAATGACTTGCTGTTGTAGAACAATGCTTCAGTTTCTAACTATTTTAAATATCATATGTTCCTATCACCTAATTTAGTGGCACAGATAGATTGTCCTTGGCCGGAATTGAACGTCTGACCCCCAGGTCACAGGAGAGATCAAAGGCAGTATGCATTTTGCTGAGACATTGTGAGTTCTGTATGAAGAACCAAGTGAAAATACAGATTCCTCTCAATTCTCTTGTTAAAAACATGTTTACCAGTATTCTAACATGTTTTTTCATTCCGGTTTGTTTAGAAATTAAAGGGGCACACATCTTCAAACCCAATCATTTAGCTTTAGGATTGTGAGAAGACTTTACCAAGCTTCATGAACACACACTGCACAGGCCTGGCGTGGGCCTCAGTCAGCTGTGCATGTTTCCCTAGAACACAACAGCGAAAAGATGGCCGCATCAGTGCAAGCTTCCCTTACACATCAGTAACATTACAGGGAGCAGCAATCCAAGGTCCCCTTGTGTTAAAGGGTGGGATGAGTTGTCATATTGGATGACCTCAAATCAGTTGAACAATGACAAGACCACTGGAGACCTAACTGAGTGTAGAGTTAAAGATGACAAAACAACCAGAAAAATGAGTTTTTCTTATTATGGCACTTTGTGCATGTTCAGACTTCTTAATATAGAGTGGAAACCAGTTTTGAAATGGCTCATTTGGGATTTGCTCTCAATATCGTTGTCTCATCTGGAGTATTGCCAACAACATTAGTATCACATCTGACATCTTGTGCCGAGTTAACATATGTGTAGAAAATGCGCTTTTTCATAAGGTTCCTGTCCTTTTTTTTTTTTTCTGCTAGACACTGCTTGTATTTTGACACTTGCATTGAGGAACCATGAATTGGTTTCTCAGTGCATGTGTTTCCTTAATGGTGAATAAGCTGATTGTATTCAGTTTCTCAGCCATGCCTGTTTTTTGCAGGAGAAAGCTGCAGAAGGGATGACTTCCCTCTGCACAGCCTCATAGAGGTCTGCAGAAGAGGAAATAAAGGGGGATGACCATCTTCCTAGCAGTCCCAGTAGCAGATAAGAAAGCAATGCCCTTTAGTGAATTTAAGAAAGAACTGGTAGGAGTGGGTTAGGAAAGGGGGAATTTATTTTTTCAGCATGTCCTTTATTGAAGCCTAAGATCAGAGGTTACCAAACCAGATAAGGTGAGACCAGCTTTGGTGTTCAATGGGAGGGAATCGATGTAAATGGGTTAAATAAGTGCAGCCCAGATTTTTAAAATTACTACTGTAATTGAGCTGATTTCTGCCCATAGTGGGGGTTTTGCCATAAAAAAAGAGGTTGTCATACATGTATTGTAGGTGTAGGTAATTACAATAGAGTATCTTCCCCCCCCCCCCACCTCTGCTAGGAGCTATCTGTTAGTGATTCATTGAGAAGCAGTGTTTTGGATCGGATTGGACTGGAGACCGGCAAGTTGCTGCTGCCTGCCACTAGTGTGAGAGGAACAGAAATATAGTCCCTCTGAAGTAGGGGGTGAAAGCTGTGTGGGCCACCTAGGGACTTTTCTGTTGAAGCAGATCATCTCTAACTGGCCTGGCATGGACTTGGTGCATATTGATTTATGGAATTGCAATGTGAGCCACAAAACTACTTATTGGGGCAAGTAGGAGATATACAAGCATGTGTCTAATTTCCTTAATTAAACATACGGCCTCTCTTTATGCCCTGGCACTTGAATGTCTAACAAAGAGGTGACGTTCAGTCAAGTTGCTGCATGGCACCCGGCGTGCTTGTGATGCCCAGACCTCTGTGTGCACATGTGATGGCCAGACTCACGCCCTCCCCATGTGCCTGTGACTATCAGCCCCACGTGTGCACAAGATGTGTTTCCTGGGGCCATGCGACATCTGTGTGCACAGTGAAGAACATTTCAAGAAGGAGAGTTGTAAAATAAGCTGTTCATCTGTCTACAAGTAGTATTGGCTTTGGCAGGAATTTGCACTATTGCAAGTGTGTTAATTAAGGGCATAATGCTACAGCAAGCTCAGTGCTTGGAAGACATTGAGAAAATTGTGCTGCAGAGGGGAAAAGTGGGAGTGAAAATTGAGGTACTCGCAGACTCAGTCTGTATACTTTGCTAGGAAAATAAATGTTTGAGAAATTTTGAAGAGATTTGGACAACTGGAACCAAACCGATTTAGATCCTGGGAGGATATAACGCATCTAAAATTGATTTGATTTCTTGACCATTTGTGACTTGTGTTAAAGGGGTGGTCTGTGCCAAAAGTCAATGTGGCTGTGGTGAGTGATACCTTATTGTGCTGTTATTACCAGCATCACCTGGAATTTAAGTTGGCCAAAATGTTAGTGAGCCTGGTATGTTGGTGTCAAGGTCTATAGGTGGAATCCCTTAAGGCAAAACTGGAGAAATTGGTAATGGGGAGGAGGTATAATCCTAGAATAGTTTGCCCCGTGGTTTTCATGGCGAAGTTTGTTTGTGAGGGGTTACTGGTCTGTGGATCTTGTAGATGTCAATAAAACACAGCTGGGTGGATAGTAAGGGATATCCTAATATTTCTGATGCTTTGGCTTTAAATGGCTTGGTGGATGTGGGATTTTTATTATCCTCACTTATTCTGTTTCTCTTTGGTTAGGGCTGCATGAAGAGTAAAACAACTGTACTCCATTTGTTATGCCCTTAGGTGCATTTAAAGTGTAAGATCTAGCAGCCCTAGGGTGGTTTTCCCATTACCTTTTTGCCTTGAACCCTCCTTCTTTGCTGACTTCATTTTTGCTGGCTTTAGGACTCTGCACACTTTACTACTGCTAACCAGTGCTTGTGGTCTCTCCTTAAAACATGGCAGAGTTGGCTTATACCCAGTTGGCCTATTTAATGTATTTGTAAGTCCCTAGTAACGTGGCACTATCTGCACCCAGGGCCCATAAACTAAATTCTACTAGTGGGCCTACAACACAGCTTGTGCCACCCACTTAAGTAGCACTTTAAACATGTCTCAAGTCTGCCAATTCAGCCTGTGTGTGCAGTTTTAAACTGCCATTTCGACCTGGCAAAACAAACCTTTTTGCCAGATCGAAACCTTCCTTTTTAGGTCTCGGCCTGCACCAGCGCTTGCGCTGGTCTGGCCGAGAGTTTTAGTAAGCGGGTTTTGGAAGTGCAAACCCACTGGCTTTCGGCTGGCGACCAGCTTGCGTTCACGATGGCGTGCACGTGCGCAGCTGCCATCTGGGTTTCCTATCTCTTCCTCATTTCCTCGTCATGGCTCATTAACTCTCTGGACTCTGTTTCAATCGCAGCAGCAGCTCACATTACCAACTGACGGCCCTGGACTACAGTCGCATGAAAAACAACAGCGATTAGCATTGAAATGCAAGCTTTTTTTTGTCTAGTTAGAAATATTGCTTCGGTGGGTTGATTTCACCTTATATCGCTATTTGTTTTATATTGGGAGTCACAGCCTAATTACCAGTATTTTTGACTCCCTCTGTTTTTAAAAAAAATATTTATTCGCACAAAGCTATATTTAAGGTTACTTTTTCCGTGTCACTTCTTCACTCTATTTAAACTCCACACCCCCCACTCTTATTGTCTCTCTCTTTCTCTCTCCCCTCTCTAATTCTCTCTCTACTTAATTAACTCTCCCCTCTCTATCTTTTTTAGCCTTTCATTCTCTCTCACCCCTTTATCTGTTTCTCTTTCAAACTCCTTCATTCACTCTCTCTCCCCTTCTTTCTCACTCTCTATCCCGCTCCACTCTTTATTCTATGTACACCCTTTCTCTCTCACCACCCTCTCTAATTGGGCATTATATCTTCACTCTATCTCTCACTCGGCAACACCACAGCATCACTCAGCAACACCACAGCTTCAATCAGAGCCAGCACAGCATCACTCAGCACCAACACAACATCTCTCAACGCCACCACAGCATCACTCAGTGCAACCACAGCATCACTCGGTGCAACCACAGCATCACTCGGTGCAACCACAGCATCACTCGGTGCAACCACAGCATCACTCGGTGCAACCACAGCATCACTCGGTGCAACCACAGCATCACTCGGTGCAACCACAGCATCACTCGGTGCAACCACAGCATCACTCGGTGCAACCACAGCATCACTCGGCGCCACCACAGCATCACTCGGCGCCACCACAGCAGTATCATTCAGCATCACCTCAGCATAGTCTCCGCAACAGTCACCACCACCACCACCACTACCACCTCAGCATCACTCAGCACCACCTCAGCCTGCTCTCGGAATCTGGCATCTGTTGATTCTCCCTAGCGTCTGGCCGCTGCTAGTGTTATAATACAGGTACTAGTTCCCAACCTTCACCCTCCGACTGTTTATGCCCCCTCAAAAAAAAAAAGCTTTAACAAACAACCATTGCAATAGGCAGAAACAAGTTGCCAGCATTGCAAGAACAAAAGAAAACTGAGGACATTTTTTATTGTAAATACTTTTTTTAATATGGTCGTTCAGTTTTACATAATGCCTTCTTGGTCATATATAAAGTAACAAAAATGCTTCTGACACTTTTTTATTATAACTTTTCAGCATGCTGCACAGCAGCCACACTTCTCTACAGCACAGCTTGAAGACATTGGCAAAGTCAATAGCTCTGGCTAAACACTTATACGGCCCCAAAGGCGAGACCTATTGGCTATGCCAATGCTTGTTAATACATATGAGTTACCCTAGGGTAGACAGTGGACATCCCAGAGGGCAGGGTGCAGTATATTTAAAAAGTAGGACATGCACTTTTAAGTTTTACATGTCCTCGTAGTGAAAAACTCTTAAATTTGTTTTTCACTACTGCAAGGCCTCCCTCTCCAATAGGATAACATTGGAGTTACCTTATTACCTTTAATAAGTGATAATTTCAAAATGGGAGCAGGTGACAAGTTCATGTTTGGTGTCTTTGAAATTGTAATGCTCTGCCATGGTGAAGTATGATTTTTAAATTGCAATTTCGAAAATGGCACTTATACAAACCCCAAAACCAGTCCTAGGATGCTTGTTTCCAGTCCAGGGAGGACCTGGCCTGGCAGTTCAGGCTGGACAGTTCCCATTGGGTGCAGGATCAAGACTGATTTGCATATGGCTGGGTTCAAACTGGAATGGCTTGGGGAGCAAAAAAACGATGGATTTAGGCCCAGATCTCTGTACTGGGGCAAGTGTATGACATTGTTCTGCATTCTGTCCATCAATTATTCTTTTTACATTTGTCACCCCGAGTGGGACGGGTATGCCCAGACGTGGGTCCAGTGCTCACCATGCCACTGGAGACAAGCTATCCAGGCTGATGAGGGGTGAAACCCCGAAACTGGTCCTAGGATGCTTGTATCCAGTCCAGGGAGGACCTGGCCTGGCAGTTCGGGCTGGACTGTTCCGATTGGGTGCAGGGTCAAGACTGATTTGCATATGCCTGGGTTCAAACTGGAATGGCATGGGGAGCAAAGAAACGATGGATTTAGGCCCGGATCTCTACTGTGGTGAGTGTATGACATTGTTCTGCATTCTGTCCCTCAATTATTCTTTTTACTTTTAGAAAGTTGGCATTTTCCTGCCTTAGCCATTTAGCTGCCCCTCCTGACCAAGATCAAAACCATTCTTGCTTGGGAACCTCCCAAGACTTAGACATCAAGCAATAGGAGATTTGTGTCTCTGGCCCTGCTGTTGGTGAAATGAAGGAAGGCCATGCACTGGCGAGAAAATGGCACACCTTCGGTAGCAAATTGGGTGCATGACATATCGGAAGAAGGCAGGGGTATATACTTCTTAGCAGCCCGCTCTTCTAGACCACAAGATATTTGGGGCCCTCAGCTCTCCTTCCTGGCATGCAGAGAAGCTGTTACACTATCAAAGGACTGAGCGCAATACATGACCAGGGCTCTTCTGAAGTTGAATTCTCACTTGTGGCTACACAATTGACTTTGTTCTGGCACCACAATGCTCCAGCATATTCAATACCAATTTGTTATTGCATTTTATGATTGAGTGACTACTAGTCCCCCTCTTAACAGTTATCCAAACACCTCACACACCCTTCTGATGAGCTCCCGTGTGGACACGTTTTTATAATGCTGTTTTGTTTGAGAGATGGTATGGCAAATTGCCATTAAATACGGAAGATAAATTTAGTGTATTCTAGGTGAAATGCTGTGACCATGCTAAATGAGCTTTATTTTTTATTGTTTTTGTTTAGATTAAAGCAATAAAGGAATATAATGGTACAACAAATCACACCTGAACTGTTTGGTAGTGACGCTAATCCTAAAAAAGTGAAACTTCTCAAACCAGTTTTAAAACTATATATAACCGTGCCCACATCCTTGCAGCAGATTTCTTGCTTTCTGCACCGTGGCTGGTTCTCGAGCACAGAGACGTGCTCTTTCCTAATCACCTCTATGCCCTACACAAAGATCCATATCCTGCTAGATTACTTTTTTTCTATTGTGCGTTTCGCACAGAAGTGATAATTGAGAATATCAAAAGGAACCCAAGCAGTAAATTCTAGGAAAAACTGTGCGTCTGTTATTGATGCTCTGAATAGGCCGTTTTGAGCCTGGTTTGTGGTTCAAAATTGCAGTAGTAATTTGCATTGAACGAGGTAGCTCGCCTTGGAGTCTGCTCCCAGCTGGAAATTCTGATTTATTTTTATTTTATTTTATTTTATTTTTTTCTTTCTTTCTCTCTTCCCTCCCCACAGTGAGGTTTGCAGAGCGGTAAATAGGAGAGGCAGAAGTTTTGTTGTCCATATTCCGGGAAGCCATTTGAGTTCCTTTGCTTACATCTTTAGAAAGTACCAACTTGTCGAAAGTTCATTGAGTAATTCTGAGACATCTTGTGCCCTGATGCCTGGCTTTATGTAACCTTGCCACAAGTTCTTTTCACCGAAACATTACCTGCATGCAATAGATAGTAAAGTTTGTATACGACTCTGAAGAAAAGCATATTTAAGGTAACTTGATCTCAGTGGCGGCTCCTCCGCTAAGGCGGAGGAACATCGCCCCACTGCTATTCAGCAGTGTAAGAAAAAATTAAATGATAACCCTACGTTGTCGTTTTATTTTTTTCTTGTTGCTACAGTTTTGGGAAGCGGGTCGGGGCAGCTCTGCTGAAGGAGCAGGGGAGGGTGGGGGAGTGGATTTCACTCCCTACGTGCGCATGAATGTTTGGCCAGCCAAACATTCATGCGCACATAGCATAATCTCCACTCGGGCTGCATTACAGCCTGGGTGGAGAACATGCCCAGGCCCCCATTCCCCGTCTGAGCGCTGAACCACGGCGCCCAGACCAATCACAACGCTGCATTGCAGCCTTGTGATTGGCTCAGGGAGCCTGGGTGCCTCCTGGGTGCTGCAAAGTTTCAGCGCTCTGTCCATCATCTCCTTGTGTTTACAAAAATGAGCAGATCTGATGATCTACTTGAAGGGGGGGGGGGGGGTAATTGAATAGGCCATGTTTCTTTCCTTTTTTGGGGTAGTGGGGAGGGATGTAGATTGTAGGGTTTTCTAATTAGGCTTTACCCTTGGGTGAAGCATGGTTCTAATTTTTCCAAAACAGCTGTACTTCTTTGGGTCTGGAACGTAAAATAATCTATCTAGGTGGTGTGGCTTCGCCGTTACGAGGACTTGATTTGTTCATTAGCTTAAAGCTGTGGGATATCTGCTACCGTTTGTGTCTGTGGCGCATTTTAAGTCGAGCCTAGCGTTGCAGCGCGCATGCGCTGTTCGCTCTGCGAGGCATGCAGTAATGAAGTATGGAGTGGAAGCCTCGCCTTCTCTCCGCCCATACTTTTCATTGGCTGGTGTCATTGTCCTTGGTAAATGCTGGCTTCTGATTGATAATGAGGCTTGGTAGTCCCTCCTTCTTACCGCCCTGTCTCCTTTTGTTACCGCCCATGAGGACTCTATCTTTTACTGTGTCCTAACTCGGGAGCTTTCATTACCAGCTCCGAGAACTATTTACCTCATTAAGGGACACAGCACGCACGGGTAATGGCGGCCGCTTCCTAACCTAATTTGCATTTCGTTTTCTTTTTCTTTTTAAATTTCAAACTTTAATACTGGAGCGCGGCGCCCCTTCAGGGCCACCGCGCTCAGTTTATTCTTTTTTTTTTTTTTTACTTAATGCAGAGCGCGGTGCCCGCTTCAGGGAGACCGCGCTCAGTTTATTTTTTTATTTAATATTGTGGACATACTTTAGCAGCGCTGCGCCCGTTTCACAAGCGCAGCGCTGGTTTTACTTTCATTCTTGTGTCTCTTCCCCAGCTCTTCCACCCCATTGTCTCTGCTCTTCCTTCCTCCCTCCCCCTCCCTTACAATCATTCACGTGCTCCAGCAACGTCAGGGCTTTAAACAAACCGCAGAAGTATGGTTTGGCAAGCAGAAGTCTGGCAGAGCTGCTGCAAAAAGCGTGCAAACAGCTGAAGGTGTGTACCTTTTAAATTTCTCCACTGTGGACAATGCAGTCACACTATTCCTTCTGTTGTGTATGTATCCTTGCATTCAGGGTCTTCTGATATTTAGAATGTTTCCATTTGTTTTCACTGCTTGTGCCAGACGCGCCCTCATTTGTATTTCTTTGCTTCAACTGACTATCGACTTTCAACTTAACCTTCTTCCATATTTTCAACTAGTTGATAGTATCGTTCCTAGAATATTCTAGTCCAGTATTCAGGAGTTCACCGGAAGGAGGTACAGAGTGTCAGGATGATACGCACACCTAATAGGGAGCACAGATTATATACAGTGTTGCTATTTCCACCAAGCGTGTCACGCCGCTTTACACACCTAATACCATAACTATTCTGGCAAGCATATTCTCTTGTGTTTACACTTCTAATGTGTGGTGTACCACACAGCTCTTAAATCGTCTTGCTCTGCCACTATACAATATTACTGCACCTTTGTTGTGGCAAACACGCATGGATGACAAAGTAATGTTTAAGACTTTAATCCAGAAGAAAAGCCCACAAAGAATGCACAGAGATATACAACCGAGGCGACTTCAATATTTAGGGGCGCAAACCCAGGCAGTAGTGGAACCTCATAATCTCCATGCGTTATAGTAATACATAGTAAAACCTCTAAATGAGAACGTGCACTAAAAAAAACTAATATATAATACAATATCTCCCTTTCCTCAAACGAACACTGACAAAAATAATAAATCAAAACCAGGCATATATATGGTAAAACGGAGATAAAAATAATAAAGAAACTATCACATTACAAAATCTTTAAACCTCTGAGATAGTTGAACATTCTTTCTGCTGTTTTAAATCTGCACATCAATACAATTACTCAGACAACATCCTCCAGCAGTATACTCCGAGACTTGTTAGCAACTAACATTACTACTAACATCAGTGGGAAAGGAATTGGTTTCAAAGTCTACCTTTGTCATTCTAGAACAATCCACACACAAAATCCCACAATGTCTGACTGTTTTTTATTTCCATCATGCTTCCCTTTATCAATTATTTCTATTTGATACAGCTTTATTTTGATTGCAGAACCTCTATTCCAACATCCCTCAACAAACTTGAATTTAACATGTTACATTTTACAAGCCGCACGAACCAAATAGTATTTTTTTTCAAATTTTGTTTTCTACTCACACAGTACCTCACTACCATGAAAAACACACAAGTTTGGCAGTGTACCCCGTAAAGACCTAGCGCCTGACCCACTATCCTTAATTAACGTAATAGGATTTCTCCAATGATTGTGTGTGCACACCGTTAACACACCCACTGCCGCGGTGCAATCCAAGACAGGATTATAACAAGCAGACTAAAACGCAAAGGTGCACCACTTAGTAACAAGAAGCAATAGACACATCACAAAACATCAAGTCTGTGTCCATAGTATTTTCCATATATTTTCTTCTTTTTTCTCAAAATATTCTTGATATAAAACCACAGCCGACGTGTTTCGTCCAGTGATGGACTTCTTCAGGGCTGTAAATTTGACAAACATACATATGTACATAAATATATATAAAAGGACATCACCAACCTCAATATACACAATCACATTCAGACAATATATATGTACATATTATGTACAAAGAATGTAACCTTAAAGACAGGACAGCTATATACAAAAATCACATTAATATTATACTTAACGTATAACAGTTTCACAACACGTAACTACTTAACAAACTTCTATCTTCAAAACAACCACCAAATTTGACATTTATATACAACATTTAAACAACTGTACATCACATACTATTTACATAAAACCATAAACAAATTAACATCTTTATAGATGAATTAAAATGAAAAACAATCGCAGAGAAGTTTGTGAAAAGTATCTAAGAAAAAGTATATAAAATGTCATATTATCTCCTCCTGTGTGGACAATCAATAATATGAGGAAACAAATATTTAGAATAACAGTAGTCCTGTGTGACCTAAGATTAATAGCCAAGAAGGTAGACCGGAGAAGGGAGAAAGGGCTGACGGTACTCAAGAAAGCCAAAAGAAGAAAGGCTGTGACCATCGCTCATATATCAAAAAAAGTACCCACCATTCGAGCCAAAAAGGCAGGCACTCCTAGAGATAAGTCAACATCGGAGTTCCACGCTCTGGGTATGTGTTACGCTGAAATTGCCCAAAGCTCTTATCCTCTGTATGCTGTACCAGGAGAAAAATATATAATACAATATAACCATATAGTCCTACTGAACTGATCTTTCTATTTGTAACGGATAGCATGTGACAATTACTTACATAATTAAAATCAGGATAATTGTTCCTTAATTGGAAAAGGCAGGATTCATTCATGGGAATAGTACCCTCCACACGAACCCTTCCGAAGTGCGCCTCACTGTGATAAAGTGGGCCAACAATAGAAACGGGCAATCTCCCAATACAGCCTACAAGAGAAACCGTGGGCAAAATATCAATCAATTCAAAAGATAGTTACCCTATATTAGCAAACGACGCAGTATCACCAAGCACACATAGAAGCAAAAGGTACAACACAAATTCAATCAGGGACTCGCCTCAGGCTGTAATCCACGATAGTCCTAAAAATTCCCACCAGTAACAGCATAAAATCCATAGACGTACTTCCAGCAATAACTGTTCAGTACTACATCCAACAACTGAATCAAATGTATCCCCGTTCTGTAAATAACAGGGCTAAAATAATTTGCACTCAGTACCTGAGAGTGCCTGGCTACAATGCCTTGAGTCAGCACACCATCATGCATCACAGTTTCAGTCCATCGACGGTTCATACATAGTGTGTTTGATCCTTGCATATAAAGGGACGTGCCCATGGAAAGTAATAATAACTTTAAGGCGTTTAAAACCCAATACAGAATTTTAACACACTTAGATCCCACCGGAAAAAACGCACCTTAAGACCCAATGCAGCATGTAGTCATACTTTGATCCCATCAAAAAAATCTCATATGGTAAGATTTAAGCCCCCCCACTCACAAGTGAGTATGCTCAGTAAAGCAACACAGCTACCGGACCCAATGCGAAGTATCTCCTTACCTTGATATGGCTAAGAAAAACGGCGACCTCGAGCAATCTCCTGTGAGGCGAAGACGGTATGTGATGTATTCATGCGCCGCTTCATTTAAGTAGCCCATGCTGGAATCCTAATTGAACACAGCTGCGATGTTATTCAGCACACCGGAAGTCAATGTTACTAACCCGCGGGGATGCCGAATATAGCCGCCTTCTTTTGGCTTTCTTGAGTACCGCCAGCCCTTTCTCCCTTCTCCGGTCTACCTTCTTGGCTATTAATCTTAGGTCACACAGGACTACTGTTATTCTAAATATTTGTTTCCTCATATTATTGATTGTCCACACAGGAGGAGATAATATGACATTTTATATACTTTTTCTTAGATACTTTTCTACAAACTTCTCTGCGATTGTTTTTCATTTTAATTCATCTATAAAGATGTTAATTTGTTTATGGTTTTATGTAAATAGTATGTGATGTACAGTTGTTTAAATGTTGTATATAAATGTCAAATTAGGTGGTTGTTTTGAAGATAGAAGTTTGTTAAGTAGTTACGTGTTGTGAAACTGTTATACGTTAAGTATAATATTAATGTGATTTTTGTATATAGCTGTCCTGTCTTTAAGGTTACATTCTTTGTACATAATATGTACATATATATTGTCTGAATGTGATTGTGTATATTGATGTTGGTGATGTCCTTTTATATATATTTATGTACATATATATGTTTGTCAAATTTACAGCCCTGAAGAAGTCCATCACTGGACGAAACGCGTCGGCTGTGGTTTTATATCAAGAATATTTTGAGACATAAAAAGAAAATATATGGAAAATACTATGGACACGGACTTGATGTTTTGTGATGTACCTCACTACCATATTCACATAATCTCAAAGGGCTTACTGCTCCCTTGTGGAGACCATCGTTTCCTAGCTTCTCTACCTTTAACAAGTAAAACAAATTGTGAATTCAGTCATTCAACATTTTTTGGGAAACTAAATGAGTGCCATTTTTAAAAACAAGAAATTCCGGATCTCCTTCCTTTGAGAAAACATCTAGTTTAAAAAAATAAAAAAAATCACCACAGTTTCGGTGTTAAGTAAACTAACAAAGTGATAGTTGATCCACTTAGAATAGTAATCAGTTAAATCAGTAGGAATCTCATGTTTTGTGGTATCAAGTTATATGGACCTGCAAAACCAACAGCTAATTTCAGCCATGCACGCTCAGGTAATGGATTTAGATCAAACTTTTTCCAGCACTTATCAGATAACAATCTTCACATTTATTCACATATTCCTCAACACACACATCACCGATAATACTTCCTCAACAATTTTTTAGTGGTTGATATGCCAGGGTGTCAACTATGTGCTATATCAATCAATGTACTTTTCAAACATTCTGGAGAGAAAAATAAACCTTGTCTGGTAATCATGCAGCTCTCAATAAATTATTCTGCATTTACAAAATGCTGGTTGCTTTCGGACACGGAACATTTTTCTCCATTATAGATCTGAGATCCAAGTATCCGCGGAGTTAGCCTGTCTGTGGAATTTCAAGATCTAACCTTATGGTAATTGCACTGTTTTTTTGTGTGGGAAGCATAGGTATTTGGGAAAGTATCTGATAGTAACAGAATGATAAGTTCGTTGTTATGGTCATGGGATGTTATCATTCCTTATAACCTAGTTCTTTTATGCGACTTTAAGATAGGCTATCCCTCCCATTGTCCGTGCCTTTTTTACCCTCCGCCCTCCCTCCCGTTGTCCGTGCCTTTTTTACCCTCCGCCCTCCCTCCCGTTGTCCGTGACTTCCACCCCCGCCCGCTCTCCTTCCCGTTGTCCCTGATTGCAATGCAATATGTCTCGCATTTACGCGAGTTTGAGCTATTGGCATTGTAAATGAAAATGCCTTTTATTTATGTTTTGGTTTTTAAAACATAAATAAGATGCATTGTAATTTACAATGCCAATAGCTTAAACTCGCGTAAATGCGAGACCCATTGCATTGCAAATGCTTGTTAAGTCTCCTGCTGAATCCATTCGCTCATGCAGAACGGGGCTAAAATGTGTCTCAGAGGAGAACGGAGCACCACGGTCTGTGTTTCCAACGTGCACAGTAACAGCTTGTGAAGTTGTGCTTAGCTACAATGTGTCTTCACCAGATAAGGCCGCGGCCTCTGACTTGTCAGGTTAAGGTTGAGCTGCCGGTATTCCTTGCACCAAAACACTGGGCGAAGAGTAACTTTTGTGTGTGTGTGACTTCACCTCAACAGTGGCGTCAGCCCATTCTCTGGGAGTTCAGCCTTGGGATAATGAGCTGACATCTCTCGGCCGTCTTGCAGTTGTCCCCACTGCTTGAAGGAAGCCAGATGAAGATACATGGTTGCAGTGCTTTCTGCAAAAGTCCCTGTCCCGCTCGGCCTGAGATGACACATTTTATGTGCTGAGTCATCCCTTCCCTCGCGCACGGCCGGCCCTATTAGACGCCGCTTTAGCGGCTGAGTTCGTCTGGCGGAGGGTTATTGATGGAATAAGCAGATTTGTGACTGAGCCCGGGCTCAGGGCGCCCCGTCAAGGTTAAATACGGAGCATTGATTGAAGGGCTTCACTTCCTGGGGGTCACTCGGTCTGCCCGGAGAAGGGAATTGTCCTATATTGCACTGCTATTGATTTCGTGTTGATTTTCATTTCTCCTCTCAAGTTACGGCGAGGTGCCTACGGGAGTGGCGGCAATTTAATTTGGGTGTTTCAAATAGAGCCAAGCCCGCAGGGGCAGGGAGCCAGTGATGGGGCAAAGTGCAGGTACCCACCACATTCGCTGTCGAATGCCACAGTTCTTGAATACTGAGGCTGCCTGGTCTTGAGTCTCTTATGCATCTTTTTCCTCCACCCTACACTTCCTGTCGCTTTATCTTTCTCCTGCAGGCTCTTTTTAATCTCTGCTGCCTTCCTATGTCACGGTTTTCATATCTTTCTTTCCTTCTCCCTTTTCTGACTTTTTCTTTCTTGCTTTGGGTCAACGCTGATGATGATGATGATGATAAATTGATATCTTGTTCCCAAACAAGTGTGTGCATCACCTGCAACCAGCGGAACAAATTAAGCCCTCAGACCAGCGCTATATAGAGAATAATTCATTTGATAAAGGGCCATTTCACCCATGAAGTGGGGGGAGGAAGCAGGGAGGTTGATGGTGTGTGTTTGAAACCAGATCACCGAAACCAGGCGGGGAACATTCGGGGGTTGAGACATAGTTTGTTTCTGTACTGGTCAAAAGTTCTTTATACTTGAAATACTTTACATAAAACTAATTTACAATTTGATGCACTGGCAGTTAACGATCTGACCCAAAATGCGTAAAACATTGCATTAAGTGCAGTGACTACACCCAGTACTTTAGGTGAAAGGTAAGCCGTTATACCAGATTTCCTTCCAGGGTCGCAGGTGGAGGGAGCCACATTTAAAACATCTTAAACCTAGAGCAACTGTGTCTTTTGTGGCCATGATGCATGCTGGTATTTGCGGTCTGTGTTCGATTTCAACATTATTTGACTGGTACTTGGACCTTACTTGTTCTGAGTCTCAACCACGAATAGACTCTTATGTTAGTTCATTTAGCGCGTTGCCCCATAGTTATCTTTATTGGTTGTGTTAAATATTGCTTTGACTTTAATGGATATTTTGATGGCAGCGGCGTAGCTAATAAGCCTTTTGCCCTAATGCAAGTAAGAAAAATGAAGCCCCCCCCCCCCTCTCCGAGTTAGGTATTGAAATATAGCCATAGCTGGGGTTGGGGTGTAGAGGCCCTATCTTTGCCCTGGTCCTCGGTACCACTGCACCTGATGTACTATTGACCCTGGTTGGTGGCAATACAGCTGTGGGACCTCCGTGCTCTTAAGATGAGTGAGCACTGGCTGCATCTGAGCCTTATCAGTTTGATTGTCTGTACTGGGGGAATGGGGAGGGGGGGGGGTTGCATTATAAGCCAAATTCAAGCTGAGCCACTTGTCTGGTAATTCATGATATTGCCTTCTTCTTTTCGGAATTGGTTTTTGGAGAGTAATATTGTAATTTGAATGAAGGGCACTGCAGATGTTTTAAACGGCGCTTTTTTAATTCCAGTTTTTTTTTTTTTTTGGCGTAGATGATTACAGTGCACTTTCAGTATCTGGAGCGGCGTAATATTTTCTTTTCACCAGTTAATAAATATACAACTAGTGCAGTTAGTGGAAAATAGCCGCTTATTGAATTAACGCTTCCATTGAATGGAGGCACACCTAGCCAGCTCGTTTTACATACTACTTTGTGTTTTTAGTTCATTGGAAGTGCTTATTTGAACTTGAATGTTAAATTCCTTTACTGGTCGTTCTAGAACTCGAGTTTTCTCAACTGCGAAAACATCAATTTATTCTTTAAGGAATTCTTTGCTGAGTTTCATAATTCATCATATTTATCTTCTACATTCCAATGGTTAATTTCAAAAACTAATTTTGGGGCAACACGCGCGTTTAGAGCCAGAGGCGAAGCTGCGTTCGCACACATGGCACTAAAACTAATGAAATGGCAGCCAGGTAGAGTAATTAATCTGTTGCATACCTGTGGTTAAAGCTATTGAGGGGGTAAAGTCAGTATTTTTCCCTCTCATTTTGAGATGTGGTTTGAAACTCTGTTGCTGCAGGTATTTGTAGCCCATTTTTCTGCCACCATTATTCGGCCTCCTGCCAGCACTGGCACTGCATTATGCTGTGCAATATCATCCCAACAGTCGCTATATATTAGTAATTTATCATGTAAACAAATTTTGAATAAACTTAACTTTAAAGAGAAAATTAGTTGTATTCCTTATAAAGCCATACCATAGCAAAACATTCCAATGTGGTTTTTCTTTCCTCTTTCTTTTTTTAAATATTTTAGTGTGAAAGCGGGTAACGCGAAATACACTCCTTATGCAATATGTGCAAGAGGTTTAACTGGTCACGGTCTCTCTCACAATAATAAAAGAGGGTCAGAAATACTTTATTTTCTTATCCAACTGTTCTAAACCCTCTCTCCAAAACCATTACAAAAAGCCCAACAGGACAGTCCAGACCTGCCAGCTCAGTGACCAACATAAACAAGCATTGGCATAGCCAATAGGTCTCGCCTTTGGGACCGCATAAGTTTTTAGCCGTGCAGCACATTTATATAGACAATAAACCTTGAATGATTTGATAATGAGAGTGTCCCGATTATGAATCTGCTGGCGAAAACAGCTGTTACTTCAACTCTTCCTACACCTCCTAAGGGCAGTGAGACACCCCTGGGGCAGGCGCATTGACACCTCTCGGGAAGGAGAGTCAGTCGGTTCCTCACCTCACACCCGTGAGGAGTCACGGCGTGCCCTCCTGGGACAGGCTTATAGTGGGAGCGGGTTCTTCAGATACCGGCAGCTCTCCGGAGACATCCTGTGGCCGTGCAACATTTCCTTCGGGGACACGCTAATCCCGGTGCGTGTCCTTAAGAGACGGGAGCGTGTCCTCCAGTGTACAGCTGTCCAGAGATGCGTGTTGACCAGTGGTTGCACAGGAAGCCTGTCCTAATAAAAATCCCATGCAAGTAAAGCGTGCCCTACACAGACTGCACAGGAAACGTGTCCTCCGGGAGAGGCTGTAAGGTGGCGTGCCCTCTAGAAACAGACTTGATGCATGCAGCGTGTCCTCCTGGGGCAGAGTGCCATGTAGCGTGCCCCCTGCTTGCGGTCCCCAGCGCCTCTGCACGGTCTCAAGGAGCTGCACGAGTCCAGGGCCTGCAGCCAAGCCTGAGCCGTCAGTCAGTGGAGGGATGGCCTACGCCTGCACAAGTGAGCAGCGGCCGCCTGCTGCTCTCGGATTCCTGGGCTGGGATCCCTCCTCCCGAAACACACACCCTGCCTGCTTCCTGTGAACAAGAGTGAGGCAGGAGGGAGCGCTGCAGGCGAGCACTGAGGCCCGCTGCACAGGGGAGCAGCCGCTGCTGTGTGTCAGGGAAATTTGTACTATTACTAACTATGTTCTACATAGTGCAGGTTTCAGTAGTGTAGCAGCGATGCCACGGACCCCGATGCAACCAGGGAAAATGGACCCTTTGACTGCTGTTGAGGGAGAAAAATACAACAGTTATCAGGGGTCAATGGGCCCCTAAGGACTCTGGGTCATGGCGTCACTGCACTTGCTGCACCTATAGTAGCTACATCGTGTGTGTGTGTGTCTCTCTCTATCCCTGGCACAACAGCTGCATGTGCTGTTGTATGTGAGCAAATCCTGGACGGCTACTGCCTTTGCTGTGCGTTTTCTGTTTGAGGGGGCTTGAACTGCTGCCCCCGCTATCGTGCATACTGTGTGTGTGTTTGTGTGCAAGAAAGAAACGTGCACTGCTGCTCTCCTAAGTACACCGCATTCTATCTAGTTACACGAACTGCCCAGGAGTGTGAAATAGGAATTTGTTAAATTGCTCGCCGCAAAGCGCTTCAATGCCTCTTAACGAGTAGCAAGCGCTGTATAATTACAATTTACAAGAACAAATACAACTGTTTCAATTCAAGCCGCTGTATTCTTTGTATGAGAACTGGTGGTAGAAAAAAATACAGAACCAACAGAGACGTTCCTATTGGTGATATGTGGCGTTCGTGAAAACCACCTCTTCAGCCTTTGGTGTCCTAAAGGGCTATTTTGGAGGGGGGTTATATTGTTTTGTAATATATATAGCGCTTACTACCTCTGACGAATATAGCACGAACTAGACCCGAAGGGATCAGAGCACTTTACCTGAGCACCAGATGCATTACAGATTTTTCATGATGCATTCATTTTTGTTAGGCACGGGGGGATTCAGTGATTTGCATAGGATGTTGAGTGTCCCTACCGATACTAGAACCCGGTTCCTCAGCTCCGAGGTCCACCGCTCCAGCCGTTAGGCCACACTACACTGTGAAGGCAGCAGCATCGAAGAGGCCAGACTTGTGTTGGGAGAGAGCGCCCATTGTATTCTGTTTGGTGCACTGCTGAACCAAGGGCCAATACACAAATGTGTGCACTTTACATAAAGGAAAGAAGACAAACACTGTATGTATGCTCTGTATGAAAGGCACACACATGTTGACATGTTTATTTCGGGTATTTAAAGCACGCGTTGCCGAGACAGGCAATGGCAAGATTGTGTACTTCCCCCTCAAGGGGCAACATGGAAAATGATGTGACCGTACGTGCTTTATTTGACATATTTGGTTATTGCTTTCACTTATTTAGAGAGCATTTTAAATAGCGCTGAACATGCCGCAGGGGCGTTGGAGCTCTGTACAGCAAGTACAGTTCATACAGTTTGGGCGGAGCCCAGGAGGGATACAATTAGAGTAGCGTATGAACTGGATGAGCGGGGGAGGGGATGCAACCAGCAACTTAAAGAAACAGTATTGAGCAGCATGGTGGAAAAAATAAGTAATGTGAAAGCCGACATAGAAAACAAGAAAACTGAAATGTGATATCGACAAGTGAAAATAAAACACAAGTCTGTCACCGCCGTGTGAAAATGAGACCTAGAGTGTTGCACCAACCAACACTCGAGCAGCTGAGCGTGAGGAGAGCCTTCCCACGCCACTGTATAAACAGACAAGCGCAGCCACACTGATTAAAACCAGATGGCCCCTGCGCGCCGCTGCTGGCTTCTGAGAGCAAAACGCTCTGGGAGTGAACATTTCCCTAAAAGCTGGGACCTCCACACGCCTTTGGCCAATTGCGTGCTAAAGCCAGACGCAAAGGCCAATGGCGTGTGAGCACCACATGCACGAGCTTCTACTGAAGCTGAAGTGATTCCAAGAGGTCGCTTTCCTATGCAGCGCATGCGTGCTGCTATAGGCTCGACCTAAAAAGGCTAGATTAATAAAACTATTTGCTGTTTAGATAGACTTCTTAAAAGTACCACCTGGTGTGGTAATACTTATGCAAAGTTTATGAGCAGTTGCATATTGTCTCTTCCACTGAGTGCTGGAAAGATTCTGCATCCAAACGTACGCATTAGGTTTCATCTTCGATGATGTTTCCTTTTGAAGTCTTCTGCAGGGCAGCCCCATGGTCTATTTATGATAGATAATTTGTCTAGATCTGTTATTTTTCTGCTGTCTTTCCTTTAATATTTCCATGGTTCAATATTTTTTTGAGTCTAAAAAATGGAGAATGTGCCTAATAGTAAGAAATCATTCACCATAAGGACCTTGTTTTTCCTTTTATATTCTTTGACCTCCTACCTGCCAACCATCCAGCCAACCCTCCTCTCTCCTTTTCTGTACCATCTAAACAGTAGAGTTTGAAGTGTGCTGCGCGTGCATGCATCCAGGAATCCAATTCAGATTTTTACTTTTTGCTTTGAAAGAGCTGTCCTGACCCCTAATGTGTGAGCAGGACATTTTGTGAACTTCAATGCAGCGACATTACACTCCTGACCCTAGAGAGGACCATCAGTCACTTTAACATTTTTATCCATGCTTGATGTCCTGCGTTACAGATGAGAAGACTATGGTTCTGCCAAGACCCAAGCTTCTCTGTTTATATATGGGCGCTATCAGTGTAAATGTTGTTTGATATACAGTACTAGAGAGACTTTGAATAGCCCCATGAGGCATGTCGCATGCACTGGTCACCCCTTCTTTCTGTGGCAAACAGCTAATCATATAGGATATTGAACTTTCTTCCTACCACTGGAAGACCACGGCTAAGGGAAATAGTTTCTTGTGACTAAGGGCACCATATGTGTGTGGTTGCTCCATTTATTTGATGCCAGCAGTGCTTGCTTGGTAAAAATGTGAGTGCCAGAGCACTCATCAGAAGGCCACTGTAGCTTGCACCACACATTGCCCCTGCCAGTGCTGCCAATGGCAGAACCAACACAACTGGTAACCATTACACTCCTACAGACTATTCCAGGCCATCCAAAGCTATGAGAACGGCTTGGGCGGCAGGTATTAGTTATTTTTTTAATGTATATTAAATTAATAAACAACTGTTGTGCTCATCTCTAAATCAGGCAACAGTGCCACCATGTGGCAGACTATTGTAAGTGCCAGTGTTGACAATTAAGTGCCGGTGCCCGATCCCCGGATGCCACCGGCTCCAATTAAGCACTGGATGCTGGCTACCAGTTGCCCATAATTCATGCACTGTAAGGTGAGCCAGTTCTTACCTTTCAGATATTTTGTCTGGTGGTACAAAAAGATCTTTGTAAATTAAAAGTATGTTAAAACTATTGTTAAAACATATTGTCATCTCAGTTTTGTTGGTTTATCCTTTGCCTCCGGGCTCCAAAGGAGTAGGTGTCCATGTCTGTTTTCTTACAATGGTTGTGAAACTCTCCACCTCAAGCTATTTAGATTTGTTAGTGTTGGAACACCAGTGATTGTCTGAGTGTTTCCTTCCCTGCATGCTTCTGTAACTCTGCTCTGAGCTCGTAGAAACAAATTGGCAAACTTTGTGCTGCCAATGCGTTGCCAATGTAAGCTTTGTTCAAGGGCAGTGCACAGAGCAATTGGAACTTTTCTGAAAGGGATGTTGAACAGTGACCTATCTTTGTATTAGTCAGCTGCATGGCAGGGGAGGGCACCTCCATTTGAGCGGAGGAGCGTCGACCCACAGGCCAGAGCTAAAAAACAAAACTGTAATAATGTTCATTTATTGCCATTTTATCTTCCAGCAACTGACCCAACCTGAACTGAGTGACAGGATGGGGCGTGCCCAGTGCTGTCGAGTGGCAGCAGGGAGCTGTGCGCTTTAAAGTGCGTATGTCTCTTTGGCTGGCCGTCTTGCGATGGCCAGCCAGACATGCGCAATTTAAACTTCTCTAACCCAGCATTCGTAGACAGCTTGATTAGAGAAAGCACAAGCCTCCAGTGCTTTTGAGAGCGCTGAGAGGCTGCTCCTACCAATCCTGGTGCTGCTCTCATGCTGGTGTGAGTAGCGCCAGGATTGGTTTAAGGAGTTGGCTGGGTCCCGCAGAAGAGAGACGAGCGATGGAGGAGGACGTCGCGTCGTGCCTCAAGATAAGTATTTTAGTTTAATTTTTTTTTTTTTTTTTACGGTGAATTGTGAATTTGAATAGACATTGCCCAAATGTGGAAGGATTTAAAGATCTCTCTGCATGGAAGTTTGCATCACTTTCCCATAGCTATTGGGAAAATTGAATGGCAAACTATATTATAAAATGTTTTTGGACAGCGACATTAATCAAAACTGGTTCAGAATTAAAGATTACTTTATATGGAGGGATTGGATGTTTTAGCTACAGGACTTCATGCAAATGTGGTGTAAAATAGGACGTTCTAATTATTTTAGTCTTGTAATATTGATAAAAAAATATAAGTATGTAAAGGATCACTTTTTAGGTGAGGTCTGGATTCTCCACCAATGATTTGTTGGAGGGTTCATGACAAATGAAGCACTATATAGCAAAATAAGCTAGTGACATTGTGAAAACATGGTTTGGTTGTAAAACCACTTTAGAGGGGAGAGTTTTCCAATTTTCCGTAATGCCACTATTATGACATTTTGCATGTTTACTTATTGCGCAATTTAGCTGGCTGTACTGTGCAACCATCTACAATTGCCATCTTTATGTCCCATAATTACCTAGCAAGTGTTCTTTCCAAGGTTCCATAATGTTCTAGTTGGAACGCTTTGCAGATTTATTATACTCCCATTAGCACAAGGCATGACATATGCCTGACTCAGTAGTTTGGCCCTGGCACACTGAGCAAAGAAAATTCTCTGGGGTCAGACTGTCTGTAGTGTTCATGGATTCTCATTCAGCACCTCCCATTACATTGCCTCGTCTTCTTCAAATGGAGATGGTTTCAGCAAAGCGCATGATCTCCGGTTGAAGAGCTAAAAGACTAAAAACAGCAGGTGTTTTCTGTCCGTCTTTCTCTCTCATCACATGCTCTACTCAATAGCAGCTACCTAATGTCTCCGTCTATTGACTCTGATGGGGACAAGAAGCCTGCAGCACAATTTCAGAGATACCTGAACACCATTAAACATGATCTAGTATCACTGCCTCGCATCTCGAGATCCCTTGTGCTTCAGTCAGGCAAAGCTGGCGGACAAGTGTTTGGTGAATAGCTGGCCAGGGACAACCAATGAGCATAGCTTCCTCATCCTCATTCTCCCTTCGAGAGAAAATAAATGTGTTTGAAGAGTAGCATTGACATAAATATCATGGGAGTTGGATCATCTGACGATCAACCTTTTTGGGTGCAGTAAGCTATATGTTGCTTCCAAGCTACACATTGGGGTCACCTGGTCTATAGCCTAAGTTTGCTCGTGATTAGTGGAGGATGAACACAGAGCAATACATTGGAAAAGGTCCAAAGCACATGGAATAGAAACCTGAAAATGGCAAGTCTATTTAGCAAGGGGGTGAAAGACCACTATTCTCAATAGAGGCTGTTAAGCAAAGAAACATATATTTTTATACTCCATTTTCATTAAATGAATCAAAATTGCTCAATCAACTAGTTTCAAGTTAAAGTCCGTTTTTTCTAGCTAAAATGGTGTTTCTCTACTTGTTGCACGATGGCCCATAGCTCCTCAAAGACGTTGAGAGTCCTCAAACTGTACTGGGCCGAAAGAGTTATGAGGGATCAGGATCTGAAAGAAAGGCGGAGACTTGGGTGTTGTCTATAATCACATCTAATGTGTGGTTTTTAAGGTTCGTATTCTGCGACTATTTAGCATTTCAGTACTGTTGTGTGAAGTTTAATTTGAAAATGTCTCTTCCAAAATGACTGTAAGGGCCACCTGCCTCCTTACCCTCATGGAGCTCTAAATAGGAGCTACTAAGTAAGGGGAATGCTCAAAAACCACTCTTTATACACATGAGTGTAGTACATGCAATATCTTGGTAATCTCCCAGATAATACTTGCACACTGTATACCAGTCTAGTGCATGCAGACCATGTGCACATCTTTAGAGTAACTGTGATGGAGACTCACACTTTGTACTGCTTACACACTGGTCCTGCTTGATGTGAAATAATCACAGGGATCACTTGGAGACGTGTATAAGGATATACACAGATATGTGTGCTGTTTTTGTGATTGATTAATTATCTTTGTCTCTCCGACACCTACTGAAAAATGGGAACATAGATTCCAAATTGGTCGGTATGTATGAGTATGGTAAATGGATGTTTCACAATTGGATGCACACAACTAGGATACTAACGGAATCCTTGTGAGGTCCTGGCCAACTAGCCAGCGAAGCATTGGTGTGATGGCTGGAAACATGTTAACCAGAATACAGAGGATACTAATTTCCTTAGTGCTTCCCCACCTATTTTTAACTCAGTCAGGGTGCCCTTTGAAAATAAAATGAACCATCAGGACAGCATAGACTATTTTAAATCTAGGATCCCACCCAATAACCAAAGAGCTCCCTTGGCTACCAAAGTTGAGCCCATCCAGATATACTAGGTATCTGGTTGAGGAGTCTATGATGAAGTATGCCCTTTGGATTCCCAGAGGGTGAGAGTCCTTACAATACGATAGGATGATCTCCTTGGGCTGTTATGGAGAGATAGGCTAAGCATGGTAGGGGTTCCCTTCTGTTGTTTTTGTATGGCTAGATGTTTGGGAGTGTGACAAACCCTGTATCACTTCTCGCGCTCTTCTTGGAATATTGTCTCATGGCAGCATGCAGCTGTGGGAAAATGAAACCAAAAAGTGGTACATAAGGAGCAATCTGGTGATCATTAAAATAGACTGACCAGATAACAAAGAAATAAGATAGACAAAAGAAGCAACCTACAGGATCAGGAAATAAGTATACAGTTGGATATCTCCCTTTAGGCTGCCTTTTGACAACAAAACACATTTTTTAGGGATAGGTCCAGGGCAACCAAGAGAAAGGAAGAAAAGGGACATGCAGGTCCATTGGGAAGAGAACAACCAGAGGATCCAAATGCATAACACAAACAAGGAACCCCCACCTGTGCCGAGTACCAACAAAGCCTAGTGGTGAACTTAAGCAATAAGGAGTTGAGCCCAGTACAACTGAGAGCCTTTAATAAGGTATTGGGCTTTGCACCAAGTCTTATGTTGGACAAATTCAAACTCCATCTCAAACTGGCCAAATTCTTTAGGCGCTTTAAACTGAAAGCCTTTTTTGGACAAGGAGAAAAATACATTGACAGAGGTGATACAGGTCTTCATAAGAAATCAAAATTCTACCCCTTACATCAAGCGTACCAGTAGAAATTCTCCCTTTGAGTAGGCAGTCACAAGGGAAGTGGAAATGATTGATCAAATGAAAATAAGAACCTTCCACAGTATGTCAAAAGAAGAACACGCAGCACTGTCTGAATGGAGATATGACCTAGAGATCCCAATCCAACCTGCAGATAAAGGAGATGGGATTGTGATCCAGAACACTGAATACTGCAGACAAAAATATCTTGTGCTACTAGAGGACAGGAAGAATTATGTAGTTCTCGAATCAGACCCAACCTCTTCAATTATCGGAGAAATAAAGAACATGGTAGAGGAGGCTGAAACAGGAAACTGGATCTCAAAAACCTAAACTCAATTTCTATGGTATACAGAGCCAGTATTTCTATATCCTGCCCAAAATGCATAAGAGTAAACTCCTGCCCTGGGCCACCCAGTAGTTTCAGGGATTGGCTCTGTATTTGAGCCATTATCAAGGTTTTGTGATCACTTCCTGAGGCCCATGGTCCAGTGTACACCAACATACCTGAAGGATGCTAAGAATCTTTTGAACCTGCTCAAAGACATAAGGTTCGAGGTGGAGAACAACCTCCTCATAAGTTTGGACATCAAGACTCCAGGGGATACTGTAACAGTTTTGGAGGAACTCCTGTACTCTAATTCCAACCCATGACATTTTGTCTTGGAATGTGCAAGGATGTCCTTGACAAGAAATTACTTTGAATTCGAGGACACATTATTTCAACAAGTACACAGAACAACAATGGCCAGCACGTTTGCCCTAAATGTGGCAGGCCTGTATGTACATCCATATTGTGGCACGCTATGTGCGTGTCACGAAGGAGTTGCACAGCAATATGCACACAAGTGAACAATATTGACAAAACTTTGGAATATTTGTGAAGTTCTTCCAGTTTATTCAAAATGTCATCGCTTTTTTTTATCCATCACGTCCAAGGCAAAAAGTTTCTATATTTCATGCGTCTTAATGCTCTGAGATTGCCCATCCGGGCCTATTCGCAGGCAAGTGCGGAAACTTCATGATTTACCAGACGTATAATTTACCCAATGCATTTCGGTCCTCACGACCTTCTTCGGGGTATCTGTGATGTTTAAAAGTATATATCAATATATATGTTCCAACTAACAGTTCGTATACGAATTGGTTTTACAATGCAACATTTGCCCCTACTACCCTTATCCCCCATCAAAAATACCACAAAACATTTCACCCTAATGCCCTTGTCTCCCATAAATTAATAACAAAAACCGTGTTGTGTTAAAGGCTTTTACACACGATATTCACTTCCCCATCCTTCAATTTAAAGCTCCCTGCTGAAACTTCCCCAGTTCGCATCGCGCATAACTCGATGCGCCCTCCTTGTAAACATCACGCTAGAAACCCTTTTTTTAAAATCTAAATAATAAACTGCCGTTTCCCAAGCCGTAACCGCAACATCCTTAGATAAACAAACTAATCCCTTGCGTACCTGCTTTTAACATATTGGTTTCACAAACGCATAACCTCCTGGTCTCCCTCCAGCAAGCATTCTAAACGTGTCCCTCCCAACGTGACTATTTAAACTAACTTGCACACCTGTGCTAGAAATGTCCCACCCATCCTTAAAGTGCACCCTGCCTCTAAAAGCATAGAATCAATGCAAATAATGGTGAAACGTCACCAACATTTTCCCGCCCCCTTCCTTATTAACATAAGATTCTTAAATAAACAATGTTGATCAAACATAATACAAGTGAATAATACAAATTAATATGTACACCCCAAAGCCTTAGTACATTATAAAATCATTCATAGTTAGTCAACTAGCACACTTAGTAAAAAGCCTCTGACGTGAAAATGTCCTTCATGCTCATGTAATCTTTATTCATTCTTCCAACGGGGTGCTCTAACAGGGTTTGGAACGAAGGTAAATGATTCATGTATTGAACCTGAAGCTTCAGGTTCAATACATGAGGCCTGTATGTACACCATGTAGTACAGGAGAAAATACTAAATACCAGTAATCCTTTTGTCAACGAAATAAAACTATGGAAAAGGTACATCGATGATATTTTGATTGTGTGGGAATGTGACCAGGATTCATTGTCCCTCTTCTTTCCATGGCTGAGTTCCTTGATCCCAACTTGAAATTCACGCACACGACGCAAAGAAATGGTATTACTTGACTTGAGCATCATAGTGGAACATGGAATGCTACATACAGAAACATATTACACACCAACAGACAAAAACAACCCGCTCATGTTCAACAGTTTTCATCCAAGACCACTGATCGAAAACCTACCATCTGGACAGTTTCTATGTCTTTGTAGAAACTGCAGTAGATCAGAAGACTTCCACAAACCAGATGTGTTAACGAAGAAACTTAAAGCCAGAAACTATCCAGAGAAGATCATACAGAGGTCAGGGACAAGAGCTTGAACCAAAATAGGGAATCTCTCTTAGAAAACCTTCAAAGGAACCAGGAAGAAGAGAGGATGATCTGTCACCACGTTTAAAATAGCCTCAAATTATATAAAGAAGATAATAAGAATTGAAGAATTCTGAACTCTGGCAATTTTAGATTAGAAAAACCTCTTTTCACATAGACACAGTACCAACTTGAGGGACCACTTAGTGCATACAAGACCACGCAAACTGCCACAGGAAGCAGCAACGTCATCCTTAACATGGAACCTCCCCATGGTGGTTGGACATTACCTCTGTGGACATTATAGTGTCTGTAGTTTGACAACGAAGACAAAAAGAATTGACCTATGCTTGAAGAAAATTTGTTTTTTAGGAAATCATACTGTAACAGTTTTGGAGGAACTCCTGTGCTCTAATTCCAACCCATGACATTTTGTCTTGGAATGTGCAAGGATGTCCTTGACAAAGAATTACTTTGAATTTGAGGACACATTGTTTCAACAAGTACACAGAACAACAATGGCCTGCACGTTTGCCCAAAATGTGGCAGGCCTGTATGTACACCATTTAGTACAGGGGAGAACACTAAATACCAGTAATCCTTTTGCCAACCAAATAAAACTATGGAAAAGGTACATAGATGAGATTTTGATTGTGTGGGAAATCCAAGCAAGACATATAACTCCTCACTTGCCCATGCAACCTTAGGTACATAGGCATGACGATGAGAAAGGTGAAGACCCAGACTTGCAAACACCGCAGTAATCTAAGATGTGGACGAAGTACAACAAAAATGTCACAGCACTTTTTGACAGTAGGACATACAGTTAAGGACTTGAAATAGGTAGAAATAGAACAACTACAAGAAGAGAATATAAAAAAACCAGAGAAAGAATAAAGATGGATCTACTGTTTGTCAATTTATTAAGCCTGATTAAATGATGAGATCCCATTGATGTCACTACAGACATGGAATCCTTACTCACCTTTACATATGAAAATTGGAAATTAGAGGTCATTCTTGGGGACCCAGCGCCTTGAAACCCTGACGGGTGAGTAGCGTGCTTTACAATTCCCTGATTGATTGGTTGAATAATATATAATAAGAGTACAAAAGTGTACCATATCGGTAACAACGTCACAAGTTTCCTCCATCTTTTTTTATGTTTTTATATTTTCATCACATGAAAATTATAGCCTTTAAAAATCTTGAGTCTCTGTAAATAACATGATGTGTACACAGACAATGCAAGAAAGATAGAGTTTGAGAGACCATTAATAGCAGACACTCATTTATATAAGAGATAATCCTAGAAAGTCCAAGATATGGGAGTCTCTATACAGCACATTTAGAACATTTGGGCCTTTTTTTGACACAACAACATGAATAGGCAGTAAAAGAGCATCTCACAATTGAGAACATTTGCGTGGTTTTCTATACACAAGACAAATTAGCAGAAGAACAACCTCCTGTGGCATTCGCCATATGAGATAGCACGCGATCATGTGATGACGCACCTGGGTCACAAGACTCAGAGGGACACTGGGTATTTAAGGCCAGGAAAATATCCCCATGCTAAGATGCGGGGGAAGGAGGAACCAAATAGGTTCATGGCCAGGAAGAGACTTTGATGAAGTGAGTAGGGCATAAAGGGAGGCTTTGATGGGTCCTTTGAGTAGGAGGACCTAGTCCCTGACACAATTATAGATGTTCTTTTACCTATTTGTTAACAGAGTTTGACTAAAAGGTCCACCTGCCTCCTTGCCCTCCTGGAGCTCTAAATAGGATGCTACTAAGGTGAATGAGCAAAAATAACACTTTATATGCATGATGAGTGTAGCACATGCAATATGTTGGTAATCACAAGGGTAATACTGTGATGGAGACCCACACTTTGTACTGCTTACACACTGGTGCTGCTTGATGTGAAATGATCACAGGGATCACTTGGAGACCTGTATAAGGTTATACACGGATGTATGTAATGATGATGTGCTTGATTGTCTGTCTCGCCCATTCCTGCAGAGAAATGTGAACCTATAGACCAAATGGATCGATATGCATGGCACGTAGGAGTATCATGAATGGAAGTTTTGTCATGGAATGCACACAAATAGGATACTAATGGGATCCTTGTGAGGGCCTGACGAATGCCAACTAGACTGGTGAAACATTGGTGTGATGGCTGAAACATGTTGACCCAAGGACACAGAGGGTACTAATTTCCTTAGTGCATCCCCACCTGTTTTTAACTTTGTCAGGGTGCCCTTTGAAAATAACATTAACCCTCCGGACACACCAGACTACTTTTAAATCTAGGATCCCACCCAATCACCAAAGAGCTCCCTTGGCTACCAAGGTTGAGCCCATCCAGATATACTAGGTATCTGGATGAGGACTCTATGATGAAGCATGCCATTTGGAATCCCTTTGGGCAAGTGTTTTTGTAATACCATAGGGTGATCCCCCTTGGGCTGGGATGGAGAGATAGGCTAAGCACGGTAGGAGCTCCCTCCTGTTATTTCTTTTTTATGTATCTACCAAATTGATGCCATGATGAAGCCTTTTTTCATATTAACCTTATTTCCAATATAATTCAGTTTTTAAACTTGGGCTGTGGGCTTCCCATCTTGTGTGCACACGTGGAAGGGATTGCTGACGTGAGGCTCAGTTAAGTGTCCTGTTTGACTTGCATTGACTTGGTGTGTAAGTTATGGCACTTCCTTTACCAGTCATCTTTATACACAAATTGTCATTTGCCCTTGCAAACTGAGCAGGCAGCATGGCATTGAGTGAGCCATGAAGCCCCTTCCTCCCCATGACAATGAAGGTCATATTAACCTACCTACTCACTGCCCTGTGTGTAGTTTATGCGCCGTTGTAAAATAGAAACTGGAAGCAGATGATAAGTCACACCAGTTATAAAGCTGTAGGAACAAAATTCAGTTCTAATATTTTGAATCTCTTTAGCAGATACAACATAGCCCGAAAGTGTGATCTTAAGTTCTTCCATGGACGAACTTGATTTGAGTATATGCTTATAGCTGTGGTAAACCAACATTAGAAGGTTAATAGGATATCTCTTTAAAATGATATTACTTATCAGTTTCTTCATTAATTGTTTTCATTGAGTTCCTGCCAATATTTACATTTTCCTACCGAGTGAAACATGACCTCTATCATGCACGCCAGATATGATGCAGTCTGTTGCTAGAGAATACTGTTCATTTTGATAGAATGTCTACAATTTCAAAGTATCATGCCAGGTATTTGTATATTTTTGTTGTTAGGAAAGTTTGACCCTGGTTATCACTTAAACACAAGTTGGAATGCCCTTTTTCAGCCACAGCTGGCAGAATGCCCTCCCACTCCTGCATAAGGCAGAGGGTTAGCCCACTTGAGCCAGTGGCTAACGTCCCTCTGAGTGACTACATTCTGCCTATTCAGAAAGCGCTCATCCTCATGAATTAGTTTTTTTCAGTACCATGGATACTGTGGCACATTGTGCCTTGTGAGACCAAACATTCTTATTGATTTTTAGTCGGTGTTTATTTTTAGGAGCAGCTGGGCCCTCGCCAATATAAATAAAATATAAAGTTTTACAAAGCCCGTGAAAAACAGAACATTGATGAAGCTAAAAGGCAGGCTTCGTACGACAGAACTATTGGCTTTGCCAGTGCTTGTTTAGTATCCTTAGGAGTTGCACTATTATACATTTGAAAAGGATAAAACCTGACTTTTAACTGATTTTCGCAGAGAGCCACATTAACTTGAAATCTATTAGTCATCGAAATGTACTAGCAGTTTTAAGGAGGAAGGAAAAACCATCCCACAGTACTGTGACAAGTCAAATGGTGGAACTTGGTAGGTCAAAAGCTTCAGCTCCAAGAATTTTTTTCTTTATTAGACACACAGTGCTAAAAGTTGGATGAAGTAGGCCAAACATTTTGTTTGCATTCTAAAGTTTACATGCCTAGATTATGCAATTGCAGCTGGAAGGAATTTACACAGTGAAAGGGAAGCCCTAGTATAACCAATAATTAGCTTTGATCTATGGACCACAAACGTTGGTAAGATTGCTCTCTCAGTTGGACGATGTACGTTGCAAAAATCGGAGTATAACTTTAAGGCCATACTCCGTTTCAGCCTTTCATGAATGTGTAACTACACCCTTTGTTTTAGGCCCCACTCTCGCCACTTGATTTAGTCTCCTGCATGTTGCCTTTTGCTAGTGGCAAAAGTGAGCCACGCGCCAACACTTGTACATTCAGTTCCCTTTGTTTGTCCCCTGACCCAGACAGTTATCAAATCTCCATAATCTCCCTGTAGGGAATTCAATGTTATGGGAGTAAGACCTCCGACCCTCGGTCTAGGTCCACTCTCTCCCCGCAGCTCCGCTGTGCCATCTCTTGGCTCCAGACCCGACCTCCTCCTTGGGAGGTTCGAGGCTGCTGCCCGCTCCTGCTGCCCGCTCCAACTGGGACCAGACTGCCTGCAACCACCGTAACCTTTCTCAGCCGTTTTTTTTTCTTTCTTAATTTTTCCCTGTTGTGCCACTGTTATTGTGCCCATCTGTGTCTTGCTCTAATTCCACCACTGTTTTTATTTTCTCGTGCCTGCCTGTTCCTTTTGCCGCTGCTGCCCCTGCGGCCCCTCCCCCCCCGGGATTCCCCCACTCCCGCCTCCCAGCCTCTCCTCCCTCCCACCTCCCCTACTTAATGGCGGCCGCTGCGGGGGAGCGCTAGTAAGACCTCCGACCCCCGGTCTAGGTCCACTCTCTCCCCGCAGATCCGCTGTGCCGTCTCTTGCCTCCAGACCCCGACCTCCTCCTTGGGAGGTTCGAGGCTGCTGCCCGCTCCTGCACCTGCTGCCCGCTCCAACTGGGACCAGACTACCTGCAACCACCATAACCTTTCTCAGCCGTCTTTTTTTTTTCTTTCTTAATTTTTCCCTGTTGTGCCACTGTTATTGTGCCCATCTGTGTCTTGCTCTAATTCCACCACTGTTTTTATTTTCTCGTGCCTGCCTGTTCCTTTCGCCGCTGCTGCCCCTGCGGTCCCTCCCCCCCCCGGAATTCCCCCGCTCCCGCCTCTCCTACCTCTCCTACCTCCCAACTCCCCTACTTAATGGCGGCCGCTGCGCCGAAGGCAAGCCCGACCGCGGCCAGCGCCAGGAACCCTGGACCTCCCACTACCCATCGCTACGACACCACCACCCTCCTCGCACTCAACCCTGGAAGACTTAGAGAATGCCAACAGGCCTTGCCGAACAAGACCCACGGCCAGTTCTCCTGCCTCCACTGCCGCCAGACCCTCACCGCCACCCCGGCCTCCAACACCGCCGACGCCAGCACCGGCGACACCCTAAAATGCATCCTCCTCAATGTACGCTCCGCACACAAACACGCCATGGAAATCTGGAACCTACTCGACTCTCTCTCTCGCCCGACATCGCCTTCTTCACAGAGACCTGGACCAACGCATCCTCCGCCCCGACATCAGCACCGCCATCCCAGATGGATACAAGATCCAGAGGAAAGACCGCCCCAACCACCCAGGAGGGGGCCTCGCCATCGCCCACAAGAGCACCCTCCGCCTCACCACCTCCAGCGAAACCTTCCCCTCTGCCGAACACCTGCACTTCCAGATCCAGACCACCCCCAAAGCCACACTCCGAGGAACCCTCATCTACAGACCCCCCGGCCTCCGAACACCCTTTGCCACCACCATCACCGACTTCATCACACCCCACGCCATCGCCTCAAAAAACTACATATTCATTGGAGACCTGAACTTCCACCTCGACAACCCCAGCGACCCCAACTCCACTATCCTTCGTGACAACCTCGCCAGCATCGGACTTAAACAACTCGTCAACACACCGACCCACAGAGCAGGACACACCCTCGACCCCATCTTCGCGGCAGGAAACAGCGTCCAATTCAGCCACACAACGCAGCCGCCATGGACCGACCACCACTGCGTACACTTCGCCATCAACAAACCCAAGGCACCCAAACCAGCCCCACGCCCACCTCGAAGGAACTGGAGCAAGGTTACCGACGAGCAACTTAACTCCACCCTCATCCGAGACAACCACACCTGGGCAAACGACGCAGCCAGAGAACTCCACACCTGGATCTCCAACTGCACAGACGAGCTCGCCCCGCAACCCTGACAGACAATGCCCCAGGAAAGCCGCCTGGTGCACCACCGCTCTCCAAGAAGCCAGACGCACCTGCAGACGCCTGGAGAAGAACTGGAGAAACACCAAGACAACCGAAAACCACACCACCTACAAGGACGCCATGACGGACTACCACGACCAGATCAGAGCCACCAAGAGGAACTTCATCCACAACAAAATCCTGACCAACTCCAAGGAACTTTTCAGTGTCATTCAAGAATTCACCAACCCACGCAGCGATGCCACAGACATCACCCCATCCCAAGACCTCTGCGACAAGCTTGGAACCTATTTCCACCTCAAGATCAAAAACCTCTACGACTACTTCATCGACCATCCACCAGGCGCCACAGATGGCCCCCGCCCTCCCAGAAACACCAGCCAGCCCACCATCTCCAACTGGACACCGATCACGGCCGAAGACACCGCCTCTATCATGAAAAGCATCCACTCGGGTGGGCCCCTGCCCCCTCACATCTACCACAGAGCCACGGCCACCATCGCACCCTAACTACAACGCACCATCAACACCACCTTCAAAACCGGCACCTTCCCAGACGACTGGAAGCGCGCAGAAGTCAGACCCCTGCTCAAGAAGCCCACAGCTGACCCCACTGACCTCAAGAACTAACGGCCCATCTCGCTCCTCCCCTTCGCAGCCAAAGTTGCAGAGAAAACAGTCAACAGGAAACTGACACAATTCATTGAAGAGAACGCCGTCCTCGTCCCGTCCCAATCCGGATTCCAAAGCAACCACAGCACAGAGACCGCCCTACTCGCCGCCACAGACGACATCCTCCCCTTCCTGGACCAAGGCCACTCCGCAGCCCTCATCCTACTCAACCTATCAGCGGCCTTCGACACTGTCTCCCACTGCACACTAGTCGCCAGACTACACGACGCAGGCATACAAGGAACAGCCCTGGACTGGATCCGATCATTCCTCACCGGAAGAAGCCAAAGGATCAGACTCCCACCCTGCCTCTCCGACCCCACGAAAATCACCTGCGGAGTCTCACAGGGTTCATCACTGAGCCCCACCCTCTTCAACATCTACATGGCCCCCCTCGCAGCCATTGTCCGACAACACGGCCTCAACAGCGTAACCTACGCCGACGATACCCAGCTCATCCTCTCCCTCACCAAAGACCCCACCACTGCCAAACTCAACTTCCAGAAAGGAATGAAAGACGTCGCAGTCTGGATGACCAACAGCTGCCTGAAGCTCAATGCCGAGAAGACAGAAGTCCTCGTCCTCTGTACCACCCCTTCTGCATGGGACAGCACCTGGTGGCCGACCGCCCTCGGAAGCCCACCTACCCCCTCAGACCACGCCAAGAACCTCTGCATCGTACTAGACTCATCACTCACCAGGAACCGACAGGTCAACGCCGTCAGCTGCTTCAACACCCTCCGCAAGACCTTCAAGTGGATTCCCCCTGAGTCAAGGAAGACAGTCACCCACGCACTCATCACCAGCAGACTGGACTATGGAAACGCACTCTACGCCGGCATCAACAAGTCCCTACTCCGCAAACTCCAGACAATACAGAACACCGCCGCCAGACTCGTCCTCGGCATCCCCCGACACGAACACATCAGCCAACACCTACGAAGTCTCCACTGGCTCCCCGTGGAGAAAAGAGTCACTTTCAAAATCCTCACTCACGCCTACAAATGCCTACACAGCAACGGACCCAAATACCTCAACGTCAGAATCAACTTCCACGTACCCAAAAGAAACCTCCGATCTTCCAACCTTGCACTGGCCGAAACCCCGCGCATCCACAGAGCCAGAGCAGGCGGAAGATCCTTCTCTCACATGTCTGCCCGTAACTCGTTCCAGGTCTTGGCTGCAATCAGACACGCCCCCTCCCTGAACATTTTCAGGAAGACCCTCAAGACCTGGCTCTTCGGCTAAACAGATCTGCGGACCCCCCACCCCCCCCCTCAGCGCCTTGAGACCCTCACGGGTGAGTAGCGTGCTTACAATTCCCTGATTGATTGATTGATTGATGCTATAGGAGAAACAAGCCATGGCTCAAACAGTCTGATCCAGAGAGTTAAGCTGGTTTTTATGAGGACTACTTACTTGGCTGACTCTTGGGATCTTGGTGCAAGCAGTAATGCCTTTCTCAGTGAAAAAGTATATGTGGTGTGGTGTGCAGCAACATGACAGATATACTATTGAAATAAAGACCCTAAAAGATTTAAAAGTTAGATCAAAGGCTAAAACTGTACTGAGAAAAATGGCAAACATTTTTTTAATTGAATATAAAGGATCAAAATTTCTAAAGAAAAAAAATGATGCGTCATAGGAAAGCATCTGAAAAAGATGTGGGTGAAAATGATTAAGCCACTAAGATTGCTTCTTATTTTGGGTAAGCTTGGCAGGCTGTTTTGGTTTTTAAAGAGTGATTTAAGTCTCCCCCCTTTTATTTATTTTTGTTAAACAAAATCTTGGACAGCTACTACATTGAAGTAGGTCTAGTCCACATTTCCCAGTGAAGTGGAGGGGGGGGGGGGAATGTCCTCCACTCTTTTGGGTCCACAAGATGATGCCCATTTCTAACTGTTACACTGGAATTCTTCCAAGCGTTCAACAGTCCCCTTTTATTGCAGCACCTTCTACACCCTTTAATCACTGGGGGAGAGTGGATGGGGCTGACGATTCACATGGGACAAATGGGGGGGGGAAATGTTCAGGTGCAACTTTTCCACTGGAATTCTTCCAGAAGGCAGCCATTACTTCTGTATCAGGACCTTCTGCACACACCAACCAATGTTGTGAAGTACCACAGGAGAAAGCAAACTTCACTTGCCTGGCCATTAGCCCTTTCGATGACCAGGAGAAAGAAAAATTCTTGATCATGAGCAGATGTTCTACACAGACTTGGAGACAAGTAATGTACAGCTTCATTTTTGTTATATTTATTATTTTAGTTTAAGATGTATTTATTTTCAGTTTAAAAACATATAGAAACATTCAGTCTTTTTTAATGAAAATATTGTAATAATGAATTAAACATTCTAATAAAGCATTCTAATTGAATGTAACGTTTGTCAACAATTCATCAAAGTATAATTCATCATAACATTAACACCCTGTGTAGAATGAACTGAATATAGTTTGCCTCAAATCACTCAAGTATTCACAAATCTGTAGTACATGGCTACGGGTTTCAACATTGGTATGCACAATCAACAAAGACATCCACTTTAGCCTCCCATCACCTAAAGAACAGGGAATGGTTAAGTATATTGTGCAGCAATATCCAAAGGCCAGCACTTTACACAATTAATTTATGATCTTTGTTTTAAATATTTCCTTTGAGATGTTGGCATCCTGAAAATAAATCTCTAATCTCAAGATCTCCAACCAAATCAAACAGATCCCACTTGTTGATACCTACTTGATAATAATATATCAATGACCATGTAATCTGTCTGCTGATTGGAAGTAACCAAGTAAGGGATATAGTTAATTTAATGATCCAGCTCAGTCCTAGCCCAGATTCCTGTCACAGTATTTCACAGTGATGTACAATTTCAGAGTTTAAATAACTTCCTCAAAATGGGGTCAGTCTGCATGCTTAATTGAATGGATTGTACTGTGATTCCTGCTTGGCACTGAATACGTAACTACTGTAGACCTTTACCAATGGCTTTAAAGAAAAGCCTCCAAATTTAGATGTACAACTTTTGAGAGCAATACTGTTTTTTTTGGGCTCCTTTACTATAAGACTTCCATGCCATATTATCAAAGGTATACCTAGGTATTTATTAAATGTCAATTTGTTCGAGCAGATCCCCATCAAGTGACCGTGTGCTCAGAATCTCTTAAAATCATCACTTGTTTTTTTTGTAATTTTGTATAATTTATTTACAAATTACTGGAGTTCAGACAATCTCACTTATCAACCCCTGCTTCGTATAGCTTACTCCATTAGTAATTTGTTCCAGTGAGCCTTGAGGAATCCCTTTCATGAATGGAATTATTCTACAGTCGTTCTAAAGAGTTCTTACTCGGTAGCCTCCAGAGTCGTCTCCCTCTCCCATTCTGGGCATTGCATGGGCAGCTTTTTTAGGTAGCAGTTTGCACGCGGAGGCCAACAGAGGGCATGAATGAAATGTGATCATAGACAGAAATGTATGTGCATTGGAAAGCACACCAGCTGAGCTCAATAGAATACATTACCTATTCTGAAACTGTAGTTCGGGTAACAATTGATTGATAGGAATTTAACATCACCACTGAACTTTTTTTTTTTATAGCCAAGATTATATTTAAACTATGGATTTGATTGTGACAGCCCTTTTCCTATCTGACGTTAGATTTAAGATATTAACATATTTTAAACATTAATCATTTTTACTTCTGAAGGCTGATGGAGCTCAACATCAAAAATCCATTACACAATATTCATAATCCGTACATATAATACAGATGAATGTTTCTAATCTTAAAATAATGTGCCAAACATTTCCAATAGAAACATTCTCGCCTATTTCGCTAACTTTAATTAGGTGATATTCACACTCTAGATCATTCTGCTAATGTCAGTTAATTAACTTTAGGTACCTGGTGTGACAATACTACTGATTGAAGAAATTTAAGCACAGAAAAAGTAATTTGTATAATGTGTCACTTTTGCATAAGAGGAATGTAAATTTGTATTCCTGAATACCATAGTTTCTAAGTAGTGGAATATGCCATTGCTGACAATGCTTTGTATAGAAGGGGGCAGAAAAGTAGAAAGTGAACACCAGATCCCTTCAACCCGGAACAAATGGAACAGTGGTTTATGAGTGGATGAACCATGCTGTGTATGGGAAAACATTGAAAGAGGAAAAGCCCAGAATTTAAATTTTAGTGAAGGAGTCCTAGCTGAAATGGGGTTATCCAGACTAAATAACTCTAAAACACGAAATCTCTTTAATAATGCAGAAAATTTTCAGTAGGGGTTTTCTGGTTCGAGGTGGTGAAGCCTTACATATATAATGGTTACAAAACAGATTTTTAACCACCTGTGCAGCATCTCTGTTTATCGATGGATGAAACCGGTATTCTTCCATCTCCAAGTTGACTATTGTAGTTTGGACTTACTTAAACAAGGGCACATTCTGAGCCTGCTGCATAGGAAGTAATTCATGGACTGCATCTTATAATGGCTTCAAATTGTACAAGAACATCTAATTCAATGCATTAAGTAAAGCTAAGGATTCTATGTTTCTGAAACCAAGCTGAAAGTAAACGGGTTCTTTCCATATGTTATGGTAAAATGAATTGTACTTTAAAATGCTTTTCTACTATTTATAAGTGAGTAGTCTTATTTCAGCCCCATATAATGCCACACTGTGTGCTTTTGCTCTATTTATCTCAATAGTTGGAGCAAATTCTCTACCGATATAGGATGAATCAAAGTGAAGAGTTGCCCAGCCCTGTGAACACAGTAGGCTCTTGTGACTATGGAGCTGTTTAGCCCATTTGGAGTAGCAGCTACCTTGAAAGCGAGATAATCGCAGACCGGTATATTTTCCAGTTTCACAACACGTAATTATGATTTACATCTAGATGATCTATGTGGATTAACAGCCATAAAGTTATTATAACATTAGTTTGCAGCCCTCTGAGATGATAGAATTCCGAATAACCATTTAGTCAGTTTTGGGCACCTTAAGGGTTATGAGAAATGAAGAGTGTATAATCTGTGTGCAATAGGGCATGAATTTTAGTATCCAAGAATGATTATTATTACATATTTGAAAAGATGTGCAATTACTTGGCTGAGATACAGTATGAAAAGTGTTAGCGCTTTAACACATCCCTCATGGGCATGGTTAGTGATTATTGCCTTTCCCTGGGCACCTAAATGTCCCTCAGCAAAGTTATCTCGGCCTTGTCTAATAAATTTCTTAATAAATAAGTGAGCGAACCCATGTCATGCAGGACCTTCCAAAGCTTATCTCTTGGGACGTTAGTTAATGCTGCTTTTAAATTTAATAACAAATACAATATAAATTGGTGTTTTGTAGTGCAACATACTTTTGAACTATCAGATTATACCCACAGACTTGGTCAACAGCACTAACTTTCCTTTTAAAGTCCACTGGTAAATCAGACAGGATATCGTTCTTACTAATACAGTTTTCGATGCGTCCTAAAACAACCTACCAAAACATTTCTGGGAACTGTTTAATAAGGTTATTTGGTCAAAAGTTAGCAAAATTGTCTATTTTCCTTTTTGTATATGGGAACAAATTCCGCTCCCTTCCAAGAATTTACTATTGGTACACAACGCATAATGGAATTAAACAACAAAATAGGAAAAGTGCCCTAGATCCAAAAATGGCCCCATCATCCCTCGACAATGTAATAAATGGCATATTACTCTCTGCTCATCTGCATATATGGTTTATGCTGTGGCGATTTATTATATGTGGTTCTTAAACACGAGATTCAATAAAATCCAGGCAGCAATGGGGGTAAATCTGTGCAGTGAGGTAACCTTGAAGAGACCTTGTAACTATTAGCAAAGTTGTTTCCCTGTGCAGTGTTCTGTTTTTGTCAGTGTTACTGTTCTTTGGTAGTAATGTGGAATGTGGCCTTTTGTACTGTAGTGTGTGTATACAGATTGTAAAGAGGTGCCTCTGCAGTTATGGTTAACACCTCACACCCCATAGAAAATCCGTTTTTTGGATCCTTAATAACTGTGGCTGTTTTTGATGAATCCGCATTAAGATCGGTGGAAAAAAGTTCCAGTGATGGACTTCTAAGAGTGTGACTAATTTGGTGCAGATCAATCAAATGGTTCGAAAGTTGTAAAATGGAGAGGTTCTAATCTTTCTTTAATCAAGAATAAAATACAATTTACCATAGGAAAATGTTCTCTGCTCGTTTATGTCAAACTGTTGCACAAATGAGTTCCACATTTTTATGGCACAGCAGTCTTATGGCCATTTGCTGAAAATTTATTCAATGGTTTGAAAGGTATAAGGCAAAAAGTAAGGCTCAAATGCTTCAAGTGCTTGTCCACTAATGGGTGTATTCACAGAAGTTTGTAAACACCTTTATTCTTCAAGTTCCAAACAGTTGTGAACTATGCTGAAAATCCGCAAAGAGTAGTAAAATGCCAACACTTGGGAAAACTGCAACTTTAGACTAAAATTGTAAGCAGCACTCACCTGATGTTTAAGATTCATATGCTGCATACTTCAGGCGTGCACTTGGTACACTTACTTCACATTAGACACACTGCATGTGATGCACGTCTTATACACTTCTCTGATGCACACACTTAACATTATATGCGATACGTGAGAAACATATGATGGATAGACATATTCAACAGCACCCAGTACACAGACCTGCAAGCAATGCACACCGAACACACGCACACTCCATGTGATACAGATGTTTCTACACTTTTGAAAGTGGCACACTCATGACTTATTACACACCCTCCTAAAACACAGGCTCCTGATTCTTTTTACACCCAGACTTAGATAGATGCCCAGCACATGTTATGGATACTCCTACTCCATGACACCCCATACACTCCACGCGATGCACACACATTGTCCACGCGGTACAATCATTCTTGCAAAACACACTCCTGAGGTCTGACATACACTCTGGCTTTGCATACATTCATCATGATATAACCACTCGGCACCCAAACGTAGTCCATGTGATACAGACACCACATTCCTGGCTGGTACTCCTGACTGCACACTTTTGTAAGGGGCACATTAATGATTCCTGACACCCTTCTACATACATTCACTCATGGCTCCAAATGCACTCCTACTGATATACACATCTGACTCCCATGATAGACGTACACACTTCACAATGCCTGATTCACACAAAACTCTAATAAAACACACACTCCTGACTCTACATGCTTTGTAATTTATACACATGGCTGATACACACTTGAAACAAAACAAACTTCAAATACATATACACTCAATGCCATGCATACACACACTTTGCAAACTGTTATTTTTTTATAAAAAAATAAATGCAAACATTTGGTCTTGTTCATGAACTTCTGATTTTTATTTTTTTAATAGTTAATTAACAGCTTTTTTAAATGAAAGGGTTTCTCTGAAAAGAGCAGTTTACCTGACTTAATATACATTCAAACTGACATCAATGGATACATACACTCGATGTGATACACCCAAAACACACACATTTATGTGATAAGTACCCCACTAAAGAAACGCACTCGACACCCACACTCAAAAAGCACAGATGCCTGATTTGATATAATCTCAAACTGATATTTATGCCCAACACATGATGGATACACACTCTGCAACTCCTGTTACCCACCAATTTCATATACGTCTGATTCGGTGTACATTCGGACTAATAACACACACTCCTAACTCCACTCCTGAAATGCACACTACTAAATCCTTACACATTTTTAACAGACAATAACACACACTAATAAACCCCGACTCTCTATACACTCGGCCTAATAAATAGGCCTGCACACGTGACAAATACAAACACTCATGATGCCCAGTACACAAACCTGACACACACACACACACACACACACACACACACACACACACACACTCTCAATGAGATGCAGAGACCCTACCGATACATTGCTAACACATGCCTTTGACTCAATACCTATGACTGTACATACACTTTGCAGAAATGTTACATTACTTTCTTAAGTTGGAAATACGTTCTAGTTGGCTAATACGTTAAGAGGGGCTTCACCATAAAAACTAAAAAGAAAGTAAATTGACATGTTAAGGGCCATGTTCTTCCTACTGAAGAAAGTCAACCTTAACTCCCAATACGCATTATCATTTACATCAAATGCTAACACACTCCCTGTTATACAGCAATTCACAAAGCATCATACAGCTGTTTTCAAAATACCATATACAACCCCACAACAAAAGGTATAAGCATAAACGCCATCGCACAACCACATACCCCTAGTCAAGTCACTGCACAGCCACAATCCTTCTTTCACCCACCAAAATACATTTGCACACAATCAAATGCTTGTATGCTCACCTTCATAACCCCACACAACCACCTTCATACACCAGCAAACAGACGATTCCTTATCCATACACTCACGATTTACAAAAGCTCTACAGTATTTGTAACAAAATAACCATCATATGGCCGTTCACACAATGTTATATATTGGTACGCTCTAACCATCATGCACCTATCCTGCCAACGTTTGCAAATGCTAGAGCCTGTTGACAGCAAAACACCAACCATCATATGGGTGTTTTCACATCATATGTAACCACACACCAACCATTAAATGTGTGCATAACCACTACTATACACTGACCCCCCCACCTCACCCGCAATGAAAAATCCACACACTACACCCAAGCCCACTGACATATGATCATGCACTACATGAAAGGCCCGCTCACCCACCATCATAAACCTAAACTACTACTACCGTCCACCATTATGGAACCATCCTACACCCACACTACCACTACTTACCAGTAGCCTTCACTGTTATTCCTACAACTTAGAGACACTTCATACATCCTTAAGAACACTTCTAAACTTAATCTGTCACTCTCTAAAGCCCATCTCAGATAAAACGTCTTCTAGCTCCAAATGGGGTAAGAGAGGAGTTTGACTTAACACAGCGGGGTGAAGGCCACACATTGACTCTTCCGTTTCCTTACTGTTCAGTTTTTAACATTTTTATGGGGAGAAGAGGAACCCTTAGGTGATCAATGGATTGCAAACAAGGAAACCCATGAAGATACCAGTATACAGTTTCTTAAGCTAAAAGACAAGAGCTAAGAACCAGCATTTGCAATGCAATAGGTCTCGCATTCACGCAAGTTTGAGCTATTGGCATTGTAAATGACAATGCCTTTTATTTATGTTTTGGGTTTAAAACATAAATAAAAGGCATTGTCATTTACAATACTGATAGCTTAAACTCTCGCAAATGCTAGACCTATTGCATTGCAATAAAGGGCCTTCTCGACAGCTTGTTAGATTGAAAATATCAGAGGAAGAGACCGGCCTGCGATGTCTTCAAAGTAGTGATAAATAGTGCAGTGAAGAAGATGTGTAAGTGTTGTAAATTACACAGACACAAAGTGTGAAGTGAGAGTTGCATATGATCCGAGCTATAAACACTAACAAAGCGCTCCAACACCTTTCGCTCTGTGATTACACTGTCGCGGCTCAGGAGGAAGAGCGGAAGGGGGGGCCTATTTCCTGCCCCCTCCGTGATTTGAGAGTGCAGTGTGGCATTGCGTAATGTCATTGCTATCTTTGGCTTAATAAACACTCCAGCTGTAGTTGGGCCCTGGCTTCACCTCCTGGTACAGGACGGGCTGTGCTTTATGGCAGGCATGGAGGGAGGGAGGGAGGGGTGGTCTCGGCTCCAGCACCGGCCTCGTACAGTGCCCCTGCTATTACTAGTGAGCGAGAGGCGCTGAGGTGGTGGTATTGGTATTGGTGGTGGTATTGGTACTGGTGGTGGTATTGGTACTTGTGGTGGTAGTGGTGGTGGTAGTGGTGGTGGTGGTGGCATTGGTGGTAGTGGTAGCATTGGTGGTAGTGGTAGCATTGGTGGTAGTGGTAGCATTGGTGGTAGTGGTAGCATTGGTGCTAGTGGTGGCATTGGTGCTAGTGGTGGCATTGGTGCTAGTGGTGGCATTGGTGGTAGTGGTGGCATTGGTGGTGGTATTGGTGGCATTGGTGGTGGTATTGGTGGCATTGGTGGTGGTATTGGTGGCGCTGGTGGTGGTATTGGCGGCGCTGGTGGTGGTATTGGCGGCGCTGGTGGTGGTATTGGCGGCGCTGGTGGTGGGATCGCTGGTGGTGGGATTGGCGGCGCTGGTGGTGGGATTGGCGGCGCTGGTGGGATTGGCGGCGCTGGTGGGATTGGCGGCGCTGGTGGGATTGGCGGCGCTGGTGGGATTGGCGGCGCTGGTGGGATTGGCGGCGCTGGTGGGATTGGCGGCGCTGGTGGGATTGGCGGCGCTGGTGGGATTGGCGGCGCTGGTGGGATTGGCGGCGCTGGTGGGATTGGTGGCGCTGGTGGGATTGGTGGTATTGGTGTGGTGGTGGTATTGTGGTGGTGGTAGTGGTGTGGTGGTGGTAGTGGTGTGGTGGTGGTATTGGTGTGGTGGTGGTAGTGGTGTGGTGGTGGTATTGGTGTGGTGGTGGTATTGGTGTGGTGGTGTGGTGGTGGTATTGGTGTGGTGGTGGTATTGGTGTGGTGGTGGTATTGGTGTGGTGGTGGTATTGGTGTGGTGGTGGTATTGGTGTGGTGGTGTGGTGGTGGTATTGGTGTGGTGGTGGTATTGGTGTGGTGGTGTGGTGGTGGTATTGGTGTGGTGGTGTGGTGGTGGTATTGGTGTGGTGGTGTGGTGGTGGTATTGGTGTGGTGGTGTGGTGGTGGTATTGGTGTGGTGGTGTGGTGGTGGTATTGGTGTGGTGGTGGTATTGGTGTGGTGGTGGTATTGGTGTGGTGGTGGTATTGGTGTGGTGGTGGTATTGGTGTGGTGGTGGTGTGGTGGTGGTATTGGTGTGGTGGTGGTGTGGTGGTGTGGTGGTGGTATTGGTGTGGTGGTGGTATTGGTGTGGTGGTGGTATTGGTGTGGTGGTGGTATTGGTGTGGTGGTGGTATTGGTGGTGGTATTGGTGGTGGTATTGGTGGTGGTATTGGTGGTGGTATTGGTGGTGGTATTGGTGGTGGTATTGGTGGTGGTATTGGTGGTGGTATTGGTGGAGGTGGTGGTATTGGTGGAGGTGGTGGTATTGGTGGTGGTACTGGTGGAGGTGGTGGTACTGGTGGAGGTGGTGGTATTGGTGGAGGTGGTGGTACTGGTGGAGGTGGTGGTACTGGTGGTGGTATTGGTGGAGGTGGTGGTATTGGTGGAGGTGGTGGTATTGGTGGAGGTGGTGGTATTGGTGGAGGTTGCATTGGTGGTGGTATTGGTGGTGGTGGTATTAATAAAACAGGCTTTTGAAAACAACCTGTCAGGTGGCTTTAGTACAGATGACATGTAACACAGATGTGCTGTTGTCAGCTTCAGACCATTAGCACAGGATTATGTGCTACCTGGAATTCACATGACTTAATTAGCTAATCATTTCTAAATCCATTTTACTTGGGGTGGGGGGGTGGGGTTGAAATGGACACAAGATAATACCGGGTTAAAGTGATTGAAAGCAGGCGCCCGTGTTACGGGGGCCTCTGTGCTGCTTAAAAAAACGCAAGCGGTTTCAGCTAAAGCAGCGCTTGTCCGGCCTGCAGTAAGAGAAACTTAATAAAAATAAAGTAAATGGTCCTTACAGACTAAATAACAGGTCCCGTGTAACAACTGAAGTAAAAGGGCCAGTCGCCATGGGAGGGTACAACTGAAGACCAGGCCGTACTAAGGAGGGACTAGCAAGCCTATTAACGATTCCGAAGGCAGCATTTCCAAAAGACAATGACACAAGCCAATGAAAAATATGGGAGGAGAGTGGGCGCAGCTTCTCTCCCATACTCTACTACAGCAGTCTCGCAGAGCGAGCTACGCATGTGCGCTGCCGCTAGGCTGGACCTAAAAAGGGACAGGTTAGAGTGGGAGATAGTGTAGCTCTTTTAGCACCTTTCAAGAAAAGATTTTTTTTTTTTTTTTATATTTTTATTGATAACTATCAACATTACACATATCAAAAATATTTACCAGGAATAGATTATTATTTACCATTACAACGTTTTAGTTTTCCTACTCACTCATAAGATATGTAACTTGTTTATTACAATTTATAGTTTACTCTGGTCCGTCCAGGGAGGGAAGGGGGTCGGAAGAAGTGGCAGGGTACAGATATCTCCTCTATATGTGTTCCATTTCTCCCAGATTTGTATCCATTTTTGGGGCACCCTCTGGAGACATATTCAGTTTTTTCTCGGAACATACACCAGTCCATGTCTTTTTTCCATGCATTTACAGTTGGAACCTCTTGTGCCCCCCAAAGTCTCAAGAATAGATTATTGATGAAACCATGGACGATGGTATGTGATGCTGTGACGTTTATCTCGCAATTATTGATTCATCACACTTGTCACTTAATTTGGAGCATAATCTGCAGGTTTCAACCAAAACATTCCCATCTAGCTCCAGTGGTTTAAAGAAACACTGCAAGAGAATGTGCTGCACAATTCTGCATAATTTGACTTTAATTGCAATGTAATGTAGGTACCCCTGCCACATAACTTGGTTTTGCATTTCTTCATTATCCTTGTGTATATGAGTGTGGTCTGGCTTAGCAAGTGGTTTGGGAGCTGCCATTTTAATAATGAAAGCCATATTCTATAAGTACCTGTGAAATAGTTTCTATATATCATGGGTTCCTGCGAAATGTTTTTTATACCACTGTTTTGTGCAATAAATCACCTAAATGTGTTATCACATGTATATATTCAAGCTAACTACCCCACGATAAACATGTATTATATGAAATGCATAACGGGCTACGTGTTATATGGTCATGTATAGCCAGTGCAAAATTCGGTTGGCTTGTGATTTCTGATGCCACCAGAACCTGTAAAAGCATTATTGGACTATATGAACACTGTTACCTGCCATGTAATCTATCAGTCTGCCTCTCCAGCCTTTGAAGAACTGTCTGAAACATGCTCCCTTAGACTGATCCTTTGGTCAATGCAGCAGGGGTAGAGATCTACTGACCTGGGGCCCTATTATGTAAAGGGCTCAATTTCCCTGTTTGCGCCCGACGCACCTTAAAACAGGTACGCCAGGCGCAAACAGGGAAAGTGTACCCTATTACATGGAATGCGCTGCCCCCAGGGCAGCCGCAAACTCGCACTGCCCTGGGGCAGCGCATTCCTGTGAAAAACGGAGCACCTGTTTTGAAACCGCTCCGTGTTTTCACAGTACAGGCGACACCCTCCTGCACTTTTAAAGGAAATTAGAGATCCCCTTGCAGGCGGGTGCCTGCAAGGGGATGTCTGGGGTGTCCATAGGACCCTCTTCTTCCCCCCCCCCCCTCCAGATGGCTGCTCTCAGGGGGCACACTGACAGTGCACCACCTTTTAGTTGGTGCACTGTCAGTGCGCCTCCTTAGAGATTGTTTGCCTCTGCGCCCTCGTGTAATATGGCGCGGGCACAGAGGCAAAGGGATTACCTCATTTGCATGGAGCACGCTCCCATGCAAATGAGGGAACGCCCCCTGCAGATAGTGCTGGCGCTTTATGTGCTCCAGAGCTATTGGTATTACAGAAGGGGCCACACAAGCGTCTACGGCCCCTTCTTTAATACCAAGGTTCCCAGGGGGCTCGCAAAAAGGGCACAAATTCCCGTTGCGCCACCGGGGCACCCTGTAATACGGCCTCTGAAAGGGTAATCTGTTTTCACCAATGGTTTTGTACTGTTTCTGCATCTCTTGGGCTATACCTCTTCAGGTACAGAGACGATGATGAATATTAAGTCATGACTGCTACGATACTCTGAGTGTCTCCGCCGAGGCTGTCATCGAATGACCACCAGCAACTCTTCCTCAATGTTCAATACGAATAACAAATTATAACCATTGGCTCTATACCCTTTTGTTGCTATGCATTTCTATTCTTTCTTTTAACAGGAAACATAAATAGCAGATGCTTTGACTTTAAACCCCAGTACAGAATAACATACTACATCTACCTCAGCAACCTATAGATTTGTGACAACATGATATCCATTTTGATGCAATACCAAATCGCCTGTTTAAGTTGACGTTTGTCTGCAGACAGATAAACAAATTACAATACTTTCTTTTCTCGATTTCTTTAGTAATCTGCATTCTTAAACCCTAGACAGTAAAAACAATCGTTTTTTTATTTGGCTATACAAATAACCATATTTTTAACAAAAGTAATTAAGTGATAATTATTTTGTCCAATAATAGACTGAAGAGAGACACAACCATCTATCATCTTTTTGGTAAGACTTTTGTCATACCACACACTTTCATGCTAGGCAATCTAAAAATGTTAACGTCAAGCACGGCCCTAAAAAGGCTAGTATTCCAATTGTAATTTGCCTGGAGCTGGAACAGCCTGCCTTCAAACATTACTTATTCAGGTTTAAACATGGATTTTTGTTACTTGCCCATACTTAATGGAAAATCTTATTTAGCGTGTTCGCGCTTGTCATCTCTGCTCACAAGGCTTTCGATTGGTGACAGGATATGCGCGTTCTGTGCCAGTTATGTAACTTGTAAAAATGTGATTTCCGTTCCGTGTGAATTGAAATGGCGTCCCTCCAGTTCTGGGCATGTGGTGAGACTGGTCCTAGAACTGTCATATTTCAAGAGAGGCGTCCTGAATTTGGCCCGACAAGGCAATCTAGGCCTCCTGTTGCAAATTCGTTCGCCTAGGGTGATCGACAGGATTAAATGTTCACGCAGCGAATTAGTGCTGAAGTTGCGACATAGTTCTGTATCTCCTCATAAACAGCTGCGTTTGGACTCCACTTGTAGTTCCTTGTAGTTATAAGTTTTGCTGGATCATAAAAGCACTGGCAGAGCATGTAGGTCTGGTTGTCTACATCATAAAGTCTACTACAGTAAAGAAAATTGCTTTCTGTATACAATGCATATGTGATTAACAATTTAACATCTGATGATTTAATGTGCTTTTGAGATGTAAATTAGTCCCTCATGCATTGCAATGCCGGCACTGCTTAGGGAGTGTAATGATCCACCTAATAGCATGAGGTGAGAGAGGAAAACTTCTCTGGGTGAAGCCAAAACACATTCCATTTTTATTCTAAAGATGGGAAAGTCATCCTCTTTGCCCCGATCACCCCCATTTTTTGACTGATACTAGTGGTAACTGACTCTGATTGTGCCATGGGCTCTGCTAACCAGGCCCAGGGCCACTGCTCTGATTTAAAAGGTATATGGTAAATAGGTGTAATTGTAATTGGTACTGACAACCTATCTGTAAGTCCCTAGTATATGGTAGGGCATGCAGGTTTAGAGGCCCAGCAGAGTTAATGCACTTAAATGGGCTCTGCTGTTTTGACTGCTGTCCTTTCAAAAGTCATCCCTACGCAAATGCGACTTTGGAAGTACCATTAAATTCACAGTATTAAACTACCTTATTTTTACATATGTCACCCCTAAGGACTCCCCTAGATGCCCCCAGAGTAGGGTGCCATGTAAAAATAAGCAGAGACATTTTAAAAGATGTTTTATATGCCCTGGTGAGGGGAAATGTACGAATTTCGTTTTTCCCAATTGTATCATTTTAGCTCCATAGGCTGGCATATTTAATAAAGTATAACTATTGATAGGAGTAAGCAAAAATAATATTTCAAGGACTTAAAAGATTGGTAATGATAAATCCAACAACTTGCCTCTGATGAATTTATCACAACAAGTACAGAAAATAAGTTATAGAACTTTCTTTTCTGTGAGCCAAAATCCAGCTTTCTAGCAGCCTCTCCTGTTTGGCCAGTCTTGACAGGCTGAGCCAAACTGCTTTGATGAAGTGATAAGTGGCCTTCATAGAGACAGAGGTTATCTGGTGGGGGTAGATCTGCAGCTACAGAGACCAGGCCACAAGGGGCTGGGTAAACAAACAACTGGGTCTTCAAAGCGAGCAGACCAGTAAGGATGCAAGCCAGGCTTACCAACTCTCCCTGTACCCCCTAGCAAGATGGGAGCCCCAGGAATGGAATGTGCCGGAGGTGTGGAAGGGGAGTATTAAGGGAAGTGAGCCACACCAGTAGGTTGGCTTTGCCAGATCCTAACCCCAAGGAAAAAGCTTCTCCATTTTGAATTTGAAAGTATAGTGCTTTGTGGGACAAGAATATGCCACACTTTGAAGGAAGCTGTCATACTTTTGGGTGGCACCCTCTACCCCATTGAACAGAGGTGCCCCCGCTTGTTGCCCCAGAGCACATGATAAATATGGGAGAGCTGCATAGCCCCTCAAATCCCTTGTCTGAAACTACAAGGGTGAGGACTGCCCTGCTGGATCCCTGGTCTGCACCAAGAGGACTGCACTCTGAATGACTGCTCCTGCTGCACACTAAGAAACTACAGTCCTAAGGACTTTTCCTTGCTTAAAAAAAAAAAAGGACGCCCTGAAAACAGGCTAAGAGCTTCACCTTCATCATCTCCATCAAGAAGAACCCAGTTGACCACCTTTAGCTGGACTTTAAAGGATTTGGCTAAGTGCATTGTGGGAACTGTAGTCCCAACGTCCGAGGAGCAACTCAGACTCTGGAACATTGGGTTTTGTTTGTGGACACTTTGAACCCCCAAAAGGAATTCAGGAAGCACCTCCTGAAGTTTGGAGAACTTTTGAGAACAAGCTCCATAAGGTTACTGAGCCGAAGTAGAGAGTGAAGCTGACTACGAGGAACAGTGACCCGACCTGGCTTTCATGTTCGTCCCGCTGAAAGCTCCGGAGCTCAAGTCTTCCAGGAGTTGACCAGGTGCTGCCGCTGAACCAAGCCACTGCGAATCCAGCCTGCTGGAGAGGCCAGCTCGACATTGAGAGAAAATCCTCCAGAAAAGTTTCTAAGTGTGAAGGTAAAATTTTGACTGAGGCCTCCCGCTTAGTGTATCCGACCAGGACTCCATCGCGATCAGCCTCAAGCTTTAACTTTGTCCCGGTCAAGCACGACTAGATGCCCCAATTTGGGGGCTACTGGTTTTTAAGCACTTGAAATGATTTATTCTTTAAAAATTCATATCTCCGGTTTCCTGCATTGGATTGTTGTCCTTTTGGTGTCATTTTAAAGATGGGAAATATTTTATTTGTATAAATTGATGTTGGATTTTTATTGTGTGTTGTATCTAATTGCTAAAAAAATTTTTTTTTTTTAAATGCTTTAAACACCTGTCTCCAAAGTTAAGCCTGCCTGCTCGCAGCCAGCTACTGAGGGTTAAGCAAGGGAATAATTTATTGAGACCTTGACTGGGCCTTAAATTGTTTGTGGCCTTATTGCTAGTGGTAGGTGCATACTTGCCCCTACTAATAAGCCACCTTCTAACCGTAAAGAACATCATCATCATCATCTTCAGCAGCAGCATCTTGAAATGACTTCTCTTCTGAATGGGGAGCCAGTGGAGCTTCCTGAGGTGAGGGATGATCGCTTTAGGAGGTCGTGGAAGAGTCTGGCCACTGAGTTCTCTACGGTTTACAATCTCTTCAGGAGGTGTGAGGTGATACCTACGTAGAGTGTGTTTCCGTAGTCCAGCCGTCTGGTGACTAGGACTTGAGTGACGGTTCATCTGGTGTTGACGGGGAGCCATTTGAAAATTTTACGAAGCACGCAAGGAGTGAGGAAGCAGGCGAAGGAGACTGAGTTGATCTGGTTTTTCATGGTGAGCGGATGATGCCAAGGTTGCGGGCATGGTCTGTCGAAGTGGGTGAGGGTCCTAGTTCAAAAGACCTTGAGGCATCACTCCACTGGGGAGGTGGTTTCTTGAAGGTGAGCACCTCTGTTTTGTCTATGTTGAGTTTTAGGCAGTTGTCTTTCATCCAGTCAGTGATGCTCATCATGCACCTGTGGAAGTTGTCCATCTTGGTGGAAGAGTCTTCTGATAGTGAAAGGATTAGCTGGGTGTCGTCCGTGTAGCATATGTTTAGTCCATGGGTTCTGAATATGTTGGCCAAGGGGGTCGTGTAGGTGTTCAACAGTGTAGGGCTGAGGAACAAGCCTTGCGGTACGCCGCAGATTATGTTCTTGGGTTCAGAAGTGAAAGGTGGTAGGCGGAATCACTGGGTTGTTCAAGTGAGGAAGGAGGTGATCCATTTGAGGGCATCACCTTGGATTCCAATGCGATGAAGCCTCTTGATAAGTGTGTGAGGGGATACGGTGTTGAAAGCTGCTGAGAGGTAGAAGAGGATCAGGGCCGCTATTTCTCGATATGGTGGGGATAGGGGTCAGTGGGCACTCCTGAGTGGACAGAGTTCATGATGGCTGTAGTGTTGGAGTGGTAAGCTGGTCCCATGTGGCAAGCATGTGGTCGGGATTTGCATCTGTGTGAGCGAGAAGGCGGAGTATGTTGGCGGCAGTAGGTTGGGTTTCAAAGGTTTTATAGATGGTGAAGATCTTGTGGTGGAAGAAGTCCACCAAGGGGTTGCAGTGTTCCTGGGAAGGAGTGATGAAGTTTTCAGGGGCTGAGGGGTTGGAGAACTCTCAGACTATGTTGAAGAGTTCTTTGCTATGGTTAGAACTGGCTTCAATGCAGTCGGAAAGGGCACTCCTTTTTGCCTCATTCAAGAGTTGGTGGTATTGGTTTAGGGATGTCTTGAATGTGGCTCGGTCTGTGGGTTCCTTGCTGGTGTGCCATTTCCTTTCCAGTCACTTGCAGTTGCATTTTGTGGTTCTCAGTTCTGTGGTGTATCAACTGGCCTGTTTGGAGTATCTCCTGAGTATGGTTGGCTTGACGGTGGCGACTTTGTCGGCGCAGTTGGTGATCCAGGGGAGAGGTTCTTGACAGCCAGTTCTAGGTTGGTTGCAGTGTCTGGGTGGGAAGTGTTAAGGACGTCTGTCCACTGGCTCGCTGATACTTTGTTCCAGCTGGGGTGTGAGGTGCTGGGCAGCTTGGTGGCAGTGCTGGAGGATCCTGTGATGGTGAAGTGGACGATGGTGTGGTCTGTCCAGGTGAGCTCGGTGACATGGCTGTACTTTATTCTGTCGCTGGCAGTGAAGATGGAGTTGAGTGTGTCCTGCGATGTGTGTGCGGTTTGTGACCAGTTAGGTGAGGCCGATGTTCATGGTTTCGAGTATGTTGGCGGTGTTGGTGTCGTTAAGGTCGTTGAGGTGAAAATTGAGGTCTCCGAGGAAGATGTAGTGTTTGGAGTCAATGGCGGACTGGGTGATGAATATCTGGTTCGTGTCGCAGAAGCTGGGGTGAAGTCCTGGAGGTGTGTAGGTGAGGGCGCCTCTGATGGTGATTTTGCCGTTGGTCTGGAGTTGGAAGTTGGGGTGTTCCATGATCGGGGTGGTGTCATCTGCAGTGGTGGTGCAGTGAATGTTTTTTTTGTGGATGATAGCGATTCTACCTCTGTGTGTGTTGTTGCGGTCTTGGTGTGCTATCTTGTAGCTGTCGGGTGTTGCTGAGGTGATGTCGGGTGCGGATGCGGGATTAAACCATGTTTCAGTGCGGAAGATGACACTGGGGGTGAGGGAGGTGATGGTGTCCCAGATCTCGGCGGCATGCTTGCAGAGTGATCTGCGCTGAGTAGGAGGCAGTGGAGTTGTTCTGAAGCGGTTGTGGTCAGCGTGCATGAGGGTGCTCTGGTGTTGCAGGAGAAGAGGCAGAGCCGGCAGGAGAAAGGTCCTACCGTTGATTGTGGAGAGGTGCGGCGGCAGTTGTTATAGTCTGGGGTCCTGGGCTCAGAACTTGGCAGTGGTGTATCTGCAAGTAGCAGGAGAGGCGGGGTACCTGGTGCTGGGTGCAGTCCAGGCGTGAACGGGCGTAAACAGGCTTGCCTTTGGCGTTCTTTCTGCATGATGGAAGGGCACCTCCTATGTGCGTCCGCTGCGCTGCCATGCTGCGGCCTTCATTAAGTAGGTCCTGGGAGGAGAGAGGGTTGCTGGGAGGTGGTGGACGGGGCCAGCGAGGATGGTAAGCGGGAGGGAGATGCAACGAGAAAAACGGTGGGAAAGCGAGCGGGAGGAAAAACAAACAAATTAAAACAAAGGTAGTACTAAACTAAACAAGTTGAACAAGGTTGAGCACAATAGCACAGTAACAAGTAACCCATTCAGAAACCAGTGAGGAAGCGAAGGAGGAGCTGTCATGAAAGACCTCCTTAATGGTGCTGCCCTGCGGCCTCCATTAAGTAGGTTCTGGTGGGAGAGTGATGTGGTACGAATAACTGCAGGAAAGTATACATACTATATAGTTAATTTCACTTTCTAAAAGTATTTAAGCTAATAAGTGTAATCTTACAATAAAATATTTCAGTGATAATTTTCTTATCCTCCAGGAGGCAGTGGTCATTAGGCAAATGCAGGATTGTTGCTTCAAAAAACACTGTGCATAGAAACTGTCTTCACAGTTTCAGGTGAAATTTATTCTCTAATCTCTGCAGGTCGTAGATTATCCAGGGACTCTATAACATCCCTCTGTTTCTAAGGTTTGGGCATATCCCAGTACAGGCATTAAGTAACCTCTGAAATCTGAATCGCTTATTTTCTTTAGAAGTACTGAACTGAGATTACTGGTAAGCGAGTTAAAAATATTTAATACTGCTTACTATTTAGGAGAGATGAATCCGCCTGTTCTAGTGACTTAATCAAGAAACGACCCAAGTGTTGGCAGAGGTCATTATTATGTCTGGCCTCTGATGATGAACCTGGCTTTAAAGAATGAAGCCAACATGCACATTAAATGAATTTATCATAGAGGCACTGAAATTATGGGATTTTGCAGCCACATCAGTATTTCGACATATTTATAAATTTGTTGCACTTGCCATGTAATAAATAGATCATCCTCTGCGTAAATTGCAGATTTGAATAAAAACATTGTTTCTAGCATGAACAAATCAAAAATTGCTAAAAACACTGCCACACGTTGCTGTGCACTGGCAGGACATCTTTCAGTTGCTAGTTGCATTTAGGTGTTAAACTGATACTAATGAGTTGAAACCTTTGACCAGACGTTTTTAACGTGTGAAAGTGACAAAATAGTGATGAGAGACTTCCTCAAAATGTGGCTCATAATTTGCCTTTTCTTGCCTCATAATTTAGTCAACCCTGCTGCATAACTTGGTCCTCCCCTACTGCGCTATTCTAAAGCCCCTGAATTATTGAAATAAGTTATATTTACTCTGAGCCTTTTTTATGGACCAACATTTGCTCAACTAATCTTTCAGTGGGCTCTCATGTTCTCAGAGCAGTCTATTCTTAAGGGGTTAAAATCCTGGAATCCCTGTGTTTTCTAATTTTTGTCTATTTTGCTAATAAGTTTGGCGCCTTTTGACGAATCTTCACAAAACGTTCCCAAAAATGTTCAGCTGCCTCAGCTCCCTACTGGAAATTTTCAGGCTGATCCGTCAAGCTGGGGCTGAGAAAAAGGAGAGGGTCTCAAAATACTTTTTGCTCCATCAGATACTCAGTAAAGCACTCCCAGTTCCCCTGCAGTTAAATATTTATTATCTAAAAGTTGCAAGGAAATCTTGGGATCGCCCTTAGCCTGATGTTCCTTCCCATCTAAGAATAAACTCTGCTAAGGCAGCATAAAGACCACTGGATCTTTAGGAAAATTATCAAGACGTGGCTATTCTCCAGCCACTAGCTTCCTCGCTATCCGCTCTGCTAGATATAGCGCTGGGACGCCTTGTTGCTGGGGCAGCCATGCGCTCTATAAATCCTTATAACATATCATGTCTCTGCCAGCAATACTTGGAAAAGTCATGCTGTCAAATGACAATGAGCTGATATGGAATTGTCCTGGCACCAACAAGATTTACTGCCAAGTTGCCTTCCCAGAAGCTTCCAGGTTTGCTTGGTCTCAGCGTGTTCTTCACACCCTCCTAATTAGAAGGGGTAAGAGAAACACCAGTACAGCCTCTACTTTTTCCCCTGAAGGCTCATACCTTGTAGTAAGAATATTCTTGAGCTGGAATGCATGCACCGTCTCTGCAGTCACACCTTTCTTGGTGACAGTGCCAGGGAACAGGTTCTTCCTGTTCTGGGTGCGCCCTTCATCCTGATAATGACTCTTTTAGCTCTTAGCAGACAAAGAAGCTTGTAATACTAAGATGTTTTGCACTTTGCGTTTGTCAAGTGGCTTCTCTGCAGATAGAGTTCTAGCACACTCGGTGTGCTCATTCAACCTCTTGGTGTACCAATCAATTTCTAAAATGGGCCAACCAATGATAGCACAGTGAATGAATGATCAAGTCAGTAACCTCAAACATGCCTTTGTAGACTATCGGCGTGATATTACTGCTTAGATGTAATTTTGGTTTTTCATTGTAGCCCTACCTCAATTTCTAGTCCTAAAAGACATGTTGTCCTATCTTCATTTCCTTGAGGAATGAAAAAGATCACCACATGTTGTTTTACGACAGTTCAAGAGTTGTGCCTGTTGGGACATGTGTTGTCCTAATTTTTATTTCTTTGATGGTTGTGTCACACAAAGGTGTGGTGATCCGAAGGAGAGCAGTGACACCTCTCACCAATGGGGTTGCTTCCGTCAACTGATGTCTAACCAAAGATAGAGTGAAGATTCCTTGAGCGTTCGCAGGAGGCAACTTGGCAGGGACCTTCTTCAACAGTCAATCCTATGCCTTGCATGGGAGGACAGGGTATATGATCGTTTTTGTAAACAATAGTACCTTCTGATCCTGTTTAAAACAGCTTTATTTTAAAATGTGCTACCTGCGGCAATTTCTACTTGACATGGTGTGGCTTCTGGAAGAACTCTCTCCCTTTAAGAAACACCCAAGTTCATAGTACTGTTCCTTATACATTTACTCTGGAAGAATTTCACAAGGAGACCTTAAAAAAGAGTTGTAAAATTTTTGAGAGTTTTCAACTTTTATTGTTTGCTTGAAATTTCGTCTGCTTTTAGGACACTGTGGCATAAACATGGATATATGAACGGCTGGATAAGTGAGTACGTGGATGAGAGTGCATATATGAATGGGTGAGTGTGTGCACGATGGATGGATGGATGGGTAGATGTTGGAGTGAGTAAATACATGGGTAGTTGGCTGGATCAATAGTTGAGCGTACAGACGGGTGAATGGGTAGTAGTCACCTAAGTGGCCTCTACTAATCATTCATCGTCCATGTGCTCTGTCAATCACCTATTCAGTCATTAATCCACATTCACCAATATTCACCCGCTCACATAACACTAGCATTCAGTGACTCACCCATTCATACAAACCACGAACAAACACTGAAATTCGAACATCTTTTGTGTTAGTTTGGATGGTATCACCAGTCTTCTTGTCATACAGTGTGTCTGCCAGGGCTTTGTGTGGTTGTAAGTGCCCTGGGTAGTTATATTTGTTTGAGTGTGTATGTGAGGAAGAGCGAAGGGAATGTCCTGTCCTTGCGGGGGAGCGGGATAACATGCACAATGTGCACAGAATACTTTATCTGTTATCTTTCTAAATATTGTTTGAAAGATCAATCGGCTGCTGACGAGCGGTTTGCCAGGTGGTTGCCAAGCTGGTGTGCGGCCATTATGAAGGTTTTACCTCTTCATCTTAGGCTCTTACCTTGGGTGACTTCACCTTGACAGCAGGGGGCATTTAAGAGCTTGCGTAGTATTGCCACCTGTCTGTGTTGGTCTTCCAGAGCAGGACATATTATTTTCTAAACTCCAGCATTGGCAGTGAGGACAAGCGGCCTAAAGTCGCTCATGTCTATGCCTATGTCTGTCACAGCACAGCATTTTCTCAGTGCTTTGCCTGTAGCAATCTCCGGGTCAACTTCTAAATTTCCTGGAATTAGTAGTTTACCTCTTTGCTTTTTGTTTGCATTCTGGTGCTTATTCTCCTGCTTCCCCCACACCCCCAAAAAAATCTAAACTAAAAGTACCAGAATGCAAAGTGGAATTCGGGACTTGATGAGGCACTTATGCTAATGTTGGCGTGACCTTTAGAGTGATTAAATATTTTGGCATTGTCTCCCGCTCTTGTACCATAGAAAATGGTATCCTCTCCACCCTAAGATTTTCACATGGCAAGGGCCATGAGTGACTCATACCGATTTTGTTTTAATGTTTGAATGGCAGTATCTCCAGTGATGTACCTCTTATGAATAAAACAAACGACAAATACCAGAATGCACGGGTGAAATCTAGGACTAGATGAGGTACTTGACCTCCGTCCCTCCACTCAAGCCAGGTCTGGTGGCTTAGTGGATTAATGCGTCTACTGTAGGGACCAGTGTTCGACCTCATGGTCACAGGTTCAAATCGAGGTGGGTCCACTTGGCCTTTCATCCTTTAGAGGTCGATAAAATTCATACCATTAAGTTGGGTAACAATAAACATCTGTTATTCAGCGCCTTGATAGTGGTACGTGGGCTTTACAAATGCACGTTGTGTTATGCTACAAACACCTACAGCGGCCTCATGAATGCCTGTCCTAATTTTTCTAATGCTCTATACCCCAAGTACCGCAGCATTGAGAGGTGCTTCAAAGCACGTACGTTTTGTAGAACCCACAGAGACCTCAAAACGCACCTCTATTTTGATTAATAATTCATATCTTCTGTGTGAAATTAGCAAGATCTGCATTACACGGACCACCTATGGGGCAGCAGCCAGTATACGAGCTTATAAATGATGTTTACAGTAAAAATGTTTGTCAATTAAATGTGCCGCTTATTTTTCAGTTTTATTTCTAAATATGGAACTGGACTTGGTAAGTCTTAGCAGAAAACTATGCATTATTTACCAGTTGTTTTATTTCCCGAGTCTATAAAAACAATGCTTATTTGCTTTTATGAACAATGCCTTAACGAGATTAAGCTAATATTCGGCTTTCTTAAGACAGAAATATTTCTGCATGGGAACACGAGGGCAGGGTTGGGCCGCAAATGTCGAAGTTATTAAGTAAATAGCTTGAGGATTAAATGATATATGAGAGATACGCGCTAACCTCCCTGTGGTGGTTTGCCCTGGCGCGGTAATTTTGTGTTACATATGAAGTGCTTTTAACTTCTTAGCTACTTTTATTCATTGTTTCTGTTACCATGTTTTTAAAAATTCACGCTGATATTAGCTTTTAAACATTTTGGGTCTAATTGCTTTTACCTCCTTGTTTGAAGTGCCGGACCTGCGTAGGTCGGTCTCCTCGCATCCTCACTTACTCCGTGGCACTTCCGCTGCAGTAGGCGGTCTAGTGGGTAGGGGACGATCAGCTGCTGCACAGCAGGGCTGATCGGTGGGGGGAGGAGTTAACCCCATATCAGGCAGGCTGGAGCAAGCGCGCAAGGTGAGAGATACACGCTAACCTCCCTGTGGTGGTTTGCCCTGGCGCGGTAATTTTGTGTTACATATGAAGTGCTTTTAACTTCTTAGCTGCTTTTATTCATTGTTTCTGTTACCATGTTTTTAAAAATTCACGCTGATATTAGCTTTTAAACATTTTGGGTCTAATTGCTTTTACCTCCTTGTTTGAAGTGCCGGACCTGCGTAGGTCGGTCTCCTCGCATCCTCACTTACTTCGTGGCACTTCCGCTGCAGTAGGCGGTCTAGTGGGTAGGGGACGATCAGCTGCTGCACAGCAGGGCTGATCGGTGGGGGAGGAGTTAACCCCATATCAGGCAGGCTGGAGCAAGCGCGCAAGGTGAGAGATACGCGCTAACCTCCCTGTGGTGGTTTGCCCTGGCGCGGTAATTTTGTGTTACATATGAAGTGCTTTTAACTTCTTAGCTGCTTTTATTCATTGTTTCTGTTACCATGTTTTTAAAAATTCACGCTAATATTAGCTTTTAAACATTTTGGGTCTAATTGCTTTTACCTCCTTGTTTGAAGTGCCGGACCTGCGTAGGTCGGTCTCCTCGCATCCTCACTTACTTCATGGCACTTCCGCTGCAGTAGGCGGTCTAGTGGGTAGGGGGACGATCAGCTGCTGCACAGCAGGGCTGATCGGTGGGGGGAGGAGTTAACCCCATATCAGGCAGGCTGGAGCAAGCGCGCAGCGCGGGCCCGCCGCTGGCGCGCCGAAGGCGCGCCTAAGGCAAGCCCGTCTGCGCCCGTCCGAGCCCGGCCGGGACCAGGGGCCAGAACCCCTGGCCCGCACATTATATATACGGCTGACCAAATCTTGGCCTTAGCCCCCAGGTCCGCCTTTCTAAACAACAATGTAGCAGACATTTTAAGAGCGGAAGGCTTATTGTCCAGTCCATATGTAGTGGGGAAAGCTGGTGTTATACACCACCCCCAGGGAAAGTCTGTTAGCCCACATGAATTACGGGTAGCAGTTTTAAATACCCGCTCTCTGCAAAAACACAACTTGGAGGTTTTCTCTCCTCCAAGACAACTCTATAGACATCTTGGGGATCACGGAAACATGGCTTAAAGATTCCTCAATATCAGACATGACAGCAGCCCTGCCTCCAGACTACACAGCCCTATGGCATAACAGACTGGGAGACACAAGAGGTGGGGGGGTTGCTCTGTTATATAACAAACAACTTACGCTGAACACAATAGTCACCGGTAACATTGAGGGCGCAGACATTTTGGGAGCTAAGATTCTCTTCAAGACATCCTGCCTAGTCCTAGTGGTGGTCTATCGCCCCCCTCAAACCTCTACTAAATTCCTTGAGCGCTTTATAGAGTTAGTGAGTGACCTTCGTTCTCGGTACCAAAATGTTATGGTAATAGGAGACTTTAACCTATATTGGAACCTTGTACCTAGAGATACCCATGCCATACAATTGGAAGAGGCTCTGACCACCTTGGAACTTAGACAACTTATTAAGGCCCCCACCCATGAAAAAGGTCACACCCTTGATCTAGTTTGGACCACTGACCCCTCTACCAGTTTAGTAGATATCAGTCCCTGTGTTTGGTCTGACCACTTTTTGATCAGGTGCGTAATTCCCCTTGCCGGTAGGACCCTCTCACCCCCCAGAATGGAAAGTCTTACGTGGGTGGAAGAAAATAAAAAAGATGTCCTAGTTACAATCCTGCGTAATTCAGCTTCAGAAAACTTAGTGCAGGGCACCCTTGACCAGGAAAGTGAGTCCCTCGCATTTAGGATGAGGAATGCCATTGACAAAGTTGCTCCTGCTCGTAGAGAGAGAGTGAGGCACAAGGGCAAAGGGCGCCCTGGTTTAATGCGGCACTCAGGGAGGAAAAACAAATGCTACGTCGGTTTGAGAGAGCCTGGCGTAAAACATACGATCTAGGCGCACTCGCCGAATACAAAGCTAAGTTTGCCACCTATAAAAAAGCCATCATAGCCACGAAGGCGGAATTCTATGAATCCAGGATCTTGGCCGCCGAGAATAAACAGAAGGAGACCTTTCGGATTATAACTGAGCTAAGACAGTCACCTGAACAGAGTCCTTTAGGCTGCCTTACAGATTGCAATAAATTTCAGACTTATTTTTTGCACAAAGTTAATGACCTCTTGGCAGTCATCCATCAAACCCCTGCTGTCCAGATCCCTTCTGTGGCGGCTCCTATGCTTCCTGCCTATGTTACACCTCTTTTAACCTTCCCTGAATTAGATCACGACTCTCTGTGCTTTCTCATGGCACGGACCAAGTCAGGTTCACCTGCGGACCCTTGTCCACCTATGGTGTTTCGCTTGGCACTTCCTGCTGTGGAAAAGGAGGTCCTCAATTTATTAAACCAATCCCTTAAAACCGGCCTTGTCCCAACCAGTTTTAAAGAGGCTAGAGTTAGACCTCTACTGAAAAAACCTGGGGCTGATGCAGCAAATCTTAAAAACTTTAGGCCTATCTCTCAGCTCCCTTTCTTGGCAAAGGTGTTGGAGCAACATGTGCTGAAAACCCTCACTCACCACCTAGAGAGCAATCGGCTACTTCATACAAAACAGGCTGGTTTTAGGGCTCACCACAGTACAGAGCTAGTGATGTTGGCAGTCCTGGATGAACTTAGGCTGATGGCAGATACAAAAAAACCATGTGCCTTGGTTCTGCTGGACCTGTCCGCGGCATTTGATACGGTCAACCATGGCCTACTCTTGTCGCGGATGGGGGAACTAGGAGTTCAGGGGTAGCACTTCAATGGCTCACTTCTTATTTATCAGACCGATCGCAAAGGATCCAACTTGCCGATCAGGTTTCCGATTCTGGTGAGCTGACGTGCGGCGTCCCTCAGGGATCGGCACTGTCTCCCCTTCTCTTTAATGCCTACCTCTACCCCTAGTGGCAGCTCTATCCGGCATGGAGTGCCAAGTCTTTAACTATGCAGATGATACCCAAATTATCATCCAGATTGCTAACTCCCCTCGGCCCATGTTCGAATACAGAACATTTTGAAGTTTACAATAAACTGGATGACAGCCAATTCCCTCAAAATAAACCCCGATAAAACTGAGGTTTTGGCTGTCACCACAGATACTAACCCCTGGAGTGACCAATTCTGGCCTCAAGAGCTGGGCCCTACTCCAAAGCCAGCCTCAGTTGTAAAGAGCGTAGGGATAAAATTGGATGCCAAACTTTCCATGTCCCACCAAGTTTCTGCTGTGGTGGGAACATGTGTGGGGCTGTTAAGACTGTTACGCAAACTTGCCCCCCTTCTGTCGTTTACCGCACTTTGCATGGCAGTGACTGCACTGATTATCTCTCGTTTAGATTACGGGAATTCACTGTATGTTGGCCTTCCAGAGAAGGAGCTAACAAAACTCCAGGTAGTCATGAACGATGCTGCCAGACTGATTTTCAGGCTTCCTAGGAGGGCCCACGCTACCGTGTTACTACAGCAGCTACACTGGCTCCCAGTGAAGCTGAGATCTAGATTCAAGGGGCTATGTATAGCCCATAAAGCAATCTATGGACAGGCCCCAGCATATATTAAAGAACGCTTGGTAACTTATGTACCAGGGCGCTCCCTGCGATCTTCAGATGCTGGGTTATTATCCTGTGCTCGCTTCTTGAGCTCCTCCAAGGGGGCAGAGCTTTCTCTACATTGATCCCCCAGCTCTGGAATAAGTTGCCAGAAGGCCTCCGCAAAGAACCAGCACTTCTCCCTTTTAGGAAAAAATTAAAAACCATCCTCTTCATAGAAGCCTGGGGCACAAATTTGGCCTAAGCTAGGGCGCACTACTCAGCAGAGCCGCTATGGTGCCTTCTCTCACCGCGCTTAGAGACCAGTTGGTGATATGCGCTTTAGAAGCTCCAATTAACATTAACATTAACATAACGATCTGTGAATTAAGAAAGATAATGAATTTATAGGTGGCACACTTGTTAGTTTTAGGAGACATTCTTGTGTTTGTGGCCTAGAAAGTATAATGTACATTTGAATTGTTCTTAGTCAAGAAGAGACTTTTTGTGAACAAACTGGGTCAGGAAACTACTGGTCATCTATGAAAATAGCTCTAAAAGCCAAGAAATTGTATAGAGTTTGAAAATATAACCTAAACAATTTGGGAACTAGGCGTTAAACTTTCTTTGTCATTGGACAAAACATACTGTACAAAAAGTTGAGGATGCCAAAGCAATATGTCTAGGGATGAAGACTGGGAACAGTTTACAAAGTGATGTAAATTAAACTATTCATGCCACCCATCACAATCTTTCCTCAAGATGGCCCAAACCTTCTTACTACAGTGCAACAGCTCTAAACCCTAAAAGGGCAGCCCAGTTACACTTCCCCGTTCCATACTGGCAGAAGTCCCGCTTCCTTTCAGTGGCTTGCTCCCCTCTCTCGTGAATATTATAAGGTGCCACCAGAGTAGGAGCCACACGGATCTGGTGGCCTTGTAACCTGCAGGCTCCTAAACCATTTGGTATCCCCCATCCATGTCAGTCCCAGCCAAGATTGTGTCTACTGGAAAGGCTGAGTGGATTCAAATAACCATTATTAGATTCTGAGTAATTATATACTTTAGAAATCCAGTCTCATCAACCCAGCTTTAAACTCGGGGTTTCATAAAATGGTGAAAGGACTATTGAAATTTCATGTAAGTAGTGGCTGACGAGAGGAAGATTTGATTCTATACTATTCTTCCTAAAGACCTTGATGGACTCAAGTCCTTTTGGCTTCTACGTTGAAAATCCAGCCTGACTCCATAGTGATAAGACCGCGCCCGTCTTGTGACTTGCCCGCATTTTCCACCCCGCCATAGCCCGCATAGGCCACAAAGAAGGGTTTATGGTGACAGAGGGCTACATGGAAGAGGAAACAAGTCAAATATCAGGTACCAAATAGCTATTTGTGAATTCACGACTGTGGTATATGGCTGTCGCTTAAGATAGTTCTGTGTTCTATGCAGGTGATCTATGGTCCAGGGTTCAGGTTGAGAGCGGAGAGACAGTCGGTTGGAGGAATGTTTTTTCTGGAATAAATCACATCTTTTTCCACTCACCTATTCTGCGTTTCGTTTGTGAAAATACTACAACTACCATAGACTGATAAAGGTTTCTCCACTTGTCTTTTGGTGTTGACGTCTTTACAATATATTAGTTGTATATTAACACAATGTTTCACTTTCTTTAACCGATCCTGTTAAGGGCCTTATAAGGCCCCCCGTACTTTCGGACTGTTGCAGTAGATATGGGTACACAATTAAGGACGTATTGACACAGCTGTCCTATTTGCATCATACATACATTATAAATGAGGAAAACGATTAAAAAAAATTGTTTTGGAATAAGAAACCTTAAAAGACAAGCATGTGCACAAATGAGGTTTGTTTCATAAAAGATTTTCTTCACATTCACGAAGTAAAGTTACATCACGAGTGTATGGAAATGTCACATTCAATCTTTCGGTCCTCCTGGCCTAAATATGTTGATGTGCTAAAGGACCCCAGCAACATGGAAGAATGAGGTAAACGAAGAGACGAGGGTAATTTACTCCAGGTGTACATTAAATGTTGCACAGTGTGCTGTAGGTGCAACCACACAAAGATAAGGTCTAGTGTGCACTTTTAATCAATACTACGCCTGTATTTGTAGTTTGAAGGGGAAAAGTCTGTCAAATGCCGCAGGTAAACACGTATCCTAATGTATAACAGTGCTGAAATATAGACCATGCTTACCAATCTGCACCAAATATGTGGCACGGAAGCGCACGCCGCCTGGAAATGCTGGCGCTTGATAGTGACGCCATACGAAGCGTGAACCATTTGCTGCTGTGCTTACTTTGACCGTCAGAACCTGCAAGGAAAAAGTGCAAGGAGGGTTCTGGAAGGGAGTGTTGTGAGAATTGATTAATACTAATTGCTTTCTTCCCACTGTGGGAATTCAACATGGTAGTAGGCGAGATATGGCGCTAGATCTTGGATCTGTTCTAATTTTAATATATGCAGATCAGAAAGAAGGAGCAAAGGCTCTTCTCGGCCCGTCACACACTGTCTCCCTCTTCACCCTACCAAGAACTTCCTGCTCATAAACCAGGCAGTCTGCAGAAATTACAATGCAGATCTTCAATGCCTAATGTCAGCATAATTGTTCAATAGCTCAATTCAGTTTATCATTGGTCAACCTGTTCTTTGCATATCCAGAACTGCTCTCCATCACTGACCCCATATTGGAATCTTACTAGTGGAAGGCAACAGGAAGTGTGGAGCCCAGATGGTCACCAGAGAGATTAATTTATTAATCCAACTGCAGAGAGTTGGACTTGCACTGCTTTTTTGCTCACTGTCAGACCTACATTGTCAGCCTAATGAAGATTTATGAGCAGTGTATCAGCTTCCTGGAAGAGCTATTAAATCGTAGTCTCCAACCACCCCCACCCTCCCTATTAACGTTTGAATACACCTGGGAAGCTGCATTTTACTAAGATGAATAACACTCGTGCTCTAATCTTTTCATCGGTTACACTGCAGCGGTTGATGCTTAAATCAAAGTCCCCAATGGCATTACTCTTTGCAGTGTTGACACTGAAGAAAGGTGTGGGTGATTCTTGGCAGGGACACCTTGCCTCATGCCATTCCATTCAGAAGAACAAGATATCATGCCATCCTGTGGGTAAGGGCGTGCCTCCTCCTAGAGCCTGTGTTGTACACATAGATGTTTTCAATAAACACGCGTTTGGTGGGGGTGGAAATGTTGTTGTTCATGTTTTGGCTTTCTCGTGCTGTGTTGTGTTGGTTCATCCGGTTTTGTAATGTATAGTCTTTTTTTTTTTTTGTTTTAAGTTAATTGTTTTGTAATTGGGTGGTGTTCGCCTAAGAAGCTGTGTGTTTGCAGCCTGGCCCCTTTCTCCTCTAGCATAACCTGACCGACCCTAGTACATTGTTGCTCGAGCCAAATGTTTTAAATTGGGTCAGAGATGAGACACCGAAAGAGAGCTGGAAGGAAACAAGTTTATTTCCTTTTTAGGTCTCTCTTGCGTGAGAATGTGCTAGCAAGACTCTTGTGTTTAATAATAGGCTTGGAACCCGCCCATTGCATACCATTCGTTGTCATCACTGTGGCTCTTCTTTTTTGCTTTCTAATTGGGCAGTGCTTGCCGTACGCCACATCCTTTTTTTTTTTTACTGTGGTGCATGGACTAAGCACAGATTAATAATGCTCAATTAGTGTCCCTCCACTGGCCATCAGCTGCTTACGCTGTGACTCTGGTACTATTTCTTCTAAAAAAAATGTTTTAGAAATTCTTATGCAGTCAGCGCTGCCCGTGTTATGGCGCTTTTTAAAAAGCTTTATTCCCACCCTGTCCCTGTTTCTCCCCCCTCATATCCGCCCTCCCATCCCCCTTTCTTCTTCCTGTCCCTCTTTCTTCTCCCTCTCCCATCCGCCGTCTGTTTATTTTCCTGACGGAAGGAAAAAAAGTTCTATGAAGCAACCAGCGCTGGCTGCTTCTTAGCACTTTTTAAAATCATCCCGTTATCGACCCTCGCCTTCCTCCGTTAACTCACCTGCCCCAACTTTACCCACCTCCACCTGCCCCAACTTTACCCACCTCCACCTGCCCCAACTTTACCCACCTCCACCTGCCCCAACTTTACCCACCTCCACCTGCCCCAACTTTACCCACCTCCACCTGCCCCAACTTTACCCACCTCCACCTGCCCCAACTTTACCCACTTCCACCTGCCCCACCTTTACCCACTTCCAACTGCCCCACCTTTACCCACTTCCAACTGCCCCACCTTTACCCACTTCCAACTGCCCCGCCTTTACCCACCTCCAACTGCCCCGCCTTTACCCACCTCCAACTGCCCCGCCTTTACCCACCTCCAACTGCCCCCCCTTTACCCACCTCCAACTGCCCCGCCTTTACCCACCTCCAACTGCCCCGCCTTTACCCACCTCCAACTGCCCCGCCTTTACCCACCTCCAACTGCCCCGCCTTTACCCAACTCCAACTGCCCCGCCTTTACCCAACTCCAACTGCCCCGCCTTTACCCACCTCCAACTGCCCCGCCTTTACCCACCTCCAACTGCCCTGCCTTTACCCACCTCCAACTGCCCTACCTTACCCACCTCCTCCTGCCATCCTGTTACCCACCCCAACCCGCCTCCCTGTTACCCATCCCTACCCGCACCCACCCCCTGTTACCCATCCTCACCTGATTGCCAAAGCCAATAACTCGCTCACAGGCAACACCTGTTGGCTTTGCCCACAATATTTTAGGTAAGGTTCTGCTTTATAGTTCAAACAGTCCTAAACTTGTAGTCTTTGTGTATGTCTTTAAAGGCAGCCATGATGAGGTATCAGCGAGGCATAACATTCATGGGTACAAAGGGGCCTTTTCACAAAGGCATCTTGGAATACCTAAAGTAGTCCTCGTGTAGTACTCTTTTATGTACTATTACTTGCCTTTGGAATTTACCACAAAACATCTGAAAAGGGATTGTTCCAGCAAGAAAATTTATGGACTGCAATTAATATTTAATTTCCTTATTTGAAAGAAGATTTACAACAATTAAAGTAGGTTGTGTTAACTTAGAAGCGTACTTGGGAGTACAGGATATGGTTATTGCCTCGGTCACAAACCCTTTGCATTTATCCATGGGGAGAAGGTGGAAGGGTATTGAATACAGCATGTTGCCCGGAACAAATTGGAGAATTTTAGATTTAGAAAAATGTATTTTAGGCCACTCCAACCCACCCGCTCCTTTGATCATTAAATGCCTAAAGATACTTATTTGAATGCATTTTGTGGGCCAGTTCCCCAAAGGTTGCTTTGGGTGTTGTCAGGCCAGCATGGGAATGTGTAAAAAGTATAGGAGTAGCAAGAGGTGTGACATAGTGGTCCCTGCAGCAGAGTGATATTGAATCAGCGAAAGGGGCCAAACTTAATGCTTTCTGTGCATTTACTGACTAAGGACTCAACACATTTGAGAGTGGGGACCCAATGCCCCTGTACCATACTTGATCCTCTTTATTAGTAGAGCATTGGATCATAAGATATTGAATAGTCGAAGAATTAGTGTAGCAGGTAAATTGGAGTCGGCTTCAACTACCCAGTTTGTTTCCAAGGAATATTAGAGTTGGGCCTCTACTGTCTTCACTTTGGGATGCCATGGAGGCCGAATAGTTGTTGTGGTTGATGAACATGTATTTTAAGGAGAGGACATTTCTGCATGTTTAAAAGTTGTTGTGATAGTTTATACAGGCTGATGAGTGGATGACAAAGATGGAGGTGAACTCCTTAGCAAGGGGTACGGAGACAGCAGTCCTCAGGGCTTGAGACGGCCTCTAAGACTTGAGGTGTTCTCTTTAGGTGGTTACTGTTCATGGAAAGAACTCTAGGGCTGTGTTAACAGTGGGAGTTGGAGAAGAGTGATGTCTTGAAGGCTGGCTAGTGGTTTTGATATCTCATTCAGAAAAACTTGAACTGGCAGAACCCTCCTCTTTGTACAGACAGCCACGCTCTGCAGTTTAGTGCTCGGTAGGGAAAGGAGCATAGACAATCAGTTTCTGAAAGCACTAAACATCTGGCTCTTCCCTTTACTATAAAAACAAGTCACTGACTTAGTTCTCAGTTCATGAATTTAAGTATGAGTGGCAGCATCTGTCTTCTCGTATTCTCTGCAGCACTTTATGCCTATGTTCTGCGATATATCCCACACCAGGCTGCGACATAGCCCACACCAGCTCGAAACCTTTCTTCAAACCTCATGCATCTCAGCCAGCATCTCCCAGAGAGGCCATTCCCTCTCTAACCACACTTCTGAAATTGTGCCCTTGATCTGCAGTGATTTGGAGCACTTCGTTGCCTTATTAAGGTGTGAAGTACCATTCAAATGCTGCAGTACAAAAGATTACCATTCACAATGAGTGCATGTCTTCTAATACTTTTTCATGGTTCCACCCTCTTCTGAGAACGGTTCCCAAATGCCACACTTCTCTTTCTAGGAATTTTCAAAGCTGAAAGCTTTTGCGTGTGTTGAATGTGTTGCGCATCTCCCACGTCAATTTTCTCAGCTGCCACAAATAACACATATATTTTTGGCGCATTAACGTGTGTGGAAGTATTTTGAGGACAGTGAGAAGCAAATATGGTACTCTTATTGAAACTGATTTCGAAGGTGAGCTCATGTCTTTTGTGTGGAGTGGGTGTGTGTGTTGCTTTCGCACGCTGAATTGGTTTCATCGTTTCCTTGTTGAGTGCAACGTGGTCGTATAGCTGTATGACTCATGAAGCACATTTCACAACCGCTAATTTTAAACTTTTTATTGATGTGAGCGGCAGGGTGGTTTTGAGTCCTTTTCTTGTCATGTTGTGCTAAATCATGTAACAGTTTTATGTGATGTGCTTTGTTTGGTGTGCTGTGCAGAATGTTCACCAGGACGTACAGGCTGTGGTTGAGCCACTGGCTGGTGGGGTGTGCGGGTTTGCATGACGATGACACTCTAAGACTGCAACTAAATCACCACAGCTCTTGTTAGGGCAATGCGCGGTAGTCATGGGTCGGCCAGGCTCTTGACACATTGGACACTGGCTGTTACTTTTATTGTGCTTCCATGCTGTGGTGGTGCTGGTGATGGTGGTGGAATAGTGAAGCTTGCAGCTGAATCATGGGACACTGGGTGGGTAAATGAGTTCGTGAGCACAAGGCCTTTAGATAAGCTGCTTAGGAATGTCCTTGGCTGTACTGTAAAAAAAATGTGTCTGAACTACTTTAATTGAAACAATTTTCTAAGCTTTTCCTTTGCTCTTTTAAAGGCATTGTTCAGTAGATGCTAGTCATGTTCTCTTAACAATTTAACATTTCGTCAACTATCAAAAGTATTTTCTTACCGGCATTTCTGAAGTTAGGGAAATATATTTTGATATTCTAAAACAGGTTAAAAGTATTAAGAAACATCTTCAACACCCTACTGTCCGTGTAGGGTCTTATGTATTTAATTCTCGTTTTCATCGGCATACTGCAAATTTATTTCTTTATGAATAAAGAATTATCAGTAAAAACAAGGGGGCATATTAGCAAGACCCACGTTAAAATTATCGCCGTTTTAGCGGCAGGAAACTGCCGCTAAAACTGCGATAATGGGCTTGCTAATATGCGTTATAGAATTCCAATAGAAGCCCAGGTTAGATGTGCAGGACATCTAACCTGGGCTTCTATTGGAATTCCATAACGCATATTAGCAAGCCCATTACACGCCGCTTTAGCGGCAGTTTCCTGCCGCTAAAACGGCGATAATTTTAACGTGGGTCTTGCTAATATGCCCAGAGATGCCTTTTCCAGTGAAGGATGTATTTTAGAAGTCTGTTCCCAACACCACCCAAGAAAGGAGAAGCGAAATAACTGCATCGCTATAGGTGAGGGATTTTGAGAAACTCTTTCAGCCAATTATTTGCGTTGTATCTCGCTTGTTGAAAGATTCAATTAACAATGTTATGTTATAAATCTGTAAAGCATGTCAAATAACTCTAAGGGTGTCCTGTCTCTAAGGATAAGCAATTGCAGGGAAAAGATCACACTTGTTGAAAGAGTTAGCTGATGCGCTTCTTTTTGAACTGAGAAGGGTAGGAGGTTTCTTGGAGGAGGGGGAAGGGAATTCCAGCGTTTGCCTCCAAGATGAGAGATGGTACAGCCATCCATCTGGCTATGGTTAAAGCACGGGATACACACCTAGTTGATGAATTTAGAGTGACAAGTGTACGATAAGGCAGGAATTTACACATAAGATAAGTAAGTCCAGAGCAGTGCTATTTAAAAATTGATCCTTGTGTTATGGGCAGTCAATGCAGCTCTCTATGATTAATGGAATAGATGTAGTGGTAAGCACATTGAGGATCAGACGAGTGGCTGTATTTTTCACATCTGTAGACTATGACTCTGGTAGCCCAGAATGCCCAAATATTGATAGTTGCCATAGTTAAGCAATGAAGTGATCAAAGGATGCACTATGGTCTTGCGGGCAGGTGAGGAAGAAGCAAAGTCACCTTCCACAGCATTCTTAGTAAGGAGAAACAGATGGCTGAGATTTGACTGACCTGTGTAAAGAATGATAGGTTTCGGCCAGTAAGAAAGCCTAGGCTCCTGGCAGACTCAACACGGGTGAAGTTGGACTAAACTCTGTCGGCTACCAGAAGGGTGTCCAAATGATCGATTTTTTCCCAAAGATAAAAAAAAGTTTACCATGTGACTAAATTCAGACAGTTCTTCTTGATCCAGATGGCCACTAAGGTCATGCATAGGAAGAATTTTTGGGGGTTGGAGGAACAATTAATTGATATGGAAATAATAATCTGAGTGTCGTATACGCCCGAAATAATTTCAAAGCCGAGGAATCTAACGAGATGCCAGTGGAGTGATGTAGATATTGAACAATGTGGGACTGAGGGACGATGTCCAAGGGACCCTACAAGAAAGGGGGGCAGCCTTCCAGCGGAAGGGTGAAAGAGAAATTAATTGCTTCCTAGAAATTAAAAAAGCACATTCATATAAGGGCTTATTTACATATGCATAGCCTAATAAGACTTGTGATAAGAAACTAATATAAAATAATATTGAATGCGGCTGATGGATACAATAAGACCAAGGTGGCTAAGCCACCTTGGTATAGAATCATTCTAACTCCTAAGGTAATAGATAATATGGCAGGTTTCATACTGTTTAGTGGACAAAAGCGAGATTGGGCTTGATAAAGCTGGAAACTGGATTCCAGATACGTGGACGGCGGTTTATTAATACCCTTTTACAAGATTTTAGTGGGAAAGGGAATCGAGAGAGTGGTAATTACTTAAAAAATTATTGTCCACATAGGGTTTTTATGAAACCGAATCACGAAGGCATGTTTTCAGCTGGTGAGAATGTTATCACAGTGAGCAGAAAAATAACAAAGTGCTTCATATATGATATCTGGTGCTAAAGTGAACATATAAGGAGGGCATAGGCTAAATAGCGACCCAAATTTAATAGCTGCAAAAGAGGCCCATACGTAATCAGCAGAGAGCTTTCAATTCCAAAAGGAGGTATTATTGAGGGACAATGATATAGATTCTGAAAAGGTTAAAAGGATTTATTGTCTTGTGAGAGAAAAAAAATCAAATGGTGACTGACTCCTTGCTGATGCACAGATGCACATCTCCTTCCTCTCTCAATGCTTCACTATCCATTAGAAGCATTGTGAGAGGAAGGAGCTGTGTGAAATGAACCAGGAAGTGGGGAGTAAAATAGGAAGAACTAGGTCCAATCCTAATTCCGCTCCTAATCCCGTTCTATGCCCAAGCAAGGAGACAGACATTGCTTAAATTGATTTTTCCTAAGCTGAGAGAATGCCCTGTCAAACTTTGGTTAAAAAACAGAATCTCCTCATATTTCTGTGACGGAACATTCGAGAATTTGTGGTGAACAACAAATGTCCTAGCACAAGCAGTCATACACTTATATCACCAAATAATACCTCACATGTATGGGTGGGCCGATCATAAAGGACAGGAACATGTGAAAACTCTGACGTTGTGAAGTGTCAATATGGTCTTCATATTATCGAAGTTTTAGTCTATTCCCGTCACATGCAATTTGCCCACCAACACGTGGTGCATAGTTTTAATCAGTAAAAGTGTGGGAACATTGGATGGAAGGACTTTTGTCAAAAGTTCTGGAGTTTTCTGTCACAGAAATGAAAGAACGTGTGATTTTTCTTTTAACCCTACAAATGACATTTCCAAGACATTTTGAGTAATGATATATTCTGTGATCGATATAAGCCTCATCACCCTGGATTCCACTGGGTCTCTATTCAGAATGTCTGGGGTTGGCAGGTTTCCCAAGGTGTCGCTGACCTTCACCCAAATACTGCAGTCATCCTTTATGTCAACTCTCCCTTACAAACATTCCCTGGTGTCTGTGTGGATCCTGGCTCAGCCTTGTTGAAAACACCCATCTGATGCCCCCACACTAAGAGACCCCGGGAAACAGAGGTTTGTTAAATCTTGACAAGTATATCTTACTGCGTGAGGTAGATTGAAGAAAATTTCCATATTTTGGGAAAAAACATTGCTGCAAGTCTGAGAAATGTCATGTTCAGTGTGTTGTACCTAAACAACATCAAAGGGTTTTCCAAAGTAATGGATATTGGATTGGGACAGGGATTAAAGGCCAAAAAAAGAGAAACAACCCACTTCCAAACCAATGCTCTATATAAAGAGTCAAATAGCAAATTAATAATGCAAAAAAGGTTGCTTTGTATGGAATAAATTGTATATTAATTTTTATTAGTGAATACATCATCTTAATCATTATTTTGAGACATAGTAATTCGAACATATTCATATAACAAAAGAGCATTTATGCATTTTCCTGGCCAGCCAGTTGGGGCAAGGGAGATCTTGCTTTCACCACTAGATTACTAGGTTGGACGAATTCAAACTTTTTGTGTTGTCTGGAGTTTGATGTGTGGTTTCAAGTTAATGGTGCATCATAAACTGTTATTCTGCCACATTCCAATGATCTGCCTGAATATTGAATAGTTGTGTTCACTATATTTCCTAGAAAAACCCGCAATAATTTAGCATTGCCAGACTCCAAATATTCAGAGCAACTTTTCCTTGGTTAGCTCTCGTTAAACCTTTAGTTTGCCATGATCTAAAGGATTAGCTCTAATGCCCATCCTGAGTGTGCTGAAAAAACATAGTTTGAATGGATGCACAAAGAAATCAAAGTGGTACATGTGTTTGAACAACTTAAAACAATTTTTCTTAACTTTGTTTATTGCTTTTAAAGTTGCATCATTATCATCCACCTCTTGTTACAGTATCCTTCGTGTTATGACAAGTAGTAGTACAGCTCAGTCTGGAACATGCACAGTGTCCGGGGTGTAGGTCAGGTGGAAAAACTGTAGTAAATGGTTTCACTAACAGGAAGATCAAAAGTATAGAAACTCAACAGAGAACAGTAAACCTCAGCTGGTCCATTTCCCAGTAAGCCTACGTAAGAATGCTAATTGAAGCTGCACAACACACGGCCATCTGCTTCCCACAGCTTGAATCCGGACAGCCAAGCCCTGGGCCGCAACACAATGTCAAAGACTTCATCCAGTCCCCACCTGAATAAGCGGAGTGGTGGTAATACTGGGTCCAAAAAAAGTCTAACAGTTCGTTCCAAAGATCAGCTATAGGGTACTTACATAGCCCCTGGCGTTCCTCATCATGTAAAGCAGTGCCATTTTCCCTCACCCATTTTTCACTTCTTCCTTACATCGGCACCAGGGGGCTCCGGTCCTCGGTTGATCTCCAATGCATTGCTATCGCACGACGGGCAAGCATCAGGGTCAGATCCATGAACCTGGTATTCACCCTCCATGCCTGCAAGTGAAAGTACAAGCCCGATAAACATGCCTCTGTTGTGAGCAGATATAGCCCGCACAGTGCCCTCCCCTGCGTCATGGTGATCTCCTGCCAAAATCCTGCTATGACTAAGCATGTCCATGTAATAAGTAGGAAGTCTGCATCTAGCATGGCACACCTCTGGGCACTTGTGGTCTGGGAAATGACATTCAACCCATGCAGTGTGGGGTAGGTAGTATGCAAATAGTTGAATTGTGTATATCTGAATCTGGTATCCCTGGACACTCTGGGTGGGTGGGGGGGGTGGGGGGCAGGGGTTGGAGTGAGCCAAGTTAAAGTTCCACTCCTTGTCTCTTAATTCCCGCCCTGTCGCAACCTCCCAATAAGCCCTCAGTTTCGTCAGTGTGGCAGCAGACATTGGTTGGAGAGATTTGTATAACGGAATATAAGCTTGTGACCTCCAGCAAAGGTAAGTAAAGTTTACAAGACTTTGTGTGTCAATATCTCAGTGCGTCTGCCCTCTTATAGAGTCCCCAGTGATCTCACCAGTGCCCCATAAATCGGGAATTGAGAATCTGGCTGTCTATCCTTGTCAATCACAGAGGGTAGTTCCAGGAGGCGTCCCTCCGCATAACAATCCTCCACAGTGGGAAGCCCAGCCTATGTCCACTCCTGTATCAGTCGGGCAGTGAAGAAGCTACCTTGTGTTATAAGGAGTACTGTCAGAGGGATTGTCTGGGTGTAAACCAGAAGTTGTGATGTTCTTTGCAGTGCTGTCCACCAGCAGCAAACAGCAACACAGTCAGGGCACCATCCAGTTGCCTATCTCTCATCAACCTCATCTCTGCCAGTCTACTTCCATCCAGCCATCTGGCAAGCCACTATAGCTGGGCTACTAGGTAGTACAGTTAGAAGTCAGGGGCCCCATGCCTCCTTCATCCATTAGGGTGCTTCAACACAGCCAGGGACACACTGTGCCTACTTTGTTTCACATTAATTCCCTCAGTAGTATGTCCACTGCTTTAAACCAAGCTTGTAGGATACAGATGGGTACGTTCCCAAAAAATACAGCATGTGTGGGAGAATTACCATCTTGGTTAAGGCAATGCTTGCCAATATGGGCAATTGTAGTGCACATCCAAACTTGATCCTGCCCTTTAAAGCCCTCCGCAAGCCCCATGTTATCCTCCCAGGTGTCCTCATCCTTATGGTAGACTTTCATGGCCAGGTATTTAAGAGTCAGGCTCCCATTTGAGTGGAGTTTGCTCTGGAAGTGGAGTTACTGGGAATGCACACAATTAATTCCAGTTTGTACAGAGGATCAAAACCTTGCCCAGATTGTCCAGGACACTCACACTCCAGGATAATAAAGGATAATTTTATGAATAAAAATAAACCAAGACCAAAACAACAAAAATCCAATCAATAGAACCGGAGTTATGAATTTTTAAAGAATAAACCAAAAATATTGCTTAGAAGTCAAGGGCGCTAAGGGGTTACTTTAGGTCGCGCTAGACATGGTAAATCCAAAGTTTAGGCCGACCGCCGTGGAAGGCAGGCCGGCTATAGGACTAAGGCAGGTGACAAAATACCTTGGCTGGATCGTCGTCGTCGATCCCGTGGATGGAGGCGAAGAGTCCGTTCCGATTCACGCACTCGTTGAAGGCTTCGGTGTCGAAACCCTTTACGATGCAGGCACTTCGTCGCTGTCAAGCCATGTAGTCTGTCTAGTCAATGCCGTCTGTCGGCTCCTGCGTCCGCATCGGAGGGCAATGCGTTGCTTCCGATTTGGTGCAAAGTTGTCACTGTGTCCATTTTTATGGTTCTGGACAGCAGAAATCACCTTTCAAGGGCCCAAGACTGGATTGATACCACTTGGCATTGCAGGAGTCACATATAGCAGAGTCCAGGTGCTGCTGCAGACAGAGTTGAAAGAAGTCTTTGATGGCCCTGAGACTTCAGAACAGGGGGCAAGCCCTTGGAGTCACTCTGGGTTCAAGTGAGATGGGTCTAGTTCTTGTTCTCAGCAGGGCCGAGATCAGCAGACAGCAGGGCAGCTCAGCAAAGCTGAAAACATTTCATTCAGAGCAGCAGCCAGGCAAAGTGGCAATCCTTATAGCACATCAGTCTTTACTCCTGGCACAGTTCTTCACAGGCCCAGTATTGTACTCTCTTGGTGGGGTCAGAGCCCCAGTACTTATACCCAAATGTGCCTTTGAAGTGGTGGTGACTTCAAAGCAGGCCCTTGAAGTGCACAGGTCCTCTTTCATCCCAGCTCTGTCTGCCAGGATATCGGTAGGGGTAATCTGTTCTTTGTGTGGGATACAGGACACTACCTATTCAGGTGTCAGCTTTTCCTGGGCAGGAAGAGGAAGGAAGAGCTATCAGAATGAAGATGAATGCGGAGAGTTCTCTGTCACACCCACCCTTCCTGTGTTTGGGCTGTCTAGAGGAATGCACAAAGTGTAGCTGTCACCCATCCCAGATGTGTTTTGGTGACAGACTGCAAGGCACACGGATCAGTAAGAGCAGAGAAATATCCACTTTCTAAAAGTGTCATTTCTAAAACAGTAATGGTAATTCCAACTTTATCATTGAAGAGGATTGATCATTACCATTCAAAAGATGTGAGACATGTTGCAGCTACTTTTTTCTAATCCGGAATTACAGCTTAAGTGTTTCAAGGAATTCCCAATGCCTGGCTATGAGAGGAGTTGGCCTCAAAGTAGTAAAAAGCAAATTTAGCAGTTTGTCACTACCAAGACATGTAAAACTTACAAGTACATGTCCTACCTTATTAGTTACATAGCACCCTGCCCTTAGGGCTACCTAGGGTCTACTTTAGGGCTGACTTATGTGTAATAAAAGGGGAGTTTAAGGCTTGGCAGGTGGTTTTAAAAGCCAAGTTGAGGTGGCAATAAACTGCGCACATAGGCCTTGTAATGGCAGGCCTGAGACTGATTTGAAAGGCTACTTGTGTGGGTTGCACAACCAGTGCTGCAGGCCCACTCGCATTTAGATTACAGGCCCTGGGTATATGGTATACCACTTAACAAGGGAGTTACAAGTAAACTAAATATGCCAATCATGTATACACCAATGTCACCATTTTTAGGGGAGAAGCACATGCACTTTACCACTAACTGGTTAGGCGAGGTAAAGTGCTCAGAGTCCTAAGGCCAACAAAAAGATACAGCAAAAAGTGGAGGTAAGCAGGCAAAAGGTTTGGGGGAAGACCCCTCAAAGGATGACCGCTCTAACAGTTGGCCAGGACTCTGCTGAGGATTTTATAATCAAGGATCAGCATAGATAGTAGTCTGGATGAAGACACATCCAAAGGTGCCCTTCCTGGCTTGGGAATAGAGACTATCCGTGCCTCCCTAGTGGTTCCCAGCAGTGCGCCTTTCTCTAATGCTTTGTGGTACATTTCCGACAAGTGTAGTGCTAGCAGCGATGCATACGTCTGGTTAAACTCATCAGGCAGTCGATTTATTGCTTGTTGGAACCTTTAATACAATTTTTTATCCCATTCTCGGTAATGGGACAGCCAAGGGTCTCCCTGGATGGGTCTGGTATCGCTGGCAGTGCTGATCTATCAAGAAAGGAGTCGGTTAAGTTTTCAAGCCTGCCCATGTGGGGCGTACAAATCTACATAGTGATGTAAAATGTACCCATGTATATTCAGCTTGGGTGTGCCCAGAGAGTCCTGCTGGGGTTCTAATGCTGGTAATGGGTGCATGTTTTGAATCCATTGTATAAGGCAAGCCAGTGTTCTGCCAGCTCTCCCCCTGCTGCATGGTTCAGTGTAATGTACACCTGATGGATGCAGACGCGCCAATATTTCAGCATGTTTTCCTGGTCAACTCGGAGATCCTCCCTATTCTACTCCTGTGTGTGTGCTCTCTACTTCAATATAAGGATTGTTCCTTCTAGGGAGGCCAGCTCCGACTCCAGGGATTTCCGTACTCCCACAGCCTGACCCACGCAGTGGCTACGAACCACCACTTCAAAAGCCTCCAACTCTATACAGCACAATTCTGTGGTGCGTCTATTAGGCTAAAATATTCTTGGTTAACATCCTTCAGTGGACCCCTGAGTACAGGGTCCTGCAAGAGTTCCACCTGTAACTTCCACTTGGGTGTTGGAATGGTCCTGTGTCCCTATCGCAGGGTCAGCAGCTGCAGGTTGTGGTCAGACAGCATGTCGCTCATTCTGGCAGGAGAACTCGTAACTTGAGATTTGCTACATAGGCCGATTGAGGCCCTGCGATATCCTGAGTGTTTCCAGAATACTTACCTGGAACACCGACTTAGTTAAAGGATCGCTTATTCGAATCCTACACGAAAGGTCACGTTGGAGCTAGGTCAAATTTACCTAGTATACCTGTGAAGTGCGGAATTCTCACCATTTACTCTTTACATCAAGGAATGATACTCGCCTACTGAGCCCTGACGAAGTTCTCGTCATGAGAACAAAACACGTTGGCTGATCGTAAAATCTCCAATTCTGTGAGAACTAACTAATTGAAAATAAAGACTCATTTGAAAAAATAAACATTGACTCCTTGGACTTCATCACCTGCGCACGCCCAACCCCTCAATTGCTTAGGATCTGACGTACAGAGGCATCACCCGACGGCTGGTGCAAGGGCTTGTTGCGCACGGAACCTGACTTAATTGAAACTAGTGTGAGGTGCAGAAACAGCAGTCCGCCGTCAAAGTATCATTGTTAATCCTGCACGAGTTCCACCTGTAACTTCCACTTGGGTGTTGGAATGGTCCTGTGTCCCTATCGCAGGGTCAGCAGCTGCAGGTTGTGGTCAGACAGCATGTGCTGAGGTACTCCGCATTTACGATCGCATCGGTAAGCCTATGTGAGCATAGTATCTTGTCTAGCTGTACATGTAAGTTGTACACTGGGGAGTAGAAGGAATAGTCCCTATATTCAGAATTCTGAAGTCGCCAATATGTCCCTAGCCTCAGTGTTGAGACAAAACCACAAAGTTGTGTTCCAGCTGGACCATTGTCTAGTCTGGGAGAGGTGGGGTGGAATGGTCTATATCCACATCTGCCACACAGTTTTATAATCTCCCTCTGTATCCTTGACGTCTGTGCCCCATCAGATAGGATTGGTGGCAGGGAGGTAAGGAATGGTATAAGCCTCATGTCTGGTGAATAGATTCTGCCCACTGTCGCACTCAAGTATACAAAAAAGTGATGGATGGAATACTTGAATTAATATCAGCCACTGGTAATTCCTCGGGCATCATCCCAATCCATTGTTATTTTGCACACCATGCCGCCTTAATGTGGACTCTGCTATATGCAAATTAGTCTTTACCCTGGTCCACTAGGAACAGTCAAGCCTGAACTGCCAAGCCAGGTCCTCCCTGATCCAGAACACAAGCAATCCAGGTCTGATTTCACCTTACTTGGGGCTCATCAGCCAGGTACAAAGCTACATTGACACCATTCAACCTCTCCTGTAAGAGCACTTATCAGTACTCCCTGTTTGCACTTGGCAGCAGGTTCGAATGGGACCCCAGCTCGTAACCAAATTAAGGATCCTAAGGCAATTTGGTGATTTCTTGACTCAGTAAGTGTGTTTCCTTCAGGAAGGCTATATCCACCCAACACCGCTTGAGATGCACCAAGATTTATTTGTATGCTGTGTCATGTAGTGTGGTATGTTTTACCCATTGCTAAGACATGGAGGCAGATCACCTTCACTGGTTTGTTGTGAGCTGCAAGCTTGTAGGTCCGCGTTCTGTGCGCCACAGCCCATCTGGGCCTGTCTTTTGTTGGGTCGCAAGCGCTGCACTGTTTGGGTGAGCCTAAAACAAAACAGTAATCCCCCCAACTCCTACACCTCAGCGCAGAAAGCCAACAGCCATCCGTCCAATAACCCAAACTTGGAAAAGGAATCTATGTCCATGCTCCCTTATCGTGTCCGAATATGGAAGACCTGGGGGGGGGAAGCGGCTGCACCTCCCATGTCGTGCCTTCCTCTGCCCACCTCTATGATCCAAATTACAAGATGGTGAAGGCCTTATGATGCCCGCATAATGTACATAAGCGGCCCAAGAGTATTTGCCCTCAGTCATCGCAGCATGACACGATCTCGCTGCCACATGGTGCAAAAGTCCTAGGTCATCCACTATTCTCGGCTTCAGGTATAGTGCCCTGTGGCGATCTCTAACAGTGTGTCCGATTCCGAGCCACTCCGCAAGGTTTTGGAGGTGTTCTCAACTTCAAACCATTTAATTTTTAAAAAGCCGAAAAATGCTATAGCATTGAGGTAGGCAAACATCCCGGTATTTGAAGCAAGTAGCCACATCTGCTCCTTTGCAATTTAACTGATGAGAGAAATTTTGTCAATGTTATTTTTCAAATTATTGAGCTAACAAAATGTTATGCCCAAAAATGTAGTGCTGTCTTCATACACAGTGCTTCATAGCAGCATATTCGCAATTAATATTGATCAGAAGTAGAAATGGACTTTTATTTCTAGTCTAGATGATTGATTTCTAGTTCTTTTCTGCTTTCATTGATTGATTGTTTAGTTTTGTTGAACGCTGATGTAACTTTGGATTGATAGTCCTGTCCCTGCATCTTGTGTATCTATGATATGCATAGCATAACATTACGGTTTTCGGGTTATTCTAATTTTCACAATTTATATGGCCTGCCAAATTTAGCAACACGATCTACCTCCAGGGGAGTACTTGTACTTAAAATAATACTTTTTGTTGGGTTATAAATAACTAGGTTTTCCTACTTAACTGCGCCTTTACTTTTTTGTTTAAGAGGGAAATGGATTAACCCATAAAATATACCCATTAAGAGGACTAGTCGTGCACTATCACTGTGGCTCAGGTGGCAGAGAGGTTCCAGTGTACTTTGGCATGTACTTAATTACACCAGTCCAGTGGCAAAAGCCAGAATGCTGTAAAGATTTGTGGGATAGTCCGCAGCCTTTCATAAGCTTAATGAGGTGATCTGGATCTCAGTGACTTGTCTTACATGTTTCAGCATTAAATTTGCATTGGTACCCTGTTCTGGGCAATGGTGAGTAAATACAAAATAAACTAATATGTTTGAATACATTTCTTGGTTGCTTAAGTACTTCTGAAAAGGTGTATTTTCAGTTCTAAGGAGGGAAAAACATTTTTGGGGTGAGGACCTTTTTCTGATTTTTGAATTTCAGAATTTTGCAGGTGAATTATGCTCCTGCCGGGTAGCATTTGTGACTCACTTCCATTTTTCCTGGTTGCTAGAATAGTTGTGGTGGTTAGTTCTGTAGATAAGCCAGGCTATGTGTATACGGGTCAGGCAAAAGAGGGTTATCAAGATTGCCAATATCTGGAATGGGGGTGATATTGATACAGTGTGAGCCTCTCTCTGGTCATGCATGGTGCTGCCCGCTGCAATGCTCCTCAAAGTGCAGATCAACTTTTAGAAGGACTTTTGGTAACATGTTTTTTTATTGCTCAGTCTCCTTTATTTTATTTTGACACAGAACTATGACCATATTATGACTTCTCTTAATCTTCATTGCCAACATGCAGGAGCATGGTAACATACATTTTTCAGCATTGTTAACTTCAATGTAAGAGGATGTGTGTGTGTGTGTGTGTGGTTGTGTTGTACTGAGCCTCATACCGTCTCTTTTGCTTGCAGTCACATGGCTGCATGCACAGCCGCATGCTGAAGGAGCTCGCTGCTAAACAGGTCCCTCGACTCCGACACATGTAAAGATAATGGGGCCATTGAAGGCTCCGAGTGCCGGGCAAGAAACGTAGCATAATTGCACATGGGGGATTACTTTACAAATGAGTCTTCACGTCTGGCTCACAGTTAGGGCTAATGTGCAATTCCCACGTGCGCAATTTAGCGTGGCATTCTGCTGGCGCAGGTATATTGCGTCATCACAGATTGCCGTCTGTAGTGTTTAGCACTCCAGTGTTTGGAGTGCTGGACACGGAAGTCCCTGCACTACATCCGCAGGCCAGGCGTGGCCTGCGGGGAGAGCCAATAAATGGAAGGCGCTCGCTCGGGGGCGGCACTTCCGGCCAGGACTACTGTGTCTGGTGGTCACTGGCGCTGCGGTCCTGCCTCTAAGCGCGGCGCCACCTATGCAAAGGCGCCCCACTACACTGGCGACGAGGAGGGCCGTGACCCTCGCTCGCATCTTCGCGTCAGCGCCGGAGGCACTCTACCCGGCTGACGGCCTCCGCGATCCCGCGAGGCGGATCCGTCCACTGATCGGCGCGCACGCGGTTGGGTGAGTCAGCCCCCGTTGTGCGGCGCCCGTGCTCCGGCCGACGCCGCAGTCTGGCACACAGCGCGCACACTACGGTCAGCGCCGACAAGGCACGGGGAGGTACCGCGCCCTAACGCGCCCCTCCCCCAACACACCACGAGCACGTGCCTGGGGTTTGTGGACCTATTAGACCACGCCAACACAGGGGACAGGCCTCCCAGCCAGCCAGTCCGGCCCCACACCTGCATCCCAAGTCCGGCATCTGCCCACGAAAGCGCACCTGCCTGCTCTGGATCTCAGAAGCAGCTCCAGAAGTACCTGCACATTCCTCATCTGGCACCACGCGCCTTCGGTTGGTTCTACCCTGCTGCCGGACAGCGTACTCACCAGCTGTCTACCGCCTCCCTGGGAATCAATGAGGCACGGGGTAGCGAAGCACTGCGTCCAGTCTCAGCTCGGCCGCCATGGGGGACGAGAACCCGGGCCCTGCGCAAGTCCACATACCTTTCCAACACGCAGCGGCTGGCGTGCTACCACCCTTCAGTGAGCTCGAAGACCCGGCGACCGCGTCTCCTCGGTGGAGGGTGTGGATCGAACGCCTCAACAACTACTTCGTCGCTACGAGGGAGGCCAACGGCGCGATCAAGCGATCCCTCCTCCTCCATTATGCCGGTGACAATCTTCAAACTGTTCAAGCACCTGCCGAACACCGGGGCCGCAACGGACTACGACGCGGCGGTGGCCGCATTGGACGCCCATTTCGACCCCCAGCTCAACCCAGATTTTGAGCGGTTCAAGTTGCGCCAAGCGCGCCAAAGGGAGGGGGAATCGATCGACGCATTTTACGCGCGCCTACGTGAACTTGCCAGCACATGTACGGAGGATGACCAGCCCAGGGAAATCAGGGCCCAAATCATCCAAGGCTGCCGAGACAAAACCCTGAGAGGTCTCATACTCCGCCAACCACGGATTGCACTGGATGCCATCCTAATCCTAGCAAGGTCCCATGACCTGTCTGCGGCCAGGGCGCATGAAATGGATCAAGCCCTCACAAAACCAGCGGGACGCACAGAGACAATCAAAATAGAACGGGCAGATGCAATCAAGACGAAGTCCCGCACAGACGTCGCACGAAAGCCAAGGTCGGATGCACCCAGGTCGCGGTGTGGCTACTGTGGCCACGAGCCACACGCAGCGAAGGACTGCCCCGCCCAAGGAAAAATCTGCACCAACTGCGGGATCCCGAATCACTTCGCGGCAGTATGTCGAAGACGGAACCGAGGCCGCGACTCCCGAGGCCCCAAACTGCCATCACGCGCAGTCCGTCACCTCTCAGTGACAGAAGCCGCCGTGCCAGAAGAAGCGCTAAGGACCAGTCGCAGATATCAAAGACCGGTCGACTCATCCTCGGAGGAGGAGGAGGCGTACCTCATCTCGTTCACACAGGAGCTCAAACGGCGCCGCAGGCCTCAACCGACCTGCGTAGTCAAGATCGCCGGCTCCGAGGTCAAGGCAGTTATTGACACGGGAGCATCGGTGAACGTGATGGGCCTACAACAGTATCGACGGTTACGACCGTGCCCGCCCGTCGTTCCGTCGCGCACCCGCATATATGCATACGGAGCCCATACACTGCTGCCGCTAAAAGGGAAGATAGTGGTCCCGATCAAAACGGAAGAGCAGGAAGTAATAGCCACCATCCACGTGATCGACAGAGAGGCAGACACCCTTCTGAGCAGCCACACGGCCGAGGACCTGGGGCTAGTCTCCTTCGCCCGAAGTGTGCAGGCTCATCAAGTGGACGAACTACTGGCCCAGTTCCCGGAGCTATTCCAAGGCTTGGGCTGCATCAAATGTGACCCCGTCAAGCTGCACATCGACAAGACTGTCGCCCCGGTGGCCCTAAGGCACCGAAGAGTCCCTTTTCACCTGAGGCCCCTGGTGGAGAAGGAGCTGGAACTGCTGGAAGCACAGGGTGTCATAGAAAAAGTATCCGGACCGACACCGTGGGTGTCGCCGCTAGTCATCGCGGAGAAACCCAAGCAACCTGGGGCCATACGTCTATGCATAGATATGAGACTGCAAAATAAAGCCATCAGACGAGAACGTCATATCACACCCACGATGGACGACATCATTGCCAACGTAAATGGATCAAGGTGGTTTTCCAAAATTGACCTGAACGCAGGATACCACCAGCTACCTTTTGTTCAAGGAAAGTAGATACATCACCACCTTTAGCACCCACCTTGGACTGAGGAGATACAAGAGATTGAACTTCGGAATGTCTTCAGCGGCGGAGGTATTCCAGAACATGATAAGAGAAATGCTGTCGGGTCTACCAGGCGTCATCAACGTCAGTGACGATATCCTGATTCATTCAGCAACAGCCGCCGACCACCACAAACACCTCCGAAATACGCTCAAGCGCCTGAGCGAGCATGGGCCACGCTCCACAGGGACAAATGCCAGTTTTTTCAGCCATCTCTGGAGTTTTTCGGGTATGTTTTCAACCAGGAAGGTATTCAAGTGGACCCGCGAAAATCCCACACCATTAAGAGCGCGCCTGCCCCCACAACAGCCACCGAGATAAGGAGTTTCCTCGGGATGGCCACCTACTGCGGGAGGTTAATCCCGGACCTGGCAACCCGAGCAGAGCCCCTCAGAGCGCTGACCAAAACCGACGCCAAATGGAAGTGGGGACAACAGGAAGAAGAGGCGTTCCAAGGCATCAAAGATGCCCTCCTGGGAGAAGCAACGCTGGCTTATTTCGACCCGGGGAGAAGAACAGAAGTCCTTGTCGATGCGAGCCCCGTAGAACTCGGAGCAATCCTGGCTCAGGAACAAGCACCTGGCAGATGGGCGGCGTTGTCTTTCGCCAGCAGGTCGCTCACACCCACCGAGACCAGGTACGCGCAGATAGAGCGCGAGGCGCTCGCCATCAAGTGGGCTTGTACCCATTTCCACCTATATCTAAAGGGACAACCATTCACGATGGTCACCGACCACCAACCGCTGGTGCCACTCTTCAAAGGGACCTCCCCACATCCGCTACCGTGCATCGAGAGATGGGCCGTGCATCTACAGCCCTACGAGATGGAGGTCGTGTACCGGCCCGGGGCGAAGAACCCAGCGGACTTTTTGTCACGACATCCGACACCACAGCCCCCCGAAGGGGACGATGAGACCGAACAGTACTTCAATATGGTCTCCACGGCGGCATGCCCACGCGCCATGACTGTGGAGGAGATCAAGGACGCTGCTCGAGAGGATAGTGTATACAACCGGACCCTCCACGCCGTCCAGACAGGGTCGTGGAGAGACTATCTACACCAAGCAAATGCCTGGGGCCCGGAAGACAAAGAAAGGCTTACGAAAATGTGGCGAGTAAGGAACGAGCTCAGCGCCACAGAAGACGGACTTTTGCTGCGTGGGGCGAGACTGGTCATTCCACAAGCATTGAGAGATCGAGCCACCCTGCTCGCCCACGGAGGCCACCAAGGGGCCTCGAAGATGAAAGCACGGATGAGGGAAAAGGTCTGGTTTCCCGAGCTCGAACAAATGGTGGATGACTTGGTACGCCGCTACCCGCCCTGCCAACTCACTAGCGCACCGGCACGACTGATCCCAGTCGTCACTGCGGAGGCGTGCAAAGAGCCCTGGTCCAAAGTGAGTGTAGATTTCGGGAGCTACCCAGATGGAAGACACACTCGTGCTCGTCGATGCATTCTCTAAATACCCAGTGGTAGAGATAGTAGCTTCCACCGCGTTCACTCACGTACGCCCAGTCCTCGAGAAAACCTTCGCCATGTTTGGGCTCCCTCAAGAGATGAGAAGTGATAACGGACCCCCGTTTCAAGGAGCAGAATTCGCCTCGTTCCTGCAACAAAGAGGGATACACCACCGCCGAGTCACGCCACAATGGCCGCAGGCCAACGGCGACGTAGAACGGTTCATGCGGACACTGAACAAGACATTTCGCATAGCCATGCTAGAACAAGCCGACCCGGAAAAACGGTTGCACGAATTCCTGAGGGAGTACAGAAGCACCCCGCATTGCACCATGCAACGGAGCCCCTGGTCACTAATGCTACAGGGGCCAAGGAGAGACCTGATGCCAGCCTGCCCAGGTTGGACAGCGCCGCCGCTGTACGTCAAAGCAACACAAGATAGGCGGGAACACCGGAACAGGCAGACCAGCACCAAACGACGTGCCCGGCCACGGGACCTTCAGCCCGGGTCGACGGTTATCCTCAAAGACCGCCGACCTGGAGGAAAGTTCAGAACATATTACGAGCCCGGCACCTGGATGGTGGTGGCTAATCATGGTACCATGGTGACCGCCAGGAGAGGCGGGGAAGATGTGTCAAGAAATATCTTGTGGTTCAAAGAAGTCCCCGCCAGCCCAAGGGAGGGACAGAGCCCCGGACCATTACGAGACCCGCTCGACGGGCCCCCAGAGACTAGTGAGCAAGACACAAGTCACGACAGAGGCGCTGATGGGTCAAGCACCAACATCCAGCCGGGCCCCCCCAGCGCCACCGAGGGTGAGAGCCCCGCAAGGGCTCGAAGAGAGCGCCACACTCGGAACTATGACCTACGGCCCAACCCCCGCCCAAGTCAGCGACTACGAGACTTTGCCTGCTGACAAGGATATCCAGCAACGGCAACTTTAAAAGTCCATGACGATGCTACTCAGTGGAAGCAGAAGATTGTTTTGGACTAGAGGTTAACTGTGTTAGAGTTTTGTGTTTTCAAGAACCGAGTTAGGAAGGGATGTAGTGTTTAGCACTCCAGTGTTTGGAGTGCTGGACACGGAAGTCCCTGCACTGCATCCGCAGGCCAGGCGTGGCCTGCAGGGAGAGCCAATAAATGGAAGGCGCTCGCTCAGGGGCGGCACTTCCGGCCAGGACTACTGTGTGTCTGGTGGTCACTGGCGCTGCGGTCCTGCCTCTAAGCGCGGCGCCACCTATGCAAAGGCGCCCCACTACACCGTCGGACTCCCTAGTTTCCTTGCTGAGACTCGCCTGGTTGCAAAGGTAAGATTTCTCAATCCGTAGCTTCGGAGACTTTGGTCTAGGTGCATGCTGGCCTGGATACAGTACAAGAGCGCTCCGATAAGCACCGCACATGGGAAAATCCATCCCCCGGAAGCAAAGAAACGTGAGGGCGAAACAGATTGGCAATAAGTGGTGGGGCCCCACCAATGGTGAATTATGTATCCCCAAGTTATAAATGGTATTGCTGATTTATATTCCTGTTCTGCTGTTCAGGACAGACCGCAATGTTCACAAAACAAACTACTTTCGGAGCCTTGTAACATTCCGCGAGCTGCACCGTGTTTTGGAGCTTGGAATGGCCATGTTGAGATTTCTTTGGGGTGTGAGGAAATTTGTATTTACAGTTTCATCTGCAATCGGATTCTAATAAGATTTGCAAGCCAACAGGGTAAACTAGAATATAGGGTTCCAAGCATGTAGTCCTTTCACCCGATTTCCAGTCAATCGCTTCACTACAGTAGGGTCCGTTTGGCCATCCACAGCTGGATCCCGTGGTCGCAGGAGCTCAGCGTTGAAATTCTGTAGAAATATATGTCTGAGTGGTGCACTACATGGCTGGCAGCCCGGCCTGAAAGCATGTTGAAGTTGACATCTCCTCTCATGGGGTTTTAAGCACATTAGGCACTGCACGTGAAGCAGAGTGGAAGCATGCTTTATTGATGATTAATGCAGATTCTGCACGATCCAATGCAGCCCCTCTATGCCTACACCCAGTGCTTGAAGTGGGAAAGGTCCTATCGGGATGCAGACCCGGCAGTAATACAAAACCGACTTTGAAGCAGGTCCATAGCTGGCTCTATACTCATGGCTTTAGCTTTACTGGCAAAAACACTGATCGATTTCCTGGCAATGATTCCAAAAACCCTTAAGTGATTCCATGTCAGCAGTGCAGTCCCTGTCTACATGTTTTACTTTATCTTTCATTCCTTAAGTGTATTTACCTTAAGTGTATTTACCTTTTTCCAAGATGCTGTGCTACTACAGTTTTTTTTAATGCATCATATGTCTCTTGCATATCCCTCCCTCCCCCCTCCCCCCAGCGCCTTGAGACCTTCACGGCTGAGTAGTGTGCATCACAAATCCCTGATTGATTGATTGATATTGCATACTTTGAACTGGTTCACCTTCGGGTGACTGAGTGAGTTCAGGTTGTGGGTTGGTGTTTGACATTGCAGGTTTGAGAGCTCTGAAGTTTAGGCAGAAGGCAGTGTGTTTCTCATGGAGCCTGTCAGTGGGTCATACAGGTGTACAAACTACATAAACATCCAATACTTGGCCTCTGCAGAGCACAATTGTGGTCACAATTGTGCCAATTTTAGTTTTGGTCTAGTGTGAGAAATGCAGATTAAAGATTTCAGAATGATGTGGGAAGAAGTGAAGGGGCTTAAGAGTCTAACCGAGTGAGTGATTACAGGAGAAAGTGGTGTGTAAGGGAGAACTGGAGTGTTTGAGACACTCTGAACTCCACTAACCCTTCCACTTTCTTATTCCTGTTTAATTCAATCTTATATTTTCTGAATTGAAAAATGTACGTTTTAAGTATTCACAACAAAATCATTGTTAATTATTTATACAGCTGCCAATCATTGCCATAGCCAGCAGGCCTGGCTTGTTTCAGGAATATATGTTTATTGTGTGATCAGTCTGGATACAATTACAGAAAACTCACAGAGGGGCACCTCAATACTTGTCAGTGAACACGGTGTGAAGCCTAGGAGTTTAAATTATGTGGTTTAACCAACACCCTTCATTACATCGGCCACACGTCTTGTAAAAGACTCCTAGTTATGCTTCTTTGGCCATTCCACATTTAGAGACCCCACCCCCCCCCCACTTTTTTTTTTTTAATCGCACTTAAAACACCACCTACACCTAAAATGGGCCACTTATAGTAGGACAATTGATTGGGAGATTAGAGCTATGCAGATATGTAAAATCCACTGTGTGATGCCTGCAAGTCCCCTCAATGACTTAAGAAGTTCAACTTGAAGTGCAACAAAGCTTAATCTTTCCTCAAATGACTTGATTATTTTGGGATTACTGTTCGCTCGAGCACCACAGCTAGCTATGTTGCATTGTTTCATGCAAGATGACATTAAAGGGACACCGGCTTAGTCTTGCTTTTCTCCCAGGACAAAGCCCAGTCTGTCTTCAACAAATCTCCTGAACAGGATGCTTAGCTAAAAGACTGGGCAAAGGTCTAGTGAGAAGGATCTTCCATTGTCTTTTCTGGTTGATGATCTGCGCTGGAGTAAGAAGATTGCATTTGAGTTGTTTTTTTAAAAAACTTTATGCCATGCTGGGAACTCTGTAGTGGACAAGAGTGAACAATTCCATAGGGTACACAAGGTTTAGGACTTGGGCGGCTCTATTGAATTCACACCGTTTTCCTGTATGGCTTGAACAGCAGAAAAGGCCATTATGGTTGGAAAGACATTCTTGAACTAACAGCCACCTATTCTCGCTCATAAGAGGGGAGCCAAATTGTGTAAAAGCACTGATGTTGTCATCCATGATGAGATGGGCATAATTCACAAAGCACTACTAAACAATGTTGGAATTCTACTCCTGTTGGTTTTCTTCTCTGTTTGGAGAAGATGCCTCATGTTTTGAGATGCTACAAATATCCCTATGAAAACTCCTGGATCTCTTTAAACGTGTTAAATTGGCAAGAATACTCCTAAAAGCTCATAATTACTCATGCAGATTTTATACTAGGTATAGAAAATACACAAGAGTAAGACTTACATTTCTGAGTTTTCCCATGTAGCTTTTTTTGTTTTTACTCCGCAGGGGAAATGCTTTTCATTGTAAAAATGTGTTCCCCTAGACCCCAATGACATTTTACGTTTTTCTCTGCAGGTTCCCTGCTTGGAAACAGTTGTGGAAACTTTTATAAGAGGCCATTTTACAAGTGCTTCCAGAGTGGGAATGACCTGCTGAATGTTTGAAGACTGGGGAGAGGGTGGGGCGAGTGGGAAAATGGTGCTTGATCTCAGAACTCTTCTTGATGGGGAGCTGCAAAATAGTATTTATTCTCATGAATATTCATCAATAACATGTCTACATCGCCAATGATCATCGAAAGTGAAACAGACCTCAGGGGTAGATAGTTTCCTGAATCAGGGCCAGGTTATCCCAAATTGACAGATATCGAGATGAGGTGCTGCATATACTGAGATGGGCCCCACCAGAATCCCTAGGAGAATAGATGAGGCAGTGTATCCCTAAAGACAAGATTTAAAGCAGCATTGCAAAAATACATCAATAAGAAATAAAGGACTGACTCGAAAAGGTACTTTGACATCAGGAATTTTGAGAAAACCATGAAGGTTTATTAAAATATTAAAGTACAATACAGAAGGCAAAAATTTAGCTCAGTTCAGTAAAGCAATCCGGGGACAAAGATTAGTTGCCATAAAGGCTCCCCGCAACAGAAATTAGAACATTGGAATGTGGAGCACTCCATTGAATACAATGGAGTGCTCCGTGCTTCTACAGGCCGGTAAAGGCCCGCAGAGCAATATTCCAATGTTGCTTTTGTTCAAAGCTATTGCTGTGAACAAAGACCTCTCAGAGCTCGAGGGGATTTAAACCCCCTCGGGCTCCGAGAGGCCTTTGTTTTATTTGTTAGAATATTCTGCCCTCTAGTGGCAGAATGTTCTAATAGCCTTATAGTCCTTCGTAGCTGGGCTATACCGGCTATTAAAGTCCCGCTCCCTTGTTAAAGGCCCTCGCCTTCGGCTCGGGCCTTTAACGCGGGAGTGGGCCTTTAATAGCCCGTATAGCCCGCTACGGCGGGCTATAAGGCTATATTAATGCAAATATGACCAAAATCAGGAAAATAGCCCAAGTACAAACTGGGCAGCAAATCAACAATAATTCGGGCAACATCCTTTGTAGGGATCTAAAAAGATCTGACTTACTCCCAAATTTGAGTGCCTTTTATAATGAATTTCACTATAGAAAGCAACAAAGAATTGCATAGTCTGTATTGGATGAGCAAATTTATTTTTTCAGCACCAAATCACAGTTCAGTCAAACCCACCATGTTAGCACTATCCCATAATATGAATACTTTAAACTCTTTCTAACCTAATGTCATTGGAGGAGACAGAACTATGTTACAATAAACAATGAAAAGATTTAAAGATGCTCCGTCTACAGCGTGTAAACAGGAAGAGCCTTAAATGTAGCAAAGCTTCCACCTGAGTTCTTAGTCAACAGCATATGATTACAAAAAAAAACAGCGCATATTTTGCTGTGTGTGGTGTCAACTGAGAAAATATAAACACACAATGAATATCATGAGCCTGCAGCCATATTGTTCAAAATGAAGTTGAGGCCTAGGTAGGGCCTAATTAAGCATAGTCCAGAAAAATGCTTTTCTATACATCTCAGTGTTTTTGTTACAATTGCAATAGATTCATGTTAATATGTGCATATGGTTCGAATCAGAAAGTAGCTCCCACAAAATCCCCCCACTGATGATTACAATCATCACCAAAATCCCATTAGTACATTCATAATACAGTCTGACTTTCTGTCTGTTGCTCGATTCTTCCATTATTTTGATGTCCTCAAACTCATACTTTGATATCATCCATCGTGTTCAGGTAGCAACTCCTCTTATTCTTAGTCATTGTTGACACCTTCTTACACCCTTATTTTAATCCCATTTTAGAAAAGATTACTTCAAAGAATTAAAACAAGAGAATAAGAACAATTGCACAAGTTAACACAATGACTATACGCTTACTGTAATCTAGAATGAAGGTACAGTACTGTTGTACCTTCAGCACATAAGAGACTTTGCCTTCCTCTGTGAGAAGGGTATTCAATGGAAGGCAGTTTGGCATAGTCATAGCATGCATAGCCATGAACTCCTCATTTATTGTAGTTAATGCTCCAGCAGTGTTAGAAGCGAGAGATGATCACAAGGATTTACAAGCCTCTATTCTTCACATCAATGCATGCTACACCAGTAGACTGAATCATAGCTGCTAGTGCATCCAACACAATTTGTCTAAATCCACGCTTCACTCTTTCAAAACACCTGCATCATTCACTGGACTCGCATTGTAAACCCGAGGGATTGCCAAAGCAAGGTTGCAGCTCCCGACCCAATTACGAGCAGGTTAAAATGGGTAATCTCACCATAAACATAATAAATTCCTCTAAATATTGACTTCACCAATTAAAAACTCATCAACAATGCAACTCCTTTCAAACTCACTCTCTCCAACAAATTCCATTGAACTAATATCTTTAGAACTTTGACGCGCCATACACAACACCCCTTTTCTCTCATGCTACATTCTCACTCTCGGATGCACATTGGAATTCCTAAATTTCACTTTGCCTCAATTTGTATCCTAATCTCACTCGCAGCTTCCCATTTCCTTGGAATTTTCACCCTTTTTTTATTATACTCCCTAACAAACTCTTGCTTTTCTTCACTTAAACTGCAAACTCATTTTTTAGTATTGTCATTGATCATGTTATGTTGTTCAGTTGCTCTCAAGTGTAGAAAAAGTTACACAATTCCCAGAGTCTTCAAATGCAAGTAGTTCTTTCAACGAAGCATTAGAATCTGAAGGATATGGAGACAAAAGCTCTCTATTGTAGAAAACATTAATAAACAAATTACAGGAAAGCATATAGGAGATTGACAATTGTACACACGAAACAGGTGCTGACTTTCATAATTTATATATATTCTTTTAACAAATACAAATTTGTTCTCTTTATAATTGCCTACAGATCTAGTTCTATGTGTTAACTTCATGTGTACTGTATCATTGTGTGTAGTAGTTAATTCAACTTGTGGTGGTGGAGCGAATCCAACTGGAGAAATCAAACATAGCAGGCCAGCTAAGATTAATATCATTATCAACGAGAATATATATCAAAATTGCCGACACTGCAGCACTTTTGTCTGCAGTTAGCAGTTGTCTTTGTCTAATAAAAAAAAAAAGAGACCGGGAAAACCTAACTTCTAAAAAGGTACAAATTCAGGAACTCTTTTTGTTTTTGTTTTCCAAAATATTCAGCTCATTAACTCGGTCCATAGAATTCAGGACACCCCACTATCTTCGTCTGGATACCTAAGGTACAAAACAAAAAAATATCAAATTCATTACTTGAATAATTAAAAAAAAAATCAGATCAAAATTCTTTAAAACACTTTACTAAGTTCAAGGTGGTTGTGGTTCTTCTGACTCGTCTTCAGAGATGAACTGGCAGGAATTTGTCAAATCATAGACTTCCATCTGTGACTCTTCATGTGCAGAGACTGATGCTAGATAAGTCCCCTCTGGTGATGTATATTTTCTTTTTGGCACTCTCTCTTTTTTCAGTCTTTTAGCCACAGGGAATTCACTTTCACTGAATTCAGAATCCACTCAGTTGTGACTCTTCTCTAATTTATTCTGGTCTCTCAGTTTTCCAGTGCAGTCTTTAGCTTCCTCTCACAGATTGAGACCACTTGCCCCTTCGATGTACACTCTAGTCTCCTGCTTCTCTTGTGACTACTGCTGTATTTTCTTCTCTTTCATCTGGATTGATTAAATGAAGTTACCCAAACATCGTTATGATCTGTCTTACAGCCAGCTGTTTCACACCATTTCTTTTCATCCTCTTGTACTTCCTCCTAGAGCCCTCTGAGGACACTCCATGTTGCTTGTACTGGATTCAACAAAAAACAATTCACATTATCAGTTTCATCAGTTTCTGTCTTAGTTTTACATTGTTCTGGTTCTTGTTCTTGCTCCTGCTCTTTTTAATTTAATTGTTAGTTTCAAGATCAGGATACCTAGTAACTTCATTGGCATAGTGATTGCCCATGGTGACCATGTTATCAGTAAATCTATTAGCTAATGCACTTTACAACCGATATCTCTTTTGGTTGCTGTATGGCCTCTAACACAGTCAAAATGTATGTACCATTTGGCTTGGAGTACCAGAGGATGTCCTAAAAACCATTGGTGACAGTAATTGTCGAAAATCATGTCCCACTCCAAAACCATACTGCTGTCTGTGTAAATTGTCCCACTCTGTTTGTTACCCAGACCACATGCTCTTGTTGGGGCAATTAGTTCTGCTATTTATGCTGAAGTTACATTACACAAGTCTGATGTTTCAATAATTTCAGAATAGAACTGCGTAGGCTGCTCTCTGTATTCTCTGATGGCCTCTCAGACCAGAATCATCCACAAATATTCAGGTCAGCCATTTCAAAACAATATCTTTGTCTGATACACATTTCTGTTACATCGTTGCAATCCTGATCAGAGACTTCATCATTGTTTGGAACTAGCATCAGCATTGCAGGAATTAAGGAATTACACCACCTTATTGAGATGTTATCAGCTGCCAATGTTTGTCAAGCAGCTGCTTGTCATGTGTATGGCTATTAGAAATGGGGGGGGGTCTCTAGTTGGCAGAGGTGGGTACCTTTGTCCAAATAGGGACCCTTGCTTCTAGTCAGGGTAAGGGGGAAACGCTTCTAAAATAACCCCTGCTTACCCCCTTGGTAGCTTGGCACGAGCAGACAGGCTCATCTCAGAGGCAGCGTGTAAAGCATTTGTGAACACATACAGTAATAAAAATATGACTTTCAAATGGTAGAAATAGTTCAGTTCAAAGCAAATTACAGATGCAACACTTATCACACAAAGTACCTTGGATACTTTGCGCACACAAACAAAAAGGGTCGCAGAGAAGGTGATGCGTCGGTTCCTTACACTCAGGGAAGGTGATGCGTCGGTTCCTTGCTCCGGGGGAGGTGATGCATCAGTTCCTTACTGCTGCGCAGGGGAGGTGATGCGTCGGTTCCTTACCGGAGAGGAGGTGATGCGTCGGTTTCTTACTGCGTGGGGAGGTGATGCGCCGGTTTCTTACTGCGTCCCCCAACGATGCGACAGACTTGGCGCCGCGATGCGACGATCCGGGACGATGCGTGGGTTCATGCAGCCGCACAGCAGGTCTTGCATCCGAATCGGTGCAGTGATCTCGGACTTTGGAGATCGGTGCACTCGATGTGGCATGCGGCGCTTTCTCGAGCCGCGGGCAGGCGCTGCGATTTCTTCGGCGATGCGTCAAACAGTTGCGGATGCGTCGCGCTTCTTGAAGTTGCATTGCTTTTCTAGCTCCCAGCGGCAAAACACCCTCCAGAGGTCCAAAACAACAGCAGGCACCTCTTAGCAGGTCAGAGCTCCCAGCAAGGAAGTTCAGGGGAGCTAGTGGTGAAGTCTTTGTGTCCCTGAGACTTCAGAACAGGAGGCAAGCTCAGTTTCAAGCCCTTGGAGATCTTCCTCAAGCAGGGAACACAGCAAACAGCAAAGTCCTTTCTCCTTTCCTTGGCAGCAAGTAGCCACTGCAGGCCAACCCCAGACCGCAAACAGCACAGGGACAGTATTCCTCCTCCAGCTCTTCTCCTTGGCAAAGGTTCCTCTTGATTCCCAGAAGTGGTCTGTGAAGTCTTTTCTATCCCTGAGACTTCCAACAGGAGGCAAGCTCTACTTCAAGCCCTTGGAGAAAACTCTTAACAGCAGGATGATGAAGGCACAGTCCAGTCCTTTCCCTGCCCAAGACAGAAGCAACCACTGCAGGCCAACCCCAACAGCACACAGCACACAGCACAGGGGCAGTACTCCTCCAGCTTTCCCGGTTCTTCTTCCTGGCAGGTTCCTTAGTTCAGCAGTAATCTAAAAGTCTGGGGTCTGGGCCCCTCTTTTTAAACAGTAAATATCTTTGTTCTCTCCTGGCCCAAGGCTCTGAGCCCAGTCCAAACCAGTTCTGGGGGGCACTTTGCAAGTGCACAACAACCTCCATTGTCAGTGTGAGCCCTGGCTCCAGACACACCACAGGGGGGCAGAGCCATCATTGTGGAAGGCAGGCACAGCCCTATTCATGTGCAGGTGCTACTCCTCCCACCACTCCAAATGCAGTCCAGGCCTGTTCAGCCTAGCGCTGACTCATCCTGACTCTCTGGAGCCACTGCACATCCCCAGCCCCTTTCACTCCATAGCCAGACAGTCAATACACATCCTAGCAGAGGCACACTGGATGGCTAAGCAAGAAAATACCTACTTTCTAAAAGTTGTATTTTCAAACACAGAATGTAAAAATCACCCTCACTAAAAGATGCATTTTAACATTCCGAGTTCAGGCATACTAAACTTTATTTTCCTATCTGGTTCCCAGGGGCACTTGTGCTTATAAGATGTTATAAGCAACCTCCCCATTCTATCCTATGGGAACAGATAGCCTTACAATAGTGAAAAACGAAATTGGCAGCATTTCACTATCAGGACACGCCACACACATCAGGGCATGTCCTACCTTTCACATACACTGCACCCTGCCCACAGGGGTACCTTGGACCTACCTTAGGGGTGACTAACATGTAAAAAAAAGAGGGAAAAAAGGGAAGGTTAGGGCCTGGCAAGAGGGTGCACTTTCTAAGTCGACATAGCAGTACTAGACTGCACACAGGCTCTGCAATGGCAGGCCTGAGTTACATTTACAGGCTGCTAATGTGGGTGGCACAATCAGTGCTGCAGGCCCACTAGCCATATTTGATTTACAGCCCCTGGGGGCACACAGTGCACTGTACTAGGGACTGACTAATTAATCAAATCAGCCAATTATGGAAACACCAATCCATACATACAATTTACAGGGAGAGCATATGCATTTTAGCGCTGATCAGCAGTGGTAAAGTGCCCAGAGTCTTAAAACCAACAAAAACAGGTCAGAAACAGAAGGCCACAAAGCAAGAAGTCTAGGGATCAACCCGCTGAAAAAGCCAGGTCTAACAATGGCCCATTACAATTGCCTCACTTTGCTCATTTGCAAGGCAAACCGCTGCTATGGATTACAGACAAAGAGGAAAAACAGTGGCTACTGGATCTAATGTAGCAGAGAAGTAAGCGGCCAGCTGCTTTACCTTACCATGCTTTTGAATAAACACAGACAGAGCACACCCTTCTCTTCCATAACAAAATAATTGAAATTCTCTGTCATAATTAGGCATTCCTGGAGCTGGTGCGTTGCAGCGATTGTTTCTGAGTTCTAGGAAGACATTCATGCATTCTTCATCCAATGACACCGGATCCACTATGTCGCTGTGAGCAAGACTTACTAAAGGCTTTGCAATCAGGGAAAAGTTTGGAATCCATTGACAACAGTAGCCAGCCATTCCCAGAAAGATCCTCACTTCCCTCTGAGTAGTCAGAGGATTCATTTTCAGGATTGCAGAAACTTGCTGTTTGGGCACCTTTCTCATTCCTTTTTCAATATGGTGACCAAGGTAAATCCCTTCTCTTTGCCAATACTGCATCTTTGTCCATGAGACCTTAGGCCCATTATCAGCAAGATTGTTCAAGAGTGTAAATGTATCCAACTTGGAATCTTTTGTCTTTCAAGCCACTAATAGATCACCAACATATTGCACCAGTGCTGCGTTACAGGGCAGTTGCTGATTTTCCAAATGTTTCTTTAGAATCTGACTAAATATTGAAGGACTTTCAGTATGTCTTTGGGATTCAACCCTGAATTATTACTTTTTTGAGAAAACTACATGCGAAAAAATATTGTCTATCCTTATGTAGAGGAATGGAGAAGAGCGCTTGAGACAAATCAATGAGTGTGTATCACCTACATCTGTTTCTTAATGCCCATCAAATAGGAGTTGCTAGGATTACTAAACCCCTCTCGTAGAATTCCCTGTTCTGTCATTTTCTCTGATGGACTTCATTCCTTCCTCTGCTTCTCGTGAACCTTTATATTGAGTCCTGGGGCAAACTGCATCTGGTTTGACCGTAAATTATACTGGCTCTGCGTTTTTTTTTAGTTCAATCTCTTTACCTGGAAAATACCATACTACTTCTGTGCATCTTAAATCAAGAGGCAAGGCAAGTCATCCTTTGTAAAAACTGAGTCTTAATTGTGACTTCATACAGTGTACAGGTAAACCTCTGCCGGGTAAATTAACAGGACTCGAATAACACAACATGAATTGGCTGTCAATTTCCATAGACACAATCTTAACTCTTAACCGGGGCATTTGCCGAAACCTGATTATTAATCTGCTTATAGTTAATTCCCATAACTTAGACCACTTTTCATGGGTCTGGTAGGCTTTGGACCTCCATGGATTGAACAGTCAACCTTTAGGACTGCATCAAGCATGCAGTGGTTCCTGTGCCCTAAACCCCCCTCCTCCGCCCCCTCATCAATACAGTCATTACAAATGTGTCACTTTTGGAGTAAAGTTGGGAAAGTCACTGTTCAAAATCAAAGGACTTTGCTGGAAACCTAAATTCTGTGGCATTTTATTTTTCATGTTTTGCTGCAAAACTGGAGCTACAGGAATATTTGGAACTGCCCTTGATTCTGCGCCCTTTGCATAGCAATCTGTTGGGCTGGGACAGCAAACTGTAAGTGTCTATTTTGCATGTTGCTTCATTTGAGGAATAAAATCAGTTTGGATTCGATCTAGATTCTGTTGACAATCACGCTACCAATTCAAGCGCACAAATGACGAGCAGCGCTCTTTTTAAGCATGTTGATCTTCGCATTCATTCCAGGTCAATTTACAAGCCCTCCTTCTGCCCTGCATGACCACATTCCCAACATGTCTAGATAACATTTAATCTCCTTGTGCTCAAGCTCCCTGTACACCCTGCATCCTGAAATTTGAATTTACACTCGCACCAGAATTTGAAAATGGTGCAAAGTCTGCATCTGAATTAATTCGATTTTTACCACCTCTTTGAAGCTGTTTTGTCAGTGCAACCATCAACATTTCCTTAATCTTTCTCTGCTTGGTGTCAAAGCACTCACTGCAGTATTTGGCGTACTGAAGTAGCTCATCATTACTCTTAGGCTGCCAACATTTCACAATCTGCTGAATATGAGAATTAAGTTCTGGGTGAAAACCCAAAGTAAAGCAGATATGAATTCGTTGCTGCCTTCTTTTGCTGGATTTCTGAATCCACTATACTTGCTATAGATCTGCATTATCCTCTCATAATATGAATGCACCGATTCTTTTGTCTCTAGTGTAGCTCTCATGATTTTTGCCCATTATCTCTTTCTCAGCCACTTTGTAGTTCAAACGCTCTATTACTGTTTTATATTTTTCCATTACCGGAGCATTTGGACCATTATTAGGAGGTACTCTGTGGGGTTCATCTGTTGGCAAACAAACAGCAGCTTTGCGCTCAGCTCACAAATCTTTAGGAATTATTGCAAACAATGTATTCAAATCGGTCGAAAGCACCTTCGAAATAGTCACTAATCTTTCATCTTCTGTGTACTACTTTCTGGTGCCTCTCTGTTTTTGAAATTTTTTAGTAAATGTATAGAGATCAGACCTAGTACAAGGAACATGCACATTATTCCATCCATGTACTGCTTGCAAACGGATTTCTGTCGGAACCATTTCTGTTTCAGGTTCACTCGTGACCATCATCACTTTATTCTCTGTATCAATTATTTTCTTTTTAGAACTAATATTCTTCCACTTGTCCCTGTACTTTCTCATATCTCTCCAGTCCTTTATGGAATTAATCTAGTCCTTGTTATGAGCTCACAGTCAGGGGCCCCATGTTTTCTATTTTAGCTTGGCTTAATTCCATTCTAAAGTTTCTACACAAGCTCCTATTTTTATATAAGTCAATATGTTCTTCTGCTGAATCTTCCAACCTGTCACATGCTTCACTCGAATACATAGCTACTTCCTTATATATATTCCTTTAAATAGATCAGTTCATCTGAATTGTATACATGCAGTCTTCCTGCATTGATTGTCCCCTACAAAATGTCTCCAAATTCAATTTTCAGCACATCAAATGTATTCTCAATTTACTTCTTATCCCTCTCACTAATTAATGCAAGACGTACACCCATAACTTTGCATTGTCTTCTCTCCAGCCTTTCTCTGCATTTCCCACTTGGATTCTAGCCATTGACTCCCTGTATTTCTAACTTGCTTCTTCATTCTTTTTCTTTCCGTCTCGATGACCACTCGACCCCACTCATTTAAGGCCTCAAATTGTGTTAGTCTAGGTTGCTGCTTTCTCTCATGCATTATATTCCTCAGGTAATCAAACTTTCTAATATTAAAGTTACTCTGTTAAGTAAATTGTGTGTCCTTGTCCCCAGATGTGAACCTGTGCTAATCTTTTAATAACATATACACACATATGAAACCTGACGTTCGACATCATTTCAAATGTAGGAGTAACCTCAGGAAGAACCTTTTCACCTTCCATAATAACTTTAGAAACTTAATAACTTTAGAAACTTTAGGCCGTTTCAGTCTAGCTCCCATTTCTCCTAATCCAAACATGTGAAATACCCAAAAACAAACGATCAATGACGGTGCTACTATGGCAAATGTCAACCAATCGCAGAGTGACTTCCAGCAACAGCTAACCAATCACTCTTTGATTGAAGAAGGTAAGGATGTACACACAAAACAATTCCTTACTTTCATAATTTCTACATATTTGAATACAAGTTTGCTTTATAATTGCCTCTGTGTTCGCTTCATGTGTACTATATCATTGTGTGTAGTAGTTAACTCCACTTGTGGTGGTGGAGCGTATCCAACTGGAGAAATTTAACATAACAGGCCAACTAAGATTATTAATATCCTTATCAGCGGGAAAATACTAAAACTTTTGCAGCATCTTTGTTTGCAATTAGTTGCCATCTTCTACCAAATAAAAAAACTTAAAATGACCGGAAATAACCAAACTTTTAAAAAGGTCCAAAATCAGGAACACTTTTTTTTTTTCTTTTTTCCAAATGTTCAGGTCATTACCTCAGTCTATAGATATCAGGACACCCTACTATCTTCAGTCTTGGTGCCTATGGTACAAAACAAACAAAATATCAAATTCAATATCTGTATATTTAAAAAATTGAATTTACAATTCTTCAAATGTTCATAGGTGGTTCTGATTCTTAATTTGTGTTCCAATGTAACCCAAGCCTGTCCTTATTCAGCTTGCAACACATCATTTACCAAAACAAATAATGTGTGGTTTCAAATGTTGACCATCAAATGCCATCATCAAGCTTATGGAACATCAATAGCTCGAGATAGCAAAACTCGACCACAACACATGCAGAGTTATTGGCACCTTCATACAGCCTGAATACTTTGAGAGGCTGAAACAAATGCTCTATCCTCTTTATATTCTGAAGGTATGATCAGAAGGTCAGTCCTATTCTCTTTATGTAAGTGAATGCAGATTACAATTTTAGTTTGACTCATTGTGATAGGCCTAGATATTTCCAACCTATTCACTGACCCCTTTAAGGATCTGAATTACAAGTGATACAGACTTCACACACTTTGTAATTACTGGGTGTTATAAGGGTCACATCCCTTGTTAAATTCCGGCAGGATGGACCTGCCAAAATTTAGCAGGGGAAAAATGCCTGGTAATTACTGGGACATTTAGATTTTTGTGCTTTAAACACCAAAATCCACAGGTGATTCCCTGTTATTGGGAGAAAATAGCATAACAGGTGCCATTTGTCTCACCAATGAGTTCTGACAGATTTGATAGGGTGCAATGGCTTCTGACAGATTTGATAGGATGCACCCTTTTCTAGACCACCCATGATGATAGCCTAAGTAGTTTATCTACAAATACAGCTTTGGGTATCTCTCAGGGTATAGTTTATAGTCCTTTTAACACCCATACAGAAGTCTAAACCCAATGGGCAGTATGTATGTTTTTGTGGTGGTATGGTCATAAAATAATGGCAGTTGCCTACTGAGAATCGTACTCTGAGGTTTGCTCAACAGGGCAATTTTCCAAAAGTTATGTTATGCAGATTTGTAGAGCGTATTCTCACCGGTGATGGTATCCTCGTGCTGAGAAGGTGTGGGTTTAGGCAAATCTATAGCCAAGTGGCACTACTCGAAAAGCAAGATCTTCAGCTCCTTGCAGAATTCAAGAAGTGAGGAGGAGGCTCTTATGTGTAGCTGCAGGTCATTCTATGATTTAGGAGTCAAGTAGGAGAAGGATTGACCACCGGATCTAGTTTTCTATATGCTTGGAATCTGTGCAAGTAGGAGTCCAGATGAGCAGAGGTGTCTGGAAGGTTTATGAAAGCAGTTGTGATTGTTGAGGCATGCTTGGCCAGTGTTATGTTGTGCCTTTAAAGTGTGGATGAGGAGTTTACATTGTACGTGTTTGTGTATGGGGAGCCAGTGTAGTGCCTTCAAGTGTGGTGTGATGCGAGAGCGGCGTAGGAGGTTGAGAGTGATTCTCACTGCCTAGTTCTGAATGGTCTGCAGCCTTCAGGTGAGTTTTTTTGTTGCTCTTGTCATAGAGGGTGTTCCCATAGTCCAGCTTGCTTGGGAAATGGATGTGTGTGATGGTTTTCTGGGTGCTGATTGGGAACCATTTGAAAATCTTCCTCAGCATCTTCAGGGTATAGAAGCAAGAGGCGGTGACTACATTGACTTGGGCGGTCATCTTAAGTTTGCTATTGATGACGATCCACTGGTTCTTGGTGTGTGCCTATCCTAACTCTGTTGGCCAACAGGTGACATCCCACGGTGAAGTGCTCTTCATGAAGATCACAATTCCAATCTTGTCAATGTACAGCTTCAGGCAGTTAGTCTTCATCTAGTTGGCCATTTCAGTCCGGCAGGCATTCAACTTGATCCGGATACTGGGCTTCTTGTCCATGAAGGAGAGAATGAACTGTCTCATCGGCTTAGGAAAGGACGTTGATGTCGTGAGAGCGGATGATGCTCGCTTGAGCGATCATGTATGCGTTGAAGAGGGTCGGGCTCAGGGAGGGTTCTTCTGGAACTCCGCAGATGAGGTTTTGGGTATCCGAGGTGTATGGTGCTAGGCTAACTGACTGTGTCCTTCCAGTCAAAAAGGAACAGATCCAGCGGACTTCGTGTTCTTGGATTCTAATGTCGTGTAGGTATTGGATGGGAGACCATGTCAAACCCTGTGGAGAGGCGCAGAAGGAAGAGGGCCGCCATGTCTCCTCTGTCTAGGGTCATTCAGATGACATCAGTGGCTGCAATTAGGGCACTTTCCATTCTGTGGTTGGGTCTGAAACCAGACTGAGTGTTATTGAGGAGTTGGTGGTCGTTGAGGTATTAGGCGAGGTGTTTGTTGATAATTTTCTCTAAGATCTTGGCAGGAATGGTAGAAGGGAGATCGGTCTGTAGTTGGTGAGCGTTGAAGAGTCTGTGGTGGGTTATTTCAGCAATGGAAGGACATTTGCTGGTTTCTAAGAATCTGGGAAGGTCCCAAAAGAGGTGGAGGCATTCAGAATGGGTGTGAGCATGTTGCTGATAGGTTAAAGTCCACTTGAGTAGGTGTGGTGGGGGAAGTGGTCCGATGGGGACCACTGATTGGATGCCCTTCATGGTGGAGATGGTTTCTACTGGGGTGATGGGGCCATGTGTTTAACATTAGTTCTTTAGATAAGATTGGGAGCCATTTGGCAAGGTCTGCCAGTTCTGGGTGCGGGTTGAAGTTGCTGTAAATTGTGGTGATTTTGTATTGAGAGAAATTGTTAGGTGAAATCCTTCACAATGGCAAAGATTTCTTTGCTTCTGTTGGTGCTGACATAGATGCAGTGTGCCAGAGTGGCTTATTTGGTGGTAGCATCTCAAGGCAGATTTGAAAGTGCTCCTGTCTGCATTGTCCTGGCTCATTCTCCATTTTCTCGCCAGTTGTTTGTAGTGGTGCTTGATCAATCTGAATTCCTCTGTGTACCAACTGGTCTGGGGTCTAGATCTTGTTGTATTGCCATGGTTGAGCCGGGGCAGGGAGTCTGTGCAAGAGGTGATGCAATTGCTGAAATTCTTGATGGCTTTGGGGAGGCTGTTGCTGTGTTTGGGTCGGCTTGTGTTGAGAGCAGTGTTTTAGGCCTTGTCAGTGATGCTACTCTAGTTTTGGCTGGCTGGTATGGTGGTTGTGCATGTGCATTGCACCAGGATGGGAATGCTGAACTTGATAAGGGTGTGATCTGTCCAGAAAACTTGTCTGGGCTTGGATGTTGCCAAAGGTGGTGAAAATAGGGTCCGGGAGGTGTCCAGTGATGTGGGTAGGTCCCATTATTCGTAGGGCAAGTCCCAGGCTTCAAAGGTCTTCAATGAGTGCTTTTGAGTTTGGGTCAGTGTGGAGTTCTAGGCTGAAGTTCAGGTCTCAAAGTAGGATGTAATTGGTAAGGTCGTGGGTGAGTGGTGCGACAAAAACTCTGTGATAGTGTCAGTAAAGTTGGTGCGGAGTCCAGGTGGTCTGTAGATAAGAGTGGGCTTGGGGTGAAGTTGGCTGTGACCTGGAGCTTGAACAACAGGTTTTCGAACTTGGAGGATGACGTATCCTTGGAGGTGGTGCAGCTGATGGCATTCTTGTGGATGATGGCGAATCAAACTCTGGGCTTGTGAAGTCTGTCCTGCCTGGCGTTCTTGTAGCCGGGAGGGATGGTTGTGGTGATGTCAGTTGCTGAAGCAGGGTTCAGCCAGTTTTCCGTGAGTAAAAGTAGATCCGGGGCATTGCCGTACTAATTAAAAAGTTTTTCCTTGTACAGAGGGCTTCATAATGCGAAAATAATTTTACTCCTTATTTATGTATTGAGCATAGATGCTACATGCACACAGGATTAGCTCCACCCTTAACTATGGTGATTCAGATGCACTAACATCTAGATGGACCTTTGTGAGCAGGTTATATTTAAGCAGAGTTCATCCTTCCAAACGTCATCCTACTGAAATGTGTGCCGCCAGCTGTAGGGCTTTCTCTAGTGTTTGAACCCTTTTAATTTTGACCTTCGTAAATACTACCTTTGTTATGTAATGGGTAAACAATGCCAATTCTGTATATTTTATTGTAATAGTCTAAGTGTGTATCATTTGTCTCTGCTGGTGTATGTGCTCTTGTGCCATGGGATTTCTGTATTGTGACTATGATTTTGGCACTGTTAGTTCTTCTCCACCAGACTGAGTCTCCCAGCCTTATTGGTCACTGTGCCTCTTGTAGTGAAGTAGCCTGAGCCGGTCTAGTAACTCTGTGTATTCCACTTTTGTTTTTGTTGGGCACGCCCTTACTTCTGCAGTTGTCATTGCTTCTTTTTCCAAGTCTTTCTTTATATCCTCTAGTTTTGTGACTTACATTTTACTCACGATCTTGACCTTGTGAGACGTTCCTATACAAGTCACCCTCACACAGTTCTTGAATGCCTCCCACTCTATCAATGCGCTGCTCGTCCAGGCTGTATTTTCAGCAAAGTAATAGCGCAACATTGTCCCAAGAGATTCTCTGGAGTCCTTGCCTAGGAGAGCCAGGGGCTGGTGCCAAAAGGATTTACTTGTGGAACGCCACCCCCACTATAATGTCATTAATAAAGAGGTGTGGTCTGTGGATAGCACATTGCCCGCAGGTGAGTGCTGCTTAGAAGCATTTCCATTCTGTTGAGCAAGTAGTGTACATTGGAATAATATGAGTAACCTCTTTCTTTGGGGGTGCTTTTTGCCATACCTCAATCAATTCCCCAGTTTTGCAGCCAATTTTGGAGTTTCTGCAGCATAAAGGTAGCCAGTGTCTTCAGCAATGGTGGGAATGATCTATCCCAGTCCAGGTATGAGACACAGTTATGATCACTAATGGTATGTGTTGTAAATGTGGAATCGGTGCTAATGTCCCATTCAAGAATTCTAATTTGGAGGAATTCAGGGCAGTTCCCTCTCTAGTCACCCTCCCACTCTTGTGTCTCTGCTATTGGAGTGATTACAAAGGGGATTCCCTGAGCCTATCCGCAGTAATGTACCACTGGCATAAGACGAATACGATGGCATAGCTGTCTAAATCGTTTCATCAATGTCTCCCCCCCTCCTCTTTAGATAAGTGTGTTTCCTGCCGGATTGCAAAGACTCCCCCACATTGTCTGGTGCATGTATGTCCTCTGTTGTGTTGGATAAATTGCTCTACCCCCTAAAGAACGGTCCAATACTTAGCTATGCGTTTGCATACATCATCCGTGTAGGGGCAGTGACCTGCCGCTACCTGCAGGCCCATCTAGCCTAGTGAGTCCGGTACATCTTAGTGGAAAGGATTTAAAGTGCCGGTGTTCTAAAATACAGTTTTTCTTTTTCAATCCCTAAGGAAGGAGTGTGAAAGAGGATTTATATGGAGGCTCGCACAGTACACAAGAGGTTCATAAGGGTACTCGTCAAGGCATCGGCCTGGAGGGGTCTAGACGCAACCTACTTCTGCTCTGCGCTGCCATAGGTGAAAGATGACGAAGGGGGCACGCTCATTTGAGAATTGAGGATGTGCTCACAATTTTTGTGCTGGCTGCCCCCTTTTCCTTGCCCAATTCCACCACAAATATTCTGCGCATGGTTATGAGCGCAGTCTTCTGCGCACGCGCAAGTGACTTCAGAGCCTGGGATGGTGCGTTTCAATTTATCTTGCATATTTGCAAAGTGTACACAGGCCAGAAAGAATTAGGCCCAGGTAAGACGAACTTTATCATCTGTGTGAGTGGTATGTCATCCATAAAATTATTCCTGATTCTTTATAAATGGTTAGAGTTTTACATGTAGTGGGGGTTGCAGTTAAACCAATGTTTGTTGGTTTCGGCTATTTAACTTTTGAATGAAGAAAGCCTATTTCAGCCTCCTTCTCAACTGGGGTGGAAACCTCTGTCGGCGTGAGGATGTCTGGCCGCTTATCAGAGCTACAGGTGTGAGGGAAAATCTGCACTAATTGTACATGCCGCAATTTCTAGGTTGATTTGTTTTTACTGGAGAAAGTTTCATTTTGAGAGACTGAGCGTCCAAGTGCTTAAGGCACTGACCTGCTGGCCTTGTTAGTTCTTACACCTCGAATTTAAAAAACATGAGATCTGGTGCCTTTATCGGCACAATTTTCAAATAAATTGCCTAAAAAATGAGCATATTTATAAGTCGTATCACATCCAAAGCGACAGCTGTTATACAGGAGACACGCGCCTCAAAGAAAACTTTCAAGAAAATGGGGCAAACCAACTATTTTCAGGACCATTTATAAATGGCTGACAGGCATGGGTATTAGGGGCAACCCACACAATCTGGCTGTACAGTACATTTTGGCATGCTGTCCTATTATTTTTCAAAGTGTATATAAATCTTTGTTAATTTCTCCTTGCCTACTCCTTTCATTGCTACTGCATGCTTAATTTCTACTACCTACTCCTTTAATTTTCATCTTGACCCTTTGAAGTAAATTGCCTGTCCTGCTATTTGACTGAGAATCTACTGGAATGGGGCAGGATGGGAAAGTATAAAGGTGTCCATCTCCGTCTCAGGCCACAGACAGCAGAGCTACCCTTTTCGTTAGACATCCCCCACCAGCTCTGACAGCAGAGCAACAGCTCAGGATATCGACTCCGCTTATCTTACCAGTGCTTAATTTGTAATCAGGAGGCCACTGCCCATTGCCTCTGCCAGCACTGCCAATGACAGTACCTACACAGCTACTAAACCTCACACTCTTACAAGTGTGACAATTTAGATTATTCCAGGCGCCTAACACTATAAGAAAGGCTTGAGCGGCAGGTATTAGTCCTTTTTAATGCATATTGATTTGATAAATATTAGACCTGGCACCATTGGCGTGGGTCTCCCTTCTTTTCACTGTTGCCTCCTATGTTTTTGCTATGTTTTTGCTGGTCTAGATGCTTTGGGCACTTTGCCACTGCTGTTCAGTGCCAAAGTGCAAGTGCTCCCTATTGTAAATTGTTGTAATGGATTAGTGACTCCATGATTGGCTTATTTGATTTACTTGTCAGACCCTAGTACAGTGCACCATGAGTGCCCAGGGCCTGTAAATCAAATGCTGCTGGTGGGCTTGCAGCACTGATTGTGCCACCCACAGAAGCAGCTTGTAAAATATGGCTCAGGCCTGCCATTGCAGACCCTGTGTGCAGTCTGGGACTGCCATGTCGACTTGGCAAGTGCACACACTTGCCAGTCCCTAAACCTTCCCTTTTCTGCATGTTAGTCACCCCTAAGGTAGGCCCAAGGTACCCCTGTGGGGCAGGGTGCATTGTATGAAAAAGGTAGGACATGCCCTGATGTGTGTGGCATGTCCTGATAGTGAATTACAGCCAATTTAGTTTTTCACTATTGTAAGGCTATCTGTTCCCGTACGCCAGAATGGGCAGTTTGATTATAACATCTTATAATCCTAACTGACCCTTGGAACAAGATGGGAAAATAAAGTTTAGTATGCCTGAACTCAGAATGTTAAAATACATCTTTTAGTGTGGGTGATTTTTACATTCTGTGTTTTGAAAATACCACTTTTAGAAAGTAGGTATTTTCTTGCCTAACCATCCAGTATGCCTCTGCTAGGTTTGTGTATTCCATGTCTGGTTTGTGAGTGACAGGGGGCTGGAGAGGGCTTTGGCTCCAGCAGTCTGATGAGTCTGGGCTGGGCTGAATAGTACCTGGGTTGAATAGAGAGTAGGGGGGAGGAGATTTCCTTTCACATGCCTGAGCCTACATAGACTAGAAAGTAGGGGGAGGAGATTTCTTTTCAGCTACCTGGGCCAGGTCTGCTTTCAACAATGCTGTCTCCACCTCCTGCCAGGAAGCTGCACCAGGGAGGACAGAACTGGTTTGTGCTGGGTACAGACGCTCTCTGCCTTCAGAGAACAAAGGATTTTGGAGTATAAATATTGGGGCCCAGAACTTTAGATCACTTCTGGGAATCAAGACGAACCTTTGCCAAGGAGAGAAACCAAGGAAGCTGAAGGAGGAGACTGCCCCTACACTGGTGACTGTTTGGGGTTGGCCTGCAGTGGTTACTTATTGCCAAGGAAAGGAGAAAAGGAACTTTGTGTGTACTTTAATCATCTTGAGGAAGATCTCCAAGGGCTTGAAGCTGAGCTTGCCTCCTGTTCTGAAGTCTCAGGGACACAAAGACTTCACCACCAGCTCCCCCTGAATTTCCTTGCTGGGAATTCTACCTGCAGAGCGGTTCCTGCTGTTGTTTTGGGCCCTCTAGAGACTGCGTGTCACTGGGAGCTGGAAGCGCGATGCATCACCGAAGAAGCGTGTCGCCGCCGCAGCAGTTTGCCGACGCATCGCCAACGAAGCGTGTCGCATCACCGGAGAAGCGTGTCGCCGCCGCAGAGGTTGCCGTCGCATCACCAGAGAAGCGTGTCCCAGGGCCTGTCGCGGCTCAAGAGTCCACCGAGTTTGACGCACGGCCGTCGGGCATGCACGCATCGCATCCAAGTTGTCGCATCGCATCAAAGACGCCATTTTGTTGCACCGCACTGGATCGTCTCATCACATCGAGGCGCCATCTTGTCGCATCGTAACCAGAACGCAGTAAGAAACCGACGCATCACCTCCCCTGCGCTGCAGTAAGGAACCGACGCATCACCTCCCCCTAAGCAAGGAACCGACGCATCACCTTCCCTGCGACCCTTTTGTTTGCTTTGCGTTACGCATTCAAGGTACTTTGAGAGTAAAGTGAACTAAGCTATTTCTACCATTTGAAAGTCATATTTTTGAGTACTGTATTGTGGATTTTTGTCGTTTGGTCTTGTGTTAAGTCTAGATAAAGATTACTTATTTTTCTAAACTGGTGTGGTGTCCATTTGTAGTGTTTTCACTGTATTACTGTATGTGTTCACAAATGCTTGACACACTGCCTCTGAGATAAGCCTGCCTGCTCGTGCCAAGCTACCAAGGGGGTGAGCAGGGGTTATTTTAGGAGTGTAGCCCCCTTACCCTGACTAGAAGCAACGGCCCCTACTTGGTCAAAGGTACCTACCTCTGCCAACTAGAGACCCCCATTTCTAACAATAAACAACTGCTCTTGTGCCCATTTCTAAATTATACAGGCAGTGCCACCATGTGGCAGACTGTCATAAGTGCCGGTGCTGAACACCAGAAACCACCGGCTCAAATTAAGCACTGCTTATGCCACTTTGAACGGTCTTGTGTTTCAAACACCAATGCAACCTGCCAATACGGTTGCTGAATAGACTCCATGTTGGTCATGAAAGAACAGTCGTCGGTGCACTCTGGCACTAAAGGAACCATTATTGGCATTACATTTCTCCAAACAGAGCATACATTATTATCCCAGAATCAACTTTAAATACATTTTGGAAATCGTATTCTCCTCAAAACCAGTAAATCGTTTTTGTGAAATTACAAACATTTTACCGGAAATGCCTGCTTTTAATTTATAGTAGAGACCGAAGTTTGTTCCCTAAATATTAGCATGGCATTTTAGAACAGGGCTCCCATTTACTTCAGCCCCCCATTGACCGGTATTTCCTTACATGTCCATGGTTCACCATCACAAATCAGGATGTTCACCAGATACATGCTGTGGGCACAAGATACCTTACGCCATCTGCTATCAGCGAGACTTCGAGGTTAGGGATGCACACCAGATGTCACTGAGGCTCGGCCAAGGCGAGAATGTACAATCTTAGGCTAAGGGTGGCAACCAAATGTCATCTCTTCACCACCCTTCGCCAGGTATCCACTATATGCCAGGCATGGCCACCTCGTGCCAAATAGCCTCCGATTTCACAACATTTTGCCAGAGATGCCTCCCCCTTTAGCAGGAATACTGTGCCCCTTATGCCAAGGGTGGCCACCAGATTTCTGTGATTCTTCACCTATGCTAGGGGTGCTGAATGTATGCCATAAATGTATACCCTGTGCCAGAATTGGCCACACTATGCCAATGGTGATCACCAGATCTGATGTCATGTTCCCCCACCATATGCTGCACAAGGCTATCCTATGCCACCACTACTAGCTCAGTCAAGGGTATCTACCTTATGCAAGGTTGGCCGTCTGATGCCATGACTATCCACTGTGTGCCAGAGATGCCCACCCTTTTCCAAAAATAATCACCCTGTGCCTCAGTAGTCCAAATCTTCACCTTACGCTAGGGTAGCAACTAAAAACCGGAAAGGTCCAACATACTCCTAGACGTCCACACCCTCTTTCTTATAGAGACAAGTGCACACAAAGCATGTGTACCCAGGCAAACATACACGCAGACACACATTCACACATATAGAAAGATCCACACAAACGGAAGCACATATCACTCACACAGAGACAGCCTCCCATACAGACACACGAAAAGCCGCCAGGAAAACCCTAGTCCATGCGTTGGTGACTTCCCGCCTGGACTATGGGAATGCTCTATACCTAGGAGCCAGTGGTAAGAGTGCCCAGAGACTACAATGCATCCAGAACGCGGCGGCCCGCCTTGTTCTGATGCTCCCCAGGAGAGCTTCCTCCAAAAATGCCCTTGCTGCCCTACACTGGCTCCCGGTGAGGGAGAGAATCCTTTTTAAAGCCATGTGTATCAGTCAACGCATCTTGCAGGGTAAGGGACCTAGCTACCTACGTAGTCTAATGTCTCCCTACACTCCAACCCGGGCCCTACGATCCCGGGGGACGGGACAGGTTAATATCCCACTAATTAAAAGAGTGAGAATGGGTGGTCGATCCTTTTGCTACTTAGCCGCTAAGCACTGGAACGCCCTACCTCCTGCTCTCCGGATGGAACCCTCAGGAAACCTCTTCCGGAAAAAACAGTAGACCTGGCTCTTCCAGAGATAGGCTCACCACTTAGCTGGCTTAGAGTTATTTGCCACGGACAGGGCGCTTTGCTGCAGCGCGGGGACACACTAGTGAGTGTAACCAGGTGCTTTATAAGCTCACTTATTATTATTATCAATTGCCCTCACCAGGCACATGTCAGTTGCGGCACACGCTAACCTCTGCACTTTGCTCCCCCTTCTTGAGAGCACTGTATAGTTTTGTCTGGTCCAGCAAGTAATTTGGGGCGCCATCTTCCGGTACAAGCCCTAACGTGAGCCAAGACTGGCAAAGTCCCTGGTAAGCAGGAGATGAGCTGGAAGCTGCAGCGACGTAGGACACAGGAAGGAGTACTGATTGTGAGGACAAGTGTAGACACCGGTGGCTGCCCTGTGTTCACTGTCCCACATAGATTAAGCATTGAAGGAAGGTGGTGGAATCCTGGAGACTTGTCTGAACTAAGTCAGTGCTTGGACTGAGACGGGTTGTCGCCAGTGCTGGTAAAAGAACCAGTTTTAGCAGTCGCTCCCCCCCCCACCCCCCCACTCATAAACACTTACTGTGCTTGCAAGTTTGTTTCAACATTTGAGGTGCCCTTAACCTGTATGCACAATGTGTTCTGCTTGTTTGACTTCCTTGTGCTCTGTGAGTGCCGCAAAAGCAATCTGCTTACCTCCACAGTTTGTTATGGGATGATACTGCCCCCTTATCCCCACAGCAGGAGTCGTCACTGCCTGTATTGAAAAACTCCAGGTAACATTTAATTGGATTTGTTGTATATTGTTGAAAGGGTTTAGTTGCAAGAAGTTGCACGGTCGTTTTATGCTTTTTTTTATTTTTTTTATTACACTAAAATATTGTACAAATCTGTTTGGTCATGACGTACAACACCCAGTAAAGGATGGATTCTGAAAAATGTAGGAACAGTGTATCCATCCGTTACATAGTTCTAAAAACAAATCACTATTTTGGCCATCTGCTCATTGAAATAGCAGACTACAGAGAATCGATATGGCAAATCGTAATGAGAAAAATTGTCCTTGCAGCCAATGGCTAGAAAGAAATTAATTTTTCAGAATTCTGGCCCTTTCTGTTGCCCTTAAACTTTCATACAAACCTTCAACCGCCTAACTTTGTAGCTTAAAGTATTTCTCAGCTTTTCTGAAGAATTATTTAGCGATGTACCTCCAATATATATGTTAGTATACTTATTTTTTTTATTATTTACTTGACATGAATAAAGCAAGGTTTTTGAAGAGAAATGCTCTTATGCGATGATTTCGAGTACTAGATATAGGCCAGTAAAGGATTTCAAGGTGGACATGCTTGAACCATGGTTGTGGAAAATTCTGATGAGTAATTAAAGAATAAGTACAATGCAAACAGCTTAACAGGTCTGATACCTTCCATCTGATACAAAAATTAAATGAAATCCAGGCAAGGATGAGAAGAAACTGGAGATTGAGTGTCAAAGTCAAGTCATAGAGGTGTCTTCATATTGGTCCTAATGCTCTTACAGAGGGAGCAGTCGGAGATCAGGAAGGGGTGCATTCCAGTGATGAGGGACGGCAGACGCTTGGCTGCCTCACAGCGGGAGAGGGCATGAAACCTAGTGAATGTATAGTTTAGAGTACTAGGGATATTTAATGAAAACCTACTATTTTCTCACTGCTCCTTCTCTTCCTGATGTTTGTTACCAGTTCCAACCAGTGGAAAGACTGTGAAGTTTCTTAAAACTGTCAATGAAAAGGTTTGGGTTCTCATTACAGGGCAGGTGTGAAAAGTATTACTCCTATAGACCCTATTCCCTTAGACTGAGGCACACTTTTCTGTTCTGAAGACTGTCTGAACTTTGTGGTGTAGATGTTATTACCAGTAGCACATTATAGAGGGGAAAAGGGTATAAAGAGCAATTTTGTTAAGTAGTCATGGGCTGGCCCGTGGAGACATCTGAAAGTGTGCCAGTCTGTATTAAAGGGGAGGTGTGCCTTGATAGGAAGCCAATTGAGTGATTTCCTCACCTCAGATACATGATTTCATTTACAAATATCATGAATGTAAGAAATTGTGTTATTGGTTGAAGGGGATGGAAGCCCCACTCGGGCAACAACCACAGTCCTTGTCAGGGTGAACTACAAAAATCACTAAACTAACCTGTGCTTAACCCTCTGGTAGCATGGCGCAAAGCAGTCGGGCTTAACTTAGAGGCAAAGTGTAAAGTATTTATGCAGCACACAAACAGTATTAAAGTGAAAAGAAAACACAAGCAAAAATCCAAACCTGTTTAGCAAAATAGATTACATTTTTAATAAATAAAATTATACCAGGATGACAAATTTCCAATCAGTAGAACTGGGAGATATGCAATTGTAAAATTTTAGGTAGATATAGCACCTAAAATCACACCACTACTTGCAGTTATCTGGTCATGCTAGGCTGGGGCAATGTCACACGTTCAGGCTGACCCGATGGAGCGTGGACCGGATACAAAGACCAGGTTAGGCCCGCTGGAAAAATTACAATCACAAAGTCTGGCGTAAAGAGTTCTATTTGCGGTGGAGGTGGCTGCAAAGAGCAGGGAGATAGTTGTTGCCGTAGGACACAGAGCAGACCGGATGGTGCGGGCTGTCGTCGCTGTAGTCTGGAGAGCCAGCTGGGTGTTGTAGGCGGTCGTTGCTGGAGCTTCGCTTTGGCAGTCTCTGTGGGCTGTCATTGCTGTTGTTCGAAGTGCAGATCTCGCATTGCTAGTAGTCGCTATAGCGCGAAGAATCTAGTTCACTGGAGCTTTGCGTTGGCGGTCATCACGGCCGGAGTCTTGGCACAAACGGGCCCATTTTTGGCCGGGAAGAGCCCAAAACTTCAAGATTTCACAATTTAGTGTAGAGGGTGCACTCTAATGCCAGCCAAGGGTCCAGGACCTGGGGAAGCATCTCTTGGGTATCAGTGACTCGTTCTAGCAGAGGCCAGCATGGCTCAGGCAGGACCAATTGCAGCAGGTTGGCTGGGCAGTTGCAGGGAGGCCTATGGAGCTTGCAGTGTCACTATAGCTCAGAACAGGAGGTCAGCCAACTGACCCTTGGAGACACTCTGGTATCTTGAGATAAAGGAAGCAGGTTCAGTCTTCCTTCTTAGAGATCTGGGCTGAACTCGAGCAGCAGGGCAGTCCTCTGGTATCAGCAGGCCAGTGTTCTGGGTAACAAGGCAGTTCTTCCTGGGATGAAGGCAAGCAAGCCCAGTCTTCCTTTTCAGACAGCACAGCAGTCCTTCAAACAGTACCGTACTCTTGCAGCCGGACAGTCTTTCTGTAACTTCCACAGGTCTAGGAGTGTACTGATGAGTGACTCAGGAGGTCTAATGCTTATACCTGGTGCCAGCTTTTGAAGTGGGGGGATTCCCTATACTATTCCCACATTTGGTTCTGGAAAGTTCTTCCCTTCTCCTGTCAAGGCTCCAAGAAGTTTGGGTTCACAAAAGACCAGTGTTGGGTTCCTTTGTGTGTGCAGGAGGCAAATGAATAGTAAATGGGGTTGGGTACAGCTCCTGCCCCGAACCTTCCTGGCAGAATGGCCCATCCTGTACGGATCTAATCTCCTTTTGTGTTACTATCTGGAAGGTATACACAAACCCTAACCGCAGAGCCATTCACAGTCATGTGACCGAGGATACTTCCAGAAGGCACAAATGATTAGGACACAAAAATGGCAACTTTCTAAAAGTGGCATTTTCAGAATTGTGACTTAAAATCTGGCTTTACCGTTGGAGAGGATTTTAAATTATAATTCATTTGAGTTTAAATAGCATTTCTCAACTGCTCCTAATCAAAAGTTATCACTTATTACATGTAATAAGGTAACCCCATTTTAGAGAAATAGGCCTTACAATAGTGAAAAACAACTCTAGGAGTTTTTCACTACCAGGACATGTAAAACTTAAACCAACATGTTCTGCTTTTTAAATACAGGGCACGTGCCTTATGAGCCTACTGTAGGGAGACTTGTATGTATTGAAAAGGAAGGTTTAGGCCTGGCAAAAGGTTTATTTTGGCAAGTCGAAATTGCATTTTAAAACTACACTATTGGCTACAGTGGCAGCCCTGAGACATGTTTTACAGTGCTACGTTAGTGGGTGGCTCAATTAGTACTGCAGCTCCCAAGCAGCATTTAATTTACTTGCCCTGGGTACATATAGTACCATTTACTAGGGACTTACAAGATAATTGAATGTACCAATCGGGTATATACAAATTTTAACATGTTTGAATGAAATAGTGCAGTCACTTTGCACACTTTACTACTGCTGACCAGTGCTAGAGTCCTAAAGCCAACAACGACTAATTCAACAAACCGGAAGAGTGAAGGCAAAATGTTTGGTAAATACCATGCTAAGGATGTCCGTTCAAACATGCGTTCCTCCCCCGCCCTTTTACCCCCCTCTCCCCCCTGATGAAAGAAGGGAGAACTACCCACTCTCATGTGACTTCTCATCATTAAGGCAGAAGATCCTCTACTTTTATTGGCTGAACCTTTACCTGGTTAGCCAATGAGACAAGGCAGCAGGAACTTCTGCTTCCTCCTTCCCTCCCGAAGCCTCAGGTACTTCGTGGGCCATTGTGCTTCCCCCTCCTGCCACTCGCTCGTCTTGACTTGCCTTCTATCACCTCAGCCCAGTAAGTGCTATATTGAATGTTTGGGTGCGTGTGTGTATGCATGCATGTGCTGTGTGTGCTTATAGGTGGGTATGGGTATATGTGCTTATGAATGAATGAATGAATGGGTGGAAGTGAGTATGTGTGCCAGTGTGTGACTGTGGACGGGTACAACTACTCCTAAAAATAACCTGCCACCACTGATGATCATATTTACTTCTTATTTTATGAAGTTTTTTCGTAACTGATAATATAGAGAGAAACTGCGCTATCATAACCAATAGCTGGTGAGTAGATTAGATTGCGGAAACGTGTGTAAAAGGAGTTGCACCACTTGTACTCAACTCACTTTTGCACAGGCGATCATAGCTCATTTGAGGGCCCCATGTTTCTTGGGTGGCAGGATTTGCAGAAGAGGTGGAAAAGGCGGAAGGGAGAGGAGTGTAGTTAATAATAATGCAGCAGGTGCAGTGGCACTGGGTTCCGGGGTTATGAGGTGGTTTTTGCTATCCAACTATGGCTGTAGGTTATTACCCAATTGGGGGGGGGGGGGGCATTTCCGTGCTTGCGTTAGGGTCATTATACCTTTGCAACGCCACTGGAACAGTACGAGCACCCTCGTCACTGAGCCCAAGTGATTCATTGCTTGCTGACGGCTTCCTACATGTCTTTATCAGTTCGGTCAGATGGGAACAGTTCGTTCGTTACGTATTTTCCTCCTGGTGTTATTCTTTCGTCTCTTTTGTCGCGCTGTATGAAGCCAGGGTGTGCGCCATACGCACAGCTCGCTGGCATAGGTCCAGTTTCACTGAGGATTAGAGCTGTCACAACACTGCTAATGCTCTCTTTCTAACATGCTGGAGGTGAGAGGGATGGGCTTTTCCCACAACCCCCTCTTTTTATGTGGGAACAGGCGGAATTGAGGCAGCGGTATACAAACTGCGCCACACAACCAGTTGTTGAGGAGGGCAGAGCACCAAGACGCCTGTAGAAGCTTTGTTAAGCAGCCGCTTTTTTCAAGCCTTTCCTGAAAGTTATTCGTATCGGGCCATTCTTCTAGTAATGGAAGGTTACAACAGGCTATAATAAGGCTGCGATTAATGCAATCATCCTCCGTTTTAAGTTCAGATCGTAAAAAACAAAAAACAAACAGCTATAGCTATTCATTTAGTTCACTTATGTAATGCTATACTTAGAGAACCGCCTATCCCTCCTCACCCACCCTTGGAACAGCACGTGTCCTTCAGTGCTGCATGTCGGAATTATGTGGTACACTTAAGATCAGAAGTTGATTGTTAATTCCAGGATCTTGTTAATCATTTAACTAGACAACGTTCAAATGCAGAAACGTGATTAAAGACTGACAAAATACCATATGACTTGTTACGCATTTAGCAACCATTGAAGGGCAGGATGACATTTCGTACCCTGACCTGTACTCGGACTAACCACCCAGGGGGTAAACCTCTGACTCCATGTCGTTCCAGGCAAAAGTTTTTTTCACGCAATAGGATGAAGTGGGTGCCACCAGGGTTCATGCACAAATGGTCAGGACCCAAATATGGTTACTGGCACATCCCTAGTCGGTGGTTTCACCTAGTCGGTGGTTTGTTATGAGATAAGTGTTCACTGAGTGAATAGGTTTTGTGCCTTCCAAAGTTCACTTCAATCTCAGGGTTGGTGAAATCCCAAAGTTAAGGTTGGTGTCACAGAGACTTTAGGTGACCTGGCTTGCCGTTATAATATACACGAAGGAAGCAAACGGTCTTTGCAAACTTGTCCTTTTTATTTATAATTTTCTTAGAATGCAGGTGAGAACAGAAACAGCTGACACGTGTTTCGCCCAGTGGCCTGCTGGCCAAGGCATCTTCAAGGCAAGAAAGTCATAATAGACTTTGTGTCAGACCGCACTGTGACTTTCATTGCATCCCGTCGAGGGATGCAGGTTTTGTCCTAGGATTCGTTTCGACGATTAACCGGAACTATCTATTATGACTTTCTTGCCTTGAAGAAGCCTTGGCCAGCAGGCCACTGGGCGAAACACGTGTTGGTTGTCTGTTCTCACCTGCATTCTAAGAAAATTATAAATAAAAAGGACAAGTTTGCAACGACCGTTTGCTTCCTTCGTGTATATTATAACGACAAACCATGTCACCTCAAGTCTCATTGACACCAACCTTAACTTTGGGATTTCACCAACCCTGAGATTGAAGTGAACTTTTGAAGGCACAAAACCTATTCACTGTGTGAACAAAGGTTTTTTCAGCCTAATGCATTCTGGGCATTGCAGTCTTTCTTGATTTGCTTGCAGTGAACTAAATAAATTAAACCACCTGGGAGCAGTGATATGTAGGTGAAAGTTTCAGGGTGGGGAACACTTGTGTTCTCTCTCCTCACTCTTTTGTCATTGATGTAACCGAATATTCTTGTTATCTTGTTGGCATCTGTACAGCTAATAATCTGTCATTGGTACAGTCTTTTGGACTTTTGGTCAGTAAGGTAACTTTCCACGTTACGATTCTGGGGCTGGCATTTATTTAGAATTTTTACAAAGCGCCGTATGCCACCTTGCACACACCATAGTGTCTTCGTATGGACGTTGTAGGGCTTTGTAGAGGTGGGCCTGCCAACAAATGAACAGGCAAAGCCAAGGGTCTGGCTTGGCTTTTAAATCCCTTGCACAAGCTGGGGCATTAAAACATTTGTCAGGTAAGTCATGCAACTAATATCATGTAAACATATAATAAACTTTTTTGAAGAGGTTTCATTTTTTTTAACCTACAGAAGCGTTTCACCTTAGTACATCAGATTATATCACTGCATTCATAGATGCTTATTAAAAGTGACAGTTTTTAAACATGAACTTTGCAACACTCCTGCCCGAGTACTTTGCCACTACTGAACCAAGAGGCAAGCAGTTGTCATGTGCACCCTACTCGTGGTCTAGATCATTATTACACATGGAGCAACATTATAGTCTACTAAATCAAACGTGTTTTTTGTATACTACACATCCTGAACGCACATATTTTAAGGTGCTTTCATATGTAATAATAATAGAGAACAAGCATTGGCAAAGCCAATAGGTTTCACCTATGGAAAAGCTATTGGCTTTGCCAATGTGCTTTAGTCAATTTGTACACCTGCGTGGCTGCTGTTCAGAGTGGGATACACTGGAATGGCATAGAGTAAAGTGGACTGTTGTAGAGTGATTTGGCGTAGAGCAGTGATACTCAAAGTACGGCCCGGGGGCCGCATGCGGCCCTCCTGACCTTTACATGTGGCCCCCCCGGGCAACAGCAGCACTGGGCTGCTGCTTACTCGACTTAGCACTAAAATGTAAATAAATGTTAAATAAACAGCAAGCATTTATCTAAAGGTTAATTGCAGTTAAAGAAAGGAAGTAACTGGGATGTACTGCACCCCTTAACTTTAGGAACACCTTCGTTTTTAAAGACGGCAAACGTGTAAAAAAATATGATAGCCTCTTTAAAATCCATAAAGTTTATTTCAGTAACCTGCAGAACCGCTTCACCTTAGTCAGATTTTAGCAGTGCATTCAGAATTTAAAAAGTGATCGTTTTCAAATATGAATTTAGAACCGCTCGTGCTCCCCACCCCCATTCTGACAACAATGCCATTAGTGATTAAATCCAAACACAAGAGAAGGTTTTGTACATCACACATCCTGAAGTCCTGTATTTTGAGGTCCTCTTATATGTGATAAAGAAAAAAGAGGGAAATTGATATAAAACAATTGCCTAGGATCACACAATTTGATCAAGTGGTGAAGCCAGGATTCATCCAAGGTTTTCTGGTTCCACATTGTGCAATTCAGTTCAGCCACTAGATGTACATGCTTCGCTTCTGTTACACCCATTTTACGTTCCAGGCCCACCACCACCCTGCTGGCATCAGTGTGGCCCTCGATCACACAAAAAATCAAACTTTTCGGCTACTGGAAAAATATTTGCGAGTACCCATGGCGTAGAGTGTTGCAGATTATAGTGACTTAGAGTGCAGTGGCATTGAATTCAGTATCGTAGAATGCAGCGGCATGGCGCAGTGTAGAGTCGAGTGGCATAGAGTGCAGAGTAGCATAGAGTAGTGTAGAGTAGCATAGAGTGGTGCAGAGTAGAGAATAGTGCCATAGAGTGGAGTAGTGCAGAATAGAGTGGAGTAGATTTCAGTGGCGTAGAGTGCAGTGGTGCAGAGTAGAGTGTCCGAGTGCATTGATGTAGAGTGAAGTAGAGTGGCAAAGAGAGCAGTGGCTTGGAGTACAGTGATGCAGAGCAGAGGGCAGTTGTGTAGAGGGCAGTTGTGTAGAGGGCAGTTGTGTAGAGGGCAGTGGCAGAGACTGAAGTGGCGTAGAGTGGTGCAGGGTAGAGTGCAGTTGCGTAGAGTGGCATAGAGTGTAATGGTATAGAGTAAAGTGGTATAGAGTGTAGTGGTGCAGAGTAGATTAGTGGAGTACAGTGGATTGGCATAGAGTGCAGGGGCATAGAGCTGAGTGCATTGGCGTAGAGTGCAGTATTGCAGAGTGGTGTAGAGTAATTTGGCGTAGAGTGGAATAGTGCAGAGTGCATCGGTATGGCCTAGACTGGAGTGGTGTAGAGTGCAGTGGCGAAGAGTGCAGTGGTGTAGAGCGACAAAGAATGCATTGGCGTAGAGTGGTACAGGGTAAAGAACGAGAGGAGTAGAGTAGAGTGGAGTGATGCAGAGTGCAGTAGCATGGAGTGTTGTAAAGTGGAGTGGTGCAGAGTAAAGTGCAGTGGTGTGGAGTGGTAGAGAGTAGAGTGGAGTAGTGGCGTAGAGTGGAGTATTCATGGTGTGGTAGCACACTGACATTACAGACGACACATTTTCAATTGAAATTACCATTACATTTGCACATACAGTTTTACTAATAAAACTATACAGTGCACAGATGAAAAGGTGTGGAAATTGCATCACCTAGTGTAATGATTTGTTTTGATCATATTAATGTATTTGTTTCCAACACACTTCAGAAATAAACAAAAATGTGCTTCATTTGTGTTCTTGATTCTGATATATTCTGAAATACTTACATAGTTCATTTAAATGTTGTTGTAGTAAATGACTCTTTCCTGCCCCAGTATCCAGCAAGATTGTCACATAAATCCTCTCCCTTTTAAGTCGGAGAAAGAAAAGCAAACAAGCCTCTGGAAGAGCAGCGCCTGAAATTTGACCTCTTACTTTGAATGCACAGCAACTGTGAGGAGATCAGAACAAGATTTACAGGCCTGTTTACAGAAAGGGAGCTCTCGGAAGGATACTGTAAATAAGATTTGGGCAAGGGAATGTAGGAACTCAAGCTGGACAGCCTAAAACAAATAAAGCAAGCAAGGAGATCAAGAAAACAGGAGTTACAAACCACAAAGCCAATGGCAAGGAACGGGCAGAATGCATTCCTCAGTCAACTTTCTGAATGTCCTCAAGATGTCTTTAGGAAACCAGACTGCTGTACTGTCTGGCAGGCTGCTACCTAAAAAGGAGGCATGGTGAAGCTAAATATTTGCTTAGGCTTAAATTGTTTGGCAAAGTTGGGACTGGATCCAGTTTTCTAGCTTCAAATTGTGTAAATCATCCACTAGATCGAAATGTGACAGCTTTGTCTATAATTCTTGGTGCACGAGGTAAGACTGTGAGTGGCAGGCAGAAGCCGCATAACGGCTCTGCTTATTTTGGGCTCAAGGGCCCAAGAGAACAGCAAGCTGAGCCAGAGCCAGGCATCTGGCTCCAGTTTCGGTAGCGTATCCACCTCAAGGGTCCTGGCATGGAATGCTGGCTTTCCAAAGATTGTGCTTGGTCACTTGAGAGAAACCCTAGAGCATATTATTTTGGATTCTGTGGATGTTAAATATGGGGTTTTCATAGCTGTATATTCATGAATGGCAAAGTTATAAAGGCGTGCAGTAAATAGATAAGTAACCTGTGATTTTAAAGTTATGTGCTCTCATTTTTTTAATTTTACATTGATGAAATTTAATATGTTTGAAGGTATAAAGGTTTTGATTAACCAAATACATTATTTATTAAAAGGAAAACCAATATTAAAAGTAATGTTTTCTTCAGAACCCTGGGCATCAAATCAAAAAAGACTTCTTGATATAGCCAATAGGGAATTTGGAGTCTTTTTAAACATCTTGGAAGCATGTCTGGTATTCTTTTGTTGTGACCCCTGTTCTGTGAGGAGTATTTAAAAGCAAGCCCGAGTAAGTCTGCTTTCACAAGTTGTCAACCGCTGATGGTTGGGTCCCACTCAAAGTTAGGTTTATGACATTCTGGAGTCTGGAGCCTTGAGGTCCGATTCAGTCACTTGTGATTGGCGATTCTTTTTGATTTATCATTTCTCACTGTCTCAGGTTCTAAGTCCCCCTATTGTCATCTCTTGATAAGTCCGGTTCTAAGTTTCACTATACCCACTTCTTTATCAGTAGTCTAAGTGGCGTTGCGCATGCGGACGCAGCCCTTTGACCCTTCTTGAAGCCCGCCCATCTCCCAGCCTTGAACTGTGGCTCACATTAACGAGGGCCAAACATGCTTTGACAACGTGACTTGCAGCTGTTCATTTGCTTGACGTTTGAGCCTGTATTGGCCCATTGTGTAGCCTGTCACCGCAGATTTGTACTTGACATATTGGGCATGATCGCCGAGTCTTACACTGCTTAGCTAAGCTTCAGCACATTAAAAAGGAGCGAATTATTGCTGCTGGGATTAGCCCGAACAATTACAGTAGCAAAGCTTATCGGCCATCTGGCCTGCCTAATTTCCCACATGGCAGCCAATACTATCCTTAAAAACTTAGGCAGTGGGCGTGCCCGATCAATTAGTCTCTAATGGTGCCTAATTAATGGCAATCCAAGCTAAGTTTTGTTTGTTTCTGCAAGCCTCTTAATTTTATATGATTACATGTTAACTGAACTGCATTTGAGTCTTCTACAAACACTTATGATTTCTGTAGGGAGCAACATTTTAAGTCCTCTAAATCCAGAATTTTGCGTTGAATTGTTTTGGTCCACCATTTTAATGTGAATCCCTTGCAAATGTGTTCCAGCAAATAGTTGAATATTCTGCGGTCTTGCTGTCTCGCTGACCTTCTGCGCGTGTGTGCTTGCTTTTGTTCTATGCCAGTCTCTCACAACAAGCTGTTCAGGGGTATCTTCCAGATGCAAACCAAAGATTCTGTTAAGTGTCCTGGTTCCGGTCCTTTTAGTAGTTAGTAAGTGTGTTCAATCATACATCACTAAAACAACAATGTACTTAAAATAATTAAAAATCAAGGTACACAAGTAAAAAGAAAAATTAGTTACTAACCAATATCAGTCTATAGGAGTGATTGTTAACAGTGCCATTGTATAGAAATTCTAGCACGAGGAAAAAGTAAAATAGGTGCAAAAACTTCTGCCTCTCTGAGGGTCCGTGCCTAGAAGTGATCTGCATCACAAGCGCAGGTTGTCAGGTGGAGCTGATGGATAGTCAGTCAACAAAGTTACCCACATACTTTTGCAATGGCCGAGGAATTCGAATCCGTATTTCTGCACCCTGAATTAACTATTTTAAAGGTATCTGTAATTCGGTGTGTCCAAAAGCCATGTAATCACAGGTTTTCCCTGAGAACTGAGTAATTGCTGTGGGAACCTGTTTTCTCACCCCGTTCTTGTAATTCCTCGTTTTTCACCCTTTTCCCCACATGCACATTTTGCTGTGTATGTCCTTGGGGAGATCATCGGGAGTGTGATATTACTCCACAATTTGTTAGGCCATCTCTGCTGCTGGCCACATCGGGTTCTACTTCCCGCTTGGGATAAGTGCCTTGGACTCCTTTCAGCAGTAAAAACTTCACCAACAAGCTGGGTTCTATGCCTTCGTCCTCTACGGGTTATATGAGGTCGGATACACTATAGCATTTGATTCCTGGTGGCAGAAAGTCCCCTGAAGGCCATTGCTTGATGGACAGTTGTATGGTTTGCTAGATGACTTTTCTTGATTATAAGGTACAACACAGTTTTATGGGGCCTGATGGTACCCTGCATCGGCCACATTAAATTGGTGTTAGTTTAATAATAAACTAAGTCCAAGTGTGCATTGCCGTAAGTTGTACCTGAGTTAGGCATTGCTGCGGTTACTGTTTTGATGTGCATGCCACAGAAGGGTCAGCCAATGTCCCAGAATGTCCAAGGTGAATTATTTTATTTGTAATTTTTCTGTAGAGCGTGCTAGGCCTGGAGCACTTTCCATAGAGCAGGTTTTGATGGCTAAGAACAGTAGTAATCCCAGGGCCAGACTGGGAAACCAAAAGCAGCCCAGGCAAAAATGCTCTAACCAGCCCAACTCTATTTCCTCACGCAGTCTCTCGTAGCATACTTCTCTCTCCTTTCCCCCTCTCTGATGCTTTCTCTCTACCTTCACCCTCCCTCCATCCCTCCCGCTCTTGAAGCCTTCCCTTGCCTGCTGCAATTAACCTCAAGGAGCTGGGGAAAGTGACGTGGACACCAGGAGCGCCCTGAATTTTCAAACCTGGCCTCAAGTGCTCCAGCCCACTGGAGAAATGACCTGTGGAATTAAAGGCTTACCTGGCCCTGATTAATACAAAAAATGAGTATTCATAAACCAAACATGCAAGGTTAGTCAACTTAAAGAACAATGGTGCATGCACCGTAAAAACAAGCAGCCAGGCAATGAACAGATATTGCCAGTACCCGGGAGCAGTTGTTATATGGCAAGTAAATAGCTGTACATTTCTAACATGATTAGAGAAACCTCCGCGATTAAGATTGGCAACATCCAAGTGTGCTCATCCTTTGAGAAGTTTGCAAACAATGAGGGAAAGGATGGCAGACATTAAGGGCGCTCAGTCAGTATGTCAAGTGATCCGGGCATACTAGGAGATTGAGGAATTTACAGAACATGCACCATAGCACAAGATCAGTTAGGTGTCCAGGAGGTGCCAGACAGGAAAAAAAGGTGAAGAAAAAAATGTTTTAGTTCATTTTTAGGTCGAGCCTCGAGTAGCGCGCAAGCGCTGCTCTGGCGAGACTTTAAGTAAGGGGTTTCGAAAGCTGACCACACGCTCGTGCGTCGTGGCCTTTTTCGGGCGGTTACGCGCGCAGGGCCGACATCTGTTTCCCATTATCGTGCCCAGACGCGTGCACGATAATTGGAAACATATGCCGGCCGTGCGGGGAAAAGGCCATGACGCACGAGCGTCTGGTCAGCTGAGCAGGCTGCCGCGCTCGCTCGCCCCCGCTCCTCCGTTTCGATTCCGTGCTTGTTATTATTATATTGCAGCTGGGGTTTGGCTCTTATCAGGTGGTGCGGGAGCTGGCGTGCGTGAGGGGGTGAAATGGGGATCAACTTTGCGACGGGGAACGGGCGGCTCGTTAGTGGGTACTGAAAAGGTTGCTGTAGTGATCACAATAAACAGGCGCGGCGCTCAGATTAAGGGGCGGGATGGAGTGGTTGTGCAAGGAAGCGGGGATTCAAAGAACGACGGGGCGCCTGCAAGGGAAACCGTGGCTGGGGCGGGAGGACTGAGTAGAAGGGAGCTGCACCCCAACGGCACCTGGAACAAGACACCTCCGACGTGGCGTCATTTCCAGGGCGGGCGCAGCTCCCGCGCCAATTCCAAACGTTCCCAGTTTTCTGTTTGCTTTTCCTCTCGATAAGGAGTGGAGCCGAGTTTTACGTCCGCAGAGTAGGGACGCGCCCGCCTGCACCTCATCGACCCGTTATACCGACTGAAACTTAAACCTCGACAAACGCACCCAGGCATATTCCAGAAAAACAAAACCTTCCTATTACCACTCTTGTATTTGACGCCCCACTCCTCCTTTAACACTGGGAACGTACAGCACGTTGTTTTCAAACTTAATCCCTCCTCCCGCTCCGTCATAAAACAATTTAACTGCGTTTGGAGCCCTCCACAATTAATAATCTCACCCTTCTCTACAGGAAAAAAAAAACCTGCCTGACATCTGAAAACGTACTTCTTCCTGTACTCGTCTCGCACCTTATTTCAGTCACCCACCACAACCCCGTATCGCTCACCTCTGCAACCGTGGCCTCACGGCCCGGACGTCCCATTACCCCTCTCCTCTCGCCCATGGGTACCAGCCACATGGGGCTGTGCTGTAGCACACCGGTGCCCGGCAAGCTGCAGGAGGCCCAGAGCCACAGCGAGCGTATCGACCGGGAGATATACGAGCATGCCAAGGAGGAGCTCAAAGTGCTGCAGATCCTACTGCTCGGTGAGTGGGGGCAGCCGAAAGGCAGCTTGTTCTTTATGTTACTATTTCGAAGAGACAGCCTGAAGCACACTGGTGGGAAATTCCAACTTCTTGCCCAGTATCCCACTGTCAAAGCTTCTCCCATTGCAATGGTGGCAGCATCCCCATTGCGTTCTGTGTCACAGGTGTCTTCGGGGTACTCGTGCCAAACTCACATGACCCAACACTGCACATATATGGAAGCTGGAATGGCATCTTCGCTCACCCTTCATAATCCTTAATAATACCCTTCCCGCCCGCCATATTAGACTAGACCAAGCTAGCTGATGGGTGGCTAGAAAAACAACATTTCAACACACAGAGCATTTGGACATCTGCGAGCCTAGGGAGAAACACAGGGATGCAGATCTTGGGATGCAAGTTGGGCGTGATTCTATGTCACAAGGAGGATGAGCAGACATTGTGATCCACGTGAGGGGTCTGGGAGTGTAACACAAGTGTTGTGGTGGACCAGTCACACCTATGCAGGTCCCACTATGACACCTACATATGACCCAATAGGGTGTAGGAATCACTTTTCTAAAGGTAAGGTCATAAATAACTCATCCTCTTTAATGATATGTGTGCATTTCCAACATTAATAAAGAGGTGTAACAGGAAACAGCACATGGTTATGACTGTGCTGTGCCTTTAAAAGGCAGGTGGGGAGTGGGCATCGGTCAGACATTCAACCAGTCAGTGATGGTCCAACCAGCTGCAGAGGAAAGAGCAGTGGAAGGTGAGAGAAGGAATGTGCTTACATAAACACAACCCCTTCTGAATCAGGTATGCCCTTCCATACGGGTTGGCCATCCACAGAAAACTACCTATTGTCCACTTTGGCACACATAACAGGAACTGCAGTCAATCAGGGATTTATAAAGCGCTGCAAATCACCCATGAGGGTCTCAGGGCGCTAGTGATATGGTTTGAGTATTTTCTGAAAAGTGCTCCAATCAAGTCAAACTGAGACCATTCCTCTCCAGAACAGACAACATTGACTGTGGCATTTATCAGGGCTCTGCGTGGCACCAACATTTTTCAAAGTTTGCATCACACTACTTGCTGACATCAGAGATTCCTACAAGGTCGACTATGATATGTTGATATAATATGTTTCATGTTATACCAGATTATAAACCTGGTAATCTCCATAATTTGTCAGTATGTTCTCAAAACGTCTCACAGGTCCTCTTCTGGAAACCATTCTAGTTGGTGCTGCCTCAATGTTGAGAAAAACAAAGTCCTGCTCATGGGCCCTGTCAGTCCTAACCCCTTTCCTTTACTTTGGCCTGAGAAATTGGTCTCTCCTCCAATCTCCCTAGATAGTCCTCATAACTTCGAGGGTCTCTTTTACAGTGATCTATCATTTATCCGCACCAACTTTAGTATGTGGTCTTCCACCATGTGCATATGCTAAAAGCTGTCCTGCCACAGCTCAGCTGCTCCCAGAAGGTCTCCCTAATCCTCACCATAGTCATTGCTGCAATAGTTTGTATACTGTCCACCGTAATTTATCCCTCTCAAAACTCCACAAGGTAGAAAGCGATGCATCCTGCCTGTTGGTCAGCTGAAAACGGCATGACAACATCACACTGGCACTGTAGTCCCTCTATTTGCCCCCAGTAAAACTACAAGCTACCTTCAAAATGGCCTTCCTAGTACATAAGACAATGCACGGTCGATCAATATATTGTCTCAGAAAACTACCTACCTACCAACGACAAGCCTCGCGTCTGCTAACAGATGTCTCTTTAATGTCCACCCAACTAGATACAAGAGATTTAAGGGTGAGCTTTAAGGTCTCTTTCTGGTGGAAATCCCTGTCACTACTCCTGAGACTGCAAAATGACTTTTTCAAATTCAGAAGATCCTTGAAGACTTAGCTACTCTCCATGCCATTTGTAAAATCAAATTCTTCTTAAAGGCAGCCCTCCTCTGCTGGTCCTTGAAGTCTGAGGGGCATATTTACAAAAGAAGTGACGGAGCGCCGCGTGTTGGCTTAACGCTGCGCTCCATAGTGCAAGGGTGCCTGCGTGAGGGGAAGGATTGTTTATGTGCAGGAAGGTGTCCCTTCCTGCAAATAAACAATCTGAAATGGCATTTTGTAACTTCTATGTGTGCTGCTTTGTGCAACACACATAAAATGTTGCAACGCGTCATTTTTTTTAAATGATCGTTTATGTGCAGGAAGGCACACCTTCCTGCACATAAACAATCAATGGCGTTTTGCTGTTTCTATGTGTCCTGCACAACGCAGCACACATACAAACAGCAAAAACTAGAAGAAATAATTTCTCCTTGTTTTGCCAGGGTAAGACCAGGTTTTCCCCGGTCTTAATTTTGACGCTGCCCCCTATTTACTCCACCCTTGTAAATATGGGCAGCATCAAAATCAATGGGTGTTGCGGTGGAATGCCCACCACAACACCTATTGCCTGCCCCTTTCACACTAAGTATAGCGTGAAAGGGTGCCTTATTTACAAGTTAAGTGGCTTAATGCTGCCTTGTATGCTGTGGCAATAGGGGCTTGTAAATATACCCCTCAGTGTTGAGACACATAAAACCAGTATGCCTTTTTTATCTTTGGCAGTCAAGACTATGGGGCTTATTTACAAGCCCATTGTGCCACCGGTGCATCACTCTTTTTAATGCACCAGCAGCGCAGTGTGCCTGCCCATATTTACAAGGCCACTTAAAGACACCCTGCGTTTGCTTTTCATGACCTTGTAAATATGGCCCCCTTTCACATATTACTCTGCCTGGAAGGGGCATTCCATGGATGTTGCTGTGGGAGTTCCCACGCAGCATCCATGGAACCTGATGTATTCCCAGATTTACAAGGTTTTGTAAACCTGGGAATGCATCAGATTCCTACGCCTCCCCAAATAGGCATAAGGGAGGCACAATGAGGAGAAATACCTTTTTCGCCTCATTTTTCCTTTTTCTATGTGTACTGCAGAAAGCACAAAAAAATTCTCCCCTACAATGTATAGTGCAAGGTTGCCTGCAGTGGGGCATGGCAATCCATTGTGCGCCAGGGCAGGGGAAAAGGACAGGAATGCGCCGTATCTCCTAGATATGGAGCATTCCTGCCCTTTTCTTTTGATGTATGGCAGCGCATCAGGAAGGCTTGCTGCACTGCAGTGTGTCAAAATATTGTAAATGTGGCCCTATGGGGCATATTATCAAAGAATTGCGATAATTATCGCAAAGCGCACTTAGCGCTGTTTTTTTATCGCCGGCTATCGCTGGATTTCCTCGCCGTGATAGCGCACTATTAGCAACGCGTATCACAAAGGCGATAGGAAATCCAGCGATAGCGTGTAGAACCAGCAATAGCGCGAGAATTCCAGCGCTAAATCAACAGCGCTAATGAAAAGCTTGCTAATAGGCAAGTGTATACTTAACCCAACAATGCACCCCCCATTGACAAGATGGTTAAGGCAAGTTTTTTTCAGGCGTTACGTTCCAGCGATAAGCGCGAATTTTCCTATCGCTTCGCGGGCGTTGATAATGGGGGGAAGTTGTGTTTGCGACTGTTTCAATGGAGTTTTAGTCAGGAACGCCTACTTTGCATGACACTAGCGATAATTATCGCTGACATGCAAAGCGGCAACACAACGGCCGCTATCGCCATTAAGCTGTCGCTAACAGCTGTTAGCGACAGCTTGCTAATAGGGCGATAAAAATATTGCCGCTTTATCGGCAAAAAGTGGCGATACTGCCCCTATGTCTTTTTCTAACATTGTGTTATCTGTCAACCTACAACTGGCGTACTACATAGAGGCAGATGATTTGTTACATGAGACCCAATCAGGGTTCCGTCCCAGTATAGCTCCAAAAAGGCACTACTGCTTGCCTCGGAATCTTTGAAACTCACTGCGGATGGAGGCAAAACTGCAGCGCTGACTATGCTGGATCCAAGTGCAGCCTTTGATACCATGTCCCACAACCGTTTAATCTAAAGGCTGTGGTCATACGGCTTTGCAGGCCTAGCCTTAAAGTGGCTAACTTGTTTTCTCCAGAACTGCACCTATCAGATGGTCCAAGAGTCATGTTCCACGGAGGTTGTTAGTCTGCAACATGGGGTCACACAAGACTCTACGCTGAGCCAGGCACTCTTTAACTATGTATGCATCCACTCACCGATGTGGTTGAGCGTTAAGGCGTGAAAATTGTGTCCTACGCCGATAACACTCAACTTGCAATCTCCTTGTCACAGGATAATGGAACCTCCGTGGCAGGGTTTCGAACTTGCTTGGTTAGCCTAGCAGAATGGATGGATCAGAGATGCCTTAAATTAAATACAGCAAAACTGAAGTCCTCATTGTAGGGAAACAGCCATCCATCTAGTCCACAGCATGGTGGCCAAATGCTCTGGGACCATTACCAACCACAAACCTTGGAATCTGGTTTGACAGCAATCTCACCGTTGATAACCAGATATCCAAACGTGCAGGTGAATGTTTTGGTATTTTGAAAATCCTATACTATATCATAGGTCTGCTTCCGGAAGCGGCCAGGAAAACCATAGTCCAAGCACTCCTAGTTTTCAAACTTGATTATTATAACATACTCTGCCTAGGTGCCACACAAGGCAGACTCAAAATGGTCCAAAGAGTACAAAATGCAGCAGCATGACTATCAGTAAACATCCCTAGATGCTCCTCTCTGGGACCAGAAGAGTATCTTTCAAACCCCTGTGCTTCTGCCATAGAATTCTAAATAACCGTGGCCCTCGTTATCTGCAGGCACTCATCAAGCTGTACAAATCCAGAAGGTGCCTCAGGTCCATTGGAGCAAGGTTAGCAGCTGTGCCAAGGGTGAAAAGAGCTTGGATGGGCGGCCGCTCTTTTAGCGTCCTGGCCTCTAAACTATGGAACTCTCTTCCACTTGACCTGAGGCTGTAAAGCACAGAACAGACCTTTTGGAAAAAAATCAGTACCTGGTTCTTCAAAGCTTGATTTCCCCCCCCTTTTAGGTAGAAGTAGCAGTTTGACGTCCTAGTGCGGGCACTCCATTTTGGAGTAACAAGGCGCTTTACAAATTCCATAACATAGCATAACATTGGGGCATACTAAATGGCTGGACGCTCAGCATGCCCCACCCTTAGCAGGTGGACGATAGTACCTGATCACCAGATCCACCAGATTTACAAAACTCTATACTGCAACCTACTAAAATGCATATGTTCCCACTACTACTCAAAGCACTATGAGGACACCAGTGGGTGGTTAGAAACACTTTGAAAAAAGCGAGGAGAAATAAATATATTTCTCTTTGTTACCTCAGCCTCATGTACGCGCAGGGATTTGGCATAAATCTGTCTACAAGTCTTTGTAGACATCGATTTGCGGTAAAATCCATCGGTGGATGCATGGGAACGCCCATGCACCACCCACAGAATGCCTCCCTGGCGCAAAGTAACACAAGGCAGCACATTGTGCCGCATTACTTTTTGTTACAAACCAACGCAAATCTCAATTTGTTTTGGTTTGTAAATCCCAAATTGGATTTTGAGTCCGGTCTGCTTTAAAAAACGTTTGCAAATCTGGGCTTAAATATAAATTATTAACCCTTTGTTGATGTGCTCATGGTAATGAACCTTTGCAAAAATGTGGTGAAGTTTAGTACTTTAACCTTTCTAAATCACCATTTTCAAAGGCGCTGGAACTTGGGTTGAGGAAGGTGTGCAGCACCACCTATAAACCTTGAAGGAGTTAAGTTAGAAAACTGCAATAAAGAGCCCTCTTTCTTTCTTTCTCACTTTACTTTGTGTTCAAAGACAGGCTGTCACATGTGAGAAAACCTCTTGTTGCAAATTATTTTAATATGTAAATTGAGCTGTCCTTTATGGGTGAACTAACATGAGGCTAGAAACACTTTTGCCGTAGTATGAAAGCTACATCAATTATAGGGTTTCTAACACATCTGTAAATAAAGACATTAACTTGCTTCACAAACCAAAACACAACTATTTTAAAATATGGAACAGCGGCATGGATTGTCCAAATGCGGACTGCGTTTATTAATCCTGAAATGTGATGGCTGAAAAGATTCAGTGGCGTGGCAAGGGGCGGCACGAGTTTTGGGGGCGGCGGCCTCCCCCCACTCTTACCTGTGCCCGCTGCGGGGCAGCCGCCAAGGAAATCTCCAGCACCCCGCTCCTCCTGCTCTTACACAAGGCCGCTGGGCGGCAAATGCATGGGCCACCTCGGTCATAGGTCTAGCCAAGCAGCTGCAAAGATTCAAGTAGTTTCATAACAAACCTGCACATATATTGTTTGTTTGAGGGCTTGATAACAAGGTCATTCTGCTCTGGTTATTTATTTCTCAGTTTTGAATGTGCACCTTTTTAATTTAAAATTAAAACAGTTGCAATCACAAACACCAAAAGCACAGTATTTTGTGTCATAGAAGTGAAACTGAGATGCATAATTTCAAGACCCATTCGCCACTGGGGCACCATTTTTTTTTTTACCCTCCTGTGGCGTGGCACCATTTCTCATATTTACAAGGTAGTGCTAAGCCACTTAACGTGGTTTAACACCACATTGTAAATATGCCCCTTTCCGCCGCAGTCCCCTGCGGCAAAGAGGTGTGCAATGGGTGTTGCAGTGGGCTTTCCACTGCAACACCCATTGCTTTTTGACCCTTCCCCAGATTTATAAGGCTGAGGCAATACCAACAAGCATTGGCATAGCCAATAGGTCTCGCCTTTGGGACCTTATAAGTGTTTAGCCATGCAACAGTTAATGTTGTTTCAGTAAGGATATTGTGCTGCATAACTAAATACTTATAAGGTCCCAAAGGCGAGACCTATTGGCTATGCCAATGCTTGTTGAAGGTAGATGGAGAGAAGGGGGTGCCAATGGCAGGTGGGAGTGCGTTTCAAACCTTCGTCACTAAACCAGAGAAAGGTTGGTTGAAGATGCATTTTTTGTTGAAAGGTGATGTTTGCCTTACCAGCAAATCAGAAATGAGCGGTTTGGTGGCTATTACCATAGAACTTTTGCTTTTTAGCCAGTTGATGAGATTAGTCAGAACAGATATATTTGGTGCAATTCATACAATCTTCTAGGAGAATCTGCCTTCAATAGGAGGCCAACTCATTGAGTGAAGGACTGGGGTAACATGGTTGCAAAGTCGAACCCCAGTGATGAGGCGGGCAGCTGTGTGTAGGGAGTACCTGAGTGGTGCCAGGAGATACGACAGATCTTCCATAATATAATGTGCCGAAGACCAAGACTTGAATATCTGTACATACCAGCAAAGTCTTTGAGGTGTTGCCGACAAGTCAGGCAGAATAGCTTAAAATGTGGGTGGGCGCATGCACATGTTTGTGTTTCATTGCTAGTCCGAGTCCCCTGCTCTCTGCCCTGAATGTCATTATTACTCTGCTTCACTCTCTCCTTTTCGGTGTCAGTCTGTGTGTGTGTTCTGTGCTTTCTTGTCTCTTTTCTGTCCCTTTGTTTCCTGGCTCCACCTTTGCGGCCGTCTTTCTGTCTCGCAGTGCAGATGACCATGTTGGTGCTTCAGATCTGTGCTGGCAGAGCTGTGCACCAGAACAAGCACACATCCATTTGTTTAAAAAGGCACAAGTTCCTATAATACAGTTTTGGTGGAGTCGAGCGGTTTTGTGAATGGCACACACCCTATGTTGGGGCTTTCAGCCTTTCTCCCTCGCCGCGAGTTTGCTTTCTCTTTCTTGTCGTGCCCTGCCGGCCTCTGATACGATGCTGTGTAATCTAAGACTAGTTTATAAATAGCACATTTGTCACAGCAGAAGGGCCTGGCGTGTTATCAGGCGCTGGTGTGACTCTCACACACCCAGCTCCTGTCCCAGCGCACAAGCCGATGCCTTGGCGCTGCACGTTGGGGACTTCCTTGTCGCTGTGCAGCCTCGCATGAAACACTTCATTGCTTTCAGTGGGAAGGTCAACAAAGCAGCACAATGCAAAGGAAAGAAGCACACATGAATGTAGGGAAACATGACAGATCAGTCATTGGGTCAAAGCTTAATTATGAAGAAAAGAAAACAGGGTCTCCAAGTTTTTCTTCGAAGGCTGAGGTGGTGTAGATAAATGCCGGGTTTGCTGGCTGTTTAGTCTTGATTGCATTTCCAGCCTCTGTCTTATGCTTCCGGACTCTTTATCTTGTTGTTTTTCATCCCAGCTCCCCCACCCCTTTGTCACTGGTTCCTATCTTTCTGCCTTTCTCTCTCTTGCTCTGGGTCAATGCTTGACGATGAGAATAAGCTCTGGATTTCCAGGAATGAGTGCCGGTGCCCAGAGCCTTTTCTAAGATAGCGCCCTGGGCATGGGCGGAGAGAAATGTGGCACCCTTGCTGATGGTAGTGAATTAAATGAGGCAGCAGGGGGAACCCTTTTGTGTTCACTGGTCAGTACCTGGCTGAGCAGTGACTGGCCCCTGAACACAAGAGTCCCCGGACCTACCCCAGCGCACCTAAATCACCCATAGTTTAGTTGCCTTGGGCTGATGAAGGTTTTGTTGATGTGTGTCAGCAGGGGTGAGATGAAGGATTAAAAACCACGTTAAACTGGCAAATCAGACAGAATCGAGCACGCAGGGACACGGACAAGCCTGGAGCAACACAAGGTGGGTGCTGCTGTTGGCAATACCTTAATGCACACTACTAAGTGTGCCCCTCAGAATATTGGTGCCCTAGGCCCAGCTCGCCCATGCTAAAGGCCAGCCTGCCGACGCCCACCATAGGCAGCAACCGGCACAACTTAAGCACTGGATCGGGAGTTTATGGAGTGGAATCTAGAAAGTTTTCTGCCATGTAAAGAGGGATGAAGAAAGATGACCAGAGCCTGGATCTGACGTCCAGATCCTGAGAGCAACACTGGGGAACCTTTGGGTGTTCATGCGAGTAACATGTTTAGTGCCAGATGGCATTTGCCCCCAGAAATGCCTGTAAAGTTTTGTACACATTTCTACATAAAAATGATAGTATTAGTTTTATTGCCTATGAAGGTTCAGATGTTGGTAATACCCAGCAATGTACAAGTTCCATGTGACAAACTGACTTCTGTAGTCTTTTATCTACTAGTGAAGGTGAATAAATATGAATTCACTTTCTGCAAGCTTTATAGTGAAATACAAGTGACTCCTTACTCTTAGAAATATATCCCCAAACAGTTGATGCGATGGTATCTGCGTGTTACATACATTGACGTTTTAACCCATTGTCACGCTGGGCAGTTGCCCCGGGGCCCCAAGAGCATTGGAGCCCCATGCAGACCAGAATTTAACACAAATTTTCCGTTAAACATTTTTATTCCCGTGAGTGGTTCTGTAGGCAGGGCCCAGTGCACTGCTTTGCCCTGGAGCCTATTATGCTGTTAAGATGGCCCTGGTTACATAGCAAGGTAAGGATGTTGGGATTTCATCCGCAACAAAGAAAGTAAAACTGAACCCTCCTGCAGAACCATGCATGGCTCGGTGCACACATGCTTGATTTCAGTGCACGTGCTTCAGGGGTAATTTACCTGCAAGGGGGATACGTATCTTCCCTGCTTTAAGTAAAAGTAGGTCAAAGTAATGCGAGCAATTCAATCTCCAATAGCATGTATATTTCCCTTTGTTTTCTTCTATTTGAAACACTGGATCTTTTTCTTTCACTTTGCTGTGGGTGGACCATGGTGAGATAGGCCCGTTTCCTGTATATTTTTCTGATATGATATGCCTTTGTATTCCCAGTGCAGCCCACATCTCAGTACGCCTGGCCTGATGTCAGGCCACGTTGTCAGTGAGGACTGCAAAAAATATTTATTACTAGCCCTTGGCAAGACAGCACTGTTAGTGCAGGATTGCCTGTCTTGCTGCCTAGGAGGTCCGTTATGGCAGCTCTCCCCACCCTCATCGCCTTTTTGAAATGGTTGATCCCTGCTTTCCTGAAAACTGATTCAGGGAGTGGACCACCTTTAATGGGAGAAGGTGCAATTAACATTGCTATCCTTTGAGCCACATTACAAGTTTGATGACTCATCTTTCCACTGGATGTAAACCGCCCAGCAGGGTCCCTGCACACCTAAAACGGTTCCCCAGGGATTCTCCAGACGCTAAGTACCCCACTCCTCCACATGTGTTCTACATTCTCACCTTCCTCTTTCCATAGTTACCTCCATCCCCCTGGCCTAAACTGGTCTCTCTGTACCATGCCATCCCATTTTGCTTCACCCACAGTCTTATTCCATCAACCCAAAATCCCCTGCGTCTCGTAGTTTTACTCTGTTTCAGCCTCTCCCACTGCATCACAATAATTCACCCTCTGGACAATTCTGTACTTTCTCCTGTCTTCACTTTCCATCAGCTTCCAGCCTGTTTTGCCCAGGTCCTTGAACTGCCTTCTCACTCACACTCTGCCGTCATACCACGCTCTTCCTCTCCAGCCTCTTGCAGTCCCCCCTACCCTTGCATCGCCAACGGTGCACCCGCCTATCTCTGTGCATTGTAAAACTCCCAGCTGTGCACTGTATATAGTGTTTCTTGATGCATGAACCAAGCAATATGCACCTCTATTTCAGGTGATGGAGTGTACACACATCTGCAGTTCTGCTGCTCTCCCAGATGTCTTTTTCTAGGTTGGGCATGCGTCTATGCTCTCTTTGCATGGCAGCTTCCTCCTGCAAAGTGGTGCTGCACCCTACCACTCATCTGCTCTGATCATGAGAAGTCTGAGGCAAAGCAACCATTTCCCTAGAACCCCAACCAATCCAATAGTTGGTGTTGTGATTGGACTGCGCCACTCACAAAATAAACTAGAAACATTTGAGGAGACTGATTCTTCCACCCAACTCCCCCAGACACTATTTACTAAACACACCTTGTATAAAAAAAAAAAAAAGGAGCAAGTGGTAAATACAAATTTCACTCTTATTACTGGTTTATAACTATTCAACTAAGATTTGTGGAAAATGAACTCCGAAACAATAGTTCATATGCTTTTTTGTTTATTGAACTACTGCTTTATTGGGAGAGAACTCTTCTCTTAACTCTCCTTGTTCGTTTTTTTTTTTTTTTTTTTTTAACAGTCTTTGTATCTCTGGCTTGCATATTTCAGTATTTTCTTTCCATAATAAGATAAATTGTTAAAGGGCTATTACCGCAGAGTACTTCAAAACCTCTTATATAAAAAATGAATGAGAAATTGCCAACTTCTCCCATGGATACTCTCCTTGGGATATCTGAGCTTCCAGATTAGCCAAAGAATGTATGTGGGAGGAAATATGTGGTGTTTTTTTCAAAATATTTATCTATTTAATCCATCATGTCAACATTTTTTTTATGAATGTGTATTGGCTTATCGCTGTTGTGTACCACTATTGACCTTGGGGTTGTCTATTGAATGCTTGGTTTTGAGACTAAGTGAATCTGTATTACTAGTTTCAAATCCCCACAATAAACAATATGGCTGGTAAAACCTATACTAAATGTATTCTAATAAAGTGTCGCAATACGTGTCTCTAGTCTGGTGTTCCTGTACAGGATGACATTAAAATGGTGGTTGATCATATATTGGTCTAGGTATCGTTGTAATGGCCATGTATTTATCAGTCTGCTGCTTTAAGCGCTGATACTGCAGCCGAGCTCAAACTCCTTCAGAAGGTAAACATCAATGTGTGTGTAAAATTTATAACAATCATGTTCTACTCAGCCCAATAAAATACATTCTTGTGGTCCATCTCCAGTTCATACATGTCTCTACAACAAATAATTTTTTTAATAAATGTGTAGTTAAATATTTTAATTCAAAATGTATTTTCCTCTGATCGCAATAGTCATTCTGAAAGTGCATCTGGACGTTCATCTGCTAACTATATATATCTCTTAAGATATGATATTTTTATGTGTTTAAGTGTATTGCTTAGTAGCAAAGGACTTCCAAAGGCTGTGTAATGCAAACAAACATCTATTTGTTGTTGATCGAAGTTAAACACCATTTCCATGATTACTGTCGATCAGCAGATAGGCTGACCGACTAAGGTTTGCATTATCGGCTGGGCTTTACCGGCCGGGCTAGTGTTTTTCTGTGGAGGCCAGAAAAAAAGGGTGTTACCTGTAGGACCGAGAAAGCAAAATAACATACTTGCAAATGTACTATAATGCAAGCCATACACTTTTTTTAATATAAATTCTAGATATATGCTTCTACTCACATTAATTGTAAGTTGAGAACAAAGTGATTCTGGTTGGTAAAACATACAGATCTCAAATTTATGAGGCTTCTCTCAACATTCGTAATGGAAATCTGTGGTTGTTTGCTTACCATCAGAGTTGCAAAAGACAATCTGTCCTAGTTAAGGAGCTGCCTTCATTTGGCAGTTCTATTTATATAAAGAAGCTACCATGGTGACTTTGTATGCATATGTGACAGTGCTGCACAGTGCTTGTATGCACCACTTACATGGGTGTGATGACATAAAAAAATGTGTGTGAAACTCTCGAAAGACAGCATGTTACTTACAGAAGGCACCATCTTTTCAACCATGTTGTCACAGCTGGAACTTTAACTGAAATATTTATATATTGTTTTTTTATGTTTTTATATTGACAATTATTTTTATTCCGGTTCCTCTGTCTATGGCATTTTTCAGTGTGTTTCCAGGGTGGCTGAGACTGGCCCAATAAATAGTGCTCATAGAGCCAGTCTCACCTACTTTACATCATTCACACAAACTTGGTCCATGCGTAATTTGTATATCCACTTCTGACGAAAGCATCGAATGACTGCTTGATTTATTCTTGCGCAGTCTGTGCTTCTTAATTCTTCTACGGTTGTGCATTTAAAGGAACCAACACTGTAAGTGGCCTCCTGGACTTGAGTATTGAAGGTTACGTTATCTAATACAACATGCCTGTTCTTGGATCCTTAATTTAAATTCTTTAATCCGGATTTGGTAAAACCAGAATTGGCATTCAATCCCATGGTCACATTTACATATACTGCAAAAGATGGTGACTGGTTGTTTGCTTTCTTTCAGTACTTTAAACGTTGTGAAAAGTAGGCCCACTTCACCATTTTCTTTGAAAAGAAATGTTTACTATTTAAAAAAAGAAAAGAAAACCTATACCTAAAAAAACGTTGTTTATGTATGATTATGTAAAGTAGGTAGAGGCCTCACACTCCTGCATTTTGTCCAGAGACTTGTCTCAAAACCAGAACATGTTACCCTCTTCAACTTTAGGAGGACAATGGTTCTAATGTGCTCATGGGTTTCAGGCAAACAAATACTCCAGGCCCATAGCTATGAATTGAGGAGAACCCGCAGGCACAAAAGATTTGCAAAAAAGATGGGGACACCATGGCTGGAAAAAACATGACTTTTGTAGACCCCAGTGGCAAATTCTGGAAGTTTACAATTGAGTTTTGTATTGATAATCATTTGCTAAGAAGTCTTCACATCACTAGGCAATAAATGGTAAACGCCTAGACATTTTTTTGTACCTCTCTCCTAGTGCTTAATGTCTTCTGATGGTTGCAAGTGGTGGTGACTGGCATTTATTTTTGGGGATTTGGGCTTAATTTTTGTCGTCAAACTTTGACCTGGAGCAACTGAGCGAAAGGCAGGAAAGGTAAAAGGAGTAGGAAAGAAATACTGAAAAAGTAGATAAATATGGATGAAAATGAATGTGCAAGAGTAAAATAAAGAGATGGAAAGTGTGGAAATGGTTGTTGGTAGAAAGATGCATGAGATGAAATCAATATGCTGAGCCACATTTGCATTCTGCAGCCTCTTCATTTGGTAATCTTGCAGCGGGCACCTAAGAGAATATTTGGTCCTGTACATGTATTTTTTCTTTTACAAATTAAGCACCGAGTCCTCTCCCCATCCAGTGGCATATAGATAATTAATTTCCTCTATTTAAGGATGGTTAGTGCAAAGCTCTCATCCAGTCCTTTTTTGTTAGGATATCTTTTTATCAAAGATTTTTAAAATGCATAAAACAAGTACACACCAGTTTGAGTACATTCACACAGTAAACATTTGTTATTCTAATGTTGTTAAGGTTTACCTCTGTCAAAGTGAGGTGTGGTTAATCATTAAATGTCAGAGTACACCATGGAAGTGCAGTCACCATATACCCCAGATCTTTCTGTCTCCAGTCTAGGTCTGGCCTTTGAGACGGCAGTCTCGACAGACTATTGTTAAAAAAAAAAAAAAGAACATGATATGCTTATATATAGTGGCTTGTGGTCCTCATCTATTGGTTAGTTAAATTGTCATTTATACTGTGCTTCCACCCACCTCAGTGTACAGGATGGGACTGTGGGGCAGACCACTTGATCCATTGTCTTACTCCTTTGTGAGTGAGGGAATATTGCGTGTGCACAATGTTCACATCCTGCATAAAATTAGTTTGCTTCACTGCCAAGGCCCATGTGTTTTTTTCTAAATAAATATATTATTTTTGACTTATTAAAAACTTGGATATAACTTTTTTTTTTTTTGCGGAGGCCCCGCAGTGCCCCACACACTGCTGTCCGGGAGCTTGCTGCTGCTTGCAGTGCAGCGTATCTAATGTGGGTGCTTCTTAGGTGGCCATCTTTTATTTTCAATACTTTATGGTTCCAAGACTGCCAACATGCTCCTTCCAACCCATGGGACATCTTGGAGTGCTGATAAATGGTGGTTTGCTTCTTCCCCAAGGTTAATTGAAGTCCAGCGTTTGTCACACAAAATATGCAGGCACTCACAGTACGAGCTCTTTTGATTTCTGTATTTCCTGCTGAATTAACTCATTAAAGCAGGTTAACCCTTTTTTGACAGGTTAATATAGTGCAGACTCAACCCGAAGGTATTGGAGAGCTTTACATGAACACGAATTACATTACACAAGGTCACATTCTTATTTTCATTTTTTTTTTTTAGGCATGGGGAGGTTTAGTGATTTGCCCAGAATCATATGATGTTCAGCTGATGCTGAGACTTAAACCTAGCTCCTCAGTTCTAACGACGGCAGCTCTGGCCATAATGCCACATCTTCTCCCCTGCCCTTAGATTAGAAAGTGTCTGTAGAGCCAGGTCACAGTTGCTTGGAGTGTCTGTCCTCAAGCAGGGTTGTGGGGGGGGGCAACACCAAGTGAGACGAGGGGCATAGCAAAAGCCCCGGTGTACGTGTACCTCATGGTTCAGCCCACACATACGTGGGCCCATTCATAATAGATGGCGGGCCGAACTGTGAAGCAATTACACGTTGACTTTAGTAATTAATGTACAGTATCTGGTGTCTCCTTTATTTGGCGCATGTGGCGTGCATGACACAAGCCCTGCATGATCACCAACCAGCAAGGGAGGTGCAGTGAGGCCCAGCACACTGGTGAAGAGGTGAGGCAGTCTTCATGACCCTCTCCCCCACAACACGACCTCTCACCCCCCGCTGTGATCATGTCGACCTGCGTGGCGGCTGCTTGGCGCCCTCTTATCAGTGGTACTCGTGCCACGTGGTGCACGCGGTGTGGCTCCTACAAGAAAAAATAAATCACAGCTGGCTGACATCGCTGCACGGCCGGCAAAGCTTGAGCTGCAGCACAGTGAGCCACCACAGTAACCCCCTGGAGGCTTGTTGGTCACTCACTGGCCCAAGAGGATCGACATTTCCCACAGAGTTCTTCCATTGTGTGAAATGGCCAACGTGCCCCCCACCCCACCCATTGAACTATTTGTGATCGAGGGTGCACCCTCCTCGCAGGCACCTAAATAGAGGGACTGGGTTGAGTGCCTAGAGCTCTACTTTGCGGCTACAGAAGTGCCTGACTAGAGACGACTAGCTCTGCTGCTCCACTTTGTGGGCAAAGCCATACACACAATATATAAGACCATCACAGAAGCAACGCCCAAAATGTATGCCATGCTTGTAGCGGCCTTGAATGCGCACTTCGAGCCCCTGGCCAACCAAGACTATGAGCGATTCATCTTTCGTCAAGCTCACCAGGAGCCCAGAGTCCATTGACAGCTTCTCTGGCAGATTAAAAGAACTTATTAGTACCCATGGATTTAATGAAGAGCAAGAAGAAATTAGAGGCTAGATAATTCAGGTTACGCCTCAGCGAAGCTGCGTGAGCGCGTCCTAGAAGAGTCGGGCAAGCCCCTACGAAGCATACTCCCACTCTGAATGACGATGGAATTGTCCAAAGCGAGAGATTCTTACATGGAAGCAGCACTGGACCGGGCAGTCAAGATGGAACCCTTCAATGTGGCTCAGCCGTGACCCACACCAGAAAAAGGGAGAAGGCCTTTTGAGGTGAGACAAATGTGTGGCTGCTGCAGGGGCCCATCTCACAGATCAACCGACTGCCTGGCGAAAGTGAGAAAATGCACCACCTTTGACGATTGACAAGTATAACTATCTTGTGAAAATATGCAGGTTCTCCAAGCTGAAGAAGCCCAAGAAGATTGTTGTTGTCTGCCCCGACCCTGAAAGGGAGGCTGAGGACATGGACGAAGACATCATCGAATACACCGTGCACTCAGTATTCACCGTTGGCAACATCAGCACATCATGCAGACCACTCCCCCTATGCCAGCTACGCATCGGTCACTGCAACGATCAACAAAGGGGCATCCATCTACATCATGTCAGCAGACATGTACCAACACATGCAGGGACCTCTGATGTTAGGCAAGGCAAACGTCATAGTATTCACATACGGCCAAACTCAACCCCTACTCATGATGGGGTGTTTTGAGTCACAGCTTTCACATGGAGACAAGTGTGCCAGAATGACCATATTTGTAGGAAGAGGAGGCAAAGGGATGCTGATCAATTGCAACAAAGCAGAAACACTAGGACTGGTCAGATTCGCCCTCGTAGTGCAAACAGAGCTGCTACTCCCACATCCTCACAGAGTTTGAAAGACTGTTCAAAGGGATAGGTTATATGAAGGACAAGATGGTGAGATTGCACATTGACAAGTCAATACAACTGGTAGTGCTGCTGCATCTTTGAATAGCCTCCCATCTGAGGCCCAAAGTCGAGAAGGAACTGGACAAACTGGAGAAGGCTAGAGTAATCTAATCGGTCACCGCTCCCACCCTATGAGTATTCTCCATCGTGGTGGCTAAGAAACAGCCCGGAGAAGTCTGCATCCGTTTGGACATGAGATTGCTAAATATCGCAATACGGTGAGAGCGCTACCTCACCTCCACCATAGATTGGAGGGCTCAATGGAGCTAAATGGTTCTCCAAGGTAGACCTGCGATCCGGGTACCATCAACTACCTTTACACCCTGACTCGAGATACATCACAATGTTCTCAACACATGCAGGGCTCGCACGGTACTGCCATTTTAACTATGGAATATATGTGGTTGAACAGTCTCTGCCACTGCCCCTATCAATTGACGTGATCCAAAGTGCGAAGAAGAGTGCCTGCTGCTCACTCTGGAGGCAATACCGTCAGGGAAGTGGAGTTTCCTCAAGGAAAATTGCACGTACTGGAAACCAGAAGTCAAACTAATTTTGGACTCCCTCCTACAAGTGCGTCATAAGCTGGTGACTGACTCAGGAGGGTGCCTCCTGTGAGGACCCAGAATAGTGATTTCCACCAGCCTTACTATTTCAGTTAGCCTACAATGGACACCAGGGCATGGTGAAGATGAAGAATCACCTCCGGAACAAAGTCTGGTTTCCAATCAGGGATGAAATGATTGAAACCATAGTGCAGGCCTGTCAATGATGCCAATTCACTGGGTCACCAGATGCACCACCTCCTGTAATAACAGAATGAAGCCCACAGCAACCTTGGGTGTGCGCCAGCCTCGAATTTGGTTGCCTCTCTGATGGGCAATGCACCCTTGTTTTAAATAATGAATACACAAAGTATCAAAAAGTGGAAATTATGGCATCTAAGACATCCACGGAAGTCATCCCCAATCTTGAGGATGATGGCCACACATAGGCTACTGGGAGAACTTTGAACAGATAATGGCTCACCGTTCCAAGGCCAGGAGATTGCAGCATTTCTACAATCATGGGGCATCCGGCACAAATGGATAACTCCTCGGATGGCCTCAAGCCAATGGAGAAGCAGAGCAGTTCATGCGAATGCTCAATAGTCATTCGCATAGCGCATGCCAGCCCACAACCTTTAGAGAGGATGGTATACGCCTTTCTCCGATAATATAAATAAACTCCTCAGTCGACCACCAGACAAGCTCCAGGACATGCCAGCATGGGGCGGGTGGTAGCTGACAGCATCCCAAACCACCCAGACTGGATAACGTCCCTCCCCCCCCCTCCCCATTGACGATGCCTTGATGCTACAGAGACTGAAGAACACCAACCAATGGGCAAGTGCCCAGCAAGGAGCCAGACAGTCGGATCTACGCCCTGGGGACATTGTTTTTGTGCAAGACCAATACCGAGGTAGCAAGTTCCCGCTCCCTTTTGAACATAGCTCCTGGGTTGTCATCCGACTCCAAGGCACTATGGCCGCAGCCCAACTCCATGGAGAATCTGTCACTCACAATGTGCCATTATTTAAATCAGCGAAGTGTGACATAAGCGAGGAGAAAATAAACCCAGAAAGCGAGTCACCTGGACGGAGTATGGCTGGCGAATCCTCCCCAGCAGCACCGCAAGATGACACTTATGGGCCAGGCCCCCCAAGAAGTAGTCTGCAACCCAGCTCCTCCTCCCAAAGAAGGACTCCCAGAGCACAACTCTGGCTGTCTACCGTTGTCTAGCAGCCCAACTCCCAATGGAAGGTGTGATCGCACAAAATACCACCTGCGGGATAAAATAACACCATCCTCCTTCTGATCCTTGGAGTCCACTTCTTTGTCCTGGGTACTAGATGGAGAGTAGGTCCAGTCTTCAGGGTTGTTCTCAGGCCAGGTTTTTTCTTTTCTTCTTCTACAGGTCCAGACATGACCTCAGTAGGGTACTGTGGGTGCCATATGTTTGACCAGTGCCATCTGGTGGTGGAGGAACTCCTGGCCAGACCCTAACCATTGGGGCAAAGGTTCCCAGGGGTGCCAATAGCCACTTTTGCAGCACTTCCTGGTAGTTTTCCTGCAAACACCACCACAGTGCCCCTCTCTGCCCGAATCCAACATGACAGAACCTTTTTTCCTCTGTGCAGAGCTCGTGCCCACCCTTGAGGTATGGCCAGGTAAATGAGCATCCTCTCCTCAGTGATCACTCAAAACTGATTTTAGGGGAAGCTCCTCTGTTACTAGGCCGGGTGGATGGGGGTGCAAAGGAAGGGGCAGGCCAACATGTTAGCTGCATCTTCCTGTGACAGGGGAGGCTCGATTGAAGTTAGGTTCCTGGGCACAGCCCAGATGGTCAGCCTGCTAGAGAAACAAAACACCATCCCACACCCAAGGCCTTTGTCTCAGCTCTGGAATAAGTTCACACCTCATTAAGGGGACTGTTCAGCTCCTGTGTGACAGTTGGAAGCTCATGCAAATTGACTTCTTGAGACTGTAGACAGATAACATGTTAATAGTACTGGTTCTAAAATATTTTTTACAAATCCAAATTTAACATTAAATTGGGTTTGTGATAAATATTTTAAAAAGTCCAAGAACTAAATCTGTAGCTGTTTCCTAAGCGGAGATAGCACTATTAAATGTAATATTGTATCACAATGCTTTCTTATTGTACAAGTAACCCTGCTACAGGGAAACTAGCCTTCTGGTCCTTTTCATTGTAAGGGCATGTTAAACATTTACATGTCTTTCTCTTAAATACCCTGCAGCCTGTCTTCATGGCAGTAACACCTTTTTTATGTGTGACTTAATATTTAAAAGGAGGATTTAGTCCTTTCAAAACCATTTATTTTGGCAGGTTGAATTTGCAGTATAAAGCTGCACAGCCAGTCTACAGGGGGAAGGCCTGCAGTCCTGTTTTATCAGCTGCGGCTTCTCCGTTAAGGCGGAGGAGCGTTGCCCCCCCTTGCAGTGAAACAAGAAAAAATTAAATGATAATAAAACATGTTATTATTTTATTTTTCCTTGTTGAGCCAAGTCCAGTGTGGGGTAGGTCCGGGCCATCCTCGTTGACAGCAGCAGTGGTGGAACTGCTGCAAATGCGCATTATGGTTTGACCGGCCATCTTAGGACGGCAAACTGACATGCGCATTTAGATCCACCCCACCCGAGGTGTTGCACAGCCAGATGGAGACAGGCCCCTTGTCCCAGGCCCTGACTGAGCGGCAAACCAGACCGCTCAGACCAATCCTGTCACTGCTCTCATGCTGGTAATGCCCAGCATGAGAGCAGTGTAGGAAGATGGCTCTGTATATACTATATCAGGTATAGTGTGCACAGAGTCATCCAGTGGATCCCCAAAGGTAGGCAGAGGTTAAAGTAGACAGTACCTTACTCTATTTTGTGGTTGTGTGGGTGAGCAGTAAGGCCTTATCAGAGGGTAGTGCTAAGCATTTATTGTACAACTCAGGCAAGAGATGATTTCACCCACTCAAGGACAGAACTTCGACCAATTGGTTTGTATAAAAATATTATTTAATTATATTTATTTTCTAGAACCAAGCTAGCCCTGGTACAGGTAAGTATAGAAATACTTTGCAAGCATATGCAGTTTAAATACAGATTGAATGCAATGAATGAGTTACAGTAGAATTACTTTGTATTTTCAGATAGTAAGAATTACTTTGCAATTACTATTCATACACAGCCAGGTATCTCTAGATACAAGGCTGGTGCATTCCCTGAGGGAAAGAAAAATGAGTCAATGCATTTTGCAAACTTAATACAGGTTTACAGTATTACTCACAAGACACATTTACTCCTGAAAAGGCAGAACTGAGTTTACGGGTCCGCGGGTAGGATTCAGTCAAATGGGCAGTCGAGACGCACTGCCAGTGGCACAGAGGCGGCCGGGTGCAGAGTGCAGGGACGACACGTTAACCAATGGGCTAAGCACGGTCATGGGTTGGGTGACTGCGTCAAGCAGGCCACCAGATTGGGGAGCAAACAGCTCCTGGGATTGAGGTCAGCACTGAAGGCCCAATGGCCAACACAAGAACTACACCACCAGCGGCACAGGGGCATCCGGGTGTAGGATGCATTCTGAATTGAGGGCAGTTACAGGTTGGTACAGGTCGAGACCAATGGGTCCCTTCCTTGGAGTGGATACACCACCCTCCCGCGGGAGGGGGCATGAGCCTCACTCGGGTTGGTTGAGTCCCCTCATCTGCAAGATGGCGGGGACTGAGTTGTGCTTCACCTCACCTCCCCCCACCTGAGGGGTGGGGTTGGCAAAGGTGGGCACACCTCTCTTCCTGTCTTGGTTTTCCCGCCGATTTCTCACCCCCCCCCACCCCCCGTGGGGGTCAGAACCAGTAGGGGCCAGTTACTGGGAGCAGCAAATGGCTGGGGTAGCTCACAAAGGCAGCAGGCCTTTGAAGTTTCCCCTTCGTGGACCCTGCCCATCCTGGGGAGGAGGCTTGGCACCTTGTCCCAGGATGTGCTTTGTTTCAGGACCCCGAGAGCGACAGGCTCTCGACCCAGGGGTCCAGAAACCAGTCTGGTGGTGGCAGCTGGCGAGCAGCCACTCAGCCAGGACACTAGAGTATGGTCGTTTTTCAGGGAACATCTCTAAGACGCCCTCTGAGTGCATTTTTCATTAAATCCCACAGTGGCATCAGTGTGGGTTTAATGTGCTGAGAAATTTGATACCAAACTTCCCAGTTTTCAGTAAAGCCATTATGGTACTATGGAGTTCGTAAAGACAAACTCCCATACCATATACACTTTGGCATTACTGCGCTTACAATGTCTAAGAATTGACTTGGACAGTGGGTTTTTGGCATGGCACACAGGGATGTGTTTCATGTCGACTCTTCACTTTGTCCTGCACCAAAACATGCAGGTGTGTGTGTGTGTGTATATGTATGTATATGTATGTATAGCCTCTTAGGGTGGCACAGTAAGTGCTGCAGCCCTTAGAGGCCTTCCCTGGTCACAGTGCCCTTGGTACCTGGCCTACCTTTTACAAGGGGCTTACATGTGGCCAGAGAGTTGCCAATTGGGTTTTGCAACAATACAGTTTGGGGAAAGAACATTGGCCCTGGGTACCTGGCAGGAACCAGGGCACACTCATTCAAAGTACATCAACATTAGGCAAAAAGTGGGGGCAAACATGCAAAAAGGGGCACTTTCCTACAAGCAGCATCTGGATTGGTGTAGGGAGTCTGGGAGCCTGTTGAGAGGAGCAGAATAGGACCGAGACGGTGGCCAGCAGGTAAGCGCTTTTTTAATTTTTCGCCTCCACACTGCCCCCCTGCGCTGCCCCCCTCCACTTTTTTCCCCCACAGCAGCCGCTACTGATGTTTACCTTGCCACTACAGTGTATGGCATGATTAGTGCTACTTCCACTGGTGACCTTTAACTTACAGGCCCTCTGTACACTTTTGGTACCATATACTAGAGATTTATAGGTAAGTTAAATGTGCCAATGAGTGATATGCCAATTTCTGCCTGTTGAAATTAGGAACACAGGCACTTTACCACTAGTTAACCGAGGTAAAGTGCGCAGAGTTCTATAGCCAGCAAAAACAATCACGGCAAAAATCTGGGAATACAGCACTCAAAAGATAGTCATTTCCAACCGGAACTACTTTGAGTACTGATGTGCTCCTTGTGAAAGGGCAGAATGCTGTCACTCATCGAAGTTAGCCAATGGCTGAAGTGGGCTGACCTATTGCCCCATGCTATATGCTGTAGTGGGCAGAAAAAAGTGATGGAAATAATTGTAGACTAATAGATGGAGAAGGCCAGCTGAATGTTCTAAAAGTATATATTATACATATCATTTTAGCAAAATCAAAATGTCTTGGCTAAGTCTTGACCTAAAAAGAGAAGCAATTTCTACAGTGTTTTTTGGTGCTGTTATGCATACTGTATGTTGTAAATCTGCTTGCTTGTAGAACTAAGATTGGCTAATACAAAATTCGCACTAACTTCACAAAAGTAGTTTAGTTGCCAACTCAAACCGGCAAAATAAAACATCTTGAAGAACTTCAATAAATATACTTGTACATTGTCGAGGTCGTGAAGATCAAAAGATATAAACGTTTACTTGTTTAAAAAAAATCACATCTTTTGCAGGAAAAAAAAAATGGTGCAAACTGGTCTGTTTCACATTCTATTCCTGACCCTTCCCCTGATCTGTGGTCTATCGTACCCCTTATCAAAGGTAAATGGCGGTATCTTATTTCTGCTTGTATATTGCCGATTCCCTGCTGCACCTTGCTTTCGATGAATATTTAAAGAGGTCTGGGAGGCAGCCGGATTATTGCTCTCCCCGCCTCCATCTGTATTTCTAATTTAACATTTTGCTTCGCATATGGAGTGCTTTCAGTCCGAGTGAACCTGACGGGTACGCTGACGGGTACGCTGACGGCACCGTCAGCGCTGCATGTCAGCAGGGGGTTTTCTTGTCAGGGTAATGCAAATCGACACCTCACATAACGAGCCGACTGTTGCCCCTCATAACTGTACTTGAACAACTCAGCCCCTAAGGCTGTAATCTTGTCTGCGTGCTCAGCAGTGCCTCGACTCTTAAGCTTTCGTAAGATGACGTAGGTACCGGCACTGTGCGAGCTGCTACTGGGGTGTCAAAAAGGGCGTCATCTGAGCCATAGCCACATTCAGTTCATCACAATTTACAAGTGAATTGCAAAATGTACAGCCAGTCCTCGTTGTCGGAGTGTGTTTTCTCAGTGCTCTTTCTGCATTCTTTCTGCATTCAGTTGCTTGGCTTTTTGAGCCAGTTTCTTGCCAGGAGTGTCCCAGTGCAGAGTCGAGGTTAAAAATCTCTTTTGTGCTAAAATATTATATAAACCGGAAATGCGATTGCTGCAGAAACGCGCAACGTGAGAATGTTTTATAGTTGAAAAAGCCTTCCTCTGGATGGATCAGAAAGAGAATTGGAAAGCTGGATGAGTAAGAACAGTACTTAATTTGTCAAGGAATAAAAGTTCTGGGACCGAAGGTTTTGCTCATAAGCCCGCGACCGACACTGCGAACGTCAGGGATGCCATTAATACCAAGGCTGTGTAGTGTTGATTCCCCCTGGTGCCTCTTCCATCCACCAGCAGACACTCCCTGCCCCTTTATCTCACTCCTTTGGGTTCTTTTATACACCTGCATTCTCCAGTTGTTGCTGTTTTTCCATCTTTCTCCTCCTGTTTTTCCTTCTCTTTCTTCCCCCTTTTTGTATTTTCTCTCTCGTTCTGGGTAAACGTCTGGTACTGGTCGAATGGTCACCCAAAAATGAGTGTTGATGGGCCCCACCTGCAAATTAAACACTGTGGCTGTTGCATGCCATTTGTCGCACTTGACTTCTCTTTCAAACAATTGCAGTATAGATGAAATGCATGTTGTAGTGTCCTGCTGGACACGTTCTAGTGTTCTGCCTGTTTGCACCCCACACTGTACACCCACCCATCACAGGCGTCACCGGTCAGGTGACCCTGTTAATAAAAGGGGCCGGGCGCACGTGCCCTGAGCCAGTTCTAGTACCAAACACTATGTGTCAGCGTGGTCATTTCTGCAGCATGTGGGCCTAGGGCCCACAACACCACATTGGCGACAAGTGGGTCTGACCCCCGCGCATACCATGGTTGCCACACAACTGCTCCTCGTGGAGGGGAGAAGAGTGCCTGAATAGAAGGCACCCCCGCACCTGCTGTGAGCGCGTTGGCGAGTTCATGGCCCCGGCAGCAGCCTGCGACACTGACCATCCCTGAGGTGGTAGAGAAGCATCTGGTCATCTCCCACCATCTGGTGCTCCCCTTCCCGTCTGCCTGGTGAGTTGGGGCACCAACAGGAGAGAGATCCACAGCAATAAGTGGTTATGCCACCAGGTACTGAGGCGTTTGCAAGCCGCCCCTGCCTACCACTGTTCACCGGTGAAAATCATAAGTGCAATGAAGCGACCGCAGGGCCGCGTTGGCTGGCAAGCAGAGGGTTGTTGCTCCAGCCCTGGTCCACCACGCCCTGCACGGCATGCCCCACGTCTGTTTCCACAGCGCCTGAGGAGAAAGGAACGGCCTGCAGCGCTGAGAAATCTGTCATTTCCCCGCAAGTAAAGAGATGCGCCATCCTGGCATTATGAGCCACGCACCTTTGCCACGGCACCACATTGATCAACATTGACACTGCAGAACTGCCTGAAAGCACCCACTAGCCGCACCGCGACTCCCTTGGACAAGGCGGTCCCTGCCGCGAGAGAAAGATGCCCCATGCGCCCTACATTCTGCAGTGAGAGGAGCAAGATGCAAACAGGAGCAAGAAAGGGAAGGTAACTTCCATGCCTCTTTCCCCGTCTACAAAGTGCCGTCGCAGCTTGACAGCAAAAGAGTAACCCGGGGAGCTGCAGCAGCCCGCTCTCCACAGCCGGTCTCTCACGCAGTAAAGCACAGCTGACACCAAGAACAAACAGCACCGCACCAAACAGTAACCTGGCACCGGATTCTTCAGCGCTGCGCAGCCCGCACCTTCAGGGAGGCTACTGTGCCGAGAAAGAATGGTGGAAGCGTCACCTTGTGTTATGCTGCTGCACTGCAACCCCATACATGAAGCAGCCCTCCCCCTTACGCTGCTCCAGCTTTGAAAGAGGTACGGCAATATGAGAATAATAGGCAGTGCCCCCCTGCATACCTTCATCCATGCTTGGTGGGCCCCAAGCATTGTCAGACCACCGGTGGTCACTGCCTACATCGCCTCTGCGAGCCCGCACCAGAGTGAAGGGCAGGCGCGGTGCGTCCATTGGGGCGTTGGGGCGTTGCCCGCCCGCAGCTCCCTTGGCGTCTCTGACTCAGTTTACTTAAGTTCAGAGACGCCGAGGGAGAACTGACAATCATGTCAGTCAGCATGACGTCGGACCGCCCACCCCCTTCAGAGTCTGAAGGGTGTGGGCGGTCCGGCGTCATGTTGACTGACATGCATTGTCAGACCAGCCAGGGACAGTCAGCAGCACAAGTGCGCATGAGTGGGCAAGGTGAGCAAATTTTTCGCCCGTGCCCAGTCATGCACACTTGTGTTTGCACTAGCTTGCGCATGCCCATTAGGAGCCCCTCGGTCTCCTAATGGGCAGGCGGCGAGCGAAGAATAACCGTGCCCTAAGCCAATCCTGGCGCTGCAGCAGCGCCAGGATTGGCTGAGGGGTTGCCACTCCAGTGCTGTTCCTGAAGAGGCGCCAACACGGACCAGAGGCGGTCAGGTGAGTCTTCTAAATTTTATTTTCCCTCGGTCGGACCCCCCCCCCGGCCCTCCCCCTGCAAGTACTGCGATCCGCGACTGTTGGTGCTACATGCTGCCAGCGATGCCTGCATTTGTTATATAAAAGTATTTAAGAGTGCCACTGCGGGACCCTGAAAGGAGGTGAAACGGAGGCCACAGAGCACAGACCAAGCCACAATCTGAAAATTCATCTTACTGCTCCGCCATGCCAAGGCAAAGCAGACATGATCAGAAGGACGGCTGGCAGCAAATATCCCAGGCGGCAAAGTGTGATCATTAGAAAATACGGAGGAAGGGGGACGAGAGGGAGCGGGGTTTTAATGAGCTTTATGACTCAGGTGCTAAGCACCTGAAAATATAACTTGAAATATTCCCCTACCAGGCCCTTATTTCTTATCTTCCACTTGGGCATCTATACATATGTTAAATATTAAGCATGCTCGAGATTGTTTCTGAGAAATTAGATGGGCAAACTTCTTTTTGAGCAGATTAGGAAATACCTGTCATCAGTTAATTGCAAATCGTAATTAATTACAGCGCTGCGTTAGGCTCAGCATTTGCAGTCTGCATTCCGTCACGGACAATCTTTCTCTTGCAAAGTTTAACCTGTTCTGGGTGTAAGAAGGGAAAATAATTTAATATGCCCCTTGTTAACATGAATTTCTTTATGTTAAAGAAGGCATGTCCATCCAGCTTCGATGTAGACGAAGAAAATGACTGTTAATGACTCCCCTCCAAAACATTATGCAAACAGAGAACGTGGTTCAAATACAGTCAAGCAAATGCAATTGTATCAAGATGGATGGATGGTTGGATGATCTCTGGTGATTCACCAGTAGTGAAAGGATGCATAAATGGATGGGTGGGCGAAGAGTTACAGGAGAGTAAGTCCGAAAGAATGAGTGGATGTATACATGAATGGATGAATACTCCATATGATGGACAAATGAATCAATGATTTTCTAGTGAATGGATACATGGATGGATGGAAGGGTGGATGAGTGAATGGGAGAGTCTACAAGGATGTATGTGTATGTATGCATGAACAGATGTACGCAGTGGATGATAGAAACATGGAAAAATTACTGGGGGGATGATTCAGTGAATGATGCTTGGGTTGAACGCCCTTATGTCATCCGGACTCGCGCGCTACCCAAAAATTAATCCCCAACTTTTGCGCCCCACTTCTTTGAAATGTCACCAGCCGCCACTGGTGAAGGGTGAACACAGCAAAGTCGTCGCATCGGGACAGCAAGCAGGCACGCAGGCCTTCTCAGCCTGCCTGCACTCACGGATTTGCCTCATCCCTGTAGGCCCGCACCTGCATTCCCACACCGGCACTCCCAGCTCCACGAGTCCCGCACCTTTAAGAAAAGCTTCCGTGGCCTCGTTATCGCCCGCAGTGCCACCTAGTGGCCATTGAGTGGTACTGCACAAAAAAGACTGACATGTTACAAGGAAACAAGCAGCACTATATGTACTCTGCAGTGGCCTAGAGTGCAAGTGAATACACCACTACCAGCAGTGACAGAATAAGGGAGGCAAAGACTGAGAAGGAGCCGAGAGAGACCACCACACATCCCTGGTGGCCTCCTGTTGCCACTACAATGGGAAACAGACACTGTTAGTCTCCCAAGGCAGAAGAGACTGTCGTATCTCCCCAAAGGCCCTGCGAAAACTCCAACAAAGGTGAGAGTCACTGGCCGGACACCTTGAGCCCCACTGAATAGCCAAGCGAGTACCACATGCTCCAGGTCAGCTGCCCACCATTTGCTGCAAGAGAGGGAGGGACTGATAACCCCAGCAAAGAATTTCAAGAAGCGCAGATACCTCAGCCAAGAGAAGCATCAAGTGCCAAACAAGGTCCAGCAAAAGTAAGGAGACTGAAGGCAGCCAAGCATGCACACGGCGAAAGTGGATTGGGCACGCACCCCCACGCGGATATCGGACGCCACCACAGGAGAGGATATTGCGCCACACGCCCCCAGTGGTGAATGGACACCACCACAACCTAGAAAACAACCACGCCAAGCGCAGAAGAAGGCGCCGTGAAGGACCAAGAACGCAAGATCTGAGATGCGCCAACGCATGCACCCAGAAGTTTGACCGAATAGGCAGGCGCGCCCAGAAGACACTCCTCCACAGAGGAGAAGCAATGCTGAAGGCAGCAGGGAGATCCTCTACATCTCCACTGCACCAGCGATGCCCCACAGTGGGCCAAAGACAGCCAGAGTGTCCTCCCTCACACTGCCCTGAGAGGGAGTCGCCAGTGGCCCAAGACGGGCAAGAGGAGAGTCGCACCCTCCCGTGGCAAGCTGCCACCACAACGTGTGCTCCGACGACAGGCGACAAGTGGCCGGACGCCACATTCGCACAGTAAGCAAGGGGCACGTCACATGAAGTGACTGACCCCGCCAAGTACGCCTGGTCAGAGGCAGGATCAAGCGCCACGACGGCGCAGCCTCAAGGTGCAAGTACGACGCCCTCGAGTGAAGAGCAGAAGAGCAACGCGAAAATCCTGAGGAGAGGACGTGGACTGCAAGAGGTCCACAAGGAGAAGAACAATGTCCTAGCGACAGAACAGACCTGCCAAAGGTCCGCAGCAAGTAAAGACAGTCCTAAGAACTGGACATGACCAGCGAGATGCCCATGTGGCGCAAACATGGGACATGTGGCGGGACGCCACATCCGAGTTACGAACCTGGTCGGAAGGAGGAGAAGAGCATGGCTGGACGCCACTCCACGAAGGAGGAAAGGAGAGTGGCCACAGGGCAAGCAAGGACCACAGGCGCGCAAGAGGGAGAAGGAGAAGATCGACAGGACACAGGACTCGTACCACCACAAGACGAGTGCACCCAGAGACACCAGACAGCCACCAAGCCGGACCGACGTCCCTGTAGACCACACAGTGGGAGAACCAAATGTAAGCCGCAGCTAGCGGGAACCGCGTCGCTCTCCAACGCTTCCCAGTGTGACTGTCCAGTCCCGAGCGTCGGCAGGGATGCCGTCCAAGTCGGACGGCATCCCTGCTCCTGACCGCAGATGCCACGGGTGAAGAACAGCCTCAGCAAGACAAAGATACGGGCTGCGAAGTCCCTCCAGTCCTCCTCACTGCACGAGGTCACCTAAAGCCAGAGATCGCCGCCGGTTTGCCCAACTGAAGGAAAATTACCATGTTCATCATCCAAGTGCATCATCACCAAGAACATCAAAGGAGCATCGCAGCACCAGAGTGGATCCCAACACCCCAGACATCCGGAGTTCAACAAGGCACTCCTGGCACCATGGGAGGCTAGCCACCCAGGAACCTTCTGTGTGCCCCCGTAAACCTGAAGCCTGTCGAAGAAGAGCATACCCGACCATTAGACGATCCACCCTTGGGGTTACACATGGCTTGGCCGCGGCCCTGTTGGGAGTTCTGCAGCGACCCCTCAGCGCGGTCTACGAAAGGCCCGCACAGCCCACGCGGTCACATGGCAATCCAGGGGCAAGGGCCTCAACTGAGTTCCTGTGAGAGGGTAATCCGAATCGGAGAGATGCGTCGGCAGCAGCTCCACGACAGGCACCGGGAAGCATGGAGGTCACAGATGAAGACTGGTCACCCAAAGACCATCTGAGGAAGGCATAGACCCTGAGTCCTGACGGCAAGAACACCCAGACTAAGACACCACCCTCTGCGGCTACATGAGAACTTGGCTGTGGTCCTGTTGGCAATTCCTCAGCGACGCCTTCGTGCAACCTACACGAAGCCCGCACAGTCCACACGGTCCCATGGCAGCCCGGCAGGAAGGCCCTCCATGAAACTCCTGTAAGAGGGGAGTCCAGGCAGGAGAGAAGTCTGCAGCTGCTCGGCTATCGGGAACTGGAAAGATCATCAAGTACGTCACCTCCAAGGAAAGGCCTCATTCACCAAGATCCTCATCAATAGATGTAGGTTTGTCATCCACCGGAACCTGAGCGCCTGCAAGATCTCCAAAGTGGACTCCACCACCGCTCCAGATGCACCGCTATTTGAACTTTGTAAATAGACTCCAACACCGCGAGACCAGGTCGGTCTGAACTTCATCGGCGAGGTGGACCAAAGCTTCCTGACCGTGTGGTCCAGAGGTCCAACACCACCCAGCAGATTGCCTGAAGAGACTCATTGGTGCTGTGTATTGTTGTTTGTTTTTCTTCATAGGTTGGACTTTTTGTTTGTTTCTTTTTCATTAAAGTTTGGGAGGGATGTAGTGTCTTGCGGGACACGTTCTAGTGTTCTGCCTGTTTGCACCCCACACTGTACACCCACCCATCACAGGCGTCACCGGTCAGGTGACCCTGTTAATAAAAGGGGCCGGGCGCAAGTGCCCTGGGCCAGTTCTAGTACCAAACACTGTCAGCGTGGTCATTTCTGCAGCATGTGGCCATAGGGCCCACAACACCACACATGTGTATGTTTCTGAATGAACACAAAAGTTTTGTATAATAGAAATTAATTCGCTTCTCTCAGATTCTGCCTGTTGCTGTGCCCTCGCTAATAAACATTCTCCGTATTCCTGAGAGGGAGGGAGGATAAACACAAACACTTCCTGGCACCATTTTTAGTCGCTGGATAATGTTCTGTCACGCGATACAGTTTTATGTACGAAGGATGCTTTCAGAAATGACACTACTTAATTTAATTCGGTTGGCTTTTAAGCATGTTCTTTTCTCCCCCAATGTCTGCTCAACCACATTATTTTTTTATCCCCAGTTTGTTTGTTTTCACTTGATTAATCAGTTTGTAGGTCGAGCCTACTGGACAGCCCATGCGCTGTTTTTTGTGAGACATTGCGGCTTACCAAGGACCCCGCCCTTTGTTTACTATTCATTGGCTTGCCTTGTCACTCTCATTTTCCTGCTTCTTATTCATGTGCCAGCTTGCCAATCTTGTGTTTGTGTTCCTCTCCTGGAGTATTGCTTCTTTAGAATCTTTTTGATCGGCAAGCATCACTGCTTCCACTGTTTGCTTTTCAAGCACAACTTTTTTCTTTTGAGTGAAACACTTCATGAGAGTGTGTGTTTTCAAGTAATCTCTCTCATTTACGTCTTTCTCCCTGTGCTTTGTGTTGCTTTCTGTTGCCCAACTGCTTCTCCCTGCCCTCCTCCTCCTTGTGCTTGCCAATGTACTTCTCCCTATTGCTTTGCTCACCCGCGCCCTCTGTGTTCCCCAAACCCCTGTGTTGCTTTAGTTCTCGCACTCTTCCCCCCCCCCCCCCAACATCCCCCTTTCGCTTTTTGCGGCCCCTCCAATTCTTCCCTACCTGTTCCTTTCACGTCACTTCCCATATTGTTTCGGCATCCCGGCCCTTCCTGTGTTGCTTCACCATTCCCTACCACTCTATCCTGTGTTGCTTCTGCTACCTCCTGCCCACCTTCCTTAAAAAAAAAAAAAAAAAAAAAAAAAAACTTGATTGGTAACGAAAAAAAAGTCCCTGCGCCATTTTGTAATGCATACGCTTTATCAAAGGCTTTTTTTTTTTTTTAATTCAACTTTAGACATGCTGCACAGCATCTTGGATGCTGTGCAACATGGGAACAACCCATTGGCAAACCCAATAGGTCACAAAGGCGAGACCTATTGATTTGCTGGTGCTTGTTTGCAAATTTATATGTTCTAGAATAAGATGCAATAGACTGAAACCTTCTTTAATTGCTTGTAGTTGTATCACCCTTTACTTTGCAGTTGCTATCTCAATTCACAGTTCAACAAGTGGTGCACTCTAGCAGTCACTGTACAAGCGTAATAAGGCATTTAAGGCTGGGGAGCGTGGCTAGCCAGCCAAGATGGCGGACGCACTCTGAGAGGCTCCGTCCATCGGCCCAGGAATCCTGCAATTATCCTGCGCAACTAGCGCCCATCATGCTGTCTCCCGCGTCTCGTCAGATGCCCTGCATCGATGTGACCAGGCTGAGGGGTTTCTGGCGATTTTTGGTGCCTGACTGACTGAGAGGCAGCCATCTGCAACATCATGGCGTGGGGGTCGCTGCCTGAAGCTGTGGATCGCCCCCGGGCCCAAGAGCAGCGTGGACAGCGCAAAAGCCAAAGGGACCGGCGCGGAGAGCGTACGTGTATTCGGCGGGGTGACCACGGCCCTGACACTTTTGGAAAGCAAAGCGGTGAGCTGGAAGTGAAAGACACTGTACATGCACAGGAGAGTAAGAGAGACTGCGCGGAGGCCGCTGCGTGCTGCGGAGAAACCGGCGAGCGGCTCCAGCCTAATTTCCTAGGCACACCCTGAGGCTGCCGCTGCAGCGGAGTGTGGACACCGCCGGCTTTTGCGGAGGGCGAAGGTGCGGCAGCGTAACCGAAGTCATCAGAGCCGCAACCAGGGTGAGTGAGGTGACGGGATCGGCCGGGAGCTGCGGCTCCCTGAGGTGTGAACGAAGACTCACTGCGCAGGAGGTGAATCACTGGAGGATCTGTAGGAGTGCGGTTGTGTGGCACAGCTGGACGGGGGTGGCTGCTGCCGGTGGTTCCGCCCACGCCTGGCGGCCTCCCACAGCTCAGTCCACAGTCAATACGCGAGCTGGGACTTCCTACCGAGGTGAGTTAAACTGCACCTACCCGCTGCTGTGCATCAAACATACGTGGCCCCAGAAAGTGATGATTAGCCTCTGACCCCAGGCCTGTGGGCCCCCTGGGAGTCCTTCCGCCCCAGTCGCTGCCAAGCACTGTGGAACAAACTACGAAGTTGTGACATAAGCACTGCTCCATTGCGCTGCCGCGCATTACAGGACACAAGAGCTAGGAGTTATTATGGACTACCTATAATGGCCTCTGCGAGAACGCCGGAAGCAAGCGGACCACTCCCAAGTCGCCTTCTGCGCCTGCCATGCTGATCAAAGGCGAACACTAACTGTCCATAATAGATTTGGTTGTTCCATTGGCAACGCACTTGCAGGGCCCCATTATCAGCAGTATATCAAGCATTGGGCAACGGTGGGCAACACGGAGTCCCATAGTTTTGAAGCTCGGTCTCAAACTCTCGCCAGACATCCTAAGTGGGGGCCAGGAAGTGACCAATTACAAGGGATTCAGAGCGCCACGTAGAGGGGGCCTCGACTCACCCTTACAGACTTACCTGAGCCTCCGTTATTGCATTGGCCTGCTTGCAGACCTAATGCGACAGATAAGTCATAATGGGTAAGCCCAGAGCAGGGTCAAGCGCCACCTGCACACAGCCGGCACCAGACCCAATGAAGCCAGCCCAATCGTCCTTGGACCAGGAGGTAGCCGAACCCTCGACGCTGGAGTCGAAAATGTATTCAGTCCTCCAAGCGGTGACTAACATAAGTGAAACACTTGCGCAGACCAGAGCGTCACTAGAAAGCCGCATTGACAAAGTCACATCTGATTTTACACTACTCCATGCAGACCACAAGAATCTGGCTGGAAGAGTGAACGAGCTGGCGGCGGAAACTGCGGCGCTCACCCCGATTGCCAAGGAATTGTGCATGGAAGTAGGTGATCTCAAGGCGCGTCTGCACTCCCTGGAACGTAGAGCGGATGATGCCGAAGGTCGCTCCCGCAGAAACAACATCAGAGTGGTGGGACTGCCGGAGGGCGCGCAAGGCAGGGACGCTACTGCATATACGGAGGCCTGGTTGAAGTTTCTGCTGCCAGCAGACTCCCTCTCCTCGTACTTCACAGTGGAACGGGCACATAGAGTACCGTCGGGACGCCCGGTACCGGGAGCTCGTCCCCGCCCTTTCCTTTTTCAACTCCTTAACTATAAAGACAGACATAATCCTTCGTGGAACCAGAAGGATGGAGGCGATTAGAGTGGACAACTCCCAAGTCCTGTTCTTTCCGGACTATTCCTCGGGGGTGCAGAAACAACGCAGCACATTTCTCTCAGTCAAGAAGAGTACGCGGGATCTTGATATCAAATACTCCCTCATATATCAGGCTCTCCTGCGGGTGGTTGCCGCTGGCTCTACTCACTTTTTCAATGATACCAACGAAGCATGGGACTTGCTAGAGTCTATGGGCCACCACACTTCACCGAGCCAGAGAGGCAACAGCATGGCACTGCACCCTAGAAATCGAAGGGGACGTCGTAGGAAGCGTGGTCTGCGTACTGGAGAAGCATTGCACCAACTAGCAACTGCTCCCAACCCCAAACAGTCGCTGCAGGAAAGGCAGGGCGTACTGAGAGCAGTGGCCGGTATGGGAGATCTACGTCCTAGCAAGGACACTGATACCTCCCCGAGCACTCATCTGGTGAGAGCAGTTCCTTGGCGATGTGGTCAGTAAGCGAGGACTTGCAGTCGCTTCCTGTGGTGACACCGCAGACCGCCTACAACATGATGTGACGAACTGCCTGGACATTTGCCATCCTATATGTATGTAATTATATCTGCATGCACCGCAGTGATACGCACGCATGGCACTGGTCACCCTGGTTGGCATAAAAACATACCGCGCTTACCGGCGATCACTCATCCTTGCCTTGCGTCACGCACTGATCTAGCGGTCTCCTCATGAGCACCAAGCCATGGCGCGTGCTTACACTTTCGCAACAAGGGTCCACAACATCATTGCGCACACCATGTTCCATACTCTGACCCATGACCTTTCCCCCCCCAACATGTTTAACTCGGCGAATGATGCCGTTCGTTGCCGCATGGCATGGTTTTTCGTTTGGGCACGCAGTGCCATTTCATCAATACATTGCATGCCACACATTAGTATAATTACTTGGAACGTCAGGGGGCTACACACGTCGGCCCGTAGATATGAAGCCTATGCTTATCTCAAATGACACAAGGCCAAAATAGCGCTCTTGCAGGAGAGACTCATCGCTAAGCCAGAAATAAGTAAGCTGCAACAGCGCTGGAGGGGGCAGATACTTGCCACGGGCTATTCATCTTTCGCGAGGGTGGCTCTGATCTGGATCAGGCCTGGAACACAATTTACGCCAGAAGAAACTACAATTGACCCTCACGGCAGATATGTACTATCTAAAGGGCGCTTGAATGGGAAATTACTGGTGCTGGGATCCATCTATGCCCCAAACACTAACCAAAATTAATTCTGGCAGACATTGTCGGGCCAGCTCTCACGCTGGTGCGATGTTCCCTGGTTGCTGGGTGGGGATTTTAACGCTGTACTTGACACCATGCTGGACAGATCATTCCCGCCGCTTTCGCAGACAGCGGCGACATCTAACACGTGTGACCTGGGTGACTGGATGTTTCGCTGGGATTTGTTGGATGTATGGAGATCCCTTAACCCGCTGGCACGCTTATACTCTCACTATTCCCATCCACACGGCCTGCACGCCCGGATTGATCGCCTTATTGCGAGCCAGATGATGTTGACCCAATGCGATAGTGCAGACTACCTGAGTAAAATTCACTCAGACCATAACCCTCATATAGTGCGGCTGCGAGGAGACGAGGCCCATCACGCACGTATGGAGGCTGCAGCCTCTGGCACTGGAAGAACCCCCATTTAGAGAGGCAGTTGGAACAGCAATTACTACATATTTCGTAGATAACACAGACTTGGTGTCCGATACGGGTCTACTGTGGGATGCGGGCAAAGCGACGATCAGGGGCCAGTGTATGAGCTTGAGCTGGCGTGTTCGTAAACAACTGGATAGTGAGAACACATATTGAGAACACACTGACCGGTTTGGAGGCTGACCTAGCGCGAGGCAGAAACACGCAATGCACAATAGAAGAGCAGAAACAGCAACATCAGAGGTTTTGGAGAGGCTGCAGTGTTTAAATTATGCATCACATGCGGCGTGCACGCACGCGGCAGCGAACAGGGCGGGCAGATTGCTGGCGCGAATGATTAAGCAAGATCAGGCGGCATCACCCATACTACATGTACAGTCAGCAAGTGGGCACATCCTCACTAAACAATATGATATACACGTAGAGTTCACGACACTCTACACTAGGGTATACCGTTCAATGCATAAGGAGCGGCCCCCAGACCTAGGCTCCTTCCTTTCCCCGCTGACAATGCCACAAATCACACCTGAACAACGAGATGAACTGAATGAGCCGCTCTCCCTGCTTGAGGTTCACAAGGCGATACGCTCCCTGGCCACGGGCAAATCGCCGGGGCCGGACGGATTCCAGACCGAATACTATAAAGCTTATCAGCAAGACCTGGCACCACAGCTTCTTAATCTGTTTCAAGAGGCGCAGGAAGTGAGGAGCTTGCCTGGTACATTGTGGGAGTCACTCCTGATATCACTACCGAAGCCAAATCGAAACACGGAGCTACTTGGCTCCTATCGCCCATTGGCACTTCTAAATACCGATTATAAAGTGTTGGCTAAAATATTGGCATGTAGGCTGGCCCCACTGGTCCCGTCCTTGGTCCATCTAGACCAAAATGGTTTTGTACCCACTCGCAGCACGTCGCTAAATCTACGACGTTTCTTTAGAGTAGCACATTACTCCAGACTTATTTGGGAGCATTCAGGGTGCCTGGTGTTAGATTTAGAAAAGGCGTTTGACACCCTAGAATGGGACTATTTATTTGCCGCGCTGCGCAAATATGATTTAGGGGATGACTTCCTGAGCCTTGTTCAGCTACTTTATACACAACCGGTAGCCAGGGTCAAATCAGGCCCATACTTATCTGACCAGATTCCTATTGAGCGAGGCACAAGGCAGGGCTGCCCATTGTCTCCACTTCTCTTTGCATTGACCATCGAACCCCTAGCTACATTGTTGCTCGGGTCACAAGAAGAATGGGGGATCCCTCTAGGTGATGGCCAGCATGGAGTGTCATTATACGCAGATGACTTGCTAATATATCTTGTAGACGTCAGATCGCCCTGTGTGGTTGTGGAGCGGGCGCTCCTGGAGTTTGCAGCTGTCTCAGGACTGCATGTGAACTGGGACAAGTCGTGCCTCTATCCTTTCGCGGATACCGTCCCGAACCCGCACCTAACCATTGCCAATAGGCCGGTGCACTGGCAGCTATCTCCATTTTGATATTTGGGTATACGCATATACAGGGATCCAATAGATTTGCAGGACTGCAATCTTCGTGCCATTACTGCGGTGTGTGCACAGATGTCTTTCTGGGGCACACTGCCGCTGACAGTCATGGGCCGAATCGCATTAGTTAAAATAGTGGCGCTCCCACGTCTATTGTACTATTTTGTAAATTTGCTGTCCCGCCTTAAGCCGGCGCTGTTCAAGAACCTTGAAGTCGATATAAGAAGGTTCGTCTGGGGCGCATCACGGAGCAGGGTGGCCATTTCCAAATGTACCCCTCGATAGCGAACGGAGGTCTTGCGCTGCTGCATATGGAGCAGTACTACCTCACTGCTCAACTCCAGTGGGTGGCAAGGTGGTTGAGTGCACAGCAACTGGAATATTTGGCGACCCAGGCACCTGCTCTTACACATTCGCAAGTGGTCGAGTTGTTCCACCCCAACAGGAGAGGCAAGCCGCCGGCCCAACTGATGCTGGAAGTAGCCCATTACTGTTACCACTGCTGCCTGCAAATCAGGCGTAACGTGGTCCCGTATGCACCGTCCCTTCCTGTGATGGGCGCACCCAGGATACACTGTGCTGTAACGGGTGCGGAGCTAGTGAAACGGGAGGAGGCAGGCATTTTGATGATTGGGGATCTTTATAGCGAGGGGCAGCTGTTATCTTTTGAGACGTTGGCAGATGGGGTCAATATTTGTTGCATGCAGCGGTGATGGGCGTGGGGCAACATAGAGCAGGAGCCGCCCACGCACTTAGTGGTGCAATATTTGCATGAACTGGGTGCAGGCCGCCATCTCATTAGATGGCTAGCTGGGGCGCTGAGAGCGTATACGGCGCCGCAATTGAGCTCTTTACGTGCTCTTTGGGAGGCTGATTTGCAGGGTCCATGCACAGACCGCGAATGGTTGGCCATTCTTGAGGGTTCCGCCCGAATCCCGCGCAATGTAAGATTCCGACTTATTCAATACTACATAGTGCATAGAGCCTACCTAACGCCGGCAAAAATAAATAAGTATTTTAATCGTACTGACGCTGACTGTGCGCGATGCCAGGAGGCGGGAGCTGACTTGCTCCATATGATTTGGTCCTGCCCTGCTTTAATGTCCTACTGGAGGGCCGTCTCCACGACCCTAGCGCAGTGCACGGAGCAAGAACTGAATTGGTCTTGGGAGGTATGCATACTGGGATTATATCGCAGATCCAGGAAGCATAAAGTGACATCTCGGTACATAGATCTGGGACTCCTAGTGGCCAAGCGTTTGATTACACGGCGCTGAAAGTCCCCTGACCCCCCTATGGTGAGAGCCTGGTTCCAATCGCTTCTCTGCTGGGCGCAGGCGGAGAGTGTGGCGCTGCGTCGTGAGGACGCAATGTGTATTCGTAAACAACCACTTGTGGGGAACTGGGATGTAATCCTGTCTGACTTCCGCGCAATCTGGCGGACTCAGGCTGAGGGGCCTGCCACCCCACCTGAACTGAATGTGAGCTAGATTCGAGGGAACACTATTGGACCCTAGGACCTGCACCAATACCTGCCCCTGAAAAGTGTTTAGGGAACCGAGCGCAAGCCACCAACTGACCACTGTCCACATCAGCTAAGACAGTATACACCAAGACCAGCATAGTGTAGCATGCACCTTGTGTGTTGGGGAACAGAGTAATTAGTATATACCCAGGCGCTGCGTGCGGATGAGTGAAAATGTTTTGCAGTTATCAGACATCAGTAGTGCATCGTGTTGCTATCATTTAATGATCTAAGTTCAAATAAAGGAGCCAATGTGATATTTTATGTGTTATACCAATGTTGTGTTGCAAGCAGCCTAATCCTATGTTCATCAGGTTAATGAATCCATATCGAAAATACCGGACCTGACTGTTATGCATTAACGTTTAATTTAGAGATGTTTCTCTGGTACCTTGGCCCATGCGCCATAATTGTATTAAAATGCAAATACACTGTAATTGTAATACCTGAATTGCAATGGAATCTTATAATTTTTTGAAAAAACAATAAAAACACATTTAAACAAAAAAATAAGGCATTTAAGGCTGCATGCTAGGGTAACGCTTGCAAAGGAGGTTTTTAGTAGCTTGAACACATGCTGAATGAGCTTTATATCCACAGTGCCCCCTCAGTTTATTTATAGCAACTACTTTGTGTTGGCTGTTGAGCAGTTCTTTCTTTGGCTTTTATGTAAAGTAGTCTGCAAAATTAAGTCACACAGTTCTCCAGTAATCCCATCAGTTTGTGGCCTTATCGAAAAATGGTTCAAAATGATATTATTTAAGGGGCAGGTTCATTATGTGCCAGGCAGTATTAAACCTGCATTTGCAAAACCAACAGATCTAGCTTTGTGTTAGGGGAAGTATTTGGTAGTGACTGGGTGACCTTGTGATTGGGTGACTTTGTGCGTGTTTCCCCCAGCTGTCCTGTAAGGACAGCCCTATGGTGATTTAACATATTGAGATACAGCAGTGTGAAAGCTGCAACCAGGACCCTTTTGATGATCAGACTGTTTTAGATCGTTTTACCATTAAATTAAAGTGTTATGAGGAGTAAGGTGAAGTTTTCTGTGTAAGTGGTGATTCTAAAAGGAATACAGTGCAGTGTAGTGTATAGTATTTTCATGGTATCTTTTTAGAAAGTTTGTGCAAGCACGTTTTTGCTTTGCGATCAAAGTAATCAGTAAATCGAACATTATCATGAATGTAAAATAAATGAACTTGCAAGCGTGATTAGTGAATAGCGGTGTATCTTTGACTTACTAAGGTACCCCAACAACTTCCTTAATTGACAAAGTCCTAACTCGACAATTAAAATGTCGGGACAGCCAAGTAACTAATCAAAGAACATATTAGCTCTCAGTTACGAGTTTACGTCATGTAGCATATACATTCTTACATAGGGACAATTTGATGCCTCCTCACCAAAGCATAATGGGAACGCAAATGGGGCAATATAACCATCCTTAAAAATTCCACGGTCTTGATAGGCAGCCACTCTAACAAATAGCATACCATGAAAAACACAACCTTGAAAGTCAAGGACTGAAGGGGACTGACTCAAAACCCCACTCTCTCTCAATATGTGCTATTGTAATTTTTTGTGAAGACTTGATGACCTGAGAGCTTCCAGACAGTTATGACTGTTTGCAGCCATACCTAAAAAACAGAAACTCCTGTTCAACCTTCTAAATACCAGTAAATGCACTGCTCAATGTTGAGGCCAAAAAGGTTGCTAAAATATTGCTATATTGCTCAAGACGCGAGTTGAAAAATCTCACCCTCTTCCATCAAACTGGCATTATGTCAATCTGGGATACATCAGACTCTATTTTGGCTGTCATTGTTAATACACATGCATGTAAGTATTAGAAAGTTAGTTGTATTCTTTTTTAATGATGCAACATTTTTGACAGAGTTGTCAGAGCTGCTCTAGGGGAGAAATTAGCGGACTTGAGAATTGCTCCCTTACACTTGAAGGCAATATAGAGTCTGTGCTGGAGTTGGTCCTTGAAAACTGATCCAAACTAATTTTCCATTCCATAAGACACATACTTATCAGGGTTTAAAGTAGAGGTGGGCATTTGGGTGGTGCTCTGCAGGGATCTGTAGTGTTCTCCAGAAATTAAAAATTCACTTAAGAGTCTTGCAGTATGCTGGCAACTTGTTCTACTTTACCCCACAGGTCTTCAAATGTCCCTTAACATATTTAATCAACACAATCTATAATATAAACGGGCAGTTAATCCACAAAAGTGAAAGATTCCAGTATTCAGGAGTGGACAGAAAATATGCAAAGGTCATATTTCGGTGAAATGTGGATTGACTGCAGAAGCTCCTACAAATATTTACCTCTGGCTGAAAGAGCGATGAAGTCCAAGTGCCTTTAGTCCTGCTGAAAGAGTAAGTGCGCCCATCTGAGTTTTGCCTTCTGAAGACAGTGTGATAAACTTGCATCCCCAGCCCTACAGCCAATAATGTCAGTGTTAAGATTCTGCCCAAAATAACAGAAGCCCAGGTAGGTTTTACAGCCAGGCTGTCAAAATGGTTACCTTCCGCCATACTTGCTGGCACTATTTCAACTGCCCTCTTTTAGCTCCCAAAATCATATATACTTGCATTTTAATATGTTCAAATAAAAATGTTGGACATGTCATTTTATTTGCAATAGTGTTTTCAGCAGAGAGCGGGATTTTTAAAGCTTATACCTGAATGCAACTTGTGAATGGAACAGGGGACCTATATAACCCATGGTCTGCCTGTTTTAGACAATCACAGTAGGGACTGGAAATAATTAATGCGATGGATCATCTTTGACACATAACCTTTAAGCTCACAGTGAAGCAACATTTTATTGGTTGTCATGTGAAAGTAAATGGATCTCAAAATATGTAATCCTGAGTACACTGGACACTCTCAAACCTATCTCTATCAGACATTTACAAAATCTACTACGCACAAGTTCCTTGCTGGTGGTCAGTCCTGCCTCTTTGTCCCTCCTTTTTCTTTCATTCCTCCCACGGAGCAGGGACTGAGTTCTGTATCTTTACACGTTGGTTCTTTATCTGTTCTTTGAGGGACTATTTTCTTATTTCTTTCCTGCTCATGTTATATTGTGGGTGCTTCAGGCCCGTAGCTGATTGCATTTTATTGCAGCATTCATCTGTCCCACCTCCTCCCAAATCGGAAAAGACCAGCTATTGTGGTCAGATTGAAGCTGCTGCGACAGGGGTGCTCTGTGTGAGTGCAGGCGCTCTCTCATTATAGAGAGGTGGAAACGTGCCCAGCGTTAAAAATCTTTAATTTCTAGTGTTAAGGGAGGGTATTGGAAATCGTGCTTGGTTATTTGTGCAAACATGCCAACATTTCTTTATAGAAACGAGGGAGATAGAAAATGACTTACATTAAAATAGAACCATTTTCAGGTGGAAGACAAAAAATTAGACATCGCCCGTGTGAATCGGGACTGTCTGCATTTATGCAGATGTGATTCGGTCATCTCTGGCCAGCCAATCATGTAGACTGTGAACGCTAAGGTTTACAGGCATTCTAATTCAAAGGTTCTCATTGCCTTAAAGACCATAAAAAAGGGCCCCCGGCCAATCGGAGGTCTAGATTCAAGCTGCTTTATTTCACAGCTAATTAACATCCAGCTAGATCCCCGTGGTCAATCCAAAAGAATGGGTGAGTCAATGGAGCCTGCCATCTGGAATACCTGACAACAGTTGCCAAAGACAACCCTTGTACAGCTCTCTTTCCATACCTTAGATAGCCATTGGGGGGGGGGTGCATATGAGGGGCACTCCCATTACGGAGGTCCGTCCCTATTACTTAGTAGCCTGTTGGGCTTCAGGGCGCACAGGGGAGCATCACACTGCACTGGACAGCATGAAAGAAGGCAGGCTGAGGTTCCCGCAGGTTGGCAGTAGTCTAATGATTTGGACAAAAATAGCCTTTTTATTACAGTTCTATAATAAGAGTGATTGCTAGCACTGTATAGTGTGTATTTGCTGTTCAGCATGTTAGCAATGCCTATACTATATAAGCACCCCTTGTTTGATCGATCACATACCAACACAGGAGACTAATGTGCCGTTATGTTTAGTTAATATATCTTCCTACAAGTTGTTTTATATTCATAGATGTTCTGCATTTATTTTTGCCATGCCGGCTTTAGGGTGGTGCGACATATGCAGTCGCACTGGGTGGTAAGGTGAAGGGGCGGCCTCACTAACTTAAGCGCCAACTCTAAATGATCTTAATAAATCATCTCGACGTAGACAGATTACAGTCTTCAATGAATTTAAGGATGAATCTAGTGCTCTTGAATATTGCTTACTTGCGGTTCTTTCGGAATATCACTTGCATGAACTGGGTTGCAAGAATTTCGCTGGACAACATTGGGTGAATCTACCATTCTGTAATGAGAAGTAGGTTTGCGTGCTATTGATAGCGAACTAAGAAACGCAGGGCTTTTTACCCAGATTTTTCTTCAGTTTGTCATCTCTGCCCCACACGTCAAGCCCTGTGGATTTTTGTTGGGGCCGAAATAAATGCTCACATGCTTGCAGATGTTCAAAGTTGTAGCCATGATAAGGTCAGGTGAGTCATGTTCGCTCTTAATAAGATGCTGGGATCAACATCTGCCAGATGAGCCAAACGCCTGGGTCTAAGATGGCTGCCTCATATATGGTGCGTTAGCCCCGTGCCTGCGCAACTGCCTGTAATGGTCTGATGCCACTGGCTCCATGTGTAAAATGACTCCAATAAATCAGCCCCTGTAACTTTAACCCAAAAACAACTATTTGGATGCAGCGTATTTTAGAAAATCTGCTAAAATAAGTTGGTATTTAATTGAAGTATAGTTCGAGATCGAACTAAATTCTCTTCAACAACATATATTAGTACAGTATATGAACTAGAAAGTTGGGATTACAAAAAAAAGAAATGCATACATCTCAAAATGCATTAGCTAATATGGTCCACCTTTTAACAGGCGGGAAAGCTGCAAGCACTGAAGAGATAGTTTAGCGTGGTTCCTGCAGGTAAGGCGATAGTGTGTTTTTTTATGCAGGGAGGGTGCGAGGTGTGGACATCTTGGGGCGCAATTTAGTCCTCCCAATTAATGTATATATACTTGAAACACAACGATTTCGGTGTCACACCTGCCACGATTTCAGTTTGCTTATGTATGACATCTGCAGATTTTCAGTGTGGTTATCATACATGCCAACACTGTAGAAGAGAAAAGTGGGGGATTTTAAAAGAATAATGGGGAGTTTTCTGCTGTTTAGCCATTCTTGACACACTTTAGTGTCCGGCCCCTATCTAACTTTTCACCTTTCCCTTGCACCAGGGCAGCACAGAAAGAACTGTCTAATTTACGAATAAGTTCGAAAGCAGCCAGAGATCCAGAAAAGACAGAAAACCTGTTCAGTGCTCTCATTTCTAAACTCTTGTCTTCCATTATCCGTTGCGTTTTTATCAACTGATCCCTGGTGATATTCTTCTCATGCGTCCTGTATTTCAGATGAATCTCCATGCACAGCCCAAGCCCTCCTTGTACTCTCACAAAATTGACTGTTCACGTGTTCATTGTTCACAGAATTTATACTGTTTTTTTAAAAAAAAATTTAAGAAAAGATATTACATGAAAATATTAGATTGTGTTACAGGGGTTGGCAGGTCATCTTTAATGTGTAATTCTTCTTTTAGATTTGAGCTAAAGAGGTATTTGAATACAAAGGAGTGGTTAGCGTTGAATAAAATACTTTCAAATAGGCCTTGCCAGCTGGAGATGTGCATCATTCTTCATCGTTACTAAGAGCGACAAACATCTAACAACTAATTTCCTATTCAACATAAGCAACTACATACTAGTAAAATTGCTTTGTACAGACGATGTGAGCTTCATCTCGGGATCTAATTCTATTTTTCAAATATTATGCTATTGTAAAGATCGGGGAGTACTCCTCTCCTGTGACATAACTTGTCTCATGCACTCTTCAGCGGTGTCAGTTTTTGTAAATATTGCGGTGCATCATAAGTAGTGCATGGAGCGAATACACCATTATATGCTCACAATCCTATTTGTTTCCCCTTGGGGTAAAGTGTTTTAATGGCCGACCCTGTAAAATGACAATGTAAAGGTTTTCAAAGTGCATAACAGCACTACGGTTTAATACGATTTATTTGTTTGATGGGAGGTTTACATTAGAAGAGGAAAAACACATGCCTTGCAACACTTTCCATCCCAAGCATTATTTACATACTTGCGGAAGCTTTCTCCGTCTGACTACCACCTAGGCACTCATCCTATTGTTCTTTTAATCTCTCCTGTAGTTACACTCATTCTGACACACACTATCCCTTCTCCCTCGCTATGTTTCACTCATTCTCTCTCTCAAGCACACACACAATTTCTTGCTCTTTCTCTCTCGTTTCTCTTTCTCTGTCACCCTTTTCCCTTCCTGTGGGTATCATTCATTCTATTCTATTGCTCTCCTCTCATACTAACTCAGTCTGTCTTTCTCACATGTTTATTTATTCCACCCAACGCACACCCTCTTACCTCAGTGTTTCATTCTCTGGCCTCAATTATCTATATTTTATACTGATTTCATACTCAGCCCACACAGTTTCTAATGTGTCCCATTGCCATAAGTGCTAACTGCGCTCTGAATCTGGAATCTGTTGATGCTCCCCTAGTGTTCGTCCATGTGTTGTAATTCAGGTACTATTTCCGAACCTCCACCCTCCCTTTGTTTGTCCCAACCCCCCCCCCCATCTCCCCATACCAAAGAAAAGTTATAACAAACGATCATTAGAACAGGAAGAAAGACGTTGCCACCATTGCAAGGTCAAAAAAACTAGACAACATTTTTATGTTAATTCTTTTTTAGGTCTCGCCTGAGCCAGCGCATGCGCTGCCCTGCAAGACATTTAGTAGGTGGCTTTTCAGAGTGCTACCCACAGGCTTTTGCTGGCCTCCAGCTTGCGTTCACGATCGCGTGCACAGCTGCCATCTGGGTTGCTGTAATCAGGCTCCTCTGCTCGCACTCCCCCCTCCCTTCTCCCCCTCCCTTTTCGTCAGCCTCTCACCGTCCGAGGCGCCATCTGGACCGCGATCAGTTTCACTTTCGCGTTCCACTTTGGCGCGCGCGCACACAACTCCCGTTGCAGGCTGCATTCTCGTCTCAGGTTACTTGTTTTTTTAAATGTTTTTGTTTGTGTTTTCTTTAGCGTGGGAATCCCTCTGGTGGCTTTAGGCATGCATTAATGCAATTTCCATCTGTATTTTCTCTTTACTAGAGCTGTTTAGAATTGAAATAGATGTTTAAGCATTAACTAGCTCAACCCTCAACCCATTCTCAGCGTTCACCCGACTCCTTCATTAATCAGAATGTTGCCCTCTCCCTCACCCCTGCGGTTCCTGTCCCGTCTGCATCAACACTGAACGCGTCCGAGTGTTTGATCTGAATGTCTCCCCCGCCACAAACTGACACTTATCCTGAGGAGATAACACTCGACTTGTTAACTACAGGAGATTACTCACACCGGGTTCGTTATTTATTTATCGTAAATCAGGGAAACGCATAACCGAATCTTGAGAGAAAGTGGCAGACAGGAAGCGCGCCATCTTGACTTCCATCCAGTCCGAGGACGTCTCAGCCTGTTGGCAGAATGACATCACTGCAGCACTGAACACTTTTAAAGCTAGAATTAATTTAGAGAGTTCTTGGTGGGACTTGAAAACGCAGTAGCTTGTAGGAGAGTTGCATCCAAAGGACAATCCACTGGATTTTTTTTCTCCAAATGACACCAAAAATAATGCAAAGATGGATGCCTGTCGCGTGTATATGCAGGCAAACACAAGGGCAGCACGCACAAGTGCCCAGATTTGAACGGTTTTTAAAACTATTTAAAAAGCTGTGTCCTCGTCCCCCTTCCCCCGGCATGCAGTGAACTGCAAGCAGCAGCCAGGAACTAGAAGCAATGTCTGTGGAGCTGCCTGGTCCCTGCTGCAAGAAATAAAGCTTTGGCAAAATAATATTTCGTTTAAAATCAAGCCATGGCAAAGGCAATAGGTGTGGCATTTTAAATGTATATGTACTAACTAGTTATTTTGTATGCGTTGTTGATTCATTACGTCACCCAGTGATATACATGTATGCACTCACTCATCTATATATTTATACACACATTGGCTCATTGTAACATTCACCAATCTACAGTCAAGCTCGCAAATAATTGAAGACAAATAAAATAGGATTTGTGTATATTTCTACCTGGTTGGCTGCAAACAAACATAACATCCGTGCCAATGTGTTGGGCTGCAATTCTGAAGAATTTAAGATAATTGACCAGTGTTTGGACAAAACCACATACCCCATGCTTAAAGCTGAGGTCAAACAGTGGTATAGGTAAAATGAAATAGTTTTCGGATTCAGAGCAGCCTATGACAATTTATTCAGCTTATATTTGAAGTGAACAAACAAAAATCTGTGTGAACAATTCACTGCCAAATCTAAAACTTATGCATGGATGGCAACTGGACACACACACAGGCACTTAATTTAAGATTCACCTCACATTATTAAGTATAACTGATTAACAGTTAATGGAACGATGGCTTGGCTAACTGATGTTGTATAAATTAGAATGGCATATGTACCAAGGCAGCAGATCCATTTAAATTTGCGTGAGCAACTTTTAGGTACACATCTTTGATCGTACAGCTAACTTCCTGAAGTTAAAAACAGCGAAGTCCCCTCTGTTTTAGCACGTGATTAGAGAATGCTTGTCCCTCCTTATTTCTATAGTAGATTGTGTTGTACCTATACAGATGGATGTTATATGGGCTCTCATGAAAATAGAGAAAACAAGCAATGGCATAGCCAATGGGTCTCGCCGTTGGGACCTTATAAGTGTTTAACCATGCAACAGTTAATGTTGTTGCACCAAGGATATTGTGCTGCATAACTAAATACTTATAAGGTCCCAAAAGCGAGACCTATTGGCTATGCCAATGCTTGTTTAATAGGGTTGTTCAGTTGTACATAATGTCTCCTTGGTTATATATAAGCTAACAAAAATGCTTAACACTTTTTTATTATAACTTTTCAACATGCTGCACAGCAGCCACGCTGCTCTACAACAGAGCTTAAAGACATTGGCAAAGCCAATAGATCTGGCTAAATACTTGTACGGTCCCAAAGGCGAGCTCTATTGGCTATGCCAATGCTTGTTTCGATTAGTAGCACCTTCCCCTGGGACCTAGTGGTAGTGATTAGTACAATGATTATATCACTGGTGTTAGTTTTGTGTTCTAGACATATGTCCTTTGATGCACTAGAGTGAGTTTAGCTGATTTTAGGATGGTCATCAAGCGAAGATATGGAGATTATGATGGAGTGGGATTGTGTATCTATGGTATGGATTAGGAATTGATGCTAGTAGAATTGGAGATTGATTCATGCAGGTATATACATGTGCAGATAGTTTAAGGGAATTATGCAATAGAATATTTTAGTGTGGAGAGAGTACAGTACCCTGATTGCAAGTCACTTGCTAGGAGAGTGGCAGGAGACCGACTCGTAGGCACATGTGAAAGGAAGTGACTGAGGGAGGAGATTCAAGTGGGTAATTAAATTTGACATCATGCTTGGTGGCTGATATTTTAGAAGTTGTGTGGAAAAATCTTGAGTGGTTTTCTTCAAAGTGGACGTGGAGCATTTCTGGAAGGAGTTGAGTTCCTCGATTTTGAAGCTGGTATCTCCTTGGTAGCTTATGAGAATGGTGGAGGGTTTCTGTTGTGACCTGCTGGTATTTCTGATGTGTCTTATGATTGCTTTCTGATGGCTACAATGGGGATAGTCTGCTCTTAACCCTTCTGAACTTAAGGTGGTCCACAGTTGCTCTTATATTTGGTGGGAGGCTGTTCCCCAATTTGGGACTTCGTCCAACAGTTTCTTATTTGTAAGAAACTGGTATTTTGTCGTGCCTCTCTTTTACAGATGAGTCCTTGGTATACTTTCTAGTGCTTATGCTGGGAATAATCAACTATCATTCTTCAGACTTTTATCCTGTCTTTGGCTGTTCTTATGTTCAGTCGGATGGAGTTCCATAATTTGGCATTGCTTATGGAGAAGGAAGTGCCTCAGATGTTTTTTTTCTTGTACTGTGATGTTATTAAATTTGTTGTTAACCTCAAACAAAAGTTCCTCAGTTGGAACTATTTTTTATCTCTCTCTCGCTGAATGAATTCTGGGCCTTTACTGTTAATCAAACGGACAAAAGGCGATTGGAGGAATGCTTGCAATGAATCTAACCACTGGCACTTGCTCGGGTAGCATTCCAACCCATCGTTCTTTTGCCCTCTATGCCACTTTAGTGTGGACCCATTCATATGCAAATCAGTCTCTACCATGCTACCATTTACATTTATGCCTGAGTTATGCATAGTAGCTTGAACAAGGATCTGCTTGTGGTGGGTAGTCAGTGTAGAGACTCCATGACAGGAGTTGTGTGAGCCAATGACTACATGTAGTAGTTGTAAACTTGCTGCAGCATTCTGAATTTTCTGCTAAAGCACCGTGATGGAAGAAATGCTTGAATTAAGAGGACCCTCCAAGAGGACCTAGCTTGGCAGTTTGGGCTGGACTGTTCCTGCTGGAGCAGGACCAAGCCTGATTTTCAAATGCCTGAGCCTAATCAAAGGTGGCATGATGGGCAAAAAAAGATGGACTGGGATGCAGCGCTGAGCAATTACCAGTGGCTGAGATGAAGTCAAGCCCTCAATCCATCTCTTTTTGTACGTTGAATTGTGATGCCTCAAGGGCAACTGGTATGCCCAAACATGGGTCCCGTGCTCACTTTGCCACTGGGACCAAGCTGCACCTCACTAAACAGGCCTGGATAAGCCAAAATCAGTCTTGGATTGCTTGTGTTTTGGTTCAGAGAGGACCTGGTTTGGCAGGTCAGGCTGGACTGTTTATATTGGAACAGGACCGAGGCTGATTTGCATATAGTGAGTCTAATCTGAGGTGGCATGGTGGGCAGAAAACACAATGGACTCGGATACTGCCCTGAGTAATTACCAGTGGCTGAGATTGAACCAAACCTTTCATCCGTCACTTTCTGGAATTTTGCGGGCTTAGGTTTCTGCAGTCTTTTTAGGAGACATAGTGGAGGAGACTTTTTTAATAGGACATTAGTGTAGTCCAGTTTTGAGCAGGTGATTGATGTAGCCCGTTGAACCCTACAAGAGAATCCTTTGTCTTGGAAGTTGCATTGAAGTATTTTCGTGCTCTAGAAAGAGGATTTAAATTGTTTATCCAAGTGAGTGTTCATTGAAAGTTCCAAATCCATGATAACTCCACAGTTTTGTACATCTACTGATATTTTTGTTTGTCTATAAGTGACAGGGGAATCATTTGTTTACCAATTGCCACAGGTGAGTATTTCCGCTTCTGAAGCATTTAGTTTCGAGGTGTTTTCAAAATATCCATTTGTCCATTGCTTTGAGATTTGATTTTTCTATGGCCTTGGGGTTTTCCAGTTTCAGTGTTTTCTGCGTGCCATCCACATAATTGTAAAAGACACACAATTGATGGACGGAATGCAGAACAAATCAAAACATTCACCCCCAGTCAAGGTATCTGGGTTAAATCCAACATTCTTTTGCTCCCCATGCCACCCCAGTTTAGACCTGGCCATATGCAAATCAGTCTTGACCCTGTGACTCATAGGGAACAGTCCAGACCGAACTGCCAAGCCAGGTCCTCCCTGGACCGGAAACAAGCATCCTAGGACCGGTTTCGGGGTTTCACCCCGGACTGTTCCCATGATGCACAGGGTCAAGACTGATTTGCATATGGCTGGGTTCAAACTGGAATGGCATGGTGAGGAAAAAAACGATGGATATAGGCCCAGATCTCTGTACTGGGGTGAATGTATGACATTGTTCTGCATTCTGTCCATCAACTGTTGTTTTTGCATTTGTCACCCCGAGTGGGACGGGTATGCCCAGACGTGGGTCCCGTGCTCTCCATGCCGCTGGAATCAAGCTATCCTGGCTGAAGAGGGGTGAAACCTCGAAACCGGTCCTAGGATGCTTGTTTCCAGTCCAGGGAGGACCTGGCTTGGCAGTTCGGGCTGGACTGTTCCCATGAGGCACAGGGTCAAGACTGATTTGCATATGGCTGGGTTCAAACTGGAATGGCATGGTGAGCAAAAAAACTATGGATATAGGCCCAGATCTCTGTACTGGGGTGAATGCATGACATTGTTCTGCATTCTGTCCATCAACTGTTGTTTTTGCATTTATCCACATAATTGTAACATACATAAGTAAAACGCTATTGATTAGCTCTGGTAGTGGTTTTGTGTAGATATTGAACAGAAAGGGGGAGATGATAGATCCTCGTGCAAGTCCTTTTATTTTACGTTGTAAGGCATTGAAATGACCACACTAGTCCTGTAGTTGTTGGAGTCAAACTCCTGTCGATAAGGAATTTTTTATTTTCTCTGATAGGGATAGCTACAGATGCTGATGGAAGAATCTTTTTGAATATTTGCCGAGGGCAAGGGTCTGACCAGCAGTGCACCACTCCTCCGCCCCCGAATTAGGGCGAAGGAGCATCGCCTCCCTGCTGCCGGGGCATTGCTGCGGACTGGCAGTAGGGTAGTAGTGCTCACTCCAGTTAACACTGCGCATTTCACTTTGGCCTGCTGTCTTGCGATGGCAGCCTGCCGTTTTAAATGCGGAGTACAAAGCTCTCCACCTATTTGTCTCAGACAGCTGGGTGGAGAGGCGGCACAAGCCTCCTGTGGCTGCTGGAGAGGCGAGGCAGCTTGCTCCAGCCAATCCTGGTGCTGCTCTCATGGTGCTCCTCTGCAGCACGAAAGCTCCATTGGAATTTGCAGAAGGGGGTTGCCTGAGGTGCCGTCGCGCTGACCGCATCCAAGAAGAAAGAAGAAAAGATGAAGGAGAGCGAAACACAGATGAGTGCGTGAGTAAGCATTTTTAAAAAAAATTATCTTTTTGGCCCCCACTGGGTTTGGCTCTCGGTCCCCTCAATGCCCCTCCAGTGTTGAGGGACACCGCCGCCACTGCCTCTGACACACAGTCGACTGGGCTCTGGCCTTTACAAGGTCTTGAAATTTAGACATTGAGGTTCTTGAAAGGATGTGAAACCATGTGGTATATTTTCTGTGGTGGTTTTATATGGTTGGGTACTTGGGTGGCAGTTTGGACTCATATCTTGCATTCAAGAAAGCAATGTGTCCCCTTTACTTACGTAATAAGTCCCTAGCATATTGCATAAATCTTGAGAGTTGGTTTGACTGTTTTGTGGATTACAAAATGCTGCTATAATTTTAAATAGTGTATTTGAGGGGCTCGCAGGTATCCTGTTTGAGCAGTGTGATTTAAAAAAAAATAAAAAATTTTTTACAGTTATTTTTATCATTGATTTGTATATCTTGTTTTGTCTGGGTAGGCTTATTTTGTCATGAGAGTTCATGGATTTATACCAAATTCTTCAAAGTGTAGAGATTTGACCTTTTATTTTTCTTAACTCTTCGTTCATCCTAGAAGCTTTGTTTTTGTTGCATTGTTTTTACATTTTCTTCAGAATTAACATGTCGAAGCTTCTCTATTGAGGTTTTTCTTCACATCAGTGTAAGAAGTTAGCTTTGCTTCTAGATCATCCATGTTCAGTTTGTTCCATAGTATGTAGGATGATCATTAGATGAGAGTTGGCTGACCTGTTTTTGTTGAATTGTGTGTGAGAAAGTGACAATAGTCCAATAATCACATTGTCACTTTCTCGCAATGTAATGATTGGACCATGTAACTGGAGTAAGTCTTTGGATAGTAATTGGTTCTGGATTGCAAAAGATGACCTCTAAGGTATGGCCTGGTACATCAGCAGAAGTGGTGTCAATCTGCTTTAAATCTGGGTGTCTAGGTCATACTTAATAGTGTTTGTTTGAAGCATGCTAGGTTTATTAAACCAAATGTTAAAACCACCAAGGATACATAGCTTGTGATATTTAATTTATATCTGTTACTGCATCCAGAAAGTCATCTGTCAATTGGTGAAGAGTAGCAGAAAATTACAGATGAAGATGGGACCAGGATTGCAGGTGATGAGCAGTACTACAAAACCTTTTTATCACAGCGCCTTCTGTTTTGGAAAGTGTTATGACATTCTTAAAGGTGAGGGCACATAGCCTTCTCTCTTTCCTTGACAGTTAAGGGTGATCATATGATATCCAGTTTGGATAGCTTTGAGAAGAACTGCTGCTATGTTCCCTCCCAGCAGCCTGTGTCTGTGATGGATAAAATGTCTGGATCTGTATGTCATTAGATGAGAGATCTTATATATGTTTTTACTCTTTGAGTGGCCATTTATCAGTAAGCAGCTTAAGTGGATTTCAGTCTACATCATTGTTCAGCTGATGTATTGGGCTCTTTGTTGAACTGTCTCTGGTCTTGACCCAGATAATTTTCTTCTGTTTACCCTACAGCATCACTAGGTAATACAGTAGAAGTGCTGAAACTGTTGACATCCTGTGTTTTTCTGGCAATAAAGTTCTTGTTCATCAAGCTTAGAAAATAAATTGTTGGGTCATTGTGGCAATGCGAGAGTGGCCCTATTTGTGAATTTGGCCATGGGGTGGATGTGTAACTGTGTTTGATTTGTTGTGAAGTGGGTTGTGCTGCATTGTTTGAGCATGTGAGAGTGTTTGTGATTCTTTTGTATTTGTTAAAGGTGGATGTGATGTATAAGAAAAGTGTTTACCTTAAGAGCTCTAAATTAAACAATTGATGATTGGCAAGCATTCTTATGGTTAGGCTGTGTAGCAGTGTGCAAAATGGGTAGAGTTTGTAGAAGAGTGAGAGGGGTTAAGGGAAAAGTTGTATGTGGAGGGTGTATGTGAGGATGCGAGCCCAGCTAGGGTAGTAATGTGTGAAAGTAGTTGATAGGTAGAGAGAGTAAGGAGGGCCGGACTGGCCATTGTAGGCACTGGGCGTTTTCCCAGTGGGATGGAAGGGTTGGGGCCGGTTTTGGAGCAGTGGGGGCTGCTTTCGTTACAAGGGGCTGGTTTTGTAGCACTGCTTCAATATCGGCTCCCTGTAACAAAAGCGGCAGCAGTGCTTGACACTAGCAGCACCCTGCCCAACATACCAGCACCCCCCCCCCCCCTCTTTAACCCCCCAGTCTGGCTGAATTGCCAGGGCTGGCTTGTGTTCCCAGTCTGGCCCTGATGGGAGACTTCAGAAGTAGTGTGAGATCAAGATATGGAGGAGGATGGAAGACTGGGGTGCAGAGTGGCCACGTTGTGGAAGAGATGTTTAAGCAGGGAGAGATAGGTTGGGGAGAGCCAGTGGGGGCGGGAAAATGTCTGATAATGTTGGGATAGATATTCTACCAACCATTGTTGGTAGAATAGGAATGAGAGTGTGTAAAGGGAGAGAGATTGAGGGAAAAGTTTGAGAGAAAGATGGTTTATGATAGGTGGTGAGGTGAGAGCGGATGCGGGGAAATTGGGATGCACAGGAATGTTGGCAGGAGGATGGGGAGTTGAGTGCCATATGAGTGGGACTACATTATTACTGCAACTGAGAAAGGGAAATACCAGGAGTGAGTGGTTTTTACTTTTTTGGGGAGGAAGGGAGCTCTCTGGGTTTCAGCAAGGATGTTTTGGGAGTAGATTTCAAGATCCACTGTCCCACTGTGCACAGAACAGTGTACATAACCAGAGGGCACTGTCCTCAATCTGTTGTGGAGGAAAGAAACTTACCTGATTGCAAAGAATTATTTTTGGCAGTGTTTCTGGCATCCGGCCCTTTTCAGGCCCATACAAAGAGGATGTCCTTAGCCTCTCTGACCTTTACCCTGATGACCGGGCATAGATGCTCTGAGGGGTGGGGGGGGGTGATTGAGTAGGCTAGTGCTGAGGGTTACATGACCTGGACTCAGGTTCCTTCAAGCTTTGCCTTTAGTTGCCAGGCTACCGCTAAGGAGAGGGCCCAGAAGGGTAGTGAGTCACTAGTCATCCCTCTTCCGAATGCACAAATCCTTTCTTGTGTGACTAAAAGGTAACTGGGGAGTGAGAGAGGAAAGGTGATAGTGCAGCTTTATTTTACGCAAGTTATAAACTTGAAGTCCGAGCTTACTTCAAACTCAAAAGAACCCTCACAACAAGATCACTTACACTTGTGGCATCACTCATCAAAGCTTGGCTTTAGATGTCAAGAGGCCAATTCTAAGTGCCTGTGTGCAAGAGGGTAGTCTATATGTTAAGAGTCTGTGTGCAGCACAATTAAAGCTTGCAGCAAGACTTTCAGGGTTAGATTACCATTGCTCTCGCTTTAGCGGTGGGGATAAGCAATGCTGGCTCCCTCAGATTTCTGTAATGCAACCAAGACCAGGAGGTCAGTGCAGCAGGAAAGCTTAAAGGGGGTAGTGCAGGTTAGATAATCTGCCACACAGAGTTATGACAATGGAGGGACGGACTTAGAGGAACCATTTCACTTTACTGTATTCTCAGTGATGTGCCAGAACAGGCCAAAGAGTAGGTGTGAGTAGAGAAGGTGGTGAGAGGAAGCAGTCAGCCTAGTTAGTATGCAGCTGATTTCTGTGTGATTCCCCTGATGAGGCAAGACTCTACTGATGAGGGTCCACAGTAGATATGTGGTGGGGGGAGGTGAATAGTGACTGGGCTGGAAGTTAAGTGACATTAATGAATGCAGCAGCTATTGTGCAGGCCACTGCAGTGGTAAAGCAACCATGGCTTTAGGCCTACCCCTACGTATGCGACTGCTGCAGTGGTATTCGTGCAGTGCAACAGATAAAAATAACCCTTTTTGACAGGTAAAAACCTTCCTTTTAAATACACATCTGTAGTAAACTTTGTAGCCCACAAGGTAGGGTGCATGAAATTTAAAAGCGGGACACATAGAAAATATTTCGCGGTCGTTAAAAATGTCAAGACCCAAAAATCTATTTCACTGTAGCAGTCCTAGCTGCCCTATGTAGAATACCAGAGTGCAGATTATAATACTAATACTGCAAACACAGGAAGGGATCAACTAATTGTTGTTAAAAATACAATTAAATGGTGAAGTTGGATTTTGAGGAAAAGTAACTTTTAGAAGGTTAATTTTTCCTCTGCTGGGGACGGGGGGGGGGGGAGGGTAATTTGCATTAGCTCTCCAGCAGTAGCCCTGTCGGTGATTAGACCTGAACAGTTGCGAAAGAGGTGCAAAATGCCTCCTTTGAGCAACTAATAAGCTGACCTGAATGGGCGGAGTGAACTCCTCTGAGGTCAACAAAATATGCAGGGTGGGGGCTGTGGACCTCCTTTGACAGGACCGTGTTAGTTCCTGCTGCACAGGTCTGTTGAGCCACATGTAACACCTGGGGTGCCCATAAAAAAGAGAGAGCAGGATGCCAAGGTAATTCTTGTGGATCCCTTGTTTGGTTGCTGAGGGACTCTGCTTATGTCCTACCAGACTTGTGCCTCTGGAGTTGTTGTGGGTACAGAGCCTGCTTCAAACTGGATTTTAGTGTTAGATGTGGTAGGACACTAGAATTACCAGAGTACACCCTCCACTCTCACCCCCAGCACCCAAGTTTAGTGTGGACGAAGACATTCACCATCTTGGATTTGCCCTGACGCATTGGATTTTGTGCATGTTTTCAGTAAGGCAAACATGAACTACTGCTAAAGTAGGTATGTCAGGGAACCTTCACCCTATTGGTTAGGGATTGGCCAAGAATTTACCTTTACTCACAAGGTAGTGCCAGGCATGTACACTCTTCTGGACACTTTCTGGACCTGTGGAATATTTGAAGAGGACTTGACCTGCTGTCGGTAACCTGAGAGGAGCCCGGAAGGACTGTACCTGCTCCCTCTTGTACCCTGGACAAAGATGTGGACTTCAAAGGTCAGTTGGTTGACCTCCCGTATGGCTACAGAGGGACAGTATGCTGCATGATGCCTTTTTCTGGAAGTATCCGTCTGACCAGTGGCAACTGGACCTGACATGGACCCTGCTGTTGGCCTATACCAGACACCCAGTGAGTCTGAGGTTGGGGCCTTAGGAGTGTACTCTTGCGGTGAATTGGGATTGAAAGGGCTAAAGTCAGAAGGTAAAATCTTTGACCAGGGCAAATCTGGTTAGTGAATCCGACCCATGCTCCATCGCGGTTGACTCCAAATTCCGTTTAGGTCCTGTTCTACTGCAACCATTGACTATCATTGGCACTTTGTGCTTCTTGGCACTATTTCTAGTTAAAACTTTAACAATTTATATCCACGTTTCCCCCTTAATGAATTATTGTCATTTTGTTTATTATATTTAACTCTTTTTTAAATTTTTTTTAATCTAATTAGTTTTGAGATTTTTATTGTTTAGCATTTTGACTTTATTACTGTTTTAGTACTGCATAAATACTTTACACATGGCCTAAGTTAGGTCTCCCTGTTCAATGCCATAGCTACAACAGGGTTGATCTCAGGTAAATTTCGTGACTTGAGGGTTTACCATGACAAGGACTGTGATTATTATTTGAGGTGGGTACTTACCCCCCTCAACTAATACTCCAATTTCTTACAGTGCGAAAGAGAGAGTTAACCAATTGAGCATACAATATTGTAGGATTGCCGTGGAGACCAAGGATTCTGTGCATATGGGTACACAAAATAAAATACATGCATAAATCTGATCCTAATTAATGCTAATAGGTTTATTCTACTGTTTCTAATCCTAGCTTACAACTCCAATTTAATTTTTAGTGGAGGAAAACGTGGGATTTAGGATAAGATGATACATATGGCACCATAATAGCACAACAAACCAAACACTGAAATAAACTGAACAAGAGAGTTTTGACCAGTAATGCTGGAAGCTTACACCACATAACACATGCATTTGTAAAGCAGAAATTCACCTGTGGGCATCTTGGTGCTGAATAATAGATGTTTGTTACCCAACTCAATGGTACTCGTTTTACTGACCTTAGAAGGATGAAAAGCTGAATGGACCCACCGGGATTTGAACCTGTGACCATGAGGTCAAACACAGGTCCCTACAGTGGATGTATTGGTCCACTAAGCTTCCAGACCTGGAGATGTATGTATTGCCCCGGCAAACAAAGTAACCTATGGATTGCCACAGGTCAGGCGAATCAGCAACAAACTCAGGGTCTGCTAAGGTAACAGCAGCTCTCTGACACATTTTGTGGGCTGTCCATATGCAGTGTGCCCCTGAAAACAGATGCTTCTTAAGTTACCAGTGAAGAACGTCTACTGTTTGGAAGGAACATTTAATTGTGCTCTGTGATATTAAACTAAGGGATGCCCAAGGTAGGATGGGATTGCAATAGGTCACGGAAAGCAGGGTATAAAATTTCATATACGCAGGAAACATTTTATAAATCCGCAGCAACATAATATGGGTATGTTCTGAGCTGGGCATCGTGATATTCATTCAAAAATACAATTTAGACATTTGCCATTTTAATAAAAATGTATTAACAATGAGTATACATTTGCGGATTCATTAACAAAAGTTCTGCAGTGACAGTACAATTTCACTTTCAAACAATGCACCACACCTGAGAATAAAAAAGTTGATATAAAACACTATAAATGACAAACTTTTTTGCAGTAACAAAAGCGACCACTGACTGGTTGAGACCTCCGTACACAGCTGAAAACACTCCAATCTGACATGATTACACCTACAGCGAACTGTGTGCTACTTTCTTTCTCAATCATTGAAACAATTCTTGGTCACCTACCAGCTGGTAATATTGTCTGTGTCCACTTTTAGATTTCATGCACCCTACCTTGTGGGCTACAAAGTTTACTGCTAATATATATTTAAAAGGGAGGTTTTTAACCTATCAAAAGGGTTATTTTCATCCGTTGCACTGCACGGTTACCACTGCAGCTGTCACCTACATGGGGGTAGGCCTGAGCTGAGCTATTTGCCAGGGCTGGTTTCGGTTCCCAGTCGGGCCGTGGGGGTGTGAGTGGAGGGTGTACTCTGGTAAGCCTAGTGTCCTACCTCTGATAGTATTGTTTGAGGCTAGCAGTGCAGAGAAGCTGTTCTTCTCAGTCTGCTCTATTCTTTCAGGTCATTGTTGCTCTCACTTTCTGTCCAAATCAGTCTAGCATATATTTATAGTAAAGCATTTGAGTGCAAGGCCCTGCATAGATGCCCCCCCTCCCCTACTCGTTCTTTATCTCCTGTATGCAGCTATCAGGAAAATTTACTTTCACGTACAAATGGTGCACAACTGTAGACTTGTTCTGGATTGTGGTGAAACTGTGTCACGTTGATAGCTAGAAAAAATTGACAAGCTTCATATAGGATACTAAGAATTGATACAAGAACTCACAGGTGTTCCTTAAATAGGGAGGGATTTCTGTATTTCAGAGTTTAAGAATTGCAGGTAGACAATGTAGTTTGTTCTTTTCACTGATATTTCACAAGGAAGGCTCTGCTCACTGTGGGCACCAGCTGTGGTTTTGTATTACAATAATTCCTATTTAATGACTGATGTTTTGTACTGCAGTTGGAAAATCCATTTCCCTTTGAATTGTTTTGCAATTGCTTGTATTGAGTTCACAGCTAGACGTTCTTTCCTTCACGAACAGGCAAAAAACTGATGAAATGTACTCAAGCTGTGGTTTCGTAAGTCCACATGAGCACATTAACATTTTAATATATTTGAGGGAAAAAAGGAACTCAGTCCAGGTCGGTTTTAATTAAAATTGTACTGAGTGGACGAAATGGGAAAACTGCAGTCTCTTCATTTGTAGAAGCCTGAGCTTGTCTGTTCCGGACAGCTGTTAATTTGCACAAATTGTGAGTGTGTGCTTATCTCCCTTTCACCATTCCTTGAATACATTATTTTTAACTGATTTTGTAGAGTGCGCCCATAGCCAAATAAGTTCATTTCTGCAGTTTAGTTTTTTTCAGGCCATTATTACCAGGGATTCCGAAGTATTTGTATTTTACAATATTTTTAACATCCAAAAATGTAAATACCCACAAGTAGCCAGGGTGGGGGTGCAAGCCATGGGCCTCCTCTGCATCATGTGATCATGTGTTTGTGATATCTCTTCGTGACTCTGTGGGTCTTTCTATGATGCTTGGAAAAAGGGGCCAATCTGGGCATGGGTTGACCAGCTCGGCGTGCGATGGGCATTTGGCCGTCTAAGAAAAGTTATATTTGAAAAGAAGAAATGGGTAAGGTCAGTCCATTAAGCTTGTGCTGCAAAATGCATTTTCTGATGTAGAAAGATCAATAATGGCTAATTACGGCATTACCCTAATAATCAGTGAGAGATTTCCCTAGAACCTTCACTATAAAATTATAATGAACATCTTTTCAATTTACTAATAAATTCAGCGTATCTGGTACAATTCTGCAATTGCAGTTACAATGTATATGACAACATATAATGCCAGCATTAAGATTTCGTGGACAACAGCACATTCATTTTTAAAATGTAGAATATTTATTTGTACACCCTCCTTCCAGATTAAGATTGATCTGGAAGCAAAGAGCCCAGATTGCTCCCAGTCCTGGACATTGAAAGCAGAGCTGTGCAAATAGTACATTTTGCCACCTTTTCTAGCGAATAATACTATCGTAAATTATTGAAATAAATGTTCTTCAAGTTCTCTTATCATAAAATAAAGAATGGCAAAGCATTATTGTGATTCCAGAGTTTCCGGGTTAGTTTAGTTTCTGGTTCTGTAATCCATTGGTCCATGATTCTCAAATTGTTAGCATCATCTGTTGCCTTGTAAATTTTGAAACATGACGTGAAATTTGATCACTGCATATTTACAGAAGTAGTAACCGGGATTTGCGTTGGGAAAGGTGCAGTGTTATTAATGGGTCGAAGAAGCCTTTATTCATGCATAATAGAACACCTAGGTGGGTGAATTATGGAGAGCGACTTTAGAGGATCCTAAGAGGCTGGAATATCGCGCTCACTTTCTACTCAACCAAAGGATACAATCTAAAACATGGGTACTCGTAAACCTTTTCCCCAGGGGCCAAAAAGTTTGGTCTGTGATTTGGCCGAGGGCCACATTGAAACCAGCAGGGTGGCTGTGGAGGGGGAGGTAAAGCCGATGTAAGGGAGGTGGAGCATGTACATCTAGTGGCTGAATTACACAATGTGAAACCAGAAAATCTGGATCAATCCCGGCTTCCCCACCCAATCAAATCGTGTGATCCTAGGCAATTGTTATATTTCATTTTCCCTCCTTTTGCTTCATTATCCCATATAAGAGGACCTCCAAATACAAGACTTCAGGATTGATGCTGTACAAAACCTTCTGTGTTTGATTTAATAAACTAATAGGTTGTTTTTGTATAATAGCAACCCAGGCTGGCCAAAGGGTGTACATAACAACTGACTTGCCTCTTAATTCACTACTGGCATTGTTGTCGGGGTGGGTGGAAGCACAAATGTTTCTAAATTCATGTTTGAAAACTGGCACTTTAAAAAAATATATATATATTTCTCAATGCACTGATATAACCTGATGAACTAAGGTGAAACGGTTCTGCAGGTTAATGAAATACCGTTTTAGAATTTATCATACTTCACACATTTGCTGCAAGATTCAATTAACATTTAAATAACTGCTTGCCCATTTATTTAACCTCTTTTTTAAGTTTAGTGGAATCGAGTAAACAGCAGCCCATTGCTTCTGTGAATGAGGGGGCCGCATGCGACCCCCGGGCTGTACTTTGGGTATCACTGATCTAAAAGAACTCTGATTCTGGTAGTCGATACACCTCTAGATACCACATCTTATCTAAAAATAGATAATACCTCTGCATTAGTCAGGTCTGGGTTCATTCCTTAATATTTGGAAATGAATGAATCTCTAACCAGCCATATTCTCAAGATCTTTGCAGTTTTACAAACGTAAGATTCAAGAGAGGAACTGATGAGATATGGTTATGGTGATTCTAGTTTTTCCTCCCGAACTTTGTTTTTAATGTTTAATTCATATTTTTAAATCCATCTTTGCATGGGGCACAGATCATTTTTTTTTTTTTTTTTACAGCTTGCCTATCAGGTTCATAAACACCAACACATTTGATCCTGCATGTTCCAGTAATTTTATTTTCCGTTCATTCACACCGGACCCCAGAGCACTGGATGATTTGTGCACTATAACTTAAGCCAATTTCGAATTCCCTCGTTTGCTTTTTAAATTCTCTCTCAGATGCATTGCATATATTATACTTTCTTGATGATGTCTGCTTGACTAATCCTAATGGCTCCAAAAGTTGACTAGATATCCGTGGCATGCATCATATTTTCCACAAACCAAAATACTATTGCAAATCTTGTCCTTTTCATCCAGAAATTGATAAGTCACTTGCTCATTCCTGTGGAGATAATGAATAATTTTTGAAGGCTGTTCTTTGCATGGTTACTGTTCTGCATCTCTCTGCACTGAACCCTTCATTCACATCACACTTATAATCTTATTTATAATACTATATTTATCATTCAATTCACTACAATACATAAAATCTGTAGTACTGTTTCATTTGGTAAATATAACTATGTTGATTTGTAGCAGCTATGTAAATGTACAATTCTTTTTTAGGATATACGCAAGAAGACGTACAACAAATGATTAGTAGACGAATGGCCACTATGCTGATTGATGCTTATTTACCCAAGTTCCTGTTTGCACGGGGGTATCCTGTGATTAGTTTCGTTATTTGGACTTTGGCCACTGATTGGTATATTAATCAGGAAGCACTCTGGTGGTGCGCCTTCACCCAACAGCCTTGTAACATCTGTAACCGTTACATAAGTTTTTTATTTTTTAAGTGAATATATTAGTTTGGTTCAACTGAAACACAGTGCGCATTTTAAAACATTAGCTTTGAAACTATTTGCACATTAGGATTAAACTTCTGTTATTGATTGGCTAGGATCATGATGCAGTATTATGGGTTTAGTTAGCTGGCTGAATCTGTGTCACAAACACATCAAAGTGCAAGAGAAAAGAAATTGACTTCAGAAATCAAATAGTTTCTTATCTCAGTTATGGAATTCGAAGACTCATCTAATGCTTCAATTTTGCATGTAATCAAATTCCTTTCATTATACTGTACAAGGGGTGTTCTGTGGGGCTGTCTCTTTTTATTAAAACAAAGCCAGCACTTGAAACCTCTGACGCATTTCCTGCTTCGAAAATCCCTTATTCATGTCAGTCAATTGAATAATGCTTAATACAGTTCAATGTGACCTCTGTTTAGTATGTACATTACTGAGTTCCTTATATATTCACTAATACCGCACATTGTTTCAGCTATCCCATGTAATAATGCAAGGGTCAATATTAAGACTGACTTGGGGAACCTCTGATTGCTTCTAAAGAATATTTCTCTTGCTTCAGGAAGAAGAGATGCCAGAAGTAGAAATTGACATTGATGACCTCCTTGATGCGAATAGTGAAGAAGAACGGGTCTTCAAATTGCAAGTAGGTTGTTTTCCACATGATCTGCATTGACGTAGAGTGATACTGTACTTGGATCTCAGCATAACCACTAAAATGCCAAAAAAACAATCAAAAAGCACCATTGGTATGATTTGACATTTCACTTGCTCTGGGATCTTTTGATTTTTGCTGGGGTGTCAGTGAAGGCCTAAAATCTGAAGCGTAGATTATAAAAATATATATCGCTGGGAGGCGGGAATAGATCAATCCATAACCATTCCTGATGCCTGCATTGTAATGTCACTCATGCCTGGTGAGACTACTGTTACGGTTAAGAAGCTCTCACAGGCTACATTTTTGCAAATGAGGGTCTCTTGCAGGACCGATCTCTGCTGGAAAAGTGACCTCTCACAGTAGTACCAGCATACAGACTTTACACTTCCCTTATTTGGAAATACCTTCACCTGAAGGCTCCTGGATTGGTGGAATCCTGTTGCCCAGTGGAGGACTTGCCTGTTCACTGGATAAGTCCTGAGGGATGGTTAACCTAGTTGTGGGCCCCTCTTCAGTTATCCCGGAGTACACTACATCAGTTAGAACTAGTCCTGTGAAGTTGCTGGAAAAAGAACCCTCAGTATATTTCCCTTAATTTAGTACTGGATGTTAATTTATCATGTACATGTAATTTAACTCTGTTACATACCATGGGTTGCATATATGCTACAGGTGGTCTGCGGGCAGTGGAGATTCCAGATAGGTGTGTGAGGGAATATGTGATGCCTGAAAGAAGTTAGCAGTGCAGTTGTAGAGATGTGTGTGTTTTGTGACCAAGAAGGGGAGTCTGTGGCATGGAAATTTGTTCAGGTTGACTCTCACAGGAAACCAGAGGGGTTGAGTTGGATGTCAGAACCCACTCTCCTGCCATAAATCTAAACGGTAGCCACCATTCAGGAAATACCTGCCTGGGTCCCCGTCACACTAGTCCTGAGTTTGAGTAATAGAAAGATGTAAACCCATGGAGCGGTAAATGCTGCAGGAGAGAGCTGGACCTCAGGGACCTTAGGTTTTGGATGAAGTCCCAAGATCCTTCCAGGTGCTAATGCTTTAGCAAGACACATGACTGACATATGACTGGCTGCAGGCAGGACAGATAAAATGATGGATGTATGGTGATGTAATGAGTCCTGGGAGAGTCCAGGGTACCCTGCTACCATTATTCAGTGTAGTAGAGGAGGTGAGAAATTTCTTCGTCTGGCTCTGCACCTGGGAATCAAAGTTTTCTTATATTATGGGGTGATGCATTCCAGCTTGTCCTGCAACCCTAAAGAACATAACTGTCTTGGAAGATCTGTATCGGAGGGGCCCATAGCCCCATGGATTATCAACAGTTTCACAAAGAAGGACCCTTGACAATTCTGGTGGGTGGTGCATAGCTCCTATATGGAAAAATAAACCTGTGGGGCCTTCGTACATTCTAAACCCCTAATCGTCATAGAAATTCTTAGGGATGAATAAAATAAGGAACCCCTACAGGACAATTGGCATGTTCCTTAAATCAGGGTGAATAGACAGAATCATGGTACTGGAAATAATATATGCCATGCAATATAGACAACTTGTATTAAGGGCTTCATCTACAGGATGTCCTATCTATAGCTGGTGTGTGGAACCCTGCCAGTGATTTTCGAATGAGAAAGCCCCGCCTCCCCCCCCGCAGTAATCCAAGAGTGGCAACGTGGCAGCACAACACATGAAAACCAATTACACACCAGGATATGAACCTGTTACTTGAATTGAATTTGCTTTAATGTTCCTCTTGGCTCCTCCTAATCCTTCTTTTACTCAGGGGCCTGATGTGTATAGACAAATGTAGGGATGTAGCTAGTGAAAGGGAGATACCCTGATCGCAGTGGTCTTCAAACTTTTTAATGCCGCAACCCCCCAGTAGGAAACAAATTATCATCGGGCCCCCCCTCAGAAGTTTTCACAATTATTTTATTAAATTGGCAATGTTTAAATATGTCTATACATATTTAAACATTGCAGTTACATTCTGTTACTGTTTTAAAATGCAATCAAATACATGATTGCCAAACATACTATTCTGGTCAGACAGGCCTTACTAACACATACAAATATCCCCAGTGTGACTATTAGAAGTAGGGGTGGGAGGTTTGAAGAATATTTGCGATCCCTTACCTTTTGACACCTTCTCCCAGCTAGGATATAAATAGCAAAAGATGTTAGTGATGGCCCATTACAGAGCGGCTTGGTGCCGCTAATGTTTTTCAGCTTAAAACAAAGCACTGTTATCGGCACAATGCTTCTTTTGGCCAGAGCCTGCTCCTCCCCAGACCCAGTTTGAAGAACCCTGCCTTATGGTCAATGTACATACTGTTAAAAGTTAAATAAAACCTGGACTAGCGTGCGCCCATAGCCAAATGTTGTAAACGGGACCGTTTGTGAATGCATTAACTTGGTCCACGAGTTGTTGCTTATGCCACATATATACATTGATTTAATTTTTAGATCTTTGATTCATCATTTAAAACACAAGGTACATGGGCCGAGGTGTCGCAAAATAACAATTTTCATTTTAAATCCGCACTTCGAAACTATTGTTTAGAATCCATCCAGTGTACTGGATACCTTTAGGATTGGTGGATGAGCCTCATTTCATTTTTACCTGTACCTTTCATGGCCATTGTTTTGTTTGTGAGTAAGACTAAAATCTTCATTAAGAAGAGTATGACTTTGTCCATTCCCAGATTCCAGTTAGCCAAAATGGAGACACTTGGTGTAAATGGAAAGTAGCCTGGGTGACCTTGGGATGGTCCACAGTATATGTACCTATGTGACCAGAACATAAAGAACTTTTTAGTTAGTACCAATTAGCACCTAGAAGCTGCAGTTCCATTATCAATTCAAGTTACCGATCCCTATTGGGGCTGGAAAGTGAGAATCCCTCTCCTGTTTACTTAAAATAACACTGCGTGTATGTTAACCCATAGATGCAGTGCTCTGGCGCGTGAGACTAAGTGAGACATTACAGTAATCTTTTGGTTTTTGTGGCTTTCCACTTGTTCACAATGGGACCCCGCTCTGCCTGTACTCTATATCTTCTGGTAACTGGTTTACTGTTGAGTTTCCTTCCTTTGGGACAGCTCTGCCTGAGAGCGCATCAAAACTGACACCTCTCTCCCGTAGACAAGTGGACACCCTACACTTGAGCATTAAGTATGATCTTTCATTGCACTTGGGAGGGATTAAATATGGCCGTAGTAGTCTTCTTGTCGAATCCAGTGGGACCAAGTATCCATGAAGCCGGGCCGGCTTTAGGGCAGTGCGGCCGCACCCGGCGCTGACCTAGATGAGGGGCACTGACCTCAGGGGGGCGCTGTGTTTAGCAATAACGTCTGATTTAGAACCACCTGCAGCAGAGGTCCTTGTGCATCCAGCTTTCAGGCAGCAATAAAAATGTCATGATAACTCTTGTGATTAATGTTCCTCCTTGAGAGAGAGTTTAGTTTTGTCTAGTGGGAATTTTGACTCGCCATAAAGTAACACAGAGGGTTAATATGGCTGCTGCAAAGCACGCATACTGGGCAGATTACAGATCTGTATTTTATACGGATAGCTGAGTGGATCAGTAACGCCAGCCATTACCAGCACTTTGAAACAAATGAAATGCATTTGAGAGAGGGGCTATGGAGAGATGAGGGGCACTTTTGCAAGATGGTAGTGAGGAGATCGAAGGAGGAAGTCATATGGTGAGGACGGCGCCAAAAAAGATAGACACACCGGGCGCCACCAGTGCTAAAGTGGGCGCTGCCATGAAATGAGGGGCATCATTTAGGAGTAGCTATTACCACACCTCTGCTGCCGTTTGCAAGCCCTTATGGCTACTTTTCAACTTGGGTGTGGCACCTTTTCTTACTATTCTTTTAAAAGTAGGTATGACTTTGGCTATAGCTAGCATCTGGTCGTATGTGCATGGACTCAATTAGTGTTTGTAAAGCTTAATTTTTAAATAAAGATTGTATAAAGAACTGCACTATGTCCTGCCATCATTGCCTGTCCTCTGATAACACGACTGTGATTTTACTGAAGTAAACATAGTGTTAAAGGGTGTGTAATGTATGTTCACATCTTACCTTGACCGTTTCTGCTTACCTGAGCTGATATTACTATCTTAGGGAAGAGTGCAACCAGCAGTTATTCCCAGCAAGAGCCCATACTGATCGCTCACAAGATGAATTTAGAGCATCACAGTCATAATGGAAATTTTCCCCCTTAAAACGTTCCTAGAAACTGCAGTATGGTGGTGGAAATCCCAAATACTTTCATGGTCACCAATTCTAGCCAAAGCCTCTGATCACAAAATGAAAACACATTAAACTACTCTGCTTTGCTCTGCAAATACTCATGACCCTATTTCGACTATCGAATCACAGGGACTTGTCATGGCCCGCAAACAATGAACTGTTCAAGTACTTTAAATTACTGAAATGCAGCTCTGATAACTAAACGAGTGCAGTTTGAGAGCCTCCAGCTCTGTTGACTGGTAGCTCCACCACACGTGACTGATACGTCCATACCATCAGAATTTAGAGACAATTGTTTATTAGAAACATCAGCCAAGACTGGTACGAAGAGGCTCTCTGGACCACCTCTTTTCTTCATACTATACGCTTCGTATGTTACTCGGTGCAACTTTGAGATTGTACTTTGAAGCCTTGAAAGTCACATCAGTGACGAAACGCATGCCAGCTGTTCTGTCATCGAACACTGCTGCTTGAATTTTACTCGGAAATTCCATCATTACATTGTGTGGTCCTTGTACCTTTGTTTCTCTTAAGATTGAAATGAATTTAATATGGCTACAATTGAACTGCTAAACTGTTAAGAAAATGACTTTTTTCTATATTTTTTAAACCTGTGAAAAGGATACAAAGTTATTTTAGGAAACCTTAAAATACATGTTACTAGATACAACCAACTTGTTTTATGATATTCTCTGTTGGACAAACTCACGTCTTAATAGATATTATATGCAAATGTGGAGTGCCGGGGTATACTTTCTGTAAATACTTCAACAAAAGGGCTTTGTCCGTTATTTAATCACACCTTAGGTAGTAGGGTGTGGTATTACCCTGAGTGGCACCATTATTCAGATAATCAATGTTTACTTAGCCTACTAACACTACATGCCCACTAAATTGTTCGCTTTACGAGGTGCGGCATCTTGTTCCACTACTACCCTGTTTTGTTGCATATTTGAGAGGATGTGCCCTAACAGCTAGAGAGGTCGACCTCTAACCTGGGGAACCTGGTTCAAGTCTTGGCAGGGACGCTTAACATCCTGTGATTCTGGGCAAATCACTTAATCACCCGGTGCCTGCCAAAATAAATGTGCCCGTCTGTAATGCAACTGATGCTCATGTAAAGCTCTCTGATACCTTCAGGTCAAGTTCCCGCTATATAACCCTCCCACCCCACCCCAACCCCCCAAAATGAATATGTATATATATATATATATATATATATATATATATATATATATATATATATATATATATATATATATATATATAGCTACAACCAAGTGTATTATTCAAGTCAAATGTGTTTGGCACTTGCTTAATGAAATCATCCAATAGTAGCGCCCGTTAAAAATGTTTGAATAATGCTCCCCTAAGCTGCCTCTTTCATAATTGTGCATTAGCTACTGGTGAAAGTTGACACTTTACCAAATTTCTGCTGGGTGACAGTGGGACACCAACGAAGCTGGGTGTTTACCAAATTACTTACTTGAGTCTTAAGAGGCCCAGGTCATTTGACTCTAAAACCGCCACCAATAAGTGGTATATATAACTGTGTACTATGCTTCTCAACTAACGTTCATGTCTAGCCATTATGGCACTCGTGAGGCCCTCATGTTTGAAAACATCTGTCCAAAAGAGCTGCCAGTTGTGATGCTGGGGGGTGGTCCATTGAGAGTGGTTTTGACTGCAAGTTACCTGACAAAGTTGTGCCCATGGGCTTTGGTGTGCTGGGCGTCATATGGCATCTTGGTTGTACCTTTGTTAGTGTTGCCATTTCTGAGGGTATTGTTTGGTAGTTGAACTCTACTTTTTCAATTGAATTTGGATCACACTAACTAAAGCACCTGTTTTAGTCTACATTTTTCAGCACCTTCAAACTAAATTTTCTCTTGTTGTCTAATAATAGGTATTACCAAAGGTAATCCTAATCATGGGGAGCATGTTAAGAATGAAAATTTGAATTGACCCTACTGACCTTGAACTTGTGAGCTGCAGGTTATCAACACGTCTTTGCGATGGCTAGTCAGCCCACTTTATCTTACTGTATTATTCCCTTGATGACACCTCTTTGTTATTGTGAAAATAGACCAGTGCTTGAATTGGAAAAAAAAAATACTCCGGGAACCCATAAATTGGGAGTCAAGGTGTGGCAGATGAAAGAGTGAAGTTATGAGGAGTGGATCTTGAAAAACAGAGTCTGTCATTTGACTTCTACATTTATTAAAAAATATCTGCTGCACAGAAATTGGCAACAAGGGCATTTGTGACAGTAAACCTGTTCTAGATGACTTAATTGGACACTAAGAGGCTGCATTTTAAAATATCTCATAGGGTTAAAAGCTCATGCAAATTGTCAGATTAGATCCTCATTATTTTTTCTCAATCTGTTGTTATTCTAAGGTTGCAAAGAAGGGTTTGTTTTATATCCTGACTTTGTGTTTCTCCCAAACATTCACTCTTAACATAAAATGTCTACAAGCAGTTGCGGCCCTCATGACTCGCAGGTGGGGTGGGGGTCACATGGGGGGGGAACGCGCGGGGAGGGTTTAATTTAAAAAAAAAAAAAAACTTACCTTCCCGGGTCCCGCGCCGTCTCAGCTTCTGGCCGGGTCCCGCGGAACAGGAAGCAGGCAGCCTTCCTCCCCTAAGCCAATCACAACGCTGCAATGGCAGCGTTGTGATTGGTGGGGACGCCGACCAGTCAGGCGTCTATGGGGAGAGTGCGCATGACTGGGTTGGTCGGCCCCAGAGGGCCTACCAAACAGTCAGGGCCCGCAGCATTGGGCAAGCTACTCCTCCCCTGCCCTCGAGCAGACCCGCCCGCCCCCATCCAAACCCTTCTGCTTTCTCGCAGTGCAAGAAGCAGAAACATAAAATGGTAGTTTTACCATTTTATGTTTCTTCTCGCACTGCGAGAAAGCAGTGGGGCGATGCTCCTCCGCCCTAATGGAGGAGCCGCCCCATCTACAAGTATGGATAATATGCGATTCCTGCAATTTATAACCCTCATTCTCCTATGAAACTTTTTTGTACATTGATTTGCACGCTTGTATGAATTATTGTGCCTGTGTGTGATGTAGAGCGCTCTGGCACCATAAACTGGGATGAGTAGCGCCATAAAAAAAAAAAAGTTAAAGTAGTTTTCATTTAAATCAATATTTGTGTAATTACTCATACAGACAGATAAATCTTGCATTCTTAAAACGCAAGCACATCTCTTACAGAAGGAGTAGAAAATAAGTTAAAAACCTTCCTCCAACAGTTTCTCTTAAGTAATTGTGAAGTGGTAACAAGCCGTTTGTCTTTGTTTCCTTCCATTGCATTGGTGCCTAGTTGTTAGGCTCCAGATTGCTCCCAGCCAGGATGATGCGTTACAAAAGGAGGGCTGCTGGCCCTTTAAATCAGGCCTTTGTCTTGATCCCAGCTGGAATCTAAAATCAGAAAGCCCCGTATGTTGCTGCAGGCAATGTGCAACGGCTGCCTAATGTGTCAAGGTGTCGGTAAAATGAAAATGAAAAATTCAGTATGTTTCACTTTGTCAGCCAGATCCAGCCCACAAATAGCTGCAAGAACAGGGATTCGATGCGATCCCTCTACTTTCCGGCACTGAGCTAGACCAATTTGGTGCGCCTATAGAGCATGACAGCACTGCCATTGCTTCACAAATCTGTAGATGAATAATTGAACACTGTATCCATAATGCATTTAAGTAAGGGAAGCACAATCACTTAGCCTCTTGTGCTTCTTGATAACCAACAGTTAAATGCTCAAAAGCAGAACCTCAAACAGAGCATTGAGACCTGCTTGTCTTGCACTCCTCCAGCAAGAAAAACCCTGTGGAATAAGAATTGGAAAAGGCAGTCGGCCTGGCCTTGGCAGGCCTGCGCGACGCTTAATATTTTTTAAATATTTTTTTTTTTTATGGCATGCATATGCCACAAAAATAAAAAGGAAAAAAAGTAAAGCTGCTGCCAACTAAACATAAATAGCATATGCTTGCATTCAAAATTGTACATTAAAAAACATCCGTGATATGGCTGTTTTTATTATTTTTTATAATGTCTTTCAGCTTTTAATATCCTTGTTTGTGAAGGAGAGAAGAATACATCACAGCCTAACCAACCACTCAAATCGTAGGCAGTTACAATGTTACACAAACACCAAAAATTACAACAACAACAAAAAGCAGATGGAAATCAAATCCCTACACTTGACAGCCGAAGTGCTGACATTTGATGTTAAAATAAAAAATAAATAAAAAGCACCCTTAGAACCAACTGTCACTGAAGAGAAGGGAACTATTTTTAGGTAGATGTGAACAAAGTGCACAAGCATTGTGCAGTGACTCCAAGTGAAGGGAGCCAATGTGTAAAGGGTCTGACCTGTTGCACCATGCTGTATGCTGTGGTGCGTGGAAGTAAAATCTGAACAGCAGTTTAATCAACTAGTGTATGAAGTCTGCTTACCAAAAGCTCCTATATTATGTATGATTGTTTTGGAAAAACAATAGTGTTGCGAGACAGCTAAAGCGGTCTAAAAGGCTAGACCTAAAAACATCTGTATCACTGAGAAGAGAGGTCTATGTTCAGACAGACTGCTTTTGTCAGTCCTGATGATGACCCTCAAAAAGAATATCGCATGATTGCGGCGCTAGAGCTAAACACTGCGAACTATCCAGAGAAGTAAATTCGGAGATGGAGCCGAAATACTTGATTCTCCAGTAATGAAAATATTATCTGCAAAGGGGTTGACTAGGATCCCAAAACAAAATCAGTCATCTTTGATGGTGACCTAAGGCCATTCTGCCTTCCCTTTTCATGTCATTGTACCCAGGTAGACAGATTGATCAGATCTACCGCTCTGCGATGCTGAGACACGCACCACAGATCTCTTCTATTCAACTTTAAGAAGATACCAGGACACGGAGTCACGATCCAGTACCCGTGTCAGCCAACCGTGCCAGTTATTCACAAGCCGCTACTGCACCACATGTTCAGTCTTCTTCTGAGATCTCTCCGCTCAAACCACAGGCGGAGCACACCTTCCTTACCCTGCAGCACCGACCGCGCCCTACATCCAATTGGTTGCCAGCCCCTCACTCCGATACGCACGAAGGGTACCCGGCTGGGTCCCTTGTGAGTATCTTTCATTCCTTTTTCACTAAACCGGTGTGTCACACTCTTCACATAGCTGCGCAACCGCAATTCAGATGTCCCTACACCCATAGGTCCTGAATTTGTGTAAAAGGGTTGAAACGTCGTCGACAACCTAGCAAAACGAACCAATTCAATCAGCCCTGATTACTGTACACAGTGGCTGTGATTATTGTACAATTGCTTATGGTCGTTTTCTTACGGAAACCAAGTCACATTTGTCACTAATTTAAAAGTTTTATGCTTTGTTTGGTTCCAACTTCACTGGGGACACCTTGCACTATTGTTTTTTCTTTTATGTACATATTGATACATTGCTTGACATATAAAAACAATATTGCGAATACAGTCATCTGTGTCCTTGCTAGCTTTTCTTTCTGACGTCATTGTAACCCTTTATCATTGCGATTGCGCATATTATTATCAAGATAGTCTTCATTGCCCCGCAGGAACCGCTGTTTCTGTTACATTCCCTTTTCATGTGATCATCAGCATTGTATTTGCTGTTGGTTACTGCGTTCTGCTCGAGTGAATTAGATGGTACCAGGCGGGGCATCATATGCTGTGCTAATCCAATATCCATTCCAAGTAAAGAGGTTGTAGCCCTGCATTTCCAATAAATATTCTCAAAATCATAAAATGTAAGCGCCTTGCTAAAAAAAAATGTGAATAATTGAAAGTGAAACGTGCAACCAACTACCAAATCTTGTTCATGAGTAATAAGAAGCTTGCCTTTTGAAAAAACATGTATTATTAAAAGGCTGCTATATTCGCCATGTAGCTTTCAAACAAAAGTGCCCATTGCGCACTTAGCTCTTGTTTGTAGATGTTCATAACGTGACTGTACTCGGGACATTTGCATGGAAATCCAGACTTTTCCTTGACCTTTGGTATCTGCTCTAAACCTTCCGTTCTGAGAGCACAGGAAGAAAACCCAACTCCACCGATGAAGCGAAGGATGTAACATCCAAATGGAGGCCCAATCGAATCACCTGCCCATGTTTCAGTGTACTATTGACACCGAGCTGCGGTATCATTTCATGAAGCCTCCTACTTTTGGAATACACTCTCACACACACACATTGTACATTCACACCTCTGAAGCGTCCTGCATAGATGTCTGGTTTAGACTTGAGTTGGCACCGCTTCTCCGGATTTTTAGGTCTCGCCTAGCGACGCAGCGCATGCGCTGCTCGACTTGGCGAGATCTATTGTCGTCGGTTTGTCAGCGGAAGGGGGACAGGATATGTGCACGCGTACAGACAAGTCTCTTTTGCTGAGATGTGCACGCGTACAGACGCGATGTGCACGTGTATGGCGTCTTTTGCTGAGATGTGCACGCGTACAGACACGCGATGTGCACGTGTACGGCATCTCTTTTGCTGAGATGTGCACGCGTACAGACACACGATGTGCACGTATACGGCGTCTCTTTTGCTGTGCAGTCCTAGTGGCTCTCTCTCCCTTCTCGGGCCGCGGGCGCGCTTTCGGATGTCTGGTTTTAGACCGAGTTTACCAAGCAATAGCTTTAATTTATCCGTGACGTGTACGGCTCTCGGCGGCCGTGCCTGCCCGGACAGCAGATGTTCACGGGCACCGCGCGTGTTTATTTGCGCCACCTAAATGGCTTATGTAATTTAGTCAGCCAGCATACAAGCAGCTGCCCGCGGGGAGTGAGGAGGCCAGCTGAGGAAGCTGAAAACGCGGCGGCGCTGAGAAGGAGTCTTAGAGGAAGGCGGAGGGGGAAGAAGCAGCATGGCGGGCCAGCTGCAGCAGGGCAGCTCCCACCACGGCCATGCAGCCACCAACCTCCTGCTGTTGGGCACACTCCAGCTCCTGCACGGACTCGGCCAAACAGGGGTGCAGCAGCAAGGTCCGAGCGCGGGCTACGTCTGTGTGCTCGTGTTTTCCAGTGCATGTGCTTATTCAGTCCTCTTACACCTCCTCCTTGTCTGCTTCCCCCCCTCTCACGTTAGACCCCCCTCTCTTCCACCCCTTTCAGCACATTTCCCCTCTCGCCCGTTACCATCTTTATTGGCCTTTTAACCCCCTCCCTCCTCTCCGCCCCCTAAGTAGCATCGCTTGTTCTCCGGCTTTACGCCTTTCCATTTTTCACTTGTTTTTCTTTTCACTTTGACCAAGTCTTGAACTTGTCTCTTCAAACCCCTGACTTCCTTTCTCCATCCTTACTTCCTCCGTTTCTCTCTTACTCTCTCCTATTTCTCCCCCCCTCCGCCTGTGGTACATTATAAAAGGACCAGCTGTTGCATTTTTCTAGCATTAACAAACACAACACATGCACGCACGTCCTCCCCTGCCTCCTCTCTCCACCCATACACTTGTTTGGCCTCCATCTCCGGGGCGCTCCCTGCTCCCACCGAGAACAAGCATTTGCAATGCAATAGGTCTCGCATTTACGTGAGTTTTAGCTATTGGCATTGTAAATGACTAACTTGTATTTGTTTTGGTTTTTAAAACTATAAATAAAAGGCATTGTCATTACAATGCCAATAGCTTAAACTCGCATAAATGCGAGACCTATTGCATTGCAAATGCTTGTTAAATCTAGCCTCCTAAAGGATAGCTCTTCGGACCATTGGACGGAATAGGTGTTCCTCAACAGTTGTATCTTACCATACATGCGAAACCATATCCAGCTGTTTCATAAATAATATCCAGTACTTTTGAAAAGTGCAACAATTAGGGTCCCATTTCAAGTTCATGGGTAACTACCTGGGCCGTATTACTGATTCTGGCCAATATCTTGCTGTGTGTTAAGTGGGATCCCAATTGAAACTCCACGAAATGGGCGCTAACCACTTTTATCCAGAAATACTGTCAAGAGGTAGCAAATGGAATTTAACATTAATCTGAGATTGTGGTTCATACCTGCATCTGCGTCGCCCCACTGCCTTTCAGCACGGCAAAAAAGTAAAAATAAAATGATAATAACGCAATGGTATTATTTTATTTTTCCGTGCTGATGCAGTTTTGTGGGACAGGCTGGGCTATACAGCACAGGGGGAGGAGTGGTGGCACCCTCCGAAGTGCGCATGAATATTTGGCCGGCCCTCTCCGGCCGGCCAAAAGTTCATGCGCACTTTGCATGTTCTCCACCCAGGCTGCATTACAGCCTGGAGAACATGCCCAGGCTCCCATTCCCCATCTGAGCCTCGAACTCTGGTTCTCAGACAAATCACAATGCTGAATACAGCGTTGTGATTGGCTTAGGGGCCTGGGTGCTTCCTGTTCGAACAGAAGCCAGCTGGCCGGCCGCCAGGTAAGTGATTTTTTTTATTTTTATTTTTAACCCTCCCCTCCCCCCCCTTTCCTTCCTCTGTGCCCCACTACTGCTTCCCGGGAGCAGCCGCGACTGTTTAAGTCCTCTATATGTCAAACAAGCAACGACTTCGGAGTGTGTCTCTGTGCCCGTGCATTTAAAGTTGCGCTCTTAGAAGCAGAGATCATAGATCAGATGGGTCTTGGTTTGTGTCAGATGCTTCAAGTGGCGGCCTAATCCATCCTTCTATAAAATCTGCCTCTATTTTACTCAGCCGCTGTCAATCCAAAATTATCAACTTCCATAAATTAAAGATACGTTTCTAATGTGAACAGCTTTCCAGGAATGGGAAATTAGGCCATTTCAGCAGTGATGAGCCGTAATTAAGTGCCCTCGGGACAGTGATTTCCAGGATTGCCTGTTTCTGGTGCCACTGTTACTGTTGTTATCTTGATCTGCGCTGCGTTCTGTGTAACATTGACAGCATTATTTTCTCTTGCTGAGAGTAACATTTTCATATTTAAATTTTAGGAATCTCTGGTAGACTGCTACAAACCGACAGAGGTAAGTCCTTTTTTAATGTACTTCTCTATGTATTTGTCATTCGAACGATATTTAAATAACTTTATACATAATATTAGCATTTTTGGCTCAGTCAAGCTTTTCATTCAAGAACAATATACTAAAAGGGCAAAAAGATGTTATATATAGATATATAGAGAGAACTAAAACAATGGAGACAGAGGGAAGGGAAGCACACAGGGAGAGAAGATTGAATGAAATATAAAACATGCTGGGGAAAGGTACAATTTAAAAGAATTTAAAATAACACTGAACTGGAAAATGTGACTGCACAATACGTGTACTGGAGTAAGATAATGTAACCTCAGTTTCACTTTTTAATTCACGGGGGATTGTTTAGTGGCAAGACGCTTAAGACTCGTAAGAGTCAGATGTGTGTTTACACAAATTTGTTTCCAAACACAATTTAAGATGCTACCAATGCCGTTTAGGGACATTCGCCCTTACACTGAGAAGCAGAATTAATTTAACTGTGAAACCAAGGTGCATTTTTATATCTGCGAATTTGAACGTACTTGCGGGGGGAGGGGGAGTTATGGATTTCCAGGAAGCGATATATTAAAAAGCTCTTTATTTCATTTTTGGTTTATGACAAATATGTCCTGACTTCTGTCGGAGTTTACTCTAGTAGGTTGACGGCTTTCCACGAGAAGAACTTAACCAGTCCAGTGGGTAATTTGAGTCACCAACATTTGATGAAGGTGGATTCCCACCATAACACAAAATATTTCTGTTTTCAGGGACTCTCGCTTGGGAAGCGTTATCATCAACTGTTAGATTTGGGCTGTGTTTGGTTGTAAGAGACTGGTTTATGGAATGCAAACAACAAACTAACCTTGCTTGTAGGTTTTGTTATGAACAAAGGGGTTATTGGCTACATGTGCGATGCAGTGTTTACATTTTTTTTGTTATCTTTATGAGAATTTCACAATAAGAAGTACCCAAAAAATAATAAATTGACAGGCTCAGACTGTAATCAGAGTACGATAGTGGCTGCATTAGTGTTTTATGGGCGGGTGCGATTTTTTTTTTTTTTTTTTTTTTTTTTTTGACTGTGCAATGGTGTTGGCATATGATGGTAAGTGTGTTGGTGTTAGACCCAGTGGTTTCAGGATGGCTAAGAAGCATCGAAGCCAGTCCGTATCCACTGTTCCAAATAGAATCAGTACGGTACACTTGTCCGATAACCTGTGCTCACCCTCTGGTAGCTTGGCACAGAGCAGTCAGGCTTATCCACAACACCCCCACACAACAAACTGCGTTTGCCACAAAGGCTCCACACCGTATGTATAAAAACACTTGCCTTTGTATTACACACACACTGAAATCAAAATGAGATACACATTGTATATACGCTCTACAGTAATATGGAATTGTCAACTTCTCTATTGAAATCAAAATACAATACACATTGTATGTACACTTTACAGTTATATGCAATCGTCAGACTTTGCCATTTCAGAAAGGTCAGACAGTCACTAGTCTCTGACTACTCCTCGTGACCCAGCCCCTCCGTCTTTCAAATCTGTCAGCCAACAATACACGTTGCCCCTGCTGGCACCTTGTTGACTAGACAGTTAGAATCCCCTAACGCAGAAAGAAACAGTTACTTAGTTTTATCCATCCGAATTAGACCTCCAGGCACCCAATGGCACCTACACGAGGGCGGAATCGCTATACCTATGCGGTTGTGACTCAGGAAGCTGGTGCGCTCCCCATCTGGATAAAATGTTTTTCCCTCAAGCGAAGGTGTGGCCTGCCATAGACCCCCGGCAGTCAGCTGTGGATGCCTACAAGGCACACAAAACCTCTCTGGTCTTGTCAGTGTTTTCCAAAACAAAGCACCCTGTGGCATGGGTCCAGGGAGAGGGAGCCCACAACCTCAGAACCCGCGATGTCGGGCACTTTTGCACTCCTGATCTGGAGGCCGAAGACAGTCTCAGCTCCTGGCTCAGTTTCTCCCTCCCCCCCCCCCCCCACCAACCCCTCGGACATCACATGCTCTGGAGCACAAGCGAGCACAGGTCCCCTTGGTTGCAAGCACGGATCCCTCGGACTCTGCAAGCTTCCCCCACACACCTCGAACTCCTCACGTCCAGGGCCCTCGGATGGCTGCTGATCTTTGCGCACATACTACCCTTGCGCAGCGAGATGATCGTGCGTGTCAGGGCGGTCCTTGTCACAACCACTTCCACCTGTCTCTGCTGCACCGTTACGATCTTGTGGAGACCGAGAGATTCTTTGAGTCTCTGGGATATTGTGGACAGGAGGCTAGCTCATCGGCCCTCGGAGAATACTTCGAGACTCAGGCCACGACATTTGCCACTAGCTGCAGGCCAGCAACGTCCAGGTAAAATCCACCAAGTGCTAGTCCCCTTCTTGGAGCATGACCGTTCCAAGCCATCACAAATCTACGGATAGTCCAGTTGCAGTCCCTCCTTCCCTAATGATTCCTCGTGTCAATGTCCCAGTATCGAACCAGTGTAGTATGGGTCCAAATCCAAAAGTGTCTCCACTTTCGGAGGCCGAAGCCCCAGTAGTTATCCCTACCAAGGCCTTTGGAGTTACGATCAGTTCAATAGGCCACCTTTGAAATGCACAGGCCCTCTATAAATGTCATTTTTGCCGTCCTACCCAGGAGGGTTGATCAGTCTTTAGTGGGGCCAAGACCCTGCCCCTTGGAGTGCAGGTACCAATTATACCCCCACATAACCATCCTAGAAAGACCCTTCAGAGTCAGAGGTCCACAGTTTCCTGTGAACCTGTGGTTTATGGCCCTCTATCAGGAATGCACAGATGTGGCTATCCCCCTAGCACCCAGTTGTGAATTGAGACAGGCCTCCAGGCACACAGAGCCACTCACATCGAAATGCCCATTTTCACAAAGTGATATTTCCATCACCGTAATGTCGAACCCACTCCCACTACCGGAGACGATTCGGCATTACGAACTCTTGAACAAATGATGGCAGCTAGGAAAACCGGTGCTGCACCACCTGAAGTAGTCCCTCTCGTTGAGACACCAGTTGCCTACCTCCAATGGCCAGCTGCTCGTCGGTCACACATTATGAACGTTAAACATATGAATGAGAGGCAACAAAGGACAAAAGTACTTTCAAGGAACACAATTTTTATAAAAGTAATGAAGAAATCAGACTAGTAGGTCCTTATGATGCGTATCTGTTCTTTAATTGTGTTCTTCAAAGTGGACACTCAGCCAACACGTTTCACCTTAACAAAAAGGCCGTCCTCAGGACACATCTACACAATTGTACACACCAACGTTTCGAACGTTGAATCTACGCGCTGTTGAATGGGTGCGATGCTGAACATGGCTTGGATGACGAACTTGTGATCGTGGACAAGTGACCACCTACAATAAGATTAGGAAGTGGATTATTTGAAGTTGTTGTCACTACGTTTTGTGATAAGTGTACATCTGAGAACTGATTGCCCGATACGACGTCCCATATATGACTTGGTGTGTAAAATTGTATAGACCTGCCCTTAGGAAGCCTTTTTGTTAAGGCGAAATGCATTGGTTGCGTGTGTGCACTTTGAAGAACACAAAGAACGGATACACATCATAAGGACCTACTAGTTTGATTTCTTCACTTTTGTAAAAATTGTGTTCCTAGAAAGTACTTTTGTTGCCTCTCATTTATATGTTTAGTCATTAAGAACTCATCGATACCAAACATCATACTGTTACTATTCTGCCCGTAGGAAATAATGCTAGACATCCTTTCCCTACATCCCCTCATTCTAATCCAGTGCGAGAAGCAGGCCCCATCGTACCGAACACACCTTCTGGTGTCATTCACTACTCTTGCAGGTAACATACACACCTGCCCAACCTCTTCCCAACAGCACAACCTGTCACCAGGGAGAACTCTGATATATCAGGGGACATGCAGAGCCTTGGCACACAGCTTTGTAAATGCCAATTCGAGTAACAGTAAACCGTGCACACTGGCCCCACCAGGGCAAGCCTGTGGCACAATTGATGAGATACCTCCGTGGATGGCAGAGCCAGTGTAGCAGGCCCTCAGAGTCACATTCGAGATGCATGTCTCTGGTATAGGTCTTACACCATGACATGGGACTTGAAGCTAATTCGAATCAGCCAATCATATGTACACCACTCCACGGTATGTACATGATGAGCCCAGTGCTTTGACACTGCACGGCAGTGCCAAAAGCGCCCAAGTGCTAAGGGTAGCATCCAGAGCAATGGAAAACTGGGAAGAAGGAAAGGAAAAAGTCGAGGGAAAGCTCCCTAGAAAGGGCAATTTCCAACAATTGACATATCAACTTTGTTGTTTGGGTGGATGTATGAATGGTAGTGTGTTGGCCTATGATGGTGTTTTTTTTTTTTTTTTTAAATGGTGGGTCTGTTGGCATATGACATTAGTTGTTTAAGACATATGATGTTGGGTATAACAGTATATGATGATTGGTGTACTAGCTTATGAGATTTGTGTGGCAGTGTTAGATGTTTGTATATGATAGTTGTGTGGGCATATGATTTTTAGTTTTTTGGCATATGATGATGGTTATGTGGATGTATGTTTTTGGGAGGTTTTGAAGTAGTTTTTGGCTTTGTGGGCTAATGGTGGTGGGTGCAGCGCAGTTCCTCCATTAGGGCGGACGAGCATCACCCCTCTGTTGCAACTGCAGCAAACATGAAAAATAAAATGGTAATAAAACAAATGTATTACCGTTTTATGCTGGCAGCAGAGTCTAAGGTTGGAACCATTGTTGCTGATTGGCAGCAGGAATGAGTGGCCGGCTGTCTTGCAGCGGCCAAAGTGGCATGCGCGCTTTAAACTTCTCCAACCCGAGTTGTCTTAGACATATGGGTGGAGGGCAGGCACAGGCCCCCAGTGCCTGAGGGAGCGTCGATCCAACATGCTCCAGCCAATCCTGAGGCTTCTCTCATGCTGCCTGAGCAGCATGAGAGCAGTGTCTGGATTGGTAGAGGGGAGTTGGCTGAGAATCTGGGAGCCTGTGCTGGAGCCACAGACTGCAGAGACGTAGAGGAGTACCGAGGCAGTGGGTAAGTAAACCATTTATTTTGTATTTAAAGATAATTTAACTCACTGATGGGCACTGTGAGATACTTGCAGTGCCTTCAGCCTCAACTCCAGAGCTCTTAATCATGGCCCGTTATAAACACTGTTTAAATTGGACCACAATTGAGAGCTTTGGTGTTGTGCCCAAGGGCATTGCTGGTTTTTATCAGTGGGTCAAATATTCACCCCACCAGTTTTATTTGTTAGCCGCCGCCACTGGGTGGGTGTGTAGGAGTAGGATTTTGGATGCATAGGTGAATGATGGTGTATGATGGGGTTGTTGGCCTAGGATGTTGGTTGTGTGGATGTATGATATTGCTTCTGCTGGTGTACAATAGTAGTGGTCTGATTATGGTTGTGAGAACTTATGATGGAGATTAAATTGGTTCCTGATGGCGGTGTGTTGCATACATGATGTTGGTTGTATGAACATAATATGTTGGTTATGTGGATTTATGATGGTATGTGTTAATATATATATAAAGAGGACTCTTGTACCTCCAAGATCCAAATTAAGCTGATCTGTGGATGATTAAATGGGGGAGGGGGTGGTCCTTGATTACAATGACTCATACATGTTTTGCAGCTTTGGTCTGCAGGAGTGGGGCTTTCTCAAGGAAATGAGTTCAGTTTACAAGTGAGGTAGTGTAGGAAAGTGCCCATTATGACATGGTCACCCCCCACTTTTTGCCTGATATTTGATGTGATTTTGACTAGAAGTGCACTGGGTTCCTGCTATCCAGGTCCCCAGTGCCAGATCTTTCCCAAAACTGTGCATTTGTTTTCCCTTTGCTCTCGGGAGGTCAGAATCCAGGCCTGCTTGAGCAAGGGGTCTTTTTACATCCTCCCACAGGATGGCCTACAGAGTAACATACCAAGGCAGGGGAGCTTCAAAGCGTCTTCCGCCCTTGGTTTGTGAATCGGGTTTCCTTCACAGGAGAAGAAGCCGCCCCCTTTGTCCAGAGCCATTTGGCACATGGGCAAGTGGGAGAATTATCTAGTTAGATAGGCGTGTCCCCCCTCACGCTAATGGCACCACTAAGGTGGGCCACCTGACGTGGATGTGATTTTTCAAAGTAAGCCATATTTGCGATGGCAAAATCCAGAATTCTGAGAAAGTGTTATGACCACTTCCCCCAGGAAGTGATCATAAAGGGGGCGTAGTGACCCCAATAGATAGCCCATTGGCTACTACCCTACACTCCCCTAATGCCCCTAAATTCAGTATTTAGGGGAACCCTGGCACCAGAGAATCAGTTCCTGCCAACCAAAAGATAAACGATGAAGAGCCACAAAAAGCAAGAACTGTGGAAGAAGCAACTGACTTGGCGCCAACCCTACCGGCCGGTCTGCTGTTCCTGACGATTGCGCCAGAGTCAGCTCATCCTGCAAGCTGCTGTGCCTCCAAAAGCCTGGGAGGACTGCCAGCTTTTCTGCCAAGACTTAGGAACTTCTTTGGAGCCATGGAGCGGTTTCCCTGCATTCTGCAGTCACCAAAAAGACCTGAGAGGAGTCCGGACCGCCAAAATCTGATACTGGAAAGCACCACTGCTGCCTAGCCTGAGCTGGGCCAACGGTGCACGCGTGGCCCTCCAGAGACAAATCCCACCCTGGACTTGCCCACTGTGGGCTTCCCAAAGTCGCCTGCCACCTCTGTTTGCAAGCCCCCTCTACCACGAGTGCTCCCAGTGACAAAAGCCTCAAGACACCTCTGCACCCGTCACCCCTGGCCCGTGGAGAAGAGGACCAAAGGTGTCCGAGCATTGTGAGACATGAGCCCCCCTTGTGGTTCAGACTGACTGGCTTCCCAGTCCAAGCCTGCAGTCTCTTTTCGACCAGGCAATCCCCATAGGATAATATGGGGCACCTGATGTTTAAAAGCACCTCTGCACCTGGCTGCCCCAATGCCGCCCGAGGTGACCTGTTGGTGCTTCCTTGGACCTTGCCCCGTACTAACCTTCTGTCCAGGAGATAGATCCCGCAAGTCGCTGCAAAGTGCTCAAATGCAGTACATGGTTTTCCCCCATAGGATAACATTGGACAACAGATGCTGAAAATCACCTATGCACCCGGCTGCCCCAGTGCCGTCTGAGGTGACCTGTTGGTGCTGCCTTGGATTATGCCCCATACTCACCTTAAGTCCAGGAGATTGGTCTTGTAAGTCGCTGTACTGTACCTAAATTCCGTACTTGTTTTTCCTTCCATAGGATAACATTGCAGCTTCTGAAAAATACACTAAATGTCAACTTTTTAAATGCAGAAGTATTCCTCTTGAAAAACATACTTACCTGATCATATTGATCCGGGTGCCTAAACATATGAAGATACGTATCATTCTTATAAATTGGTGTGGTTCTCCTTATTGAGTCGTGCATAATTTATTGACTATTGTGTGTATGTGTAGATGGAGCCTAAGCCTGCTCGACCAAACTACCCCCTAGAAGAGCACCTTGGCATTGCTAGAGCAAGCCCCTGTCCACTGGTAAAGTAATACCTGGACACTTTGCACGGTATACCAGTTTCCTACAGGTAGTGAATAGCATGTATAAATAGATGCCTTGTACCAGTTCACAATATAACAGAAGACTTTGAGTCAAAAAAATGGCTGGATGCATCCTGACCTAATGGAAACTGAACACAGGGAATCCCACCGCACTTCCTCTACTCATCGCTTCAGAGACACTTATCTTTACAGTGATGCCTTCATATCATTAATTCAGCCTTCACTTGCTCTGCTTATCAGCCCAGCTGCCAGTGCACAGCAAGAATAGCAGGCTCTGCTATTATATCAACCATAAATCTTATTGCTGAAACAGGTATGCATGTGTGAACAATCTCTGAAATACAAATTAGGTTTTCTAGTTTTTTGGTAAGGCTAGCTTAGTGAATAGAAGAATGTAGATGTGATTGCTTTAAGGTTATACAGCAAATATGCTGAAGAATCTTTTAATATTGACACTTTCAGTAAACATTCCAGTCAGCATGCTGTTTCTTTGTGTATTTACAATTCATATACTGTGCTCTAAAATACAATTTAATTTTTTTAAAATAAACTTTAAAAATCTATCCATTGTTTCCTAGTGGTCATGTGTTTTCTTTCTTAATGAAAGAGGGTTCTAGTTTCCACCACCTATTCTCGTTATTTCTCATAGGATTAATTGTTATCTGAAACGCGTCACTCAAATATTGCTCAGTGGGTTGTAGCATGGATGCAGTCTAACTGGTTTTCGGTCTTGGATTGGCACATTGACTCAAAACTGTGCAGAGAACTGCAAGATAGCCGCGCAACCTACTGTGACGCTAGCGCGTAGCGTTCTGGTGTTTTTTATCCCAGCAGGCACTACGATGCTAAGGTGCTGGAACTCACGATGGCTGCTGCACGGACACGCACAAGGATCCGCAAGCTCCAATACTCCGAACTCTGGTCCCGCGCGGGTGCTCTTAAGGCGACTCACAACCAGGGCACGAGTCGGGGGTACACGCGGGTGGACGGCGTCCACCCACTATTTTCACAGGGTGGACGCTGTCCACCCTGCCAAGAAGTTGGGCCCCACACAAATATGCTGAACTCGTCCCGGTGTAATTTGCAATCACTGGGACACTTTCAGCAGCGCCTGCACGTTGTTGTCTGCTTTCGATCGCAACAACGTGCAGGCGGTGGACGGGGCTTTCGTAGTTCAGACTCCTGCTGGCCCCATAACAAAGGCCGAATCTGAGGGGTCATCAGGCCTCCTTTTGTTCGAGTCTCGGGGCTGGCAGCAGTCAGGAGCCTCACACCTAGAAGCAAATGCAGCAGAGGGGAAACAAAGGCTCACACCTTGTTAGCACTTCACACATACTTAAGAGGGGCAGCTTTTCACTTTGTTCAGGCTCTGTTTAGGAGATATGCATGCACTGTAAGAATGTCAGATGTGTTGGTCTTTCCCAGTATTTACACAAAATAAATTTAATTTATATAGTGCTTACTACCCCTGAGGAGGCATTGAAATTTAAGTACCACTATTTTTTCTTTTAAAGCACTATGGGTAGAGGAAGTTTACGCTGACAAAAGACATTGTTTTATGTGTAGCTTACAAAAGTGTGAATCTTCTGCCTAAATCAGGAGGGTTTCCCTATATACTCGAAATGTGCTCCAATGTACTCATGATAGACATGTTAAACATGTATGTGAGGGCTTAAATCTGATGTCACTTCTTAGGATGCCACTTCCTGTGATGTCACACGCCGTGATGCCACTTGCATTCTGATTAACTAGGTTATTCCCCCCACTTCTTTTTTTAGGACTAGTGCCCTGCTCACAACGGTAAGCCAAACAACCGCTTCCAGTGAGATTACTCTGTGAAACTTTCCTCCATAAGATCCCACAGTGTCTCTCCAACAAGGTCACAAAATCGCGAAATTACGGCAGGTCACACAAAGTCACAACAGGTCACTTTCAGGATCACTAGGCTGTGTTCAATTCTTTCTGTCATCCTCCACAAGCTGCAAGTCGACTGCAAAATGTTGCGATGGAAAGACACTCCGTCACGCCTCCAGTTTTGTTCAATAAAGAAAATTTTAATCCTAACAGAGCCTGGCGTCAGTCCACATCAAGATGCCAGAAACTACTGACATACTTGAAATGCTGTGCGCCTTACACTCTAACCGTAGAATTAACTGACATCATAACACACACCTTTTAGTATGACAAACGTTTGCGACCCACCTAGCATGAGGTGGACGACCCCCTAATGTAACTAAACCACTGTTTGGTAGCGCATTGTTATTTGTGGATGGCACATTTTCCCTTGAAATGGTCACTAAATTTGCACAGACAAACAGTTTTATAGATAAAAGTATATTGCACATCAATAATAATGTATGGAAATGGGATTTCTGTGAATATTTATCATATCAGCATCACTAAGTAAGTTGTCTTGATTTGTTCTGGTCCTATTAAAATCTTTGTTTCCATCACACTTCAGAATTGCAAAACAATGTGCTTAACTTTTGCTTTCCTAACTGCCTAGTGTGTACAGTTCAGGTACAGTTATTTACATTTTGTGTTCAGAAAAAATGTCTTCCTACAGCCTTTCTATTCACACTTTATGCACCCCAGCAGGATTGTCACTTAATTCACTTTACTTTTCTTTCTCTGACTGCAAGGTGAGAGGACTTTGTAAACACCAGTCTCCTGTTAAAAAATAAGGATCAATAGAGACAGACTGACATTTGACCTCTGTCTTCGAAGCACAGCAAATGTGACACGATAAATATAGAATTTAAAGTCCTCTTTATTTATTGATTGGACTTGGGCAACCCATCAAACATTCGGTCGGTACCCACAGTTTGGGAAACACTGGTCTATAGGATGATCTAGAAAACCTATCCCAGTCATGGATTGGTATTTTCAGACCGCAAACACTGGAGACACCACCATTGTCGACAGGCATAGATATAAAGTTAGATCTGCCTACTTAAGTGTTTTGTAATATCAATTTCATAGTGATGTCATTTATTCTCAGAAGAGAATTTGAGGTCACCATCCCTTCCTCATATGGTGTGCAGTTCAATCCAGGAGGGACCCCTTGCAGCAAATAGGTATGTCAGGGTATGTTGCTTCATACAATAGTCTACTCTAGACCTAGTGTGGTCTGTTTGCCTGTTTACAGTAACATAGTTGTCTACACACTTGGAATCAACACTCTAATAATAGAGCGGCTTCCAAGTGTATCCCAACTGCAATGAAATATTGAACTAGCTCCCATATTTATATGGAGCCATCCTAGTAACTCTCTCCAGATTTAATGTTTAGACACAAATACTTTCTTTTAAGAAGTCCCTGGTTTGCTTCTGTGGCTTCCTCTGACCTGGTCATTTGGGAGGCCCATCTTTGGGAGAAGTGTCGGTGGACACCCCCAGCACCCCGCCACCTTATATTGCAAATCTCTTGCACGTAGCATATACAACAGTTACTATATATGGTTTTTTGTGCAGCATAAGATTTGTGAATCATTTTGCGGCCTTCTCCCACAGGTCGCATGCATTGTTCAATGCCTGCCTTTTCCGTCCTTTTGAGGGCAGTTCATACATGAAAAAACAAAACTTAAGGGATAACCTTTTAAAGTAAGAAATAAAGGCAGAGCCAATCGCAGTGAGGGTCAGTGGTGGCTACTCATTACTAAAGAAGTCAGAGATTGAGGTTGTAATAGTACAAATAAAGCAATCCTGATTTTATTAAATGGCAAAAGCGCCCCGTGCGTTGCCATGAGAGACAGCCTTCCACTCTAATCCATAGTGAATGCGTTTATCCCCACAATATCCAGCTCTGTCCTTGTTCTTTTTTATTAATAATAAAAAAATCTTTTTGCTTTTGTTAGGTTTCATCTCCTTGCGGACAGTGGGTTGTGTGCTGTATTTGAATGTTTTACAAATGTTTTCTGCCACAAGCCCTACTTAAGTAACTATGTCTGTGTATATGTGTACATATATATGTGTATATATGTGTGTGTGTGTGTGTGTGTGTGTGTATGTATATATATATATATATTATCATCATCTACTGGCGGTCGCCAGTAGATAGTTATAGTTAGGACCTATTTCCCATAGGAAATTCACAACATTCTATTCCCAATAACTTTGGCGCCGGTTGACGAATCTTCGCGAAATTTTCAAAACTTATGGCCCGCTCCTATCCTGAAAGTTTCGGGGTGATTTGTCAAGTGGGGGCCGAGAAAAAAAAAGGGGGGTCCCAAAACGTGTTTTCCCCATGCAATTTTCCATAGGAACCTTTAGTCGCAGCTACAGCCCGAACTGCTGAACGGAATTACACCAAATTTGGCAAAAAGGTAGCCCTTGGTTCAGAGTCGTGCCTTTTGGTTAAATGGTGTAAATCCGTTCAGTAGTTGCTGACAAAAAAATCAAAAGTAAAAACACATATATCTATGGCCGCGGAGGGTCCGCGCACCCTGAGCGCACCTTCCCGATCACGAGCTGTATGCTAATTGGCTGTCAACACTCCAAACCAGGAAGTGTTGGCAGCCATCTTGTTCCTCGGTAGAACCGAGGCACAAGAAACAAGTGCGCAAAACGGGGGCAGGGTAGAAACACCCTGACCCCCTAGGCCTGCTTAGGGGGTCCCACAAGGACCCCCAGGGCCAAAAAAAGCGCTTTTTTTTTTTATTTTTATTTTTAAATCGGCGGGATGCGCGGATCCCGCCGTGAAAAAAAAAAAACGAAGCGCGGGCTCCCGCGCTTTGTTGTTATGTGGCCCCCGGGTGGGCCAAGTCCCGGGGGCATGCGGGGGTTAATAACAAAATTGGGTGGGGGGCCTCTAAGGCCCCCCCCAAGCCCCGGGGACTGCCACCCCCCGGGGCTTTGAATTTAAAATGGTGCGGGAGGGAACTCTGCCCTCCTGCAGCCCCGGGGACCGCCACTCCCCGGGGATTCTTTTTTAAATTTTAATTAAATTACCTGTGTGGGGGGGCTCGAGCCCCCACATGCCCCGGGGACCGCCACCTCCCGGGGCACTAAGAATTCTAATGTGGGGGTCCGTTTCAGACCCCGAAGCCCCGGGGACCACCACCTCCCGGGGCTTTGCAGTTGGATGGGAGGGGGCCGCGCGGCCCCTCCTGGAGCCTGTCATGGCCCTGGGGACCGCCACCCCCCAGGTCCGGCTCCTGCAGTGTCCCGGGGTGCCCACCCCGGGACACTGCTGTTTGCTATGACAGGGCGGGAGCCTCACGGCTCCCGTCCTAGCAAACTTGCTTTGAATTTTGGAAGAGAGAAAAATTCAAAGCAAATTGCTTTTCCACACGGGGAGCTGCATCTTAGCAGCTCCCCATGTGGAAAAGCAATGCTGGCTCCCGAGGGACGCGGGGAGCCGGCGGGACCGTGGGGGGATTGGGGACCCCCCCACGGTCCCCAATGGAGAGGGCCAGCCCCGGGGGATGGGGTCCCCGGGGCTACAAGTGGCCCGGGAGGGGGGCCACGCGGCCCCCTTCCCAAACATTTGAACAAAAAATTTAAAAACCAAAAAAACAAAGGCCTTTCCCGGGGGATGGGGTCCCCGGGGCCATAAGTAGCCTGAGGAGGGGGGCAACGCAGCCCCCCTCCAAAACATAAAAAAAATAAAGGCCATGCCCCGGATGATGGGGCCCCCGGGGCCGATTAAAGCCCCGGGAGGGGGGCCATGCGGCCCCCTTTCAAATTTTCTTTAAAAAAAAAAAAAAAAAATAGGGGGCAGGCCCTGGGGCATGGGGTCCCCAGGGCCAATAAATTAGAAAAGGGAGGCCACACAGCCCCCTTCTAAAAAAAAAAAAAAAAAGTTAAACCGGCATCGCGCCGGAGGCCACGCCCTTCCTTGCAGCACTCTGCAAACGCGCCCCCTGGCGCGTTTGCAGATGGGGAACGAATTCCCCTTGAATACTGGGGGTCCCTGGGGGCCAACTAGCCCACCAGATACCTCCAGTATGCGCCAGAGAGCTGCGTTGCAGAGGTGTTCTGAGGCCACGCCCCTTTTTACACCTCTCTGCAACGCTGCTCTGTGGCGCTTAATGGAGGTAGCTGGTGGGCTAGTTGCACCCCAGGGACCCTCAGGATTCAAGGGGAGTTAATCCCCCAACTTAAAACGCGCCACGGGGCGCGTTTGCACAGTGGTGAAGGGAGGGGGCCTGAGGTGACGTGTGCAAACACGCCCTGTGGTGCGTTTTAAGTTGAGGAATTAATACCTCTTTAATCCTGAGGGTCCCTGGGTGCCAACTAGCCCACCAGGTACCTCCAGTAAGCGCCACGGAGCTGCGTTGCAGAGTGTTGTAAAAAGGGGCGTGGCCTCTGAACACCTCTGTGCAACGCAGCTCTCTGACGCATACTGGAGGTATCTGGTGGGCTAGTTGGCCCCCAGGGACCCTCAGGATTGAGGAGGAATTAATTCTCCAACTTAAAACGCGCCACAGGGCGTGTTTGCAGACATGTCACCTCAGGCCACGCCCCCTTCCTTCACCATTGTGCAAACACGCCCCTGGCGAGTTGTAAGTTGGGGAATTAATTCTCTTTCAATACTGAGGGTCCCTGAGGGCCAACTAGCCCAACGGGTATCTCCAGTATGCGCCAGGGAGCTGCGTTGCAGAAAGGTGTTCAGAGGCCACGCCCCTTTTTACACCTCTCTGCAACGCAGCTCTGTGGCGCTTACTGGAGGTACCTAGTGGGCTAGTTGGAGCCTAGGGACCCTTAGGATTCAAGGGGACTTAATCTCTCAACTTAGAACGGCCAAAGGGCGCTTTTACACAGTGGTGAAGGGAGGGGACGGGGCCTGAGGTGACGTGTGCAAACACGCCCTGTGGCGCGTTTTAAGTTGGGGAAATAATTCCCCTTCAATCTTGAGGGACCCTGGGGGCCAACTAGCCCAGCAGGTGCTTCCAGTAAGCGCCACTGCGCTGCGTTGCAGAGAGGTGATCCGAGGCCACGTCCCTTTTTAAAACCTCTTTGCAACGCAGCTCTGTGGCGCTTACTGGAGGTACCTGGTGGGCTAGTTGGGCCCCAGGGACCCTCAGGATTCAAGGGGACTTAATCCCGCTACTTTAAACGCGTCACTGACCATGTCATGAGTGATGTAATATGTGACGTCATCAGCAGTGCATTGCGGGGGCGCGAGTTATAGTTAGCTGAACTAACTATAACGGGGGAATTTCTATGGTTTTGTACGAGTGAAATGTCCAACTAACTATAACTGTCCCTAAAACCTATGTTTTTTTCAGTGAATATATATATATATATATATATATATATATATTTTATAGGGCACAATACCCTACCTCCCCTAAAGATGCCACTGCTAATTTTAAGAATACTACAGAGCACACCGGACATCTTTTTAGTAAATGGTTTGTGTGTGCAAGGCCTTGTTTAAATCCTTGGGTTGCTCGCTTTTTTTGCATTTCACGTTTTCAGAAGAGAACGTAAATAAAAAGTACTTCTGAACTTCCTTTTGTCAATAGATCCAGTAAAGTTTTCATCCCCAAACCATTAAAAGCTTCAGTTCTATCACAACTTTTTTAAGCACTGGATTTATTGAGAGTAGATAAAAGTATAAACAAATGTTGGACTTTTATGAGATGTCCTGTCTGTAGGCACCCACAAATTTGCAAATGTATGGGTTTTCACAGACCTTCTTTACATCAATTTACCATCCCAAATGTGCTCCTACGCCTGCACCTGTCAAGGACCGTAGTACGGAACGCCCCAAAATTAGTGGAGTTAAGAGGATGTCATTTCTCCTTGGCTGCGAACATTTTCCCCAGGAAAAGAAAAAGGATAGTCTCAAAGGGCAATTCGTAATTGTGTTCACATTTACCCATGTGTAAATATACACCATCCTCATTGATTAGGTCTTTTTTTTCTCAAAAAAGTTGTTGATTTTAGATCTGGCCTAAAGACAGTTATAGCTGAAGGGGCTTTCGTATCCATTTATCAGTTCGTGCCATTCACCTTTGCTTCTGCCCACCACAGCTCTGTGGTTCATCCCACTTGAACAGTTGGCTCTCTTCAATGTGAGTGACGGCAATTTAGATTTTTACTTTTTTTATGATTCTTGTTACACTTCTAATGTGTGCAAAGAAAAGAAAATTGCAGGTTTACCCAGGCCATACCTATTGCCTTTGCCAATGCTTGTTTGAATATGGAATCATACAGGTGAAATGCTAGATGCCACTACATCCGAGAAAGTTTAAGAAACTGAACAGGACCATTTCTCAGGAATGTAAAAGTATAAAATTGCAGTTCCACCATATCTGGCCAGTCTGATTTGATCATGCTTGTAATGCCGTAGTTTTAATAGCCCTCCACGTTTAAAATGATATTTTCATGGGTTCCTAAGGCATGCATGTGAATTGAGGGCAACACCAAAGGAATTCAATGTACAGCAAATCAGTGGCAGCTGCTGTCGATACAAAGTTGGGGGGGGTGCAGCGTGGGGAGAAAACAATAAAAAAAAAAAAGTACGCTTGTTTTCCTGCTACCGGCCGCTGCCTCTGTGATCCTCTCCTCCCACGCCTCGGTGCGCCTCTGCTCCAGGAACTGCAGTCCCCATGAGCACAGATTCCCAGACTTTCCTACGGCCAATCCCAGCGCTTCTTGTGAAGTGCTGGGATTGACCTGAGCGTGCGTGTTTTCGCTCCAAAGGGAACTGGCCTGCCCCTTCTGTTCTCTCCACCTGGCAATGCAGCCAGGGTTGGGGAGATGTCAGTGTCTGTCGGTTTGGCCGTCTTGAGATGGCAGGCCATACCGACATGCGCACTGACAGTAGTGCCCTGTGCCCACCACTCCTGTTGCTGATGATCCCGCCTCCAAGACTCGGCTGACGGCTTCGACACCTACAGGTAAAATAAAATGATAATAAAGCAATTTTAGGTTTAGGTTTATTTTAGGTTTTGATCTGCTGCTTCCAGCAGTGGGGCGATGCTTCTCCGCCATAACTGAGGAGCCACCCCTGCTACAAATAAAAAAAAAAAATCCAAATTTTTGTGGCTGAGAGGCAATCTTTCCCTACACCTTACATTGTACAATCATCCTTTACAGATTTCTTATAAACTATTTCCTTTCCATTTCCGAATCTACTTGGCTCCTTTCGTTTAAGTGAATTAACACATGAATGGACCACACGAAGATGGCCTCTGGGGTTGTAGATAAATGAGCGCTAATGAATTCAAATTGGCTGAAACGCACATCTCCCTTATGACCGACTGCTGTGTAGTTCATTAAAATGGAAAAAGGATGATCTGCCAGGAATAATGGTGTGAGGTTGTAAATTAGAGGAACAGAAATGTCTTTAGAGTTTTGGCACGTAAGGGAAATAAAATATGTACTTTTAAATTGAACGTGTTTCTTCCCACATACAAAATGTAAAATCTGAATTGAGGGAAAGGGAAAAATAGCTTTTCCAAAACCTTAAGAACGTGTTTTTGCCTTCTGGCATTTTTTTTCTGATTTAGAGTTCTATTTTGGCTTGCCTTTTAGAAATGGGCTCTTAAGATTTCAGTTTCGATTTATTTAGAATGTGGTCTTTTGAAGGAACAGAGGTGAAGTCTTTGCATTTTTGCAATGTAGTATGTATGCAGTTTACACAATAACTTTTTAAGTATGGCTTGAGACAAGTTTAGCTGTTTACCAAAGAGTAGACATCAATACACAGAGCGAGAGAGGAGAAGAATAGCCGCCCTCAGCCATTGTTTTTTTCATCCATTGCCAGAGCCGGACTGGGAGCAGCAACCAGCCCTCTGAGCAAGGGGGGAGGTGGGGGGGAAAGGGGGGGTATGTAGCAGTGGGGCAGGTGCTAGCAAGAAGCACCACTCCTGCTTTTGTTATAGGGGGCCGATATTACTGCACTGCTGCAAACCCGGCCCCAGTAACAAAACCGGCCCCCATGGACACAAAACCGGCCTCCGGCTCACTGGGGAAATGCCCGGTGCCCGCTTCATGAGGCACAGGGTCAAGACTGATTTGCATATAGCTGGGTCTTGACTGGGGTGGCGAAGTGAGCTAAAGAACGATGATGGATTCAACCCAGATTTATGACTGGGGGTGAGTATCTGAAAAGTTTCAGCGCTCTGTCCATTATCTCCTTGTGTTTGCTTGGTAAAAATAAATAGGCAAGGGAGAAGCTTGTGAATTGGATGCGAGAGAAACTGAGAAGTAGACATGATTGAATGACAGACAAAAGATGAGGTAAACATTGACATTGGAGGTGACAGTGACACTGGTAAAGGTTGGGTGAACTTTCTAGACATTGAGCTGGATCTGCCATAGGTTGACTCAGTTGTTCCTTCTTTGCATTATAATAGCCCTGCTTGGCATGCTTTGGGAATTATGGTAGCTCTGGCATAAGGTGGTTCTCTGGATATATTTTGGACATTCTAGGATTTGTGGTGTCACAAACCTAAAGTATCCCTCCTTGGCATATTGTAAGCATTCTAGGAATCTATGGCAGCCTGGCATGAGGTAAATTTTCTTAACATTGTTGGTGTAGGGATTATGGCTTCCTGGCATAAGGTGGATGTCCTAAGCATATTATTGGAATCCTTGGCATCAAGTTGGTCATTCCTGGCATAATGGTGGCCATTGTATCAGGTGGCGAATGTCTGCATACTGTCAGCATGTTCACCATTATTCTGCTGTCCCAGGAGCATAGTAGCTACCCTTGGTTTTCTTGTGTGTCCTGGCCAGATCCGGCTTAAGCGCTGGTGGCGCTTGGTGCAACAGTCTTTTTTAGCACCCCCCCCTCCCCGAACCTCCTCCTTGGATTCCCTCACTACCACCCAGCAAAAGTGTCTCATCTCTCCATAGCCCCTCTCTCACACATACATTTTATTTGTTTTAAAGCGCTGGTAAAGACTGGCTTTACTAATCCACTCAGCTGCCCACGTAAAATACAGATCTGTTATTTGCAGCAGGCATATTAACCCTTTGCACAACTTTATGGTGAGTCAAAACTGCCACTTGACAAAACTCCTGTCTCTGCCTCTAACGGGAATATTAATCACAAGGGTTATCTTGGCATTTTTTGTTTGCTGCCTGAAAGCTGGAAGCACATAGAACACTGCAGCTTTTAAATCGTAAGTTCTTGCTAAACACAGCACCCCCCTTTAGGTCTGTGTGCCCCCTTCCAGGTCAGTGCCGAGTGTGGCCACCGCCCTAGGCCCGGCCCTGATCCTGGCAATGGGTGGACATTCTGAAAGCTTGATGGCTAAAAAGAGCATGCAATGATCATCTCTGGCATGGCAATCTCAGTCTTACTACTATCCCAAGGACAGGATCTATGTGAGAACTTAACCAAAATACCACGCTGGTATGCAGGGACACAGTTGGCGGATTTACTAAAAGTATAACACTAGTAGTTTGTTGACATAGGCATTTTCAGAAAATATAATTTTTTCTCTAGGGAAATACCCTTTAAGAAAATCTGGTATATGGGAAGCCGTTATTGAGGGGGACAATGGTTTTGCATTTTCTTATAATATGCAAGGCACATAGTTGAGTAATATTTCTTGCTGAGCTCGTGGCATTCATTGTTCATGCTATTTGTGTTTACTGTTACTGGTATTATTTCATGGTGCATTTGGAGGCATTTCATGATCTATAATGACATTATCATGAGTGCTGCTGCCAGAGGTTTGGTGAAAGCTAATGGTTATATACACTGTCAAAACCTGTGTGGTACGTATAGCGTATGAGTTGGCGGTCTTCCCCAAACTCTGGAATAGCCTGCTATTTAGTAAGATGGTGAGATCAGTTGCATTTTTAATTTCCTGCACCCTGTTCCCTCAGAGTGAATTCTTCGTTTTAATGCATGAAAACTAATCAGGAAAAAACAAGATGGGAATATGAACGAAAATGGGAGGTAAAAACAAGGTTCAGTGCTATAATGCTGTATACCGCATGAAAAATCAAAGGACATAGTAAATTGCACACCCAGATTATGTGAACGGTCTATTAACCATTGCAGTTTAGCCAGATGGACTGGAAGTTGCTCACGGGCAGGTGTCCCCCAATACACTGGAAGGGATTAGACTTGTACGGCACATTATAAGACTATTGGAACACTTCATGAGTGGCTCTTCGGAGCTGATCTGTAAAAACTGTAGCTTTTCCATCAATTTATTTCAAATATGTGCGGTAATATCCACGGCGTTGTCCCCTTCTTTGAGGGGATGACTTTCCAGGATCGCTCCAGAAAAATGCCTTTAATAGGCAGTCTGTGATTCTTTGGATTGTTTCATGAGTACCCTTTAAGACCTGCTTGAGAAACATGGAGCTTTGTGCTCACTACAGGAAAATTGCACTTTGCATGGTGACACCTATTTTTTATGAAGTGCTGCTGGTTTTTTGACCTTGTGCACTAGGGCTCTGCTAAACCGCCCCCAGTGCGTGTGTTTTAACGCCTATAACATTTCAAAATTGGTTATACTACGATTTTCCTATACTTAACGTGCCTATAAATCTCAAGTATATAGTACAAAGCATACCCAGAGCATGCAAGTCAAATGTCATGAGTGAACTGCAGCACCTTTTGAGCCATCCACTACAGTGACCGTGTAATCATGGCTTCAGGCCTACCATTGTAACCCGACTGTGGCAATTTTAGAACTGCAGTTTGACCTGTCGCAGTAAACCCTTTTGACAGGCCTAAACCTTCTTTTTAAATATTAAAATGGTTCCCCCTAAGTAGGGATTACTGCCCATAAGGCAGGGTGGTAGTATTTAAAATCTGGGATTGCAGATATTTGTTAGTCATGTCATTGCAGAGAAAAAGCCCCAAAAGCTATTTTAACTATAACAACGCTGGCTTTTAAACAGGAAAACACTAGGATGCAATACAACATTTAATAATGCCATCTTCGGGTAGAAAACAACTACAAATTTCATTCTTGACCTTTTTGCAGTATTTATTGAAAGGCTAATTCACTGATAAAGTTGGATGTTTAATAACTATTAAGGACAATGTACTTTTAGAAAGTTATCTTTTCCTTGCCTAAAGTCTCTAAAGGCTAGTTTGTATTAGTCTCCAGGTACATCCCTTTTAGTCCTTAGCCCTGAATAAGGTGCGAGAACTGCTCCTATAGCAGGAAACAAAGACTTTGGTGTGGGGACATGTTTCTGTTCCTCTGGCAGATTGACCATTTGGGCAGTGCTCAGGAATGTGATTAACTTCAGTGAGGCCTCCTGTCTCAGGCAAATGTTAGCGAACACCTGTGCAGGCCCTTCGTTTTTTTCCGTTAATCAGACAGGCTCCAATCCCAGTAAGGAAGGAGCTGCCCTAGAACTCATTTGAAGAGACCACAGAGGAGCTGGCGCTCATTTACCTTTCCACACCTCTGGGGTGGGCACACAGGTTCTGGACAAGGGAAGAAGGATTTTACCATCATGCATTTAGATAGAGGGGAACACTGGGATTAATTGCAGTTGGACACACAGGAAACACAGGAACTGCAGCAAACATGGGTACGGTTCCCTTAGGAACTGTTTTCCTATTTGTTAGGGAGGAGTCTGGAGTCCTCTCCACCTATTGGCTTCAGAACAGCCTGGATCTCTGGAAGAACAGAAGGACTGCTCCTGCTGTTGAGACCTGTGAGGGGACCTGAAGGACTGGACCTGCTCCCACTTGTACCCAGAACGAAGAAGTGCATTCCAAGGGTCGGTTGGCTGACCTGTTAAGCTACAGGGACACAACAAGCTGCAAGTAGCCTTTTTTCCTCAACAGTCCAGCTGACCAGTTCCAACTGAACCTGCCCTGTACCCAGCTAGCAGCTTATGTTGTAGTGAATCTTGACCCCGAGTTCCTGAGATCTTTGAACCCTTGGCTGTAAGTGTACTCCTCCCAACATCCTGAAAAACCTGGGACTTAGAAGCTTTTTGGCTCCAAAGACGACCAGGGGACTGAGACAAACACAGTGGGATCAGACTATTTCACTGCTATTGATGGTGCTCGAAGGGAACATTTATGGGAGGGAAAACCGCCCAGAATTGCCACCCAAAGGCTGACGTTTGGGTGGTATGATGGAGAAATAGCCCTGCCGGATATCAAAAAATATTACTGGGCGACACAACTTGCCCGCAATAAATCAGGGTATATATAGACCACAGGAGGATCCTAGCTTCCTCATGGATAGATGGCTGCCTGGCTAAGTTAAGGCTGTCTGGACCTACGAGACATGCGGTTCAGGTATGGCGAACAGCCACGAAGAGTCTGGGATGGGAGGGTAAGATCACGCTTGTCACCCCACTCTGGGATACTGAACTACTTGGAAATTTGAGACGCACCCATCGGATTCGATCGTTGGGACTTGATAGGCATCTCCAGAGTGGGCGACCTATGGAAAGGGGGGGGGGGGGTTGAGTGATTCCTTTTCCTCAACTGCAGCTGGAGTATGAATTGGCCAACACAGAGTATTATAGATATTTACAGATCAGACATGCTTTGAGTGCAGTGATACAGAAGGGCGAGATGCCACCAGACTCTTCCCCGCTGGAAGAAAGTCTTGGATGGAAACCTCCCAGAGAAAACCATATCACTAATATATAAAAAATGAATTAATAATATGGTTGACCCCCTACTGCGGCTCCGAGCAAAATGGGAATACGATGTTGCTGGGCTAGACGACAAGGAGTGGCTCGAGGCTCTTGCCTCTCCCAGAGAAACTGCAATCTCCGCCAAGCTCAGACTAGTGCAGTTAAAAATACTACACAGAATATACCTTGCGGGATCTGTGCTGGTAAGGATGGGACTCAGTAATGAAACTGACTGCTTTAGGAGATGTGGGCAAGAGGGTACGTTTATGCATATTCTCTGGGAATGCGCGATTATCCAAAGATATTGGTCTGCAGTAACGAAACGTATGGAACGAGTAATGGGATATAAAATTGACTGCAACATCAAATTGAGTCTCCTGAACATCTGGGGCCCAACAGACCTGAACAATAAAGGGAGAATATGGGTAACACTTGGCCTAATGATAGCAAAAGGAATATAGCCAGAAAATGGAGGGGGCAGGAGCCACCAACGTTACAGGAATGGGGGAAAGACATGGACTGGTGCATGGTGTCAGAAAAGATGGTATGAGTCTAGGGGATGTCCCGCCAAATGGACACAGGTTTGGGGGAAATGGAATGACTACAGGGGTGGACTCTGTGAGCCCCTGCAGCCCCAAAGAGATACTGCACCAGATAGCCTGTTCTAATGCAGCTTAATGCCATTGTGTATACAATATATGTGATTTTGTAATTATTAACCGACTACTGCCAAGTGTGACCTCCATAAGTATGTGATTCTATGATGTCTGTTGTGTAAATCTTGTCCTTAATAAAAAGTTATGTTTAAAGTTCATTGGTGAAATAATTCCTGCAGCCCTTCTTAGAAAGGGTTGGGATGGATCCCTTTGCTTGCTTACCAAGTCTTTTATGGTTTAAAGTGTTTTATTTTTCTGGCTCCTCTCTTGGGCCACAAATAGGTAGACAACCGTTATAATGTTGTTGGGTGCTTTAAGCCAGGGTAATGCAGTGCATGTGCCAGATTGTCACCATGTACTAAGTTAAAGATGCCTCATTTCCTGTCGAAGCATTCTAAAGCTTATTTCTGATTCAAATAGAGGGTTTACTGAATTTTAACAAGAATTGGCAAAACCCATATATCATTTGTGACACTGTGATGCCAGTTGGCTTCGCCACAGATTTCTCGGAATGATTTCCTTTACAGCCCCATTCCAAGATAGCCCCCACTTGTAATGTACTTTTTTTCATAAGGCAAAATGCATTCTAAGAAGGCCACCATTTATGCACACATATGAATGCATATGCATGGCGGCCATCTAGCAGTTTTTAATTTTTTTTTAAACAAAACACTACAAAGTGGCCTAATGCATGCACGTGCATGCATAGTGGCCATTTTGTAATGTGTTTAAAAAAAAAATGTACATTATTAGATGTCTTTAATGCCTGCAGTGCACATCCATGATGGCCATCTTGCAAGCTTTGTTTTGTTTTTAAAAATGTGCATTGCAACTGCTGGACCATGTGTGTGCACTGCCAACATCGGAATCCTTTATCTTCATTTTTTTTACCAACCAACTCAAAGAGGACTGCCGAACATGTGTACACATCACGCCCATCTTGGGATGGATTTTCTAGTAAAACAAACACAAAAAAAGGCAAAAAGCATTGGGATAGCTACGGTGGATGCTCTACCAAGGAAAGCCATGTTGGAACGTTATAAAAAGCATTCCAAAATCACTTTGCACCGATAGAGCCCCTGGTGGTCGGCACATGGAGGGAAAGCGTGGGGGAGGCAACAGGCACTGAGGGGCAAGTGCACCATATTTTTTGTTTCAAAATCTTTTTATTGAATTTTATGTCAATACAAGATAAACATGGCTGACATATCCAGTACAACAACCAGGTCAAGTGTTACAGACGGCTACCAGGTAAACACAGCTTGTTAACGAGGACTCGGCCAAATAGGTGACTGCGCCTTTAGGTCCTAATCTAAACCTTCGGCATCACCTAGAGTTTCCCTTGTTCAAATGCCCTGTTACGGGACCTCTGCTCAAGTGTACTGAAGTGTCGTGCCCGAACTGTGAGCCCAAAGCTGGGCTTTAAGAAAAGACCAGATAGAAAACCAGACATGAAAAGTAGAAAATCGAGAAAGAGAAGGAAGAAAACAGAAAAACTAAGTATAAACCAAACTGGTGTATCATGGTGGGTGTATGCCAGTGCGGGAGTCTTTGTAGGATGGTCTTGAGGGCTGGGGTCTGGGTTGGAAGCCCCCCTGTCTATGTATCCCTATTGGGCTCTCTCTTTGGTTAAATATGGAATAGGTGGAGCGCTCGCAGTCTAGGGCTACATGCAAATAAGGGTAACCCCTCTGACATATATTCCACCAACGGCGACCAGATATAGTCAAAGCCCTTCCTTGTACCCTCTGTAATATCCGTCAAGCATTCCAGCGCTAATGCTCGCCATAGTCTAGCGTGCCACTGTGTAGTGGACGGGGCTTCTGTCTTTTTCCAGGCCGCTGCGATCGCCATCTTGGCAGCACCTAAGCACAGCCACATGATGGCTCGGTCGCCAGACGTTTGTCTTTTCAGTTGCGGGTCTCGAAGCCCCAGGAGGGTGTGTTCTATGGTCTCCGGGATGGGGTACCCTAGTATCTGTTTTATCTGCGAGAGAATTTCTTTCCAGAATGGCTTGATCGAGGGACAGTCCCACCAGATGTGTCGGAAGTCTCCCAACAGTCCGCTTCCCCTCCAGCATCTGTCCGAAGTGTTAGGGAATATTTTATGGAGTTTCGGGGGGTACAAGTACCAGTTGTACATTATTTTATAGTGAGCCTCTCGTAGGTGCATAGAACGGTTGTGTTTGGCAATGTCTTGGTATAGACAGCTCCATTGCTTCTCCTCCACTGGTCTAGCTAGGATAGAGTCCCAAAAAACCCTGTGCCTCGGCAGCGCCTGTGGGCTCACTGCCTTAATGAGGGAGTAGAGAAAGGAGACAGATCCCTTGGTTAACGCCCCCGATTGGGCGAATTTCTCAATTGGGAGCAGGTCTCTGGAAGCGGCCAGCCGCTCCAGGGGTTGCTGCACCCAGTGTTTGAGCTGTGTGTAGTGGAAGCCCTCTGATGGCTGTAGGTGGAAGGCTTTAACACATTCCGGGAAAGTCAGGAGTTCCCCCTTCTCGTAAAGGTGGGAGATCATGAGGCAACCCCCCAGTCTCCATTGCGTAAAGGGTCCGTCCTGCATTGCAGGGGGGAAATCTGGGTTAAAGTGTATGGGGGTGTATGGCAAGGGGAAGGTCGTCGGGGAGAGTGTTTTAGTAAGAAGGTCCCACACTCGCAGGGTAGTGGCCGTGGGGGTGCTGAGGTAAGAGTTTAGGGGCCTATGGTGCTTTTTTAACCATAAGAGGTCCCAGATGGTCCTGCCCGTTATCTGGCGATCCATATGGAGCCAGTGTTTTTCAGACTCTCTGAGAGACCATTCCGTTATTACACGGAGCTGAGCCGCTTGATAGTATCCCCTGAAGTCTGGGAGGGCTAGACCCCCTTCTATTCGCGGGCTAGTTAAGACCCGGTAGGAGAGTCGGGCTCTTTGGTCCTGCCATATGAATTTCGTGATCGCCTTTTTCATGTCAGTACACCATATTTTTTAATGAAAAATAGCAGGGAACTTGCAGAAAGGAGGGAAAGATGGGTTAATGGTTGGCTGTCTTGGAATAGTCTGAAACATATTCCAAAATGACTGCCCCGAGATAGAGCCACCAATGCTCAGCAGGTGAGCACTGAGGAGCTGGTGTGAATTAATGAAATGAAAATTTAAATAGCACTGCAGCGGTCTCCGAAGATGCGTCCCAGCGCTTTGGTAAGATACAACTCAAAAAAGGTTAATTGCTATTTTAACATTTTGTGGGGTGTCTTCTGTAGGAATTTTCCTAAGTGAAAGTGGGAGCATGCTAACGCAGGGAAAGAAAGTCTACCGCTACTGATTTTGCACACTTTTGGAATGTGCAATAGAAGCAGGTTGGCCAAGCGCAAAGTTCTGTTGGGAAAATAGGAGCCCTCCTCTTTCTCAGGTACAAAGCACACTTCTGATAGAAGGCCCTGTTGGTGATAACCAGGGCTTTGAAATGAATCTATTTAATTATGGGCAGGTAGTCTAGGTCTTTCAAATATGGAGAAATGACCCGCCCAGCCTGTATTTTTAGGATCAGCCTGGCAGCTGCACTGTGGGCTGCCTATAGTCTGTGCAACTGATAAGCCAGGAGTCCCAAATAGAGAGCGTTGGCATAGTCCAGTCTAGATAGTACCAAAATATGCACATTGGTCCTTCTTGTGAAGTTGGTCACCAAAGGAAGAATCTTCTTTAAGGAACTTCAGTGAGGAGAAACACCATCAAAATGTGAGGTAAGAAGGAGAGATTACTGTCAATTTTGAACCCCAGATTTCTAGCTGTGGAGGTCGGGATGGGGTTGACTCTAATTAGAGGCCATCAGCTGTGAGCACAGAGAAAATCCTTTCCCCCAAAGAACAGCACTTCCAGTTTATCAGAGATGAGTTTTAAAGAACTGCCTTTCATCCAGTTGGGCAAAGCGCCTGAGCATCCTTTGAATATATCAGTGATGTATGTCTCCATTGAATTTTTGGAGCAGCGCGCTACTTTGAGACTCCACAATCTGGTACAAGGGAGCCATAAAAATATGGGACATTTTGTCTAAAAGGTTTGGAGGTGGAGGCAGGTGGAGGCAAATGGACCGCGTGGACTTTGTTAGAAAAAATTAACACCACATTCTCCATCAGATACAGCAGGAGGGAACCTTATTTTTAAATTTTAAAAAACGGGATGTTAGAAAGAGGAAGGGAGAGCTGGGGCAAATGAGAAGGTTTCTTGCGCACTAATGTAGAACATCAACAGCGAACAAAACATAGTGCAACTTAAATGCTTCTGGACAGGACAAGCACAAGAACACGAAGGAAAGCTGCTGAATCATGGGGCAATGAAGAGATATGGTCAATAACGCCATTCAGTCATGAGTTGATCCAAAGCCCACTCTATGCATTCCATTGTTCATAATAGGTCTTTGATAACAGACAGCAAAAGCGGTCTCTAGGCAGGCCCTAAAATGGAGATGAAGAATAAAGACTCCTGTCTGAAATAACCCAAAAACATTGAAGGTTACAGATCGCAAGGGTGAATAACGAGGGTGAAGGTGACCGGAATACCCCTGGTATGCACAAGAGGAGCAGAGGCCAAATGCATGGAATGTCATGCCCCCGTAGTACTCACTGTGCACCATTTTGTGTTTAATAAGAATGGGAAATACAGTTTTCAGATAAATTGATGTATTTTTATTTTCCACGGGTGCCCTTTGTGGCATTTAAAAATATTGTGCAGATGCTAAATTCCAGGATGCGCCCTGTTTGGATTAACATTAGCTCTCATGTCTGACTTTAGTGCTAAAAAAACAAACTAACAAACAAAAATATCATGAGGGGGAGTGAAGAGGAAAAAGGTAGAATCGTCCTCCTCTCAGTATCGCAATTCAACAAAGAGATTCTACTAAAAAAACGTATAAACGCACGTAAGTGTGTGCTTAATCTTACTTGCGGTGTTTTTAAAAAACGGTGGTGATTAGAAAAAAGGAATACCTTCTCATGCTTGTAGGAAGGACAGTGTTCAAAAAATTGTAAAATACCCCTCACACACTGAAACCTGATTCAGTGTCATGCTTCATCATTGGGGTCTTCCCGCCCCTCTACGGGACGGGGCGTGCTACTACCTACATGGACGCGAGAGCACTTACTTTAGTAATTAGTGTATATGTGTAGTGCGTGGGATCGTGAAATATAAATATATGTGATGGTTTAAAAATTCCCTGGCTAGTGGAAAAGAATACACTTTATTAACTTCCCTAGCTGAGAATGGTAAAAAAAGGGGGGGGGGAAAGTAGATGGTGTACTATAATGGGTCACTTTCTACAAGGTCGACATGTTTCAGAAGCCATCCCCTAGGCTTTCTTCTTCAGGACCGAAACAATCCCTATAACGCCTCACTGGGCTGTATAAATGTACATAGGCCTACTGATCACAAGTACTCTTCTCTGCGCCCCAATTGCGCATTTGAAAATTATATCATTAGTATATCCTATGAAAAAGAGAACAAGGTGGATAAATAGTTGCTTGTATCATTTATCACTTTGTATATTCACATCACCATCATGTGTAAAGGAAAAAACTTATCACTGCGATATATTTTTCTCACCCTGATATGGGTGTTTTTTACTCATATAACAATTGCTACAACACTCATGATAGTATTAGTACCCAGTTTTACATACATTCAGAACTTTCAAACATCCAGATGGGTGGTAAAAAAGTTTTTTTATTTTTTTAAAGCATTCATACACTGTTTTTAAACATTCATATTTACAAAAGTAAAATAATTTAGAATTGTCCTAGTTCTGTGAAAAAGCGCATGTGCCTTCGTTTTTCTTGCCTAACGCTTTAGAATGGTAAGTTTTCAGCATGTATGTGCATTCACTCACTTATAAATAAGTGCTCCCCTAGCATGCAGTTAAACATGGGATTCAAAATCCAAGCTCTCAGAGACATGCCGTTAAAGATGTTTATATATACATACATTCGTATATTAATGTGTCCTCTCCATGAGATGTCACGAGGGGTATAGGGGCGCCTTCATACAGACACTGTAGATTTTAGGAAAACAGATTGAAAAAGCCAAGTTCATACTAAAGTAGTTATTTTCTTTATGCTGAATGTGATCTCTCGGGCTTTTTAAAGACACGCCCTTGTCTTACTTACATGCTGCCGGCTGCTAGAACACCTGGGAATACCTTCTCGTGGTTCTCCGGGAACAGAATGATGTGTTCACAAGCCCGGTTTATAAAGGGTGTGCCTTGCTTAGAAATGCCCTCGATTAGATGCAGCTGGTGTTACGACAACTAGACTGAGAAGAAACAAAAATGGCCGCCACTGACTGGCACAAAAAGGAGCTATATTCAGGTCCACTTCCTGTTTGAAGTTTTTGATGAAAAATTCTGGGATCCTTCTTTTTCGTGTTACGATGATTAAAAAACTGGCAGGGACGCCAACATTTTTTTTTTTAAATTATATAATTATATTGAGATATTTGAAAAAAAAAAATATATATATATATATAATGGCGGAACTTATGAGTATTCTAATAGGCTGTTTTCAAGTGGATTCACTAGGTCGATTACAGACCGGTCATTTGCAAAAGCATGTGTAGGTGTGCCTTAGGTTACATATTTAGCCATATGGCAGGTTCTCAAATTGTTATGTAGTGTATATTTGTAGTATCCTCAATGTCAGAGTAGATTCCAAGGAATATCATCATTTAACCCTCTTTCATTGGTTCTCAGACGGAACACCCAACGCTGTTCCTTTTCAAATAAATACCTTTCATTATCGATTTGTTCGATTATCGTCCAAGAGAGATCCTCCCATTTATGACCTGTTTCCCAAAAATGAGCTGCCATTTTTGTTGTGCTTTTTTTACATTTTATGTTGCTTTTGTGTTCGCCTATCCTTAGTTTCACTGGGCGTGTGGTCATTCCTACGTACTCCAAGAGGCACGGGCAGGAAATAAGGTAAACCACATTTTTTGAGTTACATGTTGTAAACCTCCTTTGGTACCATCTGGTTCCATCTTGGAACCATATCTCTTTGCTCTTCTTTGTTAGTTTACATGCATGACACATGCCACAGGGATAATGGCCAGAGACCGGTGGCAATAGGCTAGTTTGTGTGCTATGTCCATCTTTTGTCTCTTTTGGTCTGGTGTGTACGACAAAATCTCGGATACTCTTCGCTCTTTTGTGTGAGAAGATAGGTTTTGGTAAATTGATGCCTCCACTGTTGAGGATTCGTCAATGTTTGTTTACAATTTTTGTAATCCCATTGGAATTGGTGTTGAAGGTTGTTATGCACACTGGGCGGTTTTCCTCTTCCTTGCGGATTTTTGGTTCTAAAACGCCTTCTCTGCTGTTGTTACGCGCCCTTTTGTATGCTTTATCAATCACTTTTTTAGGGTATTGACGTGTCTCCAATTTCTTTTTCAGGTCATTAGATTGTTTTTTGAAATCCTCAATTTCCGTGCAATTTCTTCTAAGCCGGAGAAATTGCCCATAGGGGAGATTGTCGCAGAGATGTCGGGGGTGGAAGCTGTTATACAGTAAAAGACAGTTTTTAGAGGTCTCTTTGAAATGGGTGGTAGTTGTCAATTTTCCGTCTGTTGCATAAATATTTAGATCAAGGAAAACTAATTTTTCATTTGAGATGGTACTTGTGAAATTCAAAAATTCATCTTGGCAGTTCAGCCATGTCAAGAAACGTTTTGCGGTCGTCTCATTTCCCTCCCAGATGATCAATATGTCGTCTATGTATCGTTTCCATACATGTATATGGTCACGAAATGGGTTTCTGGGATTCAAGATTCTTTGTTTCTCTAGTTGATGGACATAGAGACCAGCTATACTGGGAGCAAAGGCGCTCCCCATGCTGGTCCCATTTAGCTGTGGGCACAAAGCCTAGTCCCTTTTCCAGGACTTTGATCTGTGCTGATGTTAAAATGTGATCCGAGAGGTTCACCACCAGATTAATTTCTTGCTGGTTGAAGCCCCTGTCATGCTTCTCGTTGCCATCCGAATTTGTTCTTCGTTTTGTGGGGCCCAGTGGACATTGTTCCCTCTCCGGTTTTTTCCTCTGTTTCTCCCTTGGCGTAGCCCTAAAAAATGTGGCTGTTCATAGTAGGGATGGGCTTGCGCGGGGTAGTTCCATTGTGGGTAAGTACCTTGTTGATGTGGGTACATTGGAGGTCCTAGGGGGTATGGTAAATATTGGGGAGGGTCTTGATAGGGTCCCCATCCTCTTTGACCATGGAACCAAGGACTTCTGTAATTTCCCCTCCTGCCCCGATATGGTTGGTATCTACCTTTTCCTGAGTCTGATCCACTGGATCCTGAGTCAGATGAATCGTCATCAGTTGTCATTTCCTGGCGGTTCTCTTGGGGTTTGTAATCATCTCTTATGTAAGGATAAACCCTCTCGTGGCTGAAACGAGAGACGTCTTTTTTAAGTTTATCGTACTTGCTTTTTTTCCAATGTTATTTCAAAGTCATTGAGAATTTTGTTCAGCTCTTCAAGATGTTTTTTGAGGGCACTCGGTGTTTCATAGCTTTTGAGACGGATTTCTATTTCTTGAATTTCAATTTTGAGTTCTTGTGCTATTCTGCCAGCTGTCTTAATAATCAGCACAAGCCAGTCTCGTGTGCAGTGCCAACTTATTAGTGACCAGTCTTTTTTAAAAATTGTCATTTTGAAAGATATATGGTTCATTTTTGACTATTAGTCCATTTGGTGCTGCATTTCCTTTAAGATATTCAGTCATAAGAAGACCATGAAGGGCAGTTTTTATCTGGGTGCGTCTTAGTTGTTAGTCAAGCCTATATTTTCTGCCATTGTTGTATCTGGTCTTAGGTGTGTGTTTTCCTGAAGTGAGTTCTGTTAGCATGTACTGGGTTGTTAGGGAGTACATATAGCTGGATTAAATCCAATGGCAGAAAATATAGGCTTGACTTTCACAGAAGAGGAGATAGACCGCATCATAGCTTCATTAAATAATTTTGAAGGATTAAATACACCTGATCCAATACCAACAAACAATGACTGGGACGAGATAGAACTACTAAGACGCACCCAGATAAAAACTGCCCTTCATGGTCTTCTTATGACTGAATATCTTAAAGGAAATGCAGCACCAAATGGACTAATAGTCAAAAATGAACCATATATCTTTCAAAATGACAATTTAAAAAAAGACTGGTCACTAACGACGACGACATATTGATCATCTGGGAGGGAGATGAGACGACCGCAAAACGTTTCTTGACGTGGCTGAACTGCCAAGATGAATTTTTGAATTTCACAAGTACCATCTCAAATGAAAAATTAGTTTTCCTTGATCTAAATATTTATGCAACAGACGGAAAATTGACAACTACCACCCATTTCAAAGAGACCTCTAAAAACTGTCTTTTACTGTATAACAGCTTCCACCCCGACATCTCTGCGACAATCTCCCCTATGGGCAATTTCTCCGGCTTAGAAGAAATTGCACGGAAATTGAGGATTTCAAAAACAATCTAATGACCTGAAAAAGAAATTGGAGACACGTCAATACCCTAAAAAGTGATTGATAAAGCATACAAAGGGCGCGGAACAACAGCAGAGAAGGCCTTTTAGAACCAAAAATCCGCAAGGAAGAGGAAAACCGCCCAGTGTGCATAACAACCTTCCACACCAATTCCAATGGGATTACAAAAATTGTAAACAAACATTGGCGAATCCTCAACAGTGGAGGCATCAATTTACCAAAACCTATCTTCTCACACAAAAGAGCGAAGAGTATCCGAGATTTTGTCGTACACACCAGACCAAAAGAGACAAAAGATGGACATAGCACACAAACTAGCCTATTGCCACCGGTCTCTGGCCATTATCCCTGTGGCATGTGTCATGCATGTAAACTAACAAAGAAGAGCAAAGAGATATGGTTCCAAGATGGAACCAGATGGGACCAAAGGAGGTTTACAACATGTAACTCAAAAAATGTGGTTTACCTTATTTCCTGCCCGTGCCTCTTGGAGTACGTAGGAATGACCACACGCCCAGTGAAACTAAGGATAGGCGAACACAAAAGCAACATAAAATGTAAAAAGCACAACAAAAATGGCAGCTCATTTTTGGGAAAAAGGTCATAAATGGGAGGATCTCTCTTGGACGATAATCGAACAAATCGATAATGAAAGGTATTTATTTGAAAAGGAACAGCGTTGGGTGTTCCGTCTGAGAACCAATGAAAGAGGGTTAAATGATGATATTCCTTGGAATCTACTCTGACATTGAGGATACTACAAATATACACTACATAACAATTTGAGAACCTGCCATATGGCAAAATCTGTAACCTAAGGCACACCTACACATGCTTTTGCAAATGACCGGTCTGTAATCGACTTAGTGAATCCACTTGAAAACAGCCTATTAGAATATTCATAAGTTCCGCCATTATATATATATATATATATATATATATTGCTTTGCTTTGCTTTGTCATGCAATCCACCTAGTATAAATATAATGAGTTGATATGTGTACTTCACAAGTGGATATTATGAAAAGAGATACACAGATTGAAATAATGAAAATAGAGATTGAAAAAGAATTTTCGTTTAAATGTCATAATGTAATTGAACACAATGCATGTATATGTCCCCTTTAAGAAACTGACCTTGTTTTTAATTGGTGGTGGGGGAAATGAGCCATGCTTCCCCTTTAAATAGCACATTTTGTTTTGCACATGTTGACCCAGTAGAAGGCGCAAGCCGAAACGCGCAGGTCATTTCTGTTTTTGTATGCACCTCCTGCACTTTGCTTTGAGAGGCTTCCAATGCAAGGGGCCTCCTGAAAACAACGAAAATTATTAAAGCCCTTCGGAAGCCAGTTCCTGGTAGTGCCGTGCTTCATTTCGCCCTGGATATCATGTGTCAAGAGTGAAGGGCTTTTGTGTGGAGTAAGTGAAGGAATATATATATATATATATATATATATATATATATATATATATATATATATAATCTACTGGCGGTCGCCAGTAGATAGTTATAGTTACAACCTATTATCCATAGGAAATCCGCGACATTCTATTTGAAATAACGTTGGCGCCGGTTGACGAATCTTCGTGAAAGTTTCCAACTTGTTGGGGCGCTCCGCTCCTACCCTGAAAGTCTCGGGGTGATACGTGAAGCGGGGGCCGAGAAAAAAGGGGGTCCCAAAACGCGTTTTCCCCATTCATTTTTCCATAGGAACCTTTAGTCGCAGCTACAGCCCGAACTGCTGAACGGAATTACACCAAATTTGGCAAAGAGGTAGTCCTTGGTTCAGACTGGTGCCTTTTGCTTAAATGGTGTAAATCCGTTCAGTAGTTCCTGAGAAAATCAAAAGTAAAAGTACATATATATCTATGGGCGCGTCGGATACGCGTACCCTCAGCGCACCCTGCGCGCACCGTCCCGATCACGAGCTGCATGCTAATTGGCTGTCAGCTGGCTGTCAACATTCCGATTCAGGAAGTGTTGGCAGCCATTTTGTCCCTCGGTAGAACCGAGGGACAGAAACAAGTGCGCAAAGCGCAAAAGGGGGCAGGGTAGAAACACCCTGACCCCTAGGTCTGCTCAGGGGGTCCCACAAGGACCCCCTGGGCAGAAAAAGATTTTTTTTTTAAAATCGGCGGGATGCGCTTAGGGTGCGCGTATCCCGCCGAGAAAAAAAAAGAAACAAGTGCGCAAAACGCACAAAGGGGGCAGGGTAGAAACACCCTAACCCCCTAGGCCTGCTCAGGGGTCCCACAAGGACCCCCTGGGCAAAAAAGCATTTTTAAAAAAAAATCGGCAGGATGCGCTCAGGGTGCGCGAATCCTGCCGAAAAAAAAATCGAAGCGCGGTCTCCGCGCTTTGATGTGACTGGCCCCGGGTGGGCCAAGTCCCGGGGGCATGCTGGGGGGGGTTAATTTTATGTGTGGGGGCCTCTAAGGGCCCCCAAGCCCCGGGGACCGCCACCCCCGGGGCTTTATGCATAATGGTGCGGGAGGGCTCTGAGCCCTCCCGCAGCCCCGGGACCACCACCTCCCCGGGGCTTCTTTTTTTAAATGAAAAACCTGTGTGGGGGGCTCCAGCCCCCACACGCCCGGGACCGCCACCTCCCCGGGGCACTAAACATTTAAATATGGGGGTCCGTTACGGACCCCCAGAGCCCCGGGGACCACCACCTCCCCGGGGCTATGCACATGATGGGAGGGGGCCGCGCGGCCCCCTCCTGGAGCCTGTGGTGGCCCTGGGGACCGCCACCCCCAGGGCCGGCTCCTGCAGTGTCCCGGGGTGCCTACCCCCGGGACACTGCTGTTTGCAATGACAGGACGGGAGCCTCGCGGCTCCCGTCCTGTCATTGCAAACTTGCTTTGGATATTGGAAGAGAGAGCAGGAAACCTGCTCTCTCTTCCAATATCCAAAGCTGATTGCTTTCCACATGGGGAGCAGCATGTTAGCTGCTCCCCATGTGTAAAGCAATGCCGGCTCCCGTAGGACACGGGGAGCCGGCGGGACTGTGGGGGTTTGGGGACCCCCACAGTCCCCAACGAGAGGGCCAGCCCCGGGGGATGGGGTCCCCGGGGCAAGTAGTGGCCCGGGAGGGGGGCCACGCGGCCCCCCTCCCCAAAGTTTTGAAAATTATAAAAAATAAAAAAAAGGGTATGGCCGGCCCGGGGGATGGGGTCCCCGGGCCTTAAAATGGCCAGAGGAGGGGGGCCACGCAGCCCCCTCAAAATATTAAAAATAAAAATAGAGGCCATGCCCCGGGAGATGGGGTCCCCGGGGCCAATACAGGCCCGGGGAAGGGGGCCACGCGGCCCCCTTCCCGTTTTTTTATTTTTTATTTAAAAAAGGGGTAAGGCCCTGGGGGATGGGGTCCCCAGGGCCCAAAAACAGAAAAAAAGGAAGGGGGCCACACAGCCCCCCTTCAGGGGACAAAAAAGAAAAAAAAACGATCGGGCCTGCAGGCCCCGCCCCTTCCTTCACCACTCTGCAAACGCGCCCCCTGGCGCGTTTGCAGAGAGGGACAATTCCCCTTGAATACTGGGGGTCCCTGGGGGCCAACTAGCCCACCAGGAACCTCCAGTATGCGCCAGGGGCTGCCTTGCAGAGAGGTGTACAGAGGCCACGCCCCTTTTTACACCTCTCTGCAACGCAGCTCTGTGGCGCTTTTGGAGGTATATGGTGGGCTAGTTGGACTCCGGGGACCCTCAGGATTCAAGGGGACTTAATCCCCCAACTTAAAACGCGCCACGGGGCGCGTTTGCACAGTGGTGAAGGGAGGGGCGGGGCTTCAGGTGACATGTGTGCAAACAGGCCCCGTGGCGCGTTTTAAGATGGGGAATTAAATCCCCTTCAATCCTGAGGGTCCCTCGGGGCCAACTAGCCCAACAGGTACATCCAGAAAGCGCCACAGAGCTGCGTTGCAGAGAGGTGTAAAAGGGGTGTGGCCTCTCTACACGTCTCTGCAACGCAGCCCCCTGGCGCATATTGGAGGTTCCTGGTGGGCTAGTTGGCCCCTAGGGACCCTCAGGATTCAAGGGGACTTAATCCCCCAACTTAAAACGCGCCACGGGCGCGTTTACACAGATGTAACCTCAGGCCCCGCCCCCTCCCTTCACCATTGTGCAAATATTCCTCTAAAATCAGCCGAAATACGAATTCCGATTTACTCACCTGTTATCAGGAGAGACCTCAGTGCTGTATCTTTCAGCCCAGTACTGGTCCTGAAAAGTAATTCTAACCATACTTACCAGTAACTTGAATTTCCTTCCATAGGCTAACATTGACTGGTTTCACTTGGAAATTCTTCTAAGTGTGGAGTTTTGGAACTTTAAAATATTCCTCTAAAATCAGCCGAAATACGAATTCCGATTTACTCACCTGTTATCAGGAGAGACCTCAGTGCTGCATCTTTCAGCCCAGTACTGGTCCTGAAAAGTAATTTTAGCCGTACTTACCGGTAACTTGAATTTCCTTCATAGGCTAACATTGACTAGTTTCACTTGGAAATTCTTCTAAGTGTGGAGTTTTGGAACTTTAAAATATTCCTCTAAAATCAGCCGAAATAGGAATTCCGATTTACTCACCTGTTATAAGGAGAGACCTCAGTGCTGTATCTTTCAGCCCAGTACTGGTCCTGAAAAGTAATTTTAACCGTACTTACCAGTAACTTGAATTTCCTTCCATAGGCTAACATTGACTGGTTTCACTTGGAAATTCTTCTAAGTGTGGAGTTTTGGAACTTTAAAATATTCCTCTAAAATCAGCCGAAATACGCATTCCGATTTACTCACCTGTTATCAGGAGAGACCTCAGTGCTGCATCTTTCAGCCCAGTACTGATCTTGAAAAGTAATTTTAACCGTACTTACCGGTAACTTGAATTTCCTTCATAGGCTAACATTGACTGGTTTCACTTGGAAATTCTTCTAAGTGTGGAGTTTTGGAACTTTAAAATATTCCTCTAAAATCAGCCGAAATACGCATTCCGATTTACTCACCTGTTATCAGGAGAGACCTCAGTGCTGCATCTTTCAGCCCAGTACTGATCTTGAAAAGTAATTTTAACCGTACTTACCGGTAACTTGAATTTCCTTCATAGGCTAACATTGACTGGTTTCACTTGGAAATTCTTCTAAGTGTGGAGTTTTGGAACTTTAAAATATTCCTCTAAAATCAGCCGAAATACGAATTCCGATTTACTCACCTGTTATCAGGAGAGACCTCAGTGCTGCATCTTTCAGCCCAGTACTGATCCTCAAAAGTAATTTTAACCGTACTTACCAGTAACTTGAATTTCCTTCCATAGGATATCATTGCCTGCTTTTTGCTGAAAAAGTTTCTAAGTGTTGATTTTTGAAACATACAAATATTCCTCTAAAATCAGCCGAAATCCAAATTCTGATTTACTCACCTGTTATCAGGAGAGACCTCAGTGCTGCATCTTTCAGCCCAGTACTGGTCCTGAAAAGTAATTTTAACCGTACTTACCAGTAACTTGAATTTCCTTCCATAGGCTAACATTGACTGGTTTCACTTGGAAATTCTTCTAAGTGTGGAGTTTTGGAACTTTAAAATATTCCTCTAAAATCAGCCGAAATACGAATTCCGATTTACTCACCTGTTATCAGGAGAGACCTCAGTGCTGCATCTTTCAGCCCAGTACTGATCCTCAAAAGTAATTTTAACCGTACTTACCGGTAACTTGAATTTCCTTCATAGGCTAAGATTGACTGGTTTTCAGCAAAAAAGTTTCAAAGTGTTGATTTTCACAAACTACAAATATTCCTTAAAAATCGCCTGTATGACTTAAACGCATTTTTTCAACTGTTTACAGGAGATGCACCAGTGCTGGATCCAGGATCCAACACTGAGTAAGAAAAAGTAACGATAACAGTTTTTACCTGCTAAGTGAATTTCCTTCCATAGGATAACATTGGTGATTCTATGAGAAAAAGTTTCTAAGTGTCAACTTTTAAAATACAATAATATTCCTTAAAAATCACGACTGTAACCTAAACGTTTTTACTCAACTGTTTACAGGAGATGTACCAGGACTGAATCTAGGATCCAGTCCTGTGGTTACAAAAGTAATCCATAAAGTAACTAATTGCATTTAACTAGAAATTCACATTGAGCTGAATGTTGCATTGTGTTTGAAAATGTGTTGCCCATTGCAACAACTGTAACTACTGTACTTAAAAGTCTATTGCCTATCTGCAAAGTATTTAAACTAAAGTAATTCATTCTGAGAAAGTATTTTTTGTAATGTAATGTATAATGTAATTACAATGTAATTTAAAAAATAAAATATGTAAAAAAAAATTGTTTCTAAAAATGTAGTAAATCAGTATGAAAAAAATTAATATAACAATTAATACATTTAAAAATTGTCATTTACAAAACCTTTGAAATTCACTGAAAAAACCGTAGGTTTCAGGCACGTTATAGTTAGAAATTAGCATTTAAAAAACCTTTGAAATTCACTGAAAAAACCATAGGTTTCACACACGTTATAGTTACAAATTAGCATTTAAAAAACCTTTGAAATTCACTGAAAAAACCATAGGTTTCAGACACGTTATAGTTACAAATTAGCATTTAAAAAACCTTTGAAATTCACTGAAAAAACCATAGGTTTTAGGGACAGTTTTAGTTACTTGGACATTGCACTCGTACAAAACCCGTGAAATTCCCCGTTATAGTTAGTTCAGCTAACTATAACTCGCGCCCCTGCAATGCACTGCTGATGACGTCACATATTACATCACTCATGACATGGTCAGTGACATCACTGATGACATCTCAAATGACATCACTGATGACATCACTGATGACATCATCCATGTGATAATTTCATGCATCTTCTCACACCCTAATATAACCTTTGATATACCCACTCTAAATTACAGACTGCCATTCTCAAAACCATAGACACTCCAACACCAAAAACTACATACCCACTCACTGATTATTAGGTCTACACACACATTTACTCTCTCACCAGTACAATCACTCATACTTATGGTCACTCAGTACAGGACTATCATATGCACTCATACACCTATATACACACTCACACACCTCCACTCATCCATAGAGGTACTCACACACCTAGTCAGTCATGCAAATAATTAATCACACTCCCATTTACTTACCTATACAGTTATACACACACCAGCTCACTTACTCATACAAATACTAGCACATTCTTACGCTCTTACACAATCACTGATACAAGCACACACTCATCCATACAGCCACTCTCACAATCACACACTCTCACTTATAGCCATTTATATACTCCAACACACATATATACTGCCTTTCACATATGTAGTTACTCACACATGTACCACTGAGATATACATTTACTCACTAACACAGCCATACACACACTCACCCACCCATACAGTCCATCACAGATGCACTCTTGAAAACATGCACCCAGTGAATCACCCACTCACACATCTATGCACAGTCACACACACCCCACCCACACAAACACTCAGGCACCCATACAGATACTCAAACAACAAATCAATAACCCATATAGACACTCATGTAGCTATTCGCAAACCCATGCAGCCGCTTACACACCAACAGACAGACAGATACAGACATTCACACAGTTTAGTCATTAACCCATGCATTCAGTAAGATACGTTTAATCACTCACTCATAGAGTCAGTCACGCACCTACTAAATCATCCATTCAGACACTTATACACCCACTCATTCTTCAATATGCCTTTCCCTATATATATTAAACATATTTAAACTTTACAGAAACACACAGTCACTGGATGATGTCATCAGTGATGTCATCAGTGATGTCATTTGAGATGTCATCAGTGATGTCATCAGTGATGTCACTGACCATGTCATGAGTGATGTAATATGTGACGTCATCAGCAGTGCATTGCAGGGCGCGAGTTATAGTTAGCTGAACTAACTATAACGGGGGAATTTCACGGGTTTTGTACGAGTGCAATGTCCAAGTAACTAAAACTGTCCCTAAAACCTATGGTTTTTTCAGTGAATTTCAAAGGTTTTTTAAATGCTAATTTGTAACTATAACGTGTCTGAAACCTATGGTTTTTTCAGTGAAAATATATATATATATATATATATATATATATATATATATATATATATATATATATATATATATATATATATATTTTTTTTCAAATATCTCAATATAATTATATAATTTAAAAAAAAATGTTTTTGGCGTCCCTGCCAGTTTTTTAATCATCGTAACACGAAAACAAGGATCCCAGAATTTTTCATCAAAAACTTCAACCAGGAAGTGGACCTGAATATAGCTCCTTTTTGTGCCATTCAGTGGCGGCCATTTTTGTTTCTTCTCAGTCTAGTTGTCGTAACACCAGCTGCATCTAATCGAGGGCATTTCTAAGCAAGGCACACCCTTTATAAACCGGGCTTGTGAACACATCATTCTGTTCCCGGAGAGCCACGAGAAGGTATTCCCAGGTGTTCTAGCAGCCGGCAGCATGTAAGTAAGACAAGGGCGTGTCTTTAAAAAGCCCGAGAGATCACATTCAGCATAAAGAAAATAACTACTTTAGTATGAACTTGGCTTTTTCAATCTGTTTTCCTAAAATCTACAGTGTCTGTATGAAGGCGCCCCTATACCCCTCGTGACATCTCATGGAGAGGACACATTAATATACGAATGTATGTATATATAAACATCTTTAACGGCATGTCTCTCTGAGAGCTTGGATTTTGAATCCCATGTTTAACTGCATGCTAGGGGAGCACTTATTTATAAGTGAGTGAATGCACATACATGCTGAAAACTTACCATTCTAAAGCGCTAGGCAAGAAAAACGGAGGCACATGCGCTTTTTCACAGAACTAGGACAATTCTAAATTATTTTACTTTTGTAAATATGAATGTATGAATGTTTAAAAACAGTGTATGAATGAATGAATGCTTTAAAAAACTTTTTACCACCCATCTGGATGTTTGAAAGTTCTGAATGTATGTAAAACTGGGTACTAATACTATCATGAGTGTTGTAGCAATTGATATATGAGTAAAAAACACCCATATCAGGGTGAGAAAAATATATCACAGTGATGATAAGTTTTTTCCTTTACACATGATGGTGATGTGAATATACAAAGTGATAAATGATACAAGCAACTATTTATCCACCTTGTTCTCTTTTTCATAGGATATACTAATGATATAATTTTCAAATGCGCAATTGGGGCGCAGAGAAGAGTACTTGTGATCAGTAGGCCTATGTACATTTATACAGCCCAGTGAGGCGTTATAGGGATCGTTTCGGTCCTGAAGAAGAAAGCCTAGGGGATGGCTTCTGAAACATGTCGACCTTGTAGAAAGTGACCCATTATAGTACACCATCTACTTTTTCCCCCCCCTTTTTTTACCATTCTCAGCTAGGGAAGCTAATAAAGTGTATTCTTTTCCACTAGCCAGGGAATTTTTAAACCATCACATATATTTATATTTCACGATCCCACGCACTACACATATACACTAATCACTAAAGTAAGTGCTCCCGCGTCCACGTATGTAGTAGCACGCTCCGTCCCGTAGAGGGGCGGGAAGACCTAATGATGAAGCATGACTCTGAATCAGGTTTCAGTGTGTGAGGGGTATTTTACAATTTTTTGAACACTGTCCTTCCTACAAGCATGAGAAGGTATTCCTTTTTCTAATCACCACCGTTTTTTAAAAACACCGCAAGTAAGATTAAGCACACACTTACGTGCGTTTATATGTTTTTTTAGTAGAATCTCTTTGTTGACTTTAGTGCTAGCCATGTGTTTATTTATTTTTTTAAATGCCGTCCTTATTTGCCTCAGCCTTACTGTCAAGCGGCTTGCATATTAATTATATCTTGGTGATCAAAGACTAATATATCCTGCCACATCTTCCAAATTGCAATGTCAAATTATGTCGAGCCTGCGATCTAATGAATCTAATCAGTTAAGAGTTTCATGGATTTGATTATCACACGTGTGAACCCTTCTTATCAGATCGGTGTAACTCAATCTAGTTTTATACAGATATGCTTCGTCACATAATATAGTGGATAGCTGCACGTGTTTCTATAGTTGTTGTTGGTCAAGACTGCGCCTATTCAAACAGCAGTTGCTATTCTGCACTCTGCAAGCAGCTGTTTGTCATTTTGTGTGCAACGATATGCATGTGAATTGGCCTAACCTGCAAGTAATTCAAAGGATTTTACTCCATTTCGCCTAAGACAAACACTTAGAATGCCTAAGGTGCTGACATTTAGTGGAAGGGTTTGTTTGGAGCTATTTCTTTCTAGCACTATTAATGTGCGGAATCGACAATTAGTGTGGCGTCCCTGGGGGTACCATATAATGGCCCAATAGAATTTGCAGAGACGAATTTCAAGTCTGCAATTGAATGTAAAATTGTCTTGATATTGCAGATGCACAAGGTTTCCTACCACACGTTCTATTATAATATTTTTCTCTTTTTTTTGTTTTCATTCCTTTTATTTTCTTATCTGCTTAATTAAGAGCCCTGCTTCCTACCATTGTTTAACCAAATGCCAAACTTGGTGAATTTCTGATTATAAAAGTGTTGTACTTGGCCCTCTCTACAGGGTACGCACAAACTCTTTGCCTTCACCCATCCTGTGTTCTGAACCCGTTTTTAGGTCTCGGCCTGCACCAGAGCTTGCGCTGGTCTGGCCGAGAGTTTTAGTAAGCGGGTTTTGGAAGTGCAAACCCACTGGCTTTCGGCTGGCGACCAGCTTGCGTTCACGATGGCGTGCACGCGCACAGCTGCCATCTGGGTTTCCTATCTCTTCCTCCTTTCCTCGTCATGGCTCATTAACTCTCTGGACTCTGATGTTTCAATCGCAGCAGCAGCTCACATTACCAACTGACCGCCCTGGACTACAGTCACATGAAAAACAACAGCGATTAGCATTGAAATGCAAGCTTTTTTTTGTCTAGTTAGAAATATTGCTTCGGTGGGTTGATTTAACCTTATATCGCTATTTGTTTTATATTGGGAGTCACAGCCTAATTACCAGTATTTTTGTCTCTCTGTTTTTTTTTTTATATTTATTCGTGCAAAGCACAAAGCTATATTTAAGGTTACTTTTTCCGCGTCACTTCTTCACTCTATTTAAACTCCACACCCCCCACTCTTATTGTCTCTCTCCTTCTCTCTCTCTCCCCTCTCTAATTCTCTCTCTACTTAATTAACTCTCCCCTCTCTATCTTTTTTAGCCTTTCATTCTCTCACCCCTTTATCTTTCTCTTTCAAACTCCTTCATTCACTCTCTCTCCCCTTCTTTCTCTCTCTCTATCCCGCTCCACTCTTTATTCTATGTACACCCTTTCTCTCTCACCACCCTCTCTAATTGGGCATTATATCTTCACTCTCTCTCTCTCTCACTCGGCAACACCACAGCATCACTCAGCATCACCACCGCATCACTCAGCGCAACCACAGCATCAATCCGAGCCAGCACAGCATCAATCCGAGCCAGCACAGCTTCACTCAGCACCATCACAGCATCACTCAGCGCCATCACAGCATCACTCAACGCCATCACAGCATCACTCAACGCCATCACAGCATCACTCAACGCCATCACAGCATCACTCAACGCCATCACAGCATCACTCAACGCCATCACAGCATCACTCAACGCCATCACAGCATCACTCAACGCCATCACAGCATCACTCAACGCCATCACAGCATCACTCAACGCCATCACAGCATCACTCAACGCCATCACAGCATCACTCAACGCCATCACAGCATCACTCAACGCCATCACAGCATCACTCAACGCCATCACAGCATCACTCAACGCCATCACAGCATCACTCAACGCCATCACAGCATCACTCAACGCCATCACAGCATCACTCGGCGCCACCACAGCATCACTCAATGCCACCACAGCATCACTCGGCGCCACCACAGCATCACTCGGCGCCACCACAGCATCACTCGGCGCCACCACAGCATCACTCGGCGCCACCACAGCATCACTCGGCGCCAAAACAGCATCACTCGGCGCCACCACAGCATCACTCGGCGCCACCACAGCATCACTCGGCGCCACCACAGCATCACTCGGCGCCACCACAGCATCACTCGGCGCCACCACAGCATCGCTCGGCGCCACCACAGCTTCGCTCAGCGCCACCACAGCTTCGCTCAGCGCCACCACAGCTTCGCTCAGCGCCACCACAGCTTCGCTCAGCGCCACCACAGCTTCGCTCAGCGCCACCACAGCTTCGCTCAGCGCCACCACAGCTTCGCTCAGCGCCACCACAGCTTCGCTCAGCGCCACCACAGCTTCGCTCAGCGCCACCACAGCTTCACTCAGCGCCACCATAGCTTCACTCATCGACACCACATCATCACTCAGGGCCAACACTGCATCACTCAGCACCACCACAGGATGACTCCGCACCACCACAGCATCGCTCGGCGCCGCCACAGCATCGCTCGGCGCCGCCACAGCATCGCTCGGCGCCGCCACAGCATCGCTCGGCGCCGCCACAGCATCGCTCGGCGCCGCCACAGCATCGCTCGGCGCCGCCACAGCATCGCTCGGCGCCGCCACAGCATCGCTCGGCGCCGCCACAGCATCGCTCGGCGCCGCCACAGCATCCTTCGGCGCCGCCACAGCATCCTTCGGCGCCGCCACAGCATCCTTCGGCGCCGCCACAGCATCCTTCGGCGCCGCCACAGCATCCTTCGGCGCCGCCACAGCATCCTTCGGCGCCGCCACAGCATCACTCAGTACCACAGCAGTATCACTCAGCAAGACCTGAGTATCATTCAGCATCACCTCAGCATCGTCTCCGCAACAGTCACCACCACCACCACTACCACCTCAGCATCACTAAGCACCACCTCAGCCTGCTCTCGGAACTTTGAATGTCCATCGAGTCTGGCTTGTAGGACAATGCTTGATTTGACTCTATTCCCTTGAGGATATAGTATTAGAGTACCGGTGGGGTTCAATTATTGCCCTCCCCACCCTCTTCTCCTCCTCCTATGACCCGGACATAACCAGTGGGTGCCACATGATCTTTGTGACTGTGGCATAACGCTATCTCACGCTATCTACTGGATATTCTTGCTACAACTAGGGATTGTGAAGATTGTGAGCCCCCTTTTTAGCGCTCAGTTATTTATGATCCTAAGTAATATGGATGGCCCCCTGCCACAGAAGTTATTTGCACAGACGGTGCCCTGATAAAGGTTGCTATCATGTACGGCTAACTACCGAAACGCGCGTCGGCGTCTTTCTGTCAGTTTGAGTCAACATTCGCTATGTTATTAATATTTACACATTGAACAATTATTTCCTTGTATTGTGATCTGTCCCATTGTTTGTAATGTAATTGTTTTGTCCACTGATTTATATTGTTTTTCTGATTATTGTCCTTGTTATTATTGTATTGGGATTTATTCTGTGTGTTCTCCTTGTTTGTGCAGAATTATATTTCATATATGGATTAATTAATTGTACTTGTGGGTGCTCACAACTACATTATTGTATGAATCATTGTTCTTGTTTTTATACAAAAAAGAAAATATATATACAGTTTTTAAAAAAAAGGCTTTTTGTATTATAAACTAAAAAATATATTTTTGTATGAGATGAATAAATTATAAAAAAAATACTAGTCTGATTCTTGCCTTCCTGTATATTGTAGACGTACTGCATATGGTGTGTACAGTGTTCTGGAGAAGTTCTTGTTTCCTTTACCAAGCAAAAATTTCCTGAGCAAGCGAAGAATCTAAAGGCAGGATTTTACAACCGCTGAAACCTGGGAGCTGAAGAAAAGATGCAAATCAAACAGAGCACACAGATTCCTTGCTGTCGGGGGCATTGTTAGGCCAGGCTCCTGTCCATCCAGGGAAGGGGTTCAACCCAAACAATAGGATCTCTGTCTTGTCTGGGCTGCACTGTAGTTTGTTCCTCCTGAGCAAGTCAAGTAGTGCCTTTATGCAAAGAGCAAATGTTTCTCTGGCGCTGAGTCCCCCCCGTAGGTAAGCAGGAGCTGCGTATTGTCCACATAAGAAATGACTTTGATGGCAAGATTCGACCAGGGATGCCAAAGGAGTCCTATAAATATTAAAAAGGGTAGGGCTCAAGTCTGAGGAGCCCCTCCATTTCAACTGTTTAGCTCCGGAAGAGCATGGCTTAATCCAGACTACCTGCTCTCATTTCTCCAGAAAGGAGCCTACCCATCCTAAGGCCGAGTCTGCCACACCCTGATATACCAGTCTTTGTAGCAGGATGCTGTGGTCCACCGTGCCAAATCCTGCTGACCGGTCCAACTTCACCAGAGCAACGTTAAGACCAGAATTAAGGCTGGTCTTAATAGATTCAGAGTCTTCTAATAGTGCTGTCTCCGTGCTGTGTAGGGCTCGAAAGCAGGAATGGGACTTGTGTAGCAGCTTTTTTTCGGCCAAAAAAGTAGTGAGCTGGCAGTTTACTGCTTTTTCTAAAATCTTGGTGGCCACAGGCAATTGTGAGACCAGTCTAAAATTAGTTAGTACTTCCAGGTCTGCATTAGCCTGTTTAAGAAGGGGGACAACATTTGCCCTCTTCCAGGAATCTGGTATAACACCCGAATGTATCAAAACCGAGAATTGTTCCTGATAAATAGGGGCAATGTTGTCACCTACATACAGCATATGAGGTGGGAGCGGATTCTTAGGATATCCTGATCTGCAGCTTGCAAACTGCGCTTTCAGATCCTCTGCCGTAGGTGGTAAAAAAAAAAGTGTCCGCTTTGTTTCAGCTGATGGCCCTGTAGGTGTGTAACTCAGCTCAGCCAGAAGACTGACCCAGAAGGAAGAAAGTGGATTTTATTTTGTTTCACAATACTTTATTAGGTTTTTAAAAGAGAGAACAAAAATCGGGGGGAAGAAAGTGGATTGTTGCATCTAAAGAAGTGGGTTACTTACTAGGGTGTCCCCTGTAAAAAACAAAGTCCCTGCACCAGTGGCCATGCTGTTAGATGCACGGGAAATGTTGAATGTGTTCTCCAGTGTTTAATTTAGTGAGATACTGAATATCATATATTTTGTTTCTGTAAGGCATAGCTTAATAACTGTTGCTGTTAGGAGCAACATCTAAGCCATCAATACAACATCTCTGTGCAGAGTTCGGTGTACATGAGATGTTATGTCTACGGTGTCCAAATGGGAGAATTGTGGCCTATTTTGGTAACAAGTTGAGGGCAGTGTAATAGCACAGCCTAGTGCTGCAGAGCTCAAGTAAAGGTAAATACAACCGATTTCTCATTTTCAGTTTGGCTTCTTTGCTACAGCTTATGGCCCCATATTAGGACAATGTGCATGGCCTGATGCAATGTGATATTATGCAACACACAACCAAGACAATCATGCACTCATTTGAGAAATATAGCTGCACATTTCCATGGCTGGCTAAGTCCCTGAAGTGTGACTTTATGAGGCAGATATTGCCTAAATGGAGAAATGGGTGTGTATGTGTATGCTCGGTTCTAAATCTTTGGGTCCTATGGAAGAAAAAGAAAGAGATAGGACATGCAGAATAACCTGAGTAGAAAGGTCATGTGTTGGTGCACTTTCACTCTTTCTGTTGTAAGCCCTGCTTCTTAATACCACCAACTCATGTCTGTGTGCTCATTCACAGTGACCACTTCCATACAATTGATGCTCTAAGTGTACTCGCTTAGCAGTAGGCACAGACACCTGCAGTGTTGCATGCCATGGCTAGCAGTGGTGCCACATTTACTGGCCAATGGATATGAAGCTATATTATGTTATATTAGGCAGATTTGTGGAGCACACGATCACCCAGTGTGGTATCCTGGTGCTAAGCAGGTGTGAGTCTAGCCACACCTAGAGCCTAGTGGGACTACTCGAAAAGCCAGGTCTTCAGCTTCTTGCGGAATTCAAGAAATTAGGAGGAGGCTCTGATGGGTAGCGACAGGTCGCTCCACGCTTTAGGAGCGATGTAGGAGAAGTCTCAACCACTGGATCTGGCTTTCTGCATGCATGCGATGTGTGCAAGTAGTAGTGTGGACAAGCAGAGGTGCTGGAAGATTTGTGAAAGCAGATGCAAATTTTGAGGTATACTGGGCCAGTGCTATGTAGTTCCTTGAAAGTGTGAGTGAAGAGTTTGAATTGTGCTCATTTGTGAACTGGGAGCCAGTAGAGCTTCTTCAGGTGTGGTGTGGTGTGGTGTGGTGTGATGTAATGTGAGTGCAGCGTGAGAGGTTGATTCTGGCCGCCAAGTTCTGAATGCTCTGCAGCCTTCCGGGAGTTTTTTGTTGATCCCAGCATTGAGGTGTTCCCGTAGTCCAGCTTGCTTGTGACCAGGGCATGCGTGATGGTTTTCTGGGTGCTGATTGGGAGTCATTTGAAAATCTTCCTCTGCATCTTTGGGGCATGGAAGCATGAGGCTTGGGTAGGGGGGTGGGTGTCAGCCCTAGCTCTGTTGGCCTCCAGCTGGAGTCCCAGGGCAATGTGCTCTTCTCGAAGATCACGATTTAGGTCTTGGCATATATGTGCATAAACATGGGTACGCTATGCCCTGGCACTGCAGGTGGTTTGCGCATTTATAGTTCCAGTGGTGGTGACTGCTAAAGAGGTGTTCTGTGGGCCAGTTTGGTGGCAGCGTGAGTTGTGTTCAGTCCAGTAGACAAAGCTGATGTGGGATATATTCTGCCTCCTACAACTTCTGTCATGTTGCTTGTCCTACATGAACTGCATCAGACTCGTTTAGAAGTAACTGCACAATGGCATATGACATTTGGACTAGATTGGCAATGAGATGCTTTCAGTGATACTGCTGGTCCAATGATAGGAGCCAGTTAAGGTTTGGTCCAGAGTGCCTTTGACCTAAGCATGGATGGTATCAGAGCGGGCATTAGCCTCACAATTTCTGACCATGCCTAGGTCTAAAGACCTATATCTTACAAACAATACATCATTGCAGTGATGCCTCCCCACACACGCACTTTTGCCTTTAGTCTTTGCATCTACCCTATCCACCTCTGTGCTGAATCCAGACAAAGTTCTTCCCATCCTCATTGTAATAGTTGCTTTCCTTCCATCTCCTGTGTTTCAACTCTCATTTCTCTATTCATACTTGTTTCGCCTTTTTCACCATTCTCTATGATAATCCTGCACTTTTATATACAGCTCAGTTTCTTTGTAGCTACGTATATGCAATGTGCCACATACATATGCACAAACATACATATACATGCAGGATCATCCTCATCTTATGTGGTGGGTAGCAGAACCTCATCAACACCTCATCAGCTGTGGTGAAAAATGATTCTTTGTATACCATTCCTTTCTCCTCACCCCTCTTAGCTGATGATCATGAGAACCATGACAGCCTGACCCGGATATGTTGACAATAGATTGCAAAGGGTTCAATGCATTACACCTTTCACCTGTGTTGAAATGGTCAGTGAGGATATAAGCTCCAGCTGTGATATGTGATTCATATATCCTGCATTAGCCCATTGTCTCAATCTGTTTGTTTTATGCTATTGAGTTAGTTTTATGTTCTAGTGCATGTGATTAGTATTTCACTATCTGTGGCAAATATGTTGCAGTACATTGTTCGGTGTTCAAAAAGTATATTGCACATTGATTATACTTGTAGAAAATAACATTCTGAAGTCTTTTTCTCACTTTCACACGACTTCATAATGGAAGAACTGTCACACATCATTGGAAAGTGTAATCATTTTTGTCTTGTCAAAATTCACATTTTCTCGGATATGAATGTCTCCTGCATGGTATATGGGTGTGTTGTCCTTCACGGAGTGCCCATGTGCATCAGAACTGGTACCTTCCCTTTATTTTGCCCTTGCTTCACGCCATCCTAGCGTGTGCTCAGAGGCCTAAGCCTGTCCTTCAGAATGAGAGGTCCTGGACCTGTCCTGTGACCTTGCAAGGGGGCCAGAGGGGTGTTTGCACACACTCATTCTGGACTGAAAACTACCCTCCCAGTCCTGGGTGTTGCACATAAAACAGTGGTGGCTGTGTACTGTTTATTTTTATAGATGAGACTTTTTTGTGTGTTAGTGAGATTGTGGACTTGGTGTGTATGTCAAGTGCATGTACAGATAGGCTGTGGCACATACATGGTAGTGGGACTCGGTTTGTGAGTTTTAGTACCGAAGCTATTGGGATCCATTTTGGATGCCCCTGGTTAAGCATGGCACAAGGGGAAGAATCAGGATAGTTTCCCCAGACAATGGAAGTGTATTGCTTGCATGCCTGTGGCAGAGGGATGGAGTCCCAGACACTGAAGTAAGGAGGCTAGAGTCCTGTCTAACTTTAGAAATTCTATAATAATTTTGGTAGCAAGAGGCTGCTCATTAGTTCTTCCTGAGCACCGCCTTATGGTGTATGGTCAGGGGTAGGGTGGGACTTCAATTTCTGTTGTTCAAGAGGAGGAGGTTTCTAGGTGCAGAAACCTCATACTTTTTTGTGCCTACTTTGTAGATACTGTCCTTGTGCTCCTACTGTGGATAACATCACATTACATAAAGGCTGTGTAAGGCTAGCTAGCCTTTCGTAAGGAAACTTAAAGGGAGAGCCATCCCAAACTGGTTATGAAGTTTGAGACCGTTTATTCACATTCCCTTTCTAGAAAATGTGCACGAAATTCGGATCCAAAGCACCCCGCTTTGTTACTCCCATGTTCTCCTAACCAAGGAAAGAAGAGCTCTTTGGAGTACTTGACGTGCTGTGTAACCAGGCCAGGTGTATGCCTTAAGCGCCAGTCTCCCAGAAGTGAGGGCACTTCACCTGAAGTCTACACTTTCTGCTGGAGTGGCTTGAGAGTCTGTGTAATGCCTAGACGCCTCCCGGCTGAGAGAGGTAAAGTGTGTGTGCCTGGCCCTACAAGAGGAGAGACTGTTCAGGAATAGATTCCCAGTATAGTCCGGGTGTGAGACACACCCTGTGTTGGGGAGCAAAGCCAAGAGCGACCCATAGCGTCAGTGGGTCTTCTGATCTCTGTGTGGTTCTGGCTCAGAACTGCCTCTTAAGACTTTACCAGCTCAAATGTGGCCATGTCTCCTGACAGCTGCTATGGGCAGCTGGTGCTGCTGCAGAAATCAAGTAAGACTCATCGTAGCTGAGTGGTGCCTGGTCGGCCTGGGAGGCTGCCTCTACATTTTGACTCTAAAAGTAGCCGGTTGTCCTGGGAAGTTGCAACTGCTGAAGAAGTCAGGCCATGACCTCTAGACCTGCCATGCTGTAATCACCCAACAACACTGATGCTTTGCGACGGTGTAGAGCTGGATGGCCTGAGAGTGCTTGAAGAGTTGTGCTGTGCTGTGACCTGCCACACTGCAACCATCCATCAATGTGTGTGCAGAGCAGAGGTTGCTATGGGAACAGAATACTCCATCTGCACCAGTCGCAGCACCCAAACTATGAAAATAGTGCTCAGGCACCATGAGGGTTCAACTGCGACCAAAGCACAGTACTGCAAAATGCTCTGACAAAGTTGAGCTCGAGGGCTTGAGACTTTTTGCCCACATTAAACCTGGAGTAGGAGCTATCCACTGAGTGGCGGAACTAAACCACATGAGGATTACCCATGAGCTAATCTGCATTTGAGCCTAATTCATGCATCTGCCATAGACTATGCTGAATAACTGCTAGGGTCACCCAGGTGGGGAGAGAATACTTGAGCAGGGCACTGTAGCATTTACTGAAGATGCATCCCTGTATTTGATAACCTGATTGCAGTGGGTAGTATTTAACTTTGCTATGCGATTAAAGCAATTGCTTTTACTAAAAAGGCAAGCACTGATGTGGACAATAAGTTGATTGAGTCTATTGATTGACACTTGAGTATTGAGCTCTTGCCCTCTCACTTCCTTCCAAAAAAGCCTTTGATTACTCACCCTCCCTACCCTGAGAGTCGAGTGTGGAGAGGGCTGTACTTGGCCCCGTTTGCAGTGATAGTAGAACAGACCACAGCACACCAGAGGCGAACAAGCTCATCCGCTGCAGTTGGGACAACGTAGGCCTTGTCCGCCCTGTGACCCCTGGTCTGGCACAATTTTTGCTGATGCACCGGCCATTTTGAAAAAACTTCCAGATTACTGAATTTTCATGAAGTTTAATAGCAGTCCCTAAACTTAAATCTTTCGTTATTTAGAGACAAACTCTTTTAAAGTCTATATGCAGAAGTTGCATTCCCTGTTGTATGTGTTGTGCTATATCTTTTGGAACTGCACTATATGACCTCTGAGTGGTGTATGTATTTCTCACTCCACGGGTAGATAGTTGGAGGCTTCTGGATGGAACTGCAGTAGTACGTCTAGGTGTGCGTTTAAAGAATTAATCTGGCTGACTAGTATGTACTGTGGTTTGAATTGCCTTCCCTAAGCCCCTCTTTCATGCCTTCCTTTCTTCTCCAGTGTTTGGGCTGCGATTCTTCGTTTTGTTTGTGAACCATAAAAATCAATGTATGTGTTGCCTTTGGCGTGTGTACATTTATGCCTGAGAATTCCATGTTTTGGGAACAAAGCCCTCATATAGATTGTGATTTTTCACAGAAATTCACAAAGTTTTTGTCAAGTGCCAAAGGAACTGGGATTCAGACCCAAGTCTCCAGGTCTAAAGTTAGCGATTCGTGAACAGAAATGATGCGTGGGTCTTTGGAAATAAACCCTAACTAATAAAACAAATTGCAGTGGTATGTATACTCGTCAAACAACTTCAATGTCCGATTATTTAAGATAAAACGACATTCAATATTGCTGAGAAGATTTCTTTATTTATGATCATGCATATAGTTGGCTGGCCAAAATAAGGCAGTGTCACTCCAAGATCACGTGATGATCTTTTTGCATCATAGGCAAAGTCCTTTTTCTCCAGCAACAGTACTTCCTATACATTCAAACTCAACAAAGAGTACATCCTTTTTACTCTGTAGTAGAAGCACATTTCCTCAATGGGCTGGGGCACCATGGAGGCCGTTCTTTAAAGCAGGGTCCGCTGCTGGCGCCTCTGCCACTTACTCCAGCTTCCTCAGGAGGGGCTGTATGGAGTGGGGAGGTTTTCTGGAGCGAGAGAATAAACGAGAGAGAGAGAGAGAACAAGGGGGAACGAGTGGGAGGGAACGATAGAGAGGGAGCGTGAGAGAGCGAGAGAACGAAGGGAGCAGAGCTGGTTAAACATATCTACCAGAGATGCGTTTTGTACTCCACAGGTCAGCTGGTGCACCCAAAGTGTTTTTTTCTGAGCTTTGCTAAAAATGCAATATTCTGCGGTCAGGGTGAGTTGGACACTTTCCCATTGATTATTTACGAAATCATAGCAGCCACAATTAGTCACAAGGAACCATCTTCATGTCATTCATGCTCAGCTGGCTTAAAGTATTGAGATGCTTTTGATCATCCCTTGAAGAATTCATTGCAGAGCTTTTGGATAATCACTCAATTGTGGCTTTTCTAACTTGCATTTTTACAAGCACATGCAAAGCTAATAGGTCTGAGATTAAAGTGCTGACTCATGCAGTATTAGCACATTCGTGGTGCACAACACCAGGAGGGAGCCAAGCCGGCCAAGACAGAGGGGGTAGAGTTGGAATGTAGCCCCTTGTGTAGTTCAATGGAAGCACTCGACTGGAGGTGGAAGGATATATACAAGCAGCAATAATATTAGATGAGAGATAAATGCTTCATAGGGCTGAGCCAAGAAATGATTGACAACATTTCAAGTCAATGGCTAAAACAGGCTCGTTGAAGAAAGCCAATATTTGAAAGGGGTGGACTCTAAGCTCACTTTATGGGCTACGCTGTCAAAACCCAGACCTAAAAATTACAACTTGTGAAGTAATTTTGCTAATTGGCTTTCAGCTGCATAATCTCATATGCACCAAGAGGGGTAACCATAATAACAAGGACTGACGCATGTTTCTTCCTATAGCCCGACGCCCAGGACATATTGTTTGGGATCAAGGGCAACACGTTTTTCATGTGTATTTTGTCCTTTGGACAAGTAGGTCCAACCCCCCTGCAGCACAAACCCTTTGGCTGCCAGTTTGCAGTACCATATTATGGATCAGGTAAGGGCACTGTCTGCAGTTCAGGTAATATTAATGCTGTTCAAACTTGTATTTATGGTTCATTAATTGAAAGCCTTTATTATTAGGGTGAGCGCTCTAAGTAAATGTAAGCTCCGACTGCACTACTAACACTGGTTCCAGTATAAAATTGTGTACACACGTTTTCAAAGTTTCTTAATATGAGGCTATGTATAATGCGTCCAGAATGCTCTCTGATTTGATGCAAATATTTGCAGAAGCTTGAAAGCAACATTGATGATTCTTTGCTTTCAAAATAAAATGTTCATAAAAAAATTGCTTTGGTGGTGATGGAGATAGTCATTGAGGTGTTCCGGCATAAGAGGATTCTAACATCTAACAAGAGTGCAACTCTGGCACGAGCATACCGCGCAAGTGATTGAAAATTCACAGTGCCGCACCTCCGAGTCTAACAAATAATTAAATGATAGATTCCGAAAGATAAGATTTCCTCCAAAGCTTCATCTTGAATATATCGCCATCTAGTGACACATTCATGTGAGAAATTTGGTTTGACAAATGGCTTAAAGACCTTTTTAACTCACGACGTGATCACGCGTGTCGACAACTTATCAAACCACACCAGTGATTACTATCCTTAAATGTGTGTGACCTGTCCCGGTCCTGAGGAGAACCCCAAAAGCAATATAGGGTTCGGAAACGCGTCGACCCCTGTTGGCAGTGACGTACAACTTTGTAGTAAATCATATACTGTGTACATAAGACAATTGCCTAGTGTCACTGTTTACACTGCTTAGCGTTGTATGGCAGACCACAGAAGTGAAAAATCTAAATAATGTGTCACCATTTTTTGTCTAAATTAGGACTGGTCAACCGTTGTTTGTAATTGTTGGTCATTTTCTGTTATGTAGATAACTGATGTATTTGTTAAATGTGATTTATAATGTCTTATGTTAAATGTCATTTTTGAATGTCATATGTTAAATGTCATTTTTGATGTGTTAATTGTGAGTAATTATTGTTTTCTTCTTTTTTTGATATGACTTAAATAGTCAAGTTTATTGAAATTGTAAAAGAAAAAAGTGAGGTGTAATAAAAACACCAAACCACTCTAGTTGTGAAAGTGTTTTTTTGTAAGTAATGAATTCATGAGCTTACACCCAAGCATTCTTTGTTCTAAACATAAAAAAATTAAAGCAGGAAATAAAACATTTTGCTAAACTGCTGTAAAATTTCAGGTACCATTTCTTTGCAGCATCATTTAGTAACATGTTGATGCATGCTAGTATTTCCCAAAAATATTCATAATGGAAAATCAGTGTAACCAGTTTCAATAAGATTATGGGAAACCAAAATAAACAAGCATTGGCAAAGCCAGTCGGTCTGAAATTGGTGGTCCGCTTTTTAGTTTTGTCAGTGTGTGACTTGTTTTGGCATGGTTTTTGTAAAACCTTATTGGTGTGGGAGATGCCAGGCCCTCACCATTATAACAAACATTCGCAAAAGGAAAAATAGTTTTTTGGTCTCAAAAAGCACACACTTCCACAGTAGTTACTGGCACTGAACAAAACTACTTTGTGTGCCGATAAGCTCCTTGTGAAAGAGCAGAATGCTGTAGCTTACAGTGAAGTCAGCCGATACAGAGAGAGACAGAACTTTAATAAACACAAAAGGTCACGGTCAACGCCAGACCAAATAAGGGGCCCAATTATTAAAGAAAGTCTCAAAAGTGAACCCATGGTATATGTCCTTGCATTAAGTGCAGCTATACGGCTTTTGTGAATTCCCAAAAATTTACAGCAGTAGGACAAGAAATAGTACTCCTAGAAAATATCTGAACTGCATTTCAGCATGAGCAAATATGCATGTGTTGATTTGCTCATGCGAAAATCTGAGTGTTTGCTAGTTCACTTTCCCTCCAACCACTTTTTTTTCCCAACTCTGGAAGAAGGTTTACGTCTGCCATTGTCTGGAGTAAATTTCCAACATTTCTCAGTATGGGAAAAAATTAGAGAAGAGTTGTTGAAAACCCTTAAAACATCCAAGTTAGTAGGTTTGCACAGGCTCAAAAGGGCATTCTAACCCTGGAACTATTGCTTCCCAATACCTTCAGCCCCAGTATGTAGATCTGCGGAAATGTGGCAACATAAGGGGATTGCAAGTATTCAAACACTACTATGGTATGAGCCTTGGCATAATCAGAGAAGCTATATCGGAGCTCGTATATAATGAGATTGCTGCCATAATTTGTCGCTGCACTACATGGCACCAAAGGGGCAAGTGGATTTTGTTACAGGACAAGTAGATTTATGAAGCAACCTTCCCCATGGACAAGTAGATATTTTATTAAATTCCACACCCCTGTTCGGTATTGAAATTCTTTTGCGTGTAGAGTCGTAGGTTCAAGGGAGGTTAGCATAAACCTAGATATTGAAATCCAACAATGTTGCAGGGATGTTTTGATGTCACAGTACAGTTTGTTGAATTAATTGACTTAGCATTGTTTTTGTTGCATACTTCGTATTACTTCTTAATACTGATTAAACTTTCTTTCTTTCAGGAATTTGTCAAGGAGCTCCTTAATCGTATCAGGGGGATGCGAAAATTGAGTCCTCCGCAAAAGAAGGCTACATAACTTCATTTAGCATTGTCCTTTAAAATATGCGGAAAAGTAACTGGAACTTAAGATACAAGAAGATTCCATCTTTCAGAGAAATCTACATTTTGTCACTGAGGTCCTGCTAAGAGTTTTTAAGTTTCCTTTTGCGCGAGTGGATTTTCTTTTTAATACGAAGACTGCCTATGCTGGAAAGCTGACAGCCTATTGCACAGAAAAGTGGCAGATGTTTCATAGAAGTACCCGTTTCCTGCTGGGACCCTCTCATACATGACAAATTGGATATTCCTATTCAATTCTGGAATCTAAAGATGTTTTCTGCTTCATTAGAACTGGCTGAACACCTTTTATTGTGTGATTGTTTTGCGCACCCATTTACTTCTGTATGTCAAACTTCTTGGACTTGTACATAGTTAATTTATCACATGGGTGTGCTTGTGTGTGCTCTTTCACTTGGAAGCTAACCATTGGGAAAGGAAGCGTTTATGCACTACTATGTTTAATTTGATGTAGGGTTATAAGAGAGCAATAAGAGGAGGATTCCCAAGATAAGTGCTGCCAGCGACTACTTTGTTTTAAAAATTGGTGTGGAAGGATTAGCCATTTAAAATGAAAACAGTAAGTGTATTCTGGAGGTCAAAGGGCTTAACATACATGTGTCCTAGTCGGCTACTTTGATAATTTGCCAAAATGTCATTGTATCATATTCTACTGCGTTAGATTAGTGTATCTTTGGGTGTACGTTGATTGGAGTAGATATATTACAGCACCGTCAGAACAATGTTTTTAACAAAGGGGGAGCTAATGCTACAAACATCAGCTGCCTTATATACTTTGACAATACATTTTTTTCATGTTCAGCCAAAACAGGTAAGTACTGTAACTTTTATCTGATCAAAGTCTGAAAAGTGTGGGTATACTTGTTTTGTGGTGTATGAAATAGAAACGCAAAAGTAGAACATTTACAATTAATTGCGGCTGTCTTCGTGAGGAACAATGTACTCTTGCGCCTTTTTCTCTAGATGTGGGTGAGATGCACTAATTCTAACATTGTTTGCTGACATACCCTTACTTCTGAAATCTATGAACTAGCACAACAAATTCTCACAAGTAGACGAAATTGTTCTATGATTACTTGAAGCCATTGCACGATAGCCAATGGCAACTGCTTTCTTTTTAGACATGTACCTATTTTGTTGAGTGGATGAATGTAAAGTTAATCGCTTGCAAAATATAACGCCATGTCATACATGGACATGAGGAAAAAAAATCTGGCCTAATTATTATAAGAAAAAGGCACAAGAGTTCAACTTTGACGGAATGTTGCTCAAGGCACAATAACAAAGTCAGCACTCCATCTAGCATTTTTATATTATGGGTGCTCTGAACATATTTTATTGTTTTTAAAAGACATACATATTTGTGAGGTTCCTGTACACTGGGAAGTTTTTTATTTTTTTTAAATGTATTTAATTTTGTAACATTTTTGATTTTATTTACTGATATTTGCTGAAATAAACACTGGAAAATTAAGTCGCTCTTTTTTGGTCACAATTATTGTAATTTAAATGATGCATAAGAGGAAACATTGTGGATTGAAACACAGAATGTTACATATGCCGCTCTAGAGAAATCCCTGTACAGCACAAAGAAAAGATTGGCAGACAAGTAACCCACAGAGGAATCAAACGCTCTGTAATGCATGTTTACTTGGTCACACTATAAAAGAGTACCCACTGAGCGTTTGTCTTAACACCTGAGCTATGAACAAAATACAGTAATCAAAGAATGAAAGAACAGTGCTCATGATATTAGGCTACTTTGAATGGCGTCTTCATTTGCCCCAGAATTACTATAGAGGAATAATTTTCCATCCCACGCTGGAATCTTGCCCGTAAAGTACACATATTGCAACCCTTATTAGGATGCACATTTTCCAGATATTATCCCTCACTGGGGAGCAGTGAACCAAGGAAAGAATCCCTGATTTAATTAAATATTCTCTTCATTGTCCAATCTGTACAATGCTTTCTGCACAGGCGGGTAATCTTGACATTAACAAGAATATACCACTTGCCAAAAATGTATCTCCAAGATTGTCCTCTTTTTCTTATGATGTACAGGATGTCCTTTTTGTAAAGATTTATATATATTTTTTTAGAAATGTGAGCTCTTGTGATAAACTATTTAGGGGTATCCTCATAATTGCATAAACACTGTGAAGCGCAGAGTTCATTTCTGCAGAGGTTTTATAGAAAGACTAATGTTGGTGGTCTCTATCTTTTAGCAACTAACAACTTTTTCTAGGTTATGCCTTTTATTATAATTTCAGGAAGTCGACTTTTAATTGAGCAAACATTCGGTGGAGTAAATTAAAAATGAATCAAATTTGGCAAAATAGGAAAATTAATCCTCTTCACTACTTCGTAGCATGCAATTTACCGTGCCGGCTCACACGTTTTTGAATGAAATAGCTAATCAATCTAACAGCTTTGAGTTTCATCACGCAGTCTGCAAAAAGAAAAGGTGCCTTATGTTTAGCAACTGGGCTTACTGGGATCTGATCTGGGATAATAGAAAAGCATCCAAGTTTGATCAGTTCACAAAGGGGGTTTGAGGAAAAAATGACAGGCATCCTTTAATTCAGTTAGAACTACATATCCTATGATAGTTGACGTCTGGAAACTCAACACCATATTTTTTTATATAATGCTTTGGAAGCAAGAACCTCCATTTCAATTTAAATGGTTCAAGATTATGACATCTAGGCTGAAATCAGAAATAGTTCAAATGGTTTGATAGAACAATAACATCTCAGACTTTGATAGAGACCTAGGAGTGAGTATGGTTAACCTGTTTGTTAAAATTATTTCAAATTTTCGAAATTTCAACACAGTAATATTAAACGTTTCATGAATTGATGAAGCCTGACGTTATGGACGTTCAGCGATGTTGGCCCAATACTCTAGTTTGTTTTCGAACCAGAAGTGGATATGGTTGTCAGCTGCACAAATTAGGAAGCACATCTGCTACTGCTCAAAAAGTTTTGCCAGGGGCATATATTAACAGTAGGCAGAAGATGGAATACCCAGATGGTACACTGCATGAAAACTTTCAGTGAGGGTAATTCCACTGATTCAAAGTCTCTGGCTATGGTTTGAGGGAAATGATTGATTGGATCCGTGTTGAGGCCAGTCTTGTCAAGCTTGCCCAAATTTTGCCATGCTAGAACTAATCATGCAGTCCTGAAGCCATATTTGCCTTGTCAGCCTAGTGGATGAGATAACATGCTGCAGTCCACAGGTGATATTTAACTTCCATGCCATGGTTATTTTTTGTACCACATACTATGACCATATTGAAAAGTTAAGTATGCCTATTTGGGACTAGCTAATTATATCCTTTCAGGGGGGGGGGGTGTTCAGAGAAGCAGTGCCCTAGTGTCCAGAGTAGGACTCAAAACTGTGGTGGCATGGTGGGTAAAAGGACAATGGGTTGGGATGCTATTTCACGCAATTGCCAGTGATTAGACTTATTGTAAGCATCATCCCATCAACTTTTGTGGTTTGATGTAATGCCCTTAGTGGCCAGGGGAAGCCCAGACATAGATCCAGTGCTCACTGTGCCACTGAAGCCAAGCTATACCTGACTGAAGAGTCCCAATGAGGGCAAAAATGGTCTTGAGTTGCTGGTGTTCCAGATCAGGGAGGGCATGGCCTGGCAGTTCGGGCTGGAGTAAACCTGTTGGAGCAGGGTCAAGACTGATTTGAATATGGCTGGGTTCAAACTGAGAAGGCATAGTGTGCAAAATAACGATGGGTAAGAATGCTACCCTGAGCGATTGCAATGGTTAGACTTATTGAAAGCATTTCTCCCATTACCTTTTGTTTATTTGAGTCAGTATAAATGTGTTGAACATGCAAAAAAGAGGCATTTTCTGACATGCCATCTAAAATGTCATTGTTATGTATATAACACACATAACCAACTGTTTTTTTCTTTTTTCTTTCACCGAATATTAACCAACTCAGGTGAGATTCATTATCTCAACATCTAGAGAAGATGCCAGTAATCTTGTTCAATAAATCTATTGTATCTAGTACATAAAAAGTTTAACTACTCTTCCTCAAAAAGACGTCTGCAAGATGTCAGCACCTACAATAATTTGTGTACGTAGTTAGAACCTCCTTTTTGACCAAATTGGCATAGTATTTTCCTCTACATCTAAGATGGCAACTCATTTGTGCCACTGTATTTGCGTCTACTTTGGTGCTGTGGATGTTCGCTGGCTCGTTTCATGTTTTGCCATGGCTCACACCACATTGGCTGCCAGCCAGTAGTGCCTATACTTTTGCAGCCTTTTGAAATGGTGCTCATTTTGTCATACCGCGTTCAGTGAGTAGAGGCTATTCTGCATAAAAGGGAGGTAAGACCTGCAAAGACTCTTCCAACAATTATTGACTCAGCCTGATAAGATCAGTCTGGAAGTCTGCCTTCCCCTCCATTTTCTGCCTCTGTTTTGTCAACTAAGACATGTCAGGACCTGGGCAGAATCCAATCGAGTAGTCTTCTACTTTGGACTAGTGTATGCATTTTTTTTTATCTGGGTCCTGTTGTGCCTGGAGTGGTATGGGACATGTATGGGGACTCTGGTGAGCCGTTGTTTTATTTGGGTGCATACTTGAAAATGAGGCTAGGTACTGGTAAGAAGAGCAGTCTTTACTAGAGGCTTTACCCTTAAATCATTTTCAGGCGCTCACAATTCCCACTGCAGTCATTAGAGAAAACAAATTGATCGAAACCATTTTAATGACTGAGGGAACATGTGGCATTCATAAGGTACTTGAGTTTGTTCCGCAAGAATTGACTTACCAATTTAAAACTATGACCATTCCTTCATGAGACTGCTGTTTTGTCATTTGTATATTTCTTTTTACAGGGGCCATTCAAATTAAAAATCATTGAGATGCCAATATAACTTAATGGATGTGCAGTGAGTGCCATCAGGCCCTTGTGTGACCATTTGATTTTAGTCCCGATAAATCTACGTCAATATTTACCTAGCAGTGAAACAAGGAGTTATCCATAATAAAATGTACATTGTTTGAAGACCATTAATGTATGAAATATGGAAATAAGTTTTACTGTGATTCAAATTAACAGCTGTACATTAGAGTATGCGGGCCAGACAACATAGAAACATTTCCGCCTAATGTTAATAGAGCTTTGACATAAGATGTGGAGTAGCAGTTTTTCTGACCAGCATATGGCAAGCAGATCACACAGGACCAGATTCACAAAGCTAATTCTATGAGCTGGTGTCCGACCCCGGGATTGGGTGTGATTTGCACCAGAAAATCCAAGCCCTGTTCGCAAGGCATTTTGTGTGAGTAGGTATGTTTTACTCATGAAATTTTTGTGAAGCTCGTAGGTTTCGTGACGCTCGCAGGTTTCGTGACGCTCGCAGGTTTCGGGACGCTCGCAGGTTTCGGGACGCTCGCAGGTTTCGGGACGCTCGCAGGTTTCGGGACGCTCGCAGGTTTCGGGACGCTCGCAGGTTTCGGGACGCTCGCAGGTTTCGGGACGCTCGCAGGTTTCGGGACGCTCGCAGGTTTCGGGACGCTCGCAGGTTTCGGGACGCTCGCAGGTTTCGGGACGCTTGCAGGTTTCGTGACGCTCGCATGTTTTCTGAGGATCACAGGCGAGAGCTGCTGAAACATTTGTACTGAGCAAGCACAATACAGAGCACAGCCCTGAAAAAGAAGAGACAACCGACAAAAGAAAGAAAACAGCTTTGTGTGGTGTTGTAGTGATGGCAGACAGAGGGTTCCCATTTCAACCTAGGTTTTGAGGTTACACATAGTACCAATTCTATTTCTCTCTATAGCATTGTAACTTTGTACCTTCTGTCTTCTGCTAATGCTAACTAGTTTGCTTTCCCAATTAAAAAACAAGCTCTGGGAAAGCCAATAGGTCTCATCTATGAGAGAGCTATTGACTGTCACTTTTTTTTTTAGCAATGTTGTACAGCAGCATGGCTGCAAATTAGGAACAAAACACTGACGTGGCCAACGCTGACTGTGAGGGGACAGTGATCCGTTTTTATAGTATAGGATTTTTCTCTCTTCAGAAAAAAAACATAGTTTAATTCTCTTACATCCAAGCTAAAGCTGGCCGTGTTGGCCCACCTGAAGACAGCGCCAAAAAGACCATTAAGAACAGGGTATGCGGCACAGTCTACATCCTTGTAGCATCTTGAAACTCACTGGCACGACTTTTGACTTTTTTTTTCTCTAGCAGAACTGAAGGGGTCAAGAAATGAAGTGGGTTGTGGAGGGGGGGGTATGCGGGTCAAGAAACAATGGGAGACGGGCAGGGCAAACCGGGCAAGCAACAATGCACTAAGAAAGAGGGGGCAGGGCAAGCAATAATGCGGGAAGGGGAAAGGGATGAAGTGGGTGCAAGTAAAGGGGAAAAAAGTGCCTCTCAAAGTGGTGAACAGTGGAAGGACACTGAGCAGGGGAAGCAGTACTAGAGCCATGCTCCAGGGTAGGGGCAAATGCACAAAGAGGAAGTGAATCTGGCAAAGAGAAGAAAGGAAATGAGCGACTATGAAGCCAACCAACAGTAAGCAGTGGAATGGCTCTAAGACCTGTATAAGTAAACAAAATGTCTTGAAAGCAACAGCGCATACACGGTCTTAGGTGAGATCGAACATTTAGGGTGAAGAAGGAAAGGGGTAAGGTGTCAAAGACACAAGGAGGCTGCCAAACATACTAAAGGGAATAAAACAAACCGTGCCACAAAAACATTTAGGAGCCCTAGGGGGAAGGCAGTAGAGTGTTTAAGGAAGAGGAGCGAATGTTTCCGGCCTGATGGGAAACAGCCTTCATCTGCACGACTTTTTCCACGCAGGCAATTGCCAGACAGGTAAGTATTTGTACTTTTACCATGCAGTATTATACCACACAGGTAAGTACTTTGTAAATAACATACTTTTTATGTTATTTTAAAAAAAAAACAATTTTAGGGTGTAGGGATGGGTAGAGGTAAGGGCGACTTGAGGGTTCTGTGTGGGAAAAGGGAGGGAGGTGAGGGTGACTAGGGTTTTTGGTGGGTAGCGGTAAAGGGAGTTGAGGGTAACCGGAGGGCTCGGTGGGTGGAGGTAAAGGAAAGGGTCGGTGACTTGAGGGCTCATGGTGGGTAGAGGTAAGGAGAAGTGAGGGTGACCTGAAGGCATAGGGTTGAGTAGAAGTAAAGGGGCGTGAAGGTGATTTGAGGGCTCTGGTGCGGGTAGAGGTAAAGGGAGTGAGGGTGACTTGAGGGTTTGGGGTGGGTAGAAGTGAGAAATTGGTTTGTTGGTTGACTGGGGTGAGAGCCCTGGTCAAGCAGCCACAATCCTTGTCAGGAAGAGGCACAAGACATCTCTAAATTAACCTGTGCTCATCCTCCGCTAAGGCGGAGGAGGATCGTCACACTGAGCAGGTCAAAAAGGAAAAATAAAAGAATGACTCATTGTTATTATAATTTTATTTTTCTTTCCTTGCTCAGCTGGGATGGGGCGAGGCTGCTCTGCTCACAGAGCAGGGCAAGGGAGGAGTGGTTTGCCCACCCCAAGTGCGTATGATGCTTTGGCTAGCCAAAGCCTCATGCGCATTGCATGTTGGAGAACATGCCCAGGCTCCCATTCCCTGGCTGAGCGCCGAACCACTGCGCTCCGGCATTGCAGCATTGTGATTGGCTATTGGGAGCCTGGTAGCCGGGTGCTTCCTGCTTTCTGCCCTGGAGTCCTGGAAGCAGGTGAAGAGGACAGAGAGGTGGCGGCAGCACATAGGTAAGTGTTATTTTTATTTTTCATTCCCTCTCCTGCGACCTGCCCCCCCCGCCCACACTGCCATTAAATGCCAGCCGCCACTGCCCTCTGGTAGCTTGGCACAGAGCAGTCAGGCTTAACTTAGAGACAATGTGTAAAGTATTTGTGCAACACTTCAAAGAGTAATAAAGTGAAACACCACACAAAAAGAATCCTACATCAAGTTAGAAAAATAGAACTTTCTTTAATAAATAAAACAAGACCAAAATGATAACAGTCCAATCAGTAGAACCGGGGAAATGCAATTTTAAAGATTATAGTGAAAATAGAGCCAAAAAGCACAAAGCATTAAGTACCTTAAATCCTGGTTTGTGTAGCGTTACAAGGATCCGTGTTAAAGATGCGTCATGCAGCCAAAACGATGCGTCAGTTCTGAGGTGCGGCAAGACTGCAATACAAGAGTCTACGTCTTCATCGAGGATCCTGTCGACGGGACTTGCAAAGTGAAGTCCGGCATCGAGGATGCGGTGCGCATTCGGGGTGATGTCAGTCCTGAGGAGCTGCGAGGCTACTATGCGGAGTCCGTCGTTGAGGCTGCCATTTGCCAGCAATACAAGGGCCTGCACCGAGGATAACTCACACAGTGGAGGTTCCGATAGGGCTGCAAAGGACTTGTGGGTCCTTGCGACGGGTCCAATCCACGCAGCAGCTGCTCAAAATGCCAGCTATAAAAAAATATCTATTACACTCTATCAGTATTTCTCCAGAAGTGCCCCCAATGTTTGAAATCCTATCTGTCTGGTCAGCAGGACAACTGCTTGCATTTAAAGGGGAACTGAAAAACCTGTTATCCCAGTGCTGGGTCCTCATCTAGATCTGCCTGCTGGAAACAGGGTTCACTAGCAACCCCAAGGATAGCCTACATTGCTGTTCAGTACATGGGCACTCTCAGGATGCTTTCAATGTAATTATAACTGCTCTTATGCAAACTTCTGACCAGGAACAGGATCTTCCATGTTCTTAAAGCTATGCATACATGATACAATTGAACTAACTCCCAGTAGTTACTTAGGAATTCACTCCATCACTCTAGAACAGGGGTCTTCAAACTGTGGGGCGCGACCCCCAGGGGGGCCGTGGAGCGATGCAAAGGGGGTCGCGCCTTCCCAGTCACACTTCTGCCGAGGCCCAAGGGCTTCAGCCCCCCCTCTTCCCCCGTCCTGCGTCTCAGCCCGGTCTGCTGCAGTGCAACTCGAGCTGCTGGGGGCTCAGCTGGGCAGTGTCTGGAGTCTTCTCTCCGGCACGCCCGAGTTTTTCACAGGTCTTTAAAGACCATTTGCATATTTACATGCCTTTGTAAACTGGTTACAGAGGCTTAGTTTTTTTCCTGGTTCCAGTACCCCCTGGGCAACCACTCTGCCTATTCCTTACATTTGTATTTTACATTTACTGCTGCAGTGTGAGAATGCATTTCATGAAAAGGAATATAAAGAAGGGTTGCCAAAAGAAAAATGCCTGCCGTGTTTTGTTTAAAGAGCCTGCAAAGACCTCCTCTTGACACTAAATAGACTTATAAATAAAAAAGTATGTATGCATTCGTTATGTGACTTTTCTGTCTTTGTTCTCTTTAATTATCAGTCATGGATCATTGAGGCAGCCCTAGAACACAATTAAAAGTGCTTTCTATTTATATTTGCTGTTCGAAGTATGCACAGATAAGTGCTTAAAATACAGCTTTAGGTGACTGCTTATTTTTGTACCGACTGGGCCATCAAAATAATCTGCTGGCAACCCTAACCATAGGACTGGAAGTTTGTTGCAGGATCAGCACATTATTTATTTCCTCGATCCCCGATTAATGCCATAATAGCAATAGTTTAACTTACATCTTAAACCCTACGCCGCCGTCCATAACATGCTGAGTTACTTCAAGTGTCTGGGAATGCACTCTGCATTCAGACAACTCACTCGTCATTCTCGCCCTTCACTTTCACGCTCACCCTGCATTCACAGCGATCACAATGCACTCACACCATTCACCCGCTCACCCTGCACTCACAGTGATCACTCTGCCCTCACAATGCACTTGCGCTGTTCATCCTATACCTCACCCTGCAGTCACACGAGTAACTACTCATCCTGCACTCATGTGACACTTCACTCACCTGTCCCCCTCACTGCTCAATATGGAACTCACTCAAACAAGCCCATCAGTAATCATACACTCATTCGTCCCATTCTGAACTTGCATCCGCACCTAAATTCATAAGCCACCTCACTCACCCTGCAGTCACTCCTCTTACCCTACTCTCACACTGTTGCATCGCTCACCGTGCACTCACATGGGCACTCTTGTCACCCACACAGTGCAGAGGGTTAACGTTCCTGCTACAAAGAATATGTACCATGCAGATCACAGAAATGAGTGTGAGTAAACTATGAGTAGCGCTATAAAAAAATGAAATGTTTGTCAGAAAGGTGCTATAGAGAGATGAGGTGAATTGTTGGTGAGTGGCAGTGAAGGAATTCATGGAGAAGGAGGAAACTGGGGTGGGGCACCAAAAAGACTGTTGCACCGTGTGCGACCAGTGTTAGGACCAGCCCTGGCTGGGAGTGTTAAAGGTGAAGTGAGAGGTTGAATGGGGAGAGTTCAGAAGTTGTAAAAGGGGTGAAAGAAAATGGCCTGCAAAGTGAGAGAGGGATCCGGGGTTAGGAGAGGACAGAGGGATGGAAGGGAGGGGGTGAGCGGAAAGCTGCATGGGTAAACTGCTTAACTCTGCACAAAACCGCCAGGGTTTTAAGGGACCCCTGCTTCTCCCGTCCAGGGCCAAGTGAGCTTCTAATGTGGCAGCACGTATTCCTGCGGAGTGGAAGGCCCTTCACAAAGGTTGACTAGAAATCTTTCTGATGTTAATTGCTGTATTTTGGTTATACACTGGTACTGATGGGGTGAAATCTTTCCTCAGTGTTACTGTGTACACGGCATCACATAACATCATTTACCTTTTCTTCCCACACAATTTAGTCAAGCCTGTCACGTAATTTGGTCCTCACCTGCCTCATAATTCCAGTAGCCCTGCCTACAGGTTTAGAAATTTTTGTCAGGAGGGGGGTCCTTACGCCTCAAAATGTTGACAGGGGGGTCTCGGCATCCAAAAGTTTGAAGACCTCTGCTCTAGAATCTTGACCGCGCTATCCAACATTGCTGAATAAATACATGGTTATTACTGTGAACACATTAGCCATTCTCTCAACATTTCACGCCTTGCAGTTTGTGATTTGATGGTCCTTTTGGGTAAATGCTGCATTAACAAAATGACACCTTTCAGTCGAGACCTTTGTCGAGTGGGACACATTTGCTGTACTTGATAAAGAAAAGACATCCGTCATTGTTAGCTTGGTGTTCCTCTTTCACAGAGTGGTACAGGGGGCTTATGGCCTCCCCGCCTTCATTCTTTGTGCTGTCTCACTTGCGTTTATTCACCATCTATACTTCCCACTATGTTTTGTGACCACCAGGCAGCCATGGCTCTTCTTTAAGGCGTCCTGAGTAGTGCAGATACTTTATAGTCAGTTATTTAAAGAGAGACTGGATCCGGATTACATGCATCCAGTGTTACCTCTACCTTCAAAACCCTATCTGCATTCGTTGTTCGCCTCCTTCCTATCCACACCACTCTAGAGCATGGGTGTCCATCAGAGGTCCATGAGACCCGGAACAAGGCCTCATGTTTAGCATAATCACTGACTAAATTCATTGTAAGGAAATGTATTTTCTGTTATGTTAAAAAGATTTATAAAGTGCGCGAATACCCTAGGGTGTCTTGGCGCTGGCTGAACATGAACACGCTAAGATTGGCGCATTTGTGGAAACCCTCAAAATCTGTCATGAATCCAGCCATCCTGAACCAACATTGGGCATCCCTGTTAAGAACTGTCAGCATTTCTTGCCTTTGAGCTTTATTGCAAGGTCTGTTTAAAAATATGTATACAATTTCAAAGAGCTGGTAGTTTTCTCGTTCAGTGGGACGACAGACCTTTGACGTTTTAATGCACACTAGCCCATTATAAAGCACTTCTATTAACCAAATGATTTTGCACATTTGATTGTTTTTTAAAGTGTCACACCCCTCCCCGGCATGAGCATAGTGTTGTCACTGAGTATTTTACTTTCTATGCTCGTTTTTGTTTTTTACAAGTCTACCCCCAGATTTCAATTGAATGTAATTGCCATTTACAAGTGAGTGCTTGTGAATTGCCCTAAACCGCTTTCCCTCGGCTCCGAGCTGTCTTATCAAGGCAGCGTGGCACATACCTTCAGGAACAGCTTCATGAATTCCATTCAGGAGGCCGAGTTTTTCAGGAAACAAAGAGTGTGCTGTATTTGTTTTGTAAAGGACTGCCTTTGTGCGCGTGGTTCCCACTCCCACGAGCTCCGTGGCAGACATTTTGGAGTTGTTGAATAAAGTCTGCTTGTCAGCTGGTTCCTAGCTGGGCTTTCATTGTGTGCTTCCCCGCCCTGCTGTGTGGGCAAGGTTTGCTGTAAACTGGGTCGGAGGGGCATGGAAGTGTTTCGCTGCTCATAGTGCTGACTCTGCTTCTAGGAGCCTAGGACAACGGTGCAGTGTTCCGCACTCATCTGAGACCCAAGTGATGCGTCACGTGACATAAATACGTCCTTCCTCCTTCAGTAGACCACGTGGGATGTAAGGGCAGGAAGAGATGCTTACTAGCAAGCTAGCTCAATGGGATTAGTGCTAGAGGCATAGTCCTGTGGCTCTCTGGTTTGAATTTGTTCCTCTGCTTCATTTAGAGGGCATTTTAATGGGGTATTCCCAGCACACCAGCCCTGCTACTGAAACGCACTCCTTTTTAGGCAGCTGTGCACATGTGATCGAGCAACCCTCAGTCACTCACAGTGCAAGACATCTAGTGGGTGAAATGGGCTAACCCAATGTCTCATGCTGTCATGGGCAGATGCAAAATGTGAATTACACTTGAACAAAGCAATGGATGAAGAGGTGTGACCGAAAGCCCCGGAATATCTGTGTGTATTTTTATTATGATTTTAAAAAAAATGTGGCTGCGAGACCGCTAAATCTAGGCTAGATTTAAAAAATCCCCACCTACAAGGATTACCACTCTACGTTAGACAGCCCAGATGCGGATGGTGTAGTGGGGACCCCTCTGGCACACCAGCTAAATCATGGCCGGGCTCCCTCAGAATAAATGAGGCCCTATATCGATAATGTTAACCCAGATCATGTACTGAAACTCACAAAATTGACATATCTTTGTGCCATGTTTATAGTTTGTTTATTTTAAAATACACATACAGGCTGTTGAAAGATGGTAAAAAGGTATATTCGTTTGATGAGCAATTAATCTACTCGATTCCACCTTTAGTAGTTTGTCGCATTTTTCAAAATAAATTGTATTATACCAAAGAAAATGAGAACAAATGCTAGCCTTTCCACAAAAACTCAATCCCGAAAGACGATTATTGCTAATTGCCAGACTAACACATTAATTATATGTTCTGCAGTGCAAGCATAACACAGTAAGGAAGCAAAACTCCCCAAACGACAAGGCGGACATTGCTGCGTTTGTGAAGTGCGTTTAATGGTTGCAGCAGTTGCATTGGTTTCCCATTGCTGTTATAATGCATGTTACCAGGTAGGGCAGGAAAGGCAAGCAGGTGGCGGGTAGCTTCAATTTCTTTACCCTATATAGATGTTAATGATGAATGCTCCATCAAGCAGCGAATATTTTTCTAGTCCAACTTCACGGTCTTCATTGTGTAGGCTATTTATTTATGTATTTAACATGAGCAGTCTGACGTTCCAAGCAGACATGGCATACATAAGGGCTGAAGAAATGCATAGCATGGAATCATGTTATGGTGGGGAGCACACATCAAGAATGAAGCTAATTTGTGTAGAGGGATCTGTAAAACATAGACAAGTGGCCAGGCATAGTTTCATGATGAACATGTTTACAGTTTAGATATGATGTGTATCTTTAGGTATGTGTTCTTTATCACTCGAATCTCATGAGATGGCTCTTTAAATCTTCTTTAAACAGTTGAGCGTAGGGCAGGCCCAAGTGTGACCATCAAGCAGGTCTGTTTGCACATTCGTGGAGGGTGTTTAGTAAGTAGAACAAGACATCAGTGAGTTAGTCTGTGGAAATCACATGAACCACATTCAAAGAATTGTCAACAGCTAGTAGAGTTCCCTGTTTTTAGCCTTTTGAAGAAAGAGAGTGGTGATCAACTTGAATAATGTCCTGGTTGCAATATAAAGTACCGTTTCATTGGATAGAAGGAATACTCCAGTTGGGCATAGGGTGGGATGTTCTGGGGGAAGACGTGGGTACCTGGTGTATGGATACTTTGCATATGGCTGGGTCTGAACTGGGGTGGCGAAATGAGTAAAGATCGATGATGGTTTCAACCCAGATCTGTGATTGGGGGGAGTGTGAGAAGCTGGTCTGGTATATGATGTCCACTAATGTAAGTGGACACACCTTGTTCATTCCAGACAACCCTTATGGTGATTTAAGAGGTCTCAGACAACCTTAGAAAGCTATCCAAGTGGTAGCTGTGGAGAGCAGCTTTCAGGCTTAGTCTTGAAGGAGTGTAAAGCAGCTTGTTTTACCAGAATGCAATCTTATAGTATAGATTAAATGAAAAAGAACCACACAAAGTATTTATGAAAACATGTATTTATTATATAACACTATCTAGTATGTTTACAGTATCTCCTACATGGAGATAGACACAAAGCACACAATACTTTAGCAAAGAAATCACAGTAAATAGCACTAATACACAGTGGGCTGCAGGGGGGGGGGGACCAAACATATACTAAGAAAGTGGCATAAGGGCTCAGAACGGGAGGGGGTGGTGGGCAGGGGGTGTCTCGAGATGGGAGCTGGACTGAATAGCTGAGTGGGTTATAACGCTTGTATGTAAAAGAATGTATACTACAGGAATAACTATGTGTTAATGAAGATTTCCTATTAGGATGTTGTGTATTGATACTGACGAATGTTTAATAAAAAGAAGTTTAAAAAAAAAGAAAGTGGCATAAGAACCACAACTCGAGTCAGAACAATGTCGAGAGGATGTAGAATTGCTGAGGACACACAGAACCACCCAAGGTAAGTAGATAGGGACCCCACGGAGAGCGTGTGCAGTGTGTGAGCATGACCGCGTGCTCCGTACAAGTCTGTGCAAGTCGTGGTTGGATTTTTAAAGATTAGGGACCCTTCCCAGTGGACCCTAAAGAAACCCAGTGGAAGACAGAAGGTTGGAGAACCACCCCACCCGTGTATACCGTGGTACCCAAGTTACCTATCCCAGGGAAGCTGGGTGCATAGGTGTGAAGTTTAGTCGGAAACCGCAGTCAAACCCAATGGAGGACTTCAGGAAAGTGCTGCTGCTGGAAGAGGAGAAAGTGTCCGGAGGAATCCAAACGTGGATTCTTGAAGAGGAGTACCTAAAAGCAGAGGGGACAGTGTCTGTCACTCAGGGGGGACCAGGAGACATGGAAGATGGATGCCCTCCGATGTTGGGTGCTTCAGGGAAGATGATGGTGACCTTGACTCTGCAGCTGCGAGGACCAGGCAATGCTGAGGATGACCAGGACCTGGATACGAGCTGTCCCATGAAGGATGTAGAGTGCTGAGGGGTCGGTGTCCGACAGAAGCACCAACAAGCCTTGGCAAATGCAACCTATGCAGGAAGTCAAGAAGGTGCACGGTTGGGACCAGCAAGGTCCAGGAGACTCCCCGCAAGCAGCGGAGTCCGGGCAGGCCCCAGGCAATCAGAGGAGCCCAAGGAAAACAAAAGTGACCCTCAAATGGACCCACAAGCCGAAGGCACAGGAGTCGAGAGAGGACCTCAAGCAGCCCACCAAAAGATGCAGGCCACGATGCAGTGTGGCTGAAGATTCTAGTCACTGGAGTTGCTCGAGATTGGGGCTACTTGGACCCCAGAGATCTTCTTGCAAAGATGTCAACAAGCCTTTGTAACTGCAAAGGGGGCATGGTACCCAGGGGTTCAGTTATTGCAACCCCCACAAGGACTACTGGCCTCAAACTTGGTAAGAGGGGAGAGCAGGCCTCGGGAGATGAGGAAAACTACCACCTGTGTTGCAGAGCCCACGGAGTCCGGAGGAGCTTGGGATCTGCAGACTGGTCTTCTTCGTTGTGGTGCCTGCGAATGCAGGGGAGTGACTCCTTCACTCCAAGGGAGATTACTTCAGTTGTCTGTGATGCTTCACAGGCCTTGGAAGGTTCCTGTATGATGCACAGGCACAGACGATGCAGTAGACTGGAAGGGAGACAAAGTCAGGCCCAAACAAAGTCCAGCGAAGTCCAGAGTGCCCAGATGGTAGAAGTGCAGTGGTTTCAGTTCTGAATCTTATCCCTTAAGTACCCTAGGGAAAGGGCTGGGATGATTCAGGGGACCCTCCCAGGGGGGAGGTTACTCCCATGTCCTTTGTCCAGTTTCACGCCAGAGCGGGAGCCAACGGCTCCCAGGACTAGTTTGAACTGGACTATGTACAGGGACACCAAATGTGCCCCTCATGCAGACTTTCAGGCGCTGGCAAGCGCACCCACCCAGCCCTAATACACTAAATCCTGTCTGGGTGGTGGCCACACCTCCCTGTGACAGGATGCCTATTGTTCTACCTTCCCCTGCTCGAGCTTGGCTGAGCAGCAGAGGGCAGAATTGTCTCTGGTTGGCAGCAACCATTTTGTGCTGTCCGGGACTAGAAGGCTGGTACCGGGAACACTGAGCCTAACGGAGGGCTCTTCCAGTGCTTGGAATCATACCTCCCACACCGTTTATGGTGCTGGAGGTATGATTCAAACATGTTTGATACCAAACATGATTAGGATTCGTTGCAGCCTTTTTCGAGATGGTCATCGTGCGATTACGTGATGCCCCTCTATATAGTATATGGCTGCTTCACTGACAACCCGGGAGAATAGGCTCCGTAGGCTGCAGGGGTGTCCTGCTCATGCAGGGTCACCCTCTCACTTAGAACCAAGCACCCTAACCTCAGGATTGTAAAGGCCTGCTATAGGGGTGACTTATAGGTTTTAAGTGCAGTGACCCTTAGATATGGTAAACCTATATCTTTAGTAAGTGGTGCATGCACCATCTTACACAGGCTGCAATGGCAGGCCTGTAGTTCTATTTTGAATGGTCTCTCATTGGTGGCATAATACATGCTGCAGCCCATAGGAGACCTCTGGGGTACCTATGTCCTGGGTACATGGGTACCATATACTAGGGACTGACGAGGGTACCCCAGTATCCAATCTGGGATGTACCTAAGTACTGAACAAACCAATTTAGGGAGAAAGCAGATAGACTGGGGTCCTGATTAGCAGGATCCCAGTCAGACTAGTCAAAACACAGCTTAGCACCAGGCAAAAAGTGGGGGTAGCCATGCAGAAGGATCCTACCTTCTTACAGTGATTGTCTGAAAAGTTTAATTGCTCCGTCCATCATCTCCTTGTGTTTACCTGGTGTGGGGACCCAGCTGCAGGGCGGACTGCACATTTGGATGATCTCCCTCAATCCTCCTTACAGGGATGCCATTTAGGTTTGGGCTTTCATTGAGATGGAGGCCATGGATTAGGGCACTATGGTCGAAGATGGCGGCCATCTTCTACTGAGGAATATCTGTCAAACACTTAGGCGGCATGGACTCTAGCTTGAAACCGCTCAAGACTAGGCAGCCATGTTGGATTATGTCCCACCTTTTGTTTGGCCATAAGGAAGACTATGAAGAGGAACATTAAAAAAAAAGAACCCTGGTAAACTAGGTTCAGCCAACATTTGTGCAGACATGAATTTATTTTTTACTTGTTACCCTGTGAAAAATTTCTGTACCATAACCTTGTGCTTTTGTTATAACTTTATCTAAAACTGTGCTTTTGTAAACTGTCTATTGGGTAATATGTTTGGCAGGTACTCCATAGAATGGGTTTAGGCCCTCATTTTATTAAATGGGTTAAATTATTATGCACTAGCCCAAACGCCTCAGTGCGTACAGGGCATTGCGTATCACCTGCCATAGAATTGCAGCGCAGCACGAGGCAGGGTTCCCACTTGATATTTGCTATGGTAATGGAGCCATTGGCATGTCGTATTAAGCAAGCCAAGGGGGGGATGAGGTATATTGATAGGTGCGACCGAACATATAACTTCCTTCTATGCAGATGACGCCATGATATACTTGAGACGGCCGGATCTCTCAGTCTCGATGTTGCTGGCCGAACTAACAAAGTTCTGGGAGGCCTCAGGTCTCCGAACTGGGTCGACTCAGGAACAGACCACTGGAACAGCTCCCGCATGTAGATTTACATTGGACAGTAGACAATGTCCGGTATTTAGGAATATTTATAACACATGAGGAACAGCGGTTTTATGACACAAACATGGGACGGGTGATAGAAGGCCTACGTCACACCATCCACTTCTGGAATACACGGAGACTGTCCCTAATGGGCAGAATAGCCCTTATTAAGATGGTAATACTATCAAGATGTTTATACGTTATGCAAGTGACATTCCATGAACTGCCTCGAAGGGTCTTCAGAGAGCTAGACTCACTTCTAGTGGAACTTATGTGGTATGGAAAGCAATGTAGAGTTGGCCTTGACACACTGCTAAGGGAGTGGGGGAGGGGGGACAGGGAGCTAGAGATCCCTGACCTGGAAATATATTATCTGGAGGCACAGCTCCAACATTCAATACATTGGTTGGATACTGCGCCTGATTTGGGAAAGGTCCTTGTTGGCAGGCACTCGTGACGGACAACAATTGGGATCACTAGGCATTTCTGTGTGCTATGTGTTTTTGTGGCTGCCTATTGTATATTGACTGTCTGGCCTTGGAGTGACAGGGGCTGGGGAGGTGCAGTGGTTCCAGAGAGTCTGGGTGAGTCAGCAGTAGGCTGAATAGGCCTGATTTGCATTCGAAGTGGTGGAAGGAGCAGCACCTGTATCTGAATAGGGCTGTGCCTGCCTTCCACAATGCCGGCTCCGCCCCCATGTGGTGTGTCTGGGGCCAGGGCCTACACTAACAATAGAGGTGGTTGTGCACTTGAAAAGGTATTTTAAAGTGCTCCCCAGAACTGGTTTGGTCTGGGCTGAGAGCCCTATGCCAGTGGGCAGAACAAAGACTTTGTACAGTATAAGTACTGGGGATGTGACCCCAGTTGAGATGTGCTTACTTGGAACTTGCGGGCTGCTGGACTGCCAGGAGGAACCGCCGTTTGGGACCAAGCCACTGCTGGCTGGGGGGGCTGAAGATGCTGCCCCCCTTGCTAAGGGGTCCTGCGTGCTGGCTTGCTTGTGCCTTGCTTCCTGCCCCTAGAAGGGAGAGAAATAGCGCATGGTGAGTGCTTTTCCTGGCCCTGGAGAGAAGAGCGTTTTGCTGGCTCTCCTCTTTGAGCAGACACGTGGTGGGGGCTGAAATTGGTGCCAAAGCCCGAAACGCGGGCTCACCAGCTAAGAGTGCTGCAGGAGACGCCGCAGATACAACATTCGGGCGGGAGCCTACCCCGCATTCTGGTGCCAGGAGGAAGTCTCGGCTCGTTGCCGCTACAACCGGAAGCCAGGCAGAACGGTGCCTGGTTGTGGACGGAGTCCGGGGAACCCTCTGCGTAATCCAAGCAACGCTGACGTTTGTGAGGGCGGGGCCCAACGAGATCGAGTCGGGCCTCGCGGGCTCCTGGGATCGTCAAGAATGGGTCTCCCCGCCAGTGAGGAACCGAGGAGCCTGGGGCACACTTTCCCCCAGCGTCGCAGCTGCGCCGCATGGTCGCCGACAGCTGCATCCGTTCCTCCTGCTTCGGGAGCTTCTTGGTTGCTCCGTGCTTGTGGGAAGCAGCGCTCCTCCTCTCCCGGCCCGTAATGTGAGGAAAGGAAATGCCAGGTGAGGAGCTGAGTCTGCGTCACCACACGTGGCCAGGGTAGCAACTGCCCCGTGTGGTAGTGGGCAGCTGCCGGAGTGACCCTTGACTCCACAGCCCTACTTTTTGGCGAGAGGCCTTGTTGGGGTTCTTGGTAGCTCAGGATAAACTTCGACGGAGGCCCCCGAGCCTTGGTGGAGGAAGGGACCTCCACAAAATTACCGCTCAGTCCAGGTGGTGAGCGCAGAAGCGCTGGGACTTCCGATTGGGGACTCCTGGATATTATTTGGATACGCCTGAGGCGGGCATAATATGATTAGGAGACGTGTGCCCTTGGCTATGATGTATGTATTGTGGCAAGTGTGTACTAAGGTGCACTGAGGATAATAAGTGTGCACCTTATAAGGGTTGTACTATGAAGTACTGCTTATTATGTTCAGTGATGGTGCATAGGCACCCGTATGTTATGCATAATGTGTTATGCTAAAGTACAATGCTACCAATAGTTATTGGTTATCCTCAAGTGTAAGGTTTATGACTATTGCCCGATTGGCAACCTGGTGTAGATAATCCCTGTAAATACATGGCAAGTGCCTGGTAGCACAGTGTATATATGTGATATGTTCTAATGTGTTTTATGGATAATACAAAGGCTATTTTCTTATAACCTTGTGTGGAGTTTCTTTTGTGGTGTGCCTAGTGTGTCGCTGCTGTGTGTGTGTTGCGCAAACGCTTTACACATTGCTTCTGGGATAAGCCTGACTGCTCTGCCAAGCTACCAAGGGGGTGAGCAGGGGGTTATCTTCAGCGTGTAACTCCCTTACCCTGACTAGAGTGGTGGTTTCTGCCTGGCTTAGGCGCATACCCTAGCCAACCAGAAATCCCATTTCTAGCAGTAAGCTTAGCAGACGATTTGCAGTACTGGGACTAACAGTGGCTAAAAGACGTATAGCGATTCATTGGATGAGCAGTAAACCCCCCAACTAGGGAGAAGTGGGAGGGGGACTTGATGGAATGGGCAAATGTAGAAGAGGAGCATATGAGGAGGACAAGAAAGGGTGATAAATTACCTGAAATGCTACTCGCATGCTGCATGATCTGTGGAACCCTGAAGCATACTCAAAACCAGAGAGCGAAAGGGTGGTGAACCCAGAGTTGGTGGGTGAGCTGGAGAGAGCACATTGATTGATTACCAGCCTCATTATCTCCATCTGTAATGTTCCTATACTGTATAAGGAGCAGGATTTGTTTGAACTACATGGAAGCTGTAAGGGGAGGGTGGGTTGAGGGTGTTAACTCATCATTATAAAGACTGCAAACAATTTCTTGTTTTATGAAACACAGTGTATGTTGAAATATCAGAGTTATAATATTCTGTAAGAGAATACTGTTAAAAGCTCAATAAAGACAATTTAAAAAGAAAACTGTCTATTGGGTATTGCAAACTGTAACTATGTAAAGGACTCCGACACCCATCTAGGTAATGTTCATGCTGCATAAAATTGCAAATAAAAAATAATATTAAGGGAGACCATCAGGTTGTTGCAATTTTCTAATTTGCTAAGCATTAGAGCATTTATTAAAGCCTTATTGGTATGGATTCGGCGAGATGAGAACCCATGGTGTATTTTTTGCATGTTTATTACTTGGCTAACTGTCATTGGTGGAACTGAGGCAGAAGGAGCATTCCATATACTGACAGCTCATGAGTGAAATGAAGACATAGGTAACCGCATTGCTCCCTACTTTCACAAAACACAAACTCATAATAAGAATGGAGAGGTGGTAAGTGAAGCACCCGTGCATGTTTATGAATGCCCTTTATAATGGTATCTGTGATATCATGTTTTAGGTCATGGGCAGTGGACCTAGGACAAGATATGATGTTATTAGGTAACCACAACTAGTCAATTTTAGAGTTTTTTAGTCTTTGCTTCATAACCATAAAACACTTGAACTCTGTTTTTCACTGAATTTCTGAGGTGTTTTTGAAAGTTATTATATTGTGAGCAAAAGAAACACTAACTTACTCTTACTAAAATGTTTTTTAAGTTTTATTCCATGCTTTTATATTTCATTATTATTTACCCGCCATGCAGTCAATTACCCCATTCAACCACTCCCTCCCAACGTGCCCCTGCCATGGGATGCACCTATTTGCCATATGACCTGGCCTATGTATGGCCACTGTGCAGTCAGTCCCTACAGCACACAGGCTTCAGCCATGCCCAGCAGGGGTCAGGTGCAGGTACTTGTCCGCTTCCACCCTCTGCAGGTAACCCCAGTGAGGCCAGCCCCAATAGCTCTTGAACATGGATTTGGGCAACAATGCAAGACCTGGCCCGTGGCCAGACCCTGTGCCTATCTCTGTGTGACCAACCATCACTGCTCACAGCAGGAAGTGACATCAGGAGGTGGCCTGTGACCAAGCTTTGCATCTAAACCACCAGGTGCCCAATTCCAGCTGGTCACAGCCATTATATGACCAACCATGACTGTACCTGGACTCGAACTGTTTACAGCTGGATTTGGATTCAGGCCTTGGCCTGTACTAGACCCATCCCACTGAGGTAGGTGCAAACAGCTATCAGCCTCCATCACACTGAGACAGCTGTACACAAACGTTTGGCACCCGCCTCATGCACAAAGCACTCACTGGATAGTTTGTGGACAATGCAAATTTGCACTATTAAATTTTCTTTTTAATTTTTATCCACAAAATACAATACAATTAAAAGAAATGCACTGATATCACATGCTGTGTGTACTGGTTCACTCTGAGTGACCATGGAGGCACACATTGCACCACAGTTACCCCTTATTAAAAACTCCAGAAGGAAGCACAATATTGCATTTGTTGTAAGGACAAGATTGTGATCCAGCGCAAGGCCAATACCGGATCAGGGATCAATACTCTATAAAATTGCAGAACAATGGCCCATACACATTCACCCAAATCCCCGATGCGCTGGGGTCAATTTATATATGTTCAATTCTTTTCCTTCGAAAATCCATGTATGACATTTTAAAATACTTATCTAACTTATACATTAACTTTCCTTCTATTTGGTCGATGAACCAATTAGTTGAATAGTTCTTGGTAATGTTACTACTATCTAACTAACTCTTCAATCCGCTAAATAAACACAGACTCTCGTCTAAGTTAATAAAGCTTTATCTCAAATTAAATGATAAAAATGCTCAATGCATACGGTCACAAGTGCAAACAATGAACTCACAAAGGGGGAGAAAAACAGCAATTTCAGATGGAGACAAACTCATCAATCAAATAATGACATGTTCATGAAGGAGTGAATAGATGAAGAGACAAAAGTTTCAGAGACAAAATACATTTGCAGGTAATTTTTGCAAGAACGAGTTAGACTAATACTAACCAAAAGGATCTGTAGAAAACCACCCCTCTGGCCAAAGTGATGGTGGGGGTCCCCTGAGATAGAATCAGGGAACAAAGATTACAGGGACAGGAACGGGACAGGACAGGAACAGCTAGGCCTCTCTGCAAACCGACGGACAGCGACGCATCTCCCCTCTCTCTCTCTGTAGCCAGCCTAACCCCACCACACATCTAAAGGCACCCCAGTTATACCCTAAAACCTACATGTCCGTCCCACATCAGTTGAAACATTTTACGAAACTAGGCAGATGATTGGAGAATTTTAGAGGTGGACCGTCACACCACTTGTGACTTTAGTCAGAATTTGGGCTTGTTCATTGTTCTACACCCATTCCCATGATTACATAATAGTTCCGTTCACACGATTTAATTCATGTTATAATTGTACATAAATTTAAGCAATGTCCGCGGAAGGAGTCTTTCTGTCCCACGGTTAGTCACATCCCTTGGCAGACGATCATCACATTGGCCTTCAACCCTTGTATCTCTTCTGCTGTGCTCAGCACTTCGGTGTGCCTCTGACAGATCAATTTCACTCGTTTATCCTGCCCCTCCTTTATTCGGCTAAGTTAAGGGAAAATGGCGTTTCATCCAGCTCACTAGAGCAAATGGAAAATGAACATTCATTAATTATATGATAATGTAGTTTTCACTGTTTACCACCCACCTTTGCACTATTCCCTGCTAGCGTTTTTCCTAGCATAGTTTTATGCAAAAGCAGTATTATTTTTAATTTCAAAGCAAGCTGCAACATGCAAACTACGAAATGTACATGCGGCCTAGTCATGCATTATTTCTCGTTTTTTCCAAAGCACAATGTAAATATGGTTTTAGTTCTTTCATGCATTCTCACGTTAGTGCATGCATGCGCAAAGCAGTTTTCCCTTGTGTTCATGTAAGGTGCACGTTAATTTTCTATTACTACTTACTGTTAGTACGTATTATGGGGGTATTCATTCGAGCAGGTTTCTTTTTTGCGAAATCCTGCTCCATCAATTGTTAGCCAATCAAACAAGTCTGGACTGAGTTTGCTGTGAGTCGTAGCCGCCTATGAGTTAATGGGCGTGTTCCTACAAGGGAGGGGTTTATGAATGTAAGTGTGAGTGCTCTAGAAGTTTCCAGAGGTAGTCAACAGACTGTCAATGTCAGTATGAGGGGCTCACATGCGCTTCTAAGCCTGGCATGGAGAGCAGGAATAAACATAGATTTCCCATCAGGAACACTTCTGGCAGCAGCAGGGCTCCTCTCCGAAGAACTAGGTGGACCATTAGTATAGCAGGTCTGTAAGGTCTGACAACAGGCCATGTCTGTGCCTAGCTCAAAGATTCCTTGTAAACGTCTGCATCACTACATGCACTTATCAGGTGCAAGGCAAAGGAGACTTTGAGGAGGTAGCAGAGCACTGGCCTGTTGACTGCTGTCTGGGCAGTGTGTGGAGGGGAATACCTATGGGTCATCACTGTTATGGGCACCTACTGATGTGTAACATTTAGGGCACCAGGTAAGAAACTACTCTAGGGTAGGAACCTCTTCCAGAAAATAGCCTACAGCCATGTTAGACCACCAACTATTTTACACCTAAGAACCTTTAAAGAAGCTCTTATTTTAGTGCAGAAGAATGTTCCTCATAATCGCTAAAGCATTTATATGTTCACTCGCTATTTACTATTCTACCTCTCCAGAGCAAGAGTAGGACATTCTGGGTTATTTATCATGGCAGAGAAAAGCGGCACCCCTCCTTGTGGTGGGAGAGAAGGAAGACAATTCTACTACCTTGGGTGTGAATGTGAGCCACTAAGGCCAGTATATGAAAGCTACCGCCGATTTGTGTGCCCAACCACCGCCCCCGAATGATTGAGCTTTCTTTTACCTAGTTTTTGAAGGTGGTGTGGCTTGTATTTTCAGAATTATGACCTGCAACATCAGGGCCTGGTGAGTATGCGCTGTGTTCTCCTTGAATGAGTCTTGCAGAGTGAGTTTCATGGTTCTTGATAACCATCTGAAAACCTTTAGTATACCCATAAACGTGATGTTTTATTTCCTCATTAAAACGCGTGGACCAGAAATGTGGTTCAATGTTTTGTCTATTTTTATTTTGGTATTATTTTTTCCTGGTAAAGGTTGCCAAAATATATGAAAATTATGTTTTCTGGAGAAAGTTGCGCCAGTAATGTTGGCCATACTGAAAATAATTGAAATACAATCTCGAGGTTTGAAATTCTACTCAAATAAGTGTGGGGGAAATTGGTGCTAAGCCAGTATGAAGGAGACTGAGCAGTAACCTCGCGCAAAACGGGTTTAAATTTAGAGTTTACTTTAGAATAGTCAAGGTATGTTGGCAGGCCTCCTTCGACAGAGTTTTGTTCAACCGCTGTGTCAAATGCATTTTAAAACACATTCTATGAAAACTTGATAAGGTTTATATACAGTTAATTGAGTCTGGATGGACCAGGACATTTGTGTCATAGCGGGTATTGGCAAAACTGGCATTACAGAACAAAGTAAAAACTTGTTGCAATGAGTGCTTTCCATATTGAGGCAATGAATGTAACAAAAACGTGTGTTAATGTATGCATTAGATCCAGTGACACTCTAGAATCTGTTATCGAATTCTGTGTTTTACATGCTGGTAATATGCGTATTCTTTTATATATTTTCTGCCTGTGACATAATAAGTCAGTAACCTAAGGGGAATAACCTGGTTCAGTACTAGCGATCTGAGCAATAGCTCCCTGCTAAACCTCGTGGCGCTGTGATTGTCCCTTCTGCACAATGATGAGCCTGACTGTTCTAAACATCAGTTATCAGACATGGCAGTCTGGCATGCCAAGCATGACTGGCAAAACTGAGGAGCACCCTGGGAATTATACCTTGGAAGCTGGCACCAAAAGCAATATATCAGCAACTAATTTCAACGCCTGGAGAGCCTCCTGATATGAGAGATCGGCACTTGAAAATATATTAGCAGCAAACTGGCATATAATACTACCAATTCTGGTGATGGTCTATTTTCTGGTGCAGACCTTTTGACGCACTATTAACAATTTTGAGAACAGCCGTAGACAGTATGACATGACTCTAGTTTAAAACTGATGTTACTCCTCAAGGTATGAGGTTTTTCAAGGGTATATCCTGTGGGAACTACCATACAAGAAGCAGTACTGTTGCTAAGATGCAATTTATTCCCACTGTGCACCCAGGGTTTTCAACAGGGACATGTTTTTTATAGGCACATTAATGTCTCGTTGCCTAGAAATATTGTTTGTGGATCCTGTGCAAACCCCGATGTATTGGATAATTTCATTAGTACCTCAAGACCCCTCTTCATATAATGGAGCTTCCTCGGAGTGCTGGTTCGTGACATAATGGGGCTGGTATCAAAATATTTCCAGCCCTCCTAGTTCTAAGTCCATCACCTCACCCTCACCGCTTCACCTCACTTCATCTTCACTTCAATGTCCCTACAGCCCAGCTTTATCTTCTCCCAACCGCGATTCATTCTCAACTCACCCTCGCATCAATCTAAAAGTCACCTTGCCCTTCTTCACCTCATCCTCCACCTTAGTCCACATCCACTTCAACCTCACTAAACCCTTACGTAGGTTCACTTTTCTCCTCACGCAACACCTTCCTCCTCACATGCTTCTGTTCGTGCACACTTTTCTTTACAGATGCGAGCTACTGTGAGCATGTGCTCACCTAAGATTCTAGCTTCGCTGTCACTGCCCAATGTTTTTTATTGTCCACAAAGTTTATCACAAATGTTCTTTCTTGATACCACCCCAATATTTTGATGTATACGGGCAGACTTGCAAAGCAGTTGCAGATCATGCAATGTGGTGCAGCAACAAAAGTTGCTGCACTGCATTGCGTGAAAAGGAGCGAGCAGCACAGTGCCATATCTACTAATATTTAGAGGTGTTTCTCTCTTCCTCAGTGGTGGTGTCCTTTAGGGTGCCATGTGCCAGTGCACACACCCTTGCACAGTAGTGCAGATGTGTATGGTGCAAGGCTGTGTGTGTGTGTGTGTGTGTGTGTGCGATGTCTAAGCACAGGTTTTGTACTCGAAGGGTGCGCTTACATTACAAAATACAGTGCTTGTACGTAGTTTAATACCTTTCCCCACTCACTTGAGTGCTGTACAGTGCACAACACATGCAAAGCTGAAAACGTTTTGAGAAAACAAAACTTTATGGTCCTCTAAACTAAGCATAGTTGTGCTTTCTGTATGAGGCTTTACAGCATATCTAGTGGAACTATTTCATGTTTTTTGGGCACTCAGCTACTGCTACCCAATTTTCGTTTAGTTATTCCTAGATATATGTGCTGCGATCAGTGTCTCGACAACTGGGCACACCTTTTCGTATGTTGTATCCACATCTGGACACAATAAGCAACAGGTGTCCCCCAGTTCTGGACACATTATGCCAGAAGTGGTTTCCGGAAATGGACGTAGGAGTACAGGTGTGCTCACTGTAATTGGAATCAAGCTCCTTGGAGACGATATCTTGCACTGGGCAAAACTCTAAATCCGCCCTATACTACCAAAAACTCTACTTAAGAGCAGCCCAGCCTTGAGATTTTTACTAGGGCCAGGCGAAGAGGTTTAACGTGGACTCGAGCCTCCCTAAATACGTTCTTTTTCACAGTAAGTGGATTTTGTGGAATTCCCTAAAACTTCACAAGATTTTGCCTGTTTAAAAAAATCCCAACGTCAGTTAGCTGCTGCTGAAATATGGAAAATTATTTTATGCAATTCACCTTTCTAATGCAGATGCATATATCAAAGAAATTAAACCTCAGTGGGTTAACATGCAAATATGAACATTGATGTTGAAACTCAAGTGATCCCGTCACATAATTTGCGGATGTTCAAGGAAAAGACGAGTGTGTAATCTCTTCTCTTGCTCTGATAGAAGAGCTGTTTGTATTCCCTTCCAATCACTCAATCAATATTGAAATCCTCTTGAAGCGCCTCCCACTTTCCACGCCATTTTGAGTGGATGTTAGCTGAGAGATTTTCCACATATGTGCCACTGTGTTTAAAGAGGAAATGTTGACATGAATTCGCTTTTCAAGAGAAATTATAAAGGGGCGGGAAGAAAAACATGCTGTAGAGAAATAAGCGAAGATTTCCACCGACGAATCACTTTAAGTTTAGAGGAGTGCAACATTTTTGTTTGGTGGCAATCTAACAACCCGTTTGTTGTCCATCTTCTTGAGTAAAATTTAAGATAATTTTTGTAATTATTTTATTGAAATTTTGCCATCAGAAATTACCCAAATTTTCCCATACCGTGAAGCGACAAAGGAATGGAGCAGGGAAACGTGAGGTGAAAAGGTAAATTATTTACTATGCAATGAAAAGGAGACCGACGGGGCGGGCTCATGAGTGAATGACAGAACTGGTCTCCACAGTGGCATAGATGGGGGGGGAGGGTAAGTGGTGGGGGGGCGGTCTGCCCACGGGTGGCATTGTTTTTGGGGACGGCGGAGGTGAGCAAGTTGTCTGTCCACCATCCTCCCGAGAGCAAGCCATCCATCGGCTGCCAGACTACCCCACCCCCCGGAACAAGTTGGCTGTCGGCCGCCACAGCCCCACCCCCACTCTTACCTGCACTGGGCAGCAAACTTGGGGTCTGTCCCGAGTGGCAGTAGGTCTAGCTACACCACTGCCTCTCCCCATCGGGTTCCAAGCCAAGAACACTGATGTAGTTTGGCACACTAGTAAAGAAATGAAAGAAGGATCACTGCATACCTATTTTTACATATTATGCTCAAGGTGGCCAATAAAGGTAGTAGCAGTAGTCCAGTTGAAGCATTGAGAGTTCTTCAGCACTGAATACGCTACTCCTGATGAGGGCTTACTACTAATGTGTGTGCTGTACAAAATTAACTCAATCATTTATTTTCAGCTGCTTGTAGTGTCTCTCCTTCTGTACCAGAGGGTTGCATTTGCCTTTACATGGGCCACTTCATATTGTTTACCAACTTTGAGTTCATTCATTATGAGGATTCAGTGATGCTCGGTGTGCAAGCTTTTACTGTCGCTGCCTGCATTGCACCTGGATGGAACTTAAAAATGCAGAAATCAACACTTTTGGCAAAGTTTCTGCAGTCGTACATTTAAGGATAAGGGTGGGAACATTGGTGGGTTTCCAGATTAACAGTAAGAGGGTCCATCGTGAATGTGGTGAGTACTCACAAAGCTGTAACTTTAGGGGTGTTCACAAAGATTCTCAGTGGATTTGAAACACAATTTCCAGATTTAGCTTTCTTCGAATAGTGCTAAAGACCATGTGCAAATTGGGTGTTCAAAATTCCCACTCAGCATCATATAATCAAGCGGAGCAGGGAAAGGTTTCTGTCTATATGAACACATCTTCATGTAAGGAAAAAGGATGAATGTGCAAATAAATATTTCCATAACATTTACTCCCGATGATTCCCTACACTAAGTTCAATCATCAGGAACAACAGTCAGATGCACAACATCAGGCGTTCACAAAAGGTCTCATTTGCAAAATCGGGCCCTTTGCAACCACCAAAATTCCTTATGGTAGCTAATATACCCAAATTGTGATTCAGCAGCATGTTACCCCCAAAAACGTCTGTTTGCGGCTATATACCGAATCAGTATTTGGAAGGGTCTTGTTTAAGGTGTTCCATCCAAATACCAAAACAGAATGGGATGTGTTAATGTCTTGCAACCAAAATTTTGTTGCAAAACATGAACATTTTACCGACTACACAAATGTAATGATAACCCATTTGCAACAGGAAGGTGTATCCAAGGGGCCCCTCCCCTTTAACCCATTGAGATAGTGACAAAAATATTTTTTAAGGGTAGGCATTTTGAAAAGAATGTTATTTAAACTCTTCATTTTTTTTTTTTTAAACGCACCCCGTTTTCTTTAAGGAAAACGAGCTGCTTAAAAAAAAAAAGAAAATAAAGGATTGCTTTATTAAAAGCAATCACAAACTCGGGGGTCTGCTCACCCCGGCAGGCCACCATCCCTGTGATAGCTGCGAATCATAGTGGGTCGCAATTTGCGACCTACCTCATTGATGGTCTTGAGCTAAGTCAAATTACGACCCAATACAAATCGGTATTTTGTGAACCGACCTATTAGTACATTGGTCGGTACAAAAATACGACACTGGTTGCAAAAATACTGTTGCAGTATGCAACCAGTATTTTGTGAGCAGCACTTCGTACATCTCCCCACAGATGTGAACATTTTTTTAACCAGACGCTGATATTTTGAATAGTGTTGTTAATCATTCCCTATAGCATTAGCACACATTTTTTGAGGGGTCTGAGAGGCCACTCTTGTGAGAAAAGCAAGACTTAAATTGTCTCTCACTGCAGAGAACACATTGTTTCTTCTTCACACTTGGCTTTCTAAAGCAGTATGCCCCTTGGCTTGTCTATTTGACAATTGATATTTCTTTAAGCATTGAACAAAATGTGGGCTCGATTCACAGAGCCATATGTGCGTGTAGTTCTGATTTGCAAGCACACATTCTCAAACTCCTTTCCAAGCCCTTCCCATACACGAAATGCTCAGAGATTTACCCCTGCTAAGGACAAAAGTAAATCCCTTCCCTGGTTGGGATGGAGGTAGGGATCACCCCCACAACTGGTTGAAATATAATCGAAAGTATTTTTCCACTGGCAAAATGTGGATAAAAACAAAGACAAAAATGGACCACTGCAAGAAGTTGAATGTGTAATTACACATTGGGTACAATTTTACACACAAATGCCTGGCAAAAATAGGAATTTACAAACATTTTCCATGATTGCCCTGGGAAACTGGCGGCTGTCGCAACATTCCAGGCATTCTCCTAGAAAACTTGATAAATTGTAGAAATTCATAAATCCCCATCTTTCCTAAGGTAATAAACCTCCCTTTATAGACATAGGCTTTGTTTTTGTGAATTGTCTTCCTAGTGTAAAGAATTGCTAAAATCCTTTTTGCGCTGTCCCTGAACATATCTTTTATCTTCATTTCTGTCAAGTACTTCTAACCCCTGTCACTCACACTCTTCTGTTTAAACAGCTTCAAATTCAACACAAGCATTCTTGCCCTCAATGTACACATCCGAGAGGATATCTGACCATCCACATTTCCATCAGATACTGGTATGTGATGCATTGCTTGTTTTCTGCCTTATACTAACCACAGAAGTCTTCGTTTTGATGGGTTATTAGCTCACCCAGGTCAGGATTTTGGTTTGAATTCCGGGACTTGTAATCCTGCTTATTCCAATCTAAAATCATGTCTACAAATCCCAAAATGTAAAGCAAAAACCCAGGACTGGTACTCATGCATGGATCTGGGAAACTTGAGAACTCTGTCTGCATGTTATTCGTCATTTAAATCTAAATTTGCAGTAATACAAAGAATACCTGGTTAATTCATTTACTTAACAATGACTAGCACATAATTAATAATTTCTGAGCTTATCACAAAATTAACAAGGTGAAAGTGATTTCAAGGAATTGTAGTGCTTTTTAAATTTTTTATTTTATTAAAGTCCTTATCACCTTGGAGGCCCACTTAGGCACCACCAAAAAAAGCAACACTCAGAAAGTGAGACTGTAAGAAATTGAGTTGTTGCTTGACTGGGGTGTGAGCCCTGGTCGAGCAGCAACCGGAATTCTTCTCGGGTGAAGTCACAAGGGAACCTTAAATTAATCTGTGCTCAGCCTTCGGGTAGTTTGGTACAGGGCAGTGAGGCTTAAGTCAGAGGCAATGGGGTCGATTCCGATTCGGGCCGGAAAAAGCACCGACCGACTCGGAGCCGGAAAAATTACCGACCGACACGTACCAGTGGCGCCCGACACGCCAAGTACGATGCAAGCCGCGATAAATCCGACCGACACGTCAGGAAACCAAGCCGACCGACCGAGCCGCTCGGAAAATAGCAATCCGGCCGGAAAAACACGCGAATTCAACCGACCGACACGCACCCGGAACAAATCCGACCGAATCGTACCCGCCAACTCCAACCCGCAAAGTACGATGCAAGGCGCGAAAAACACGACCGAGTCGGACGGAGGACAAGCCATACGACCGACACGCATACAAAACCGAGCCGAAGCAACACAATACACCGCGACCGACGCGTACGCAGCATACAAAACTGCACAAACACAGCGTGAACGAAACGGAAAACACCGTACGAGACCAATGCAGGGTCCGACTCGGTCACAAGAACGTTTCCAACATACACAAACAGCACAAAGGAAAAATCAACCAAAAAAGGCCAAACAAGCAATTACCAAGCCAATAAATACTGGGGGGTGGGGACAGAGAACAAAGACACACCCACAACTCCACCTATATAAAGGACACAAATCACTACCATGAGCCTTTGCAAATGCCATTCCACTGCCAGCACCCAAGAGAAAGCAACCACACACCCACAGCTCATCCCTCACACAAGCCACACACCAGCAGCACACCAACAAATACCTACCTCACATACACCCAGCACAACACACACCCACACACCCTCACCTGCACACCAACACACACATCACCCACCATCACCACCCATCACCATGCCCCCAAGAAGAATCACAAGTTCCTAGATTGTGAATTGGAAGTCCTGGTAGACGAGATCCTCAGGGTAGAGCCACAGCTGTTTGGCACATTGGTCCAACAGACCCCCATGTCGCAGAAAACCAAGATGTGGGAGAGGATCATCAACAGGGTGAACGCCCAATCACCATGTCGGCGCACAAAGACCGACATCCAGAACAGGTGGTATGACGTGCGCAGGAGGGTACGGAAACTGCTGAAGCAAGACTACATCAACAGCCAACACACCGGCAGTGGCCCTCCTGCCAAGCCAATATACCTCAGGCCCTGGGAGGAGAAGGTGCGGGCCATCCTACCGCCAGTGAGCATATATGGACTAGAGGACATCCCAGAGCCTGGTGAGTACACAACAAATGTACACAATATACTGCCACAAAACACACACACATCACTGTCAAGGGAAAGTCAAACCATGCACTCATAGCAATCACACAGCAACCAGAACAGAATCATCCCAAAATGTGTATGTCAGTCAGAGAAACACAACACATGCCATCAAAAAAGTCACATCCAACTGTGCCAACACATGTACAAACACAACCACAACTACAGCTAGGCAGTGGCACAAATAGAACCAACAAACACATCCACACATGTAGCCACCACAACAACACCAACACACAGTGAAGACCACTCAAAGGAAGGAATTCTGTGTATGCTGGCCAAGTCAGTGTAGCCAATAGCATCATGGGAGTCGCAGTCACACATATTGCCCCCCACAACTGTCCCATCAACACCACCATGAACCATGCGCACATCACAGGGAGTGGAGAAGGACTCACAAGATGGCTGACACTGGCTACTGCTGTGAGGAGCACAAGGCCCTGCTGGCAACTGTGCACCAACAAACAGCAGGACACCACTGACTGACATCCTGAGAGACAACTTCCACTCCCTGCAATGCAAGCACGTTCCATGGTGGGATATCTGGCTGGCTGGGTGGGAAGGGGGACTTGCAGCACTGACCATAGTCACCAGCACCTCCCCTCACACCCCCCAACACAAACTCCACAGTACCCACCTGGTAGAATGCAATGCCCTCCATCCTAACACAAGATCCCACAAAGCACCACCACCCTGGGTTATGTTGTGTGAAGCACAGGGACACTCTTGGGACTCTTAGCCAAACAACTGCCAGGACAACACTCCCAGCCATCCTGTCAGCACAGCCAGCCCACCCCACAGGGAAGCAGAGTCAAAAGGAAGGAAGCATGGGCATGCTGGGAAGGGGGTGGAGGCAATAGCATGATGGGAGTCGTAGTCAGACATTGCTCAGCCTCACAACTGGCCCATCAACACCACCCTGAACCATGCTCACATCACAGGGAGTGGAGAAGGACTCACAAGATGGCTGACACTGGCTACTGCTGTGGGGAGCACAAGGCCCTGCTGGCAACTGTGCACCAACAAACAGCAGGACACCACTGACTGACATCCTGAGAGACAACTTACACTCCCTGCAATGCAAGCACGTTCCATGGTGGGATATCTGGCTGGCTGGGTGGGAAGGGGGACTTGCAGCACTGACCATAGTCACCAGCACCTCCCCTCACACCCCCCAACACAAACTCCACAGTACCCACCTGGTAGAATGCAATGCCCTCCATCCTAACACAAGATCCCACAAAGCACCACCACCCTGGGTTATGTTGTGTGAAGCACAGGGACACTCTTGGGACTCTTAGCCAAACAACTGCCAGGACAACACTCCCAGCCATCCTGTCAGCACAGCCAGCCCACCCCACAGGGAAGCAGAGTCAAAGGAAGGAAGCATGGGCATGCTGGGAAGGGGGTGGAGGCAATAGCATGATGGGAGTCGTAGTCACAGACATTGCTCAGCCTCACAACTGGCCCATCAACACCACCCTGAACCATGCTCACATCACAGGGAGTGGAGAAGGACTCACAAGATGGCTGACACTGGCTACTGCTGTGGGAGCACAAGGCCCTGCTGGCAACTGTGCACCAACAAACAGCAGGACACCACTGACTGACATCCTGAGAGACAACTTACACTCCCTGCAATGCAAGCACGTTCCATGGTGGGATATCTGGCTGGCTGGGTGGGAAGGGGACTTGCAGCACTGACCATAGTCACCAGCACCTCCCCTCACACCCCCCCAACACAAACTCCACAGTACCCACCTGGTAGAATGCAATGCCCTCCATCCTAACACAAGATCCCACAAAGCACCACCACCCTGGGTTATGTTGTGTGAAGCACAGGGACACTCTTGGGACTCTTAGCCAAACAACTGCCAGGACAACACTCCCAGCCATCCTGTCAGCACAGCCAGCCCACCCCACAGGGAAGCAGAGTCAAAAGGAAGGAAGCATGGGCATGCTGGGAAGGGGGTGGAGGCAATAGCATGATGGGAGTCGTAGTCACAGACATTGCTCAGCCTCACAACTGGCCCATCAACACCACCCTGAACCATGCTCACATCACAGGGAGTGGAGAAGGACTCACAAGATGGCTGACACTGGCTACTGCTGTGGGGAGCACAAGGCCCTGCTGGCAACTGTGCACCAACAAACAGCAGGACACCACTGACTGACATCCTGAGAGACAACTTACACTCCCTGCAATGCAAGCACGTTCCATGGTGGGATAACTGACTGGGTGGGTGGGTGGGTGGGAAGGAGGTCTGGCTGTCAACCAAACACAATCAATGCAGACCATGTTCACACCCCAGAGAATACATAGAAATGCCCAAATAATGCAGGACAATGTGCCACACCAATATCAACCCCTGACTGTGACGACTTAGGACAATACAATGTACAGGCCCGCACCCCGAGGCACAGTCACAACTGTCAGGTGTGTCAACCACTGATGCCTGCAGAAACATGACATACATTGTTTGTGTCTCCCAAAAACAGGTGATGATAGGGACACAGCAGCAGACGCTGAGGAGTCCCAGTCCCAGGCTCAAGAGGATGCCGAGCTCACTGGCGTCGTACAGCCTCTGTCCTCCTCGGACGATGAAGAACAACCTGGCACATCCGGTGCAAGTCAACATGCTGCACCAGCAGGACCACCAGCTGCAGCACCAGCAGGTCCACCAGCTGCACCCCTGCACCCACCCCTCCAACGACTGTCACCACGAATACCATCCCTGCCGACATGGACAGAATAAGGAACAACACCAGCGCAGTGACCCTGGACCAACCTGGGGCCATGGACACCACCACCACCACCAACCCCCAAGGTGGACCAGGGTTATCTGTGCGTGCAACTGCACACACTGCACATGTCAGCAGGGGTGGTGGGAGGGGTGGGAGACAGAGGTCGCTGCTTGCAGACGTTGCTGGTGTGCATGAAGACCCACAACTGGTACGCATAGCTGATGCGTACCAGTCCAGCACCGGAGAGCTCAGCCAGGTAGTGGGGCTCCTCAGAGACATCAAACAGCAGCAGGCTGCCCATCATGCCCGCTTGGACTCCCACATGTCCCAAGTGGAGTCACACATGTCACGTGTGGACTCCCACATGTCACGTGTGGACTCCCACATGACCCGCGTGGAGTCCAAGTGGGATGTACTACATGAGATGACGGCGGTGCACAGGGACATTTTACAATGCCTCCGCCAGATGAACAGCAACCAGTCCACACCTCCCTGTGTGCCAACAACATCTGGCACCGAACAAACTGCAACTGCCACAGGGAGGGAGGAGGACTCTGGCGGAGAGTCCCCTGCACCGCAGCAGCCTGCACTTGAGGGCCCCCAAGAAGAGGGGTCGTCCGAGGAGGGGAAAGTGAGAGGCTGATGGCCAAGCGCAACTCCCAGGAAGCCTGAACCTGTTCTGGATTTTCGCCTTTGTGCACAGACTGTTCACCCTGTTGATGGCAACACTACTCCCACACATTGCATGGGAGTACAAGTTGGAACAATGTGTCAGACAACAGTGGCCCCGATACTGGGGATCCTGTCTACCTGGACTT